>OY776080.1:8765000-10015000 GCA_963675205.1 Catocala nupta
ATTATAATAATAATATAATAAAACTTTATTTGCACATAAAACATAGCACAGTTAATATATCTTAAACAAACAAAAATGTACATAATATGTATTTGAATCACAATTTAAAGATAGAGTGTTAGATGGTGTCTGAACTAGTATAAACTGTGTGACAGACACCAACGGCCTCCCAACTCCGCATTTTTATATTTAAGACATTGTGTTGTACAATTAAATTTAACGTAGGTTTTATCACAATAAGTACAATAACATATTTTTTAATTTTAGAGGCCATTTAAAGCTAATTTAAAGCATGCAATTACACAATTACAGTGTTTATATGAGTGTGTGTGTGTGTGTGTGTGTATTGTATTTGTGTGTGTG
Organism: Catocala nupta; assembly: GCA_963675205.1. NCBI lineage: Eukaryota > Metazoa > Arthropoda > Insecta > Lepidoptera > Erebidae > Catocala > Catocala nupta. The sequence continues at coordinate 8,765,364 of OY776080.1, forward strand.
TATGTTTGTGACTGTGTCGTTTACAAGAAGATTCTCCGATAATTAATAAGTTGACAATTTTAGGTTGATATTCTATTATTTATTCTTCTACTAGGACTTTTTTATATTCATGTCTAGGCAGGGGAAATATGTTAACTTTTTATTAATTTTGTTGTACAGGCGACAACTCCTTTCTCTTTCTTAGACGCTTTAATTAGGAAAAATATTACTACCTATCCTAATAAACATTCTAAGTAAGGTGTCTAAGAAAAAGGGAGGAGACAATCTCTTCGATCAAAGCACGGATGGCGTAGTGGTCTAAGTGGTCGCTGTGGCTTTGATCTCCATACGGAACAATATTTTATGTGATCCACAAATTTTTGTACCGAATCTATGTGTTCTTTATGTCTGTTGTTAAAATGTTTGGAAAGCCCCCTGTGACATGAATTAATGCTGAAGCGGTAGTAGAGTAGTAGTAAATCAAGACATTATGCAGAAAAACTGGTTCAAGAATACCGTAAATCGATCTACGTGCATACAAACTGAAATGAGAATGAATAAAGCTATGTCAGGAGCGCAGCGGTAGATGGTCTGTAGGCACTGCCTAACCCTCCGCGAAGCAAGCATGGACTCAAGTATGAACTATTAACTAATCCTAGTATAGTCATACTTCAAACTTATTTATTTGTGTGATTTTGGATACAATAATTCTAAAGCTATTACAATATTATATGAATCTCCAAAATCTACCTGGCGGCTTACACATTTTTATTCTAATGTCAGGTGTCTCTTTCTTATAATAACATTAAAAGTCAAATTACATGCACGACAATATGATTGATTATCCAAAATAAGTAATAATAATAAATATCATAATAAGTTCTTTTTTTTTATACGACTAAGGTGGCATACGACCATACGGCCCACCTGATGGTAAGTGGTCACCGTAGCTTATGGACGCCTGCATCACTTGCTCGTTGCCGACCCTTTAGGAAAGAAAGTGGGTAGGGGAAGGAGCGGGAAGGAGGAAAGAGGGTGAGTGGACCTCCGGCACTCTCACTCATCAAACGAAACACAACAGTATGAATACTGCTATTTCACTTCGATATTGTGTGGGAACCCGTAGTCCTTCCCTGATCGAGCCGACCCATTCATGCTGAAATCAGCGAGGCTCTACTACTTAAAACGATAAATAATTATAATTTACAATAAATTACGATGATCAATAATAAATTACAATAATAAATAATGAAATTACAATAATTAATAGGAAGAAAAGAAGAAGAAAAGAGAATTAAAATTGCTGTAGTGGATCATAAAAGATTATCATTTAAGAAACTGTCTATAGTGTAGTAACTTTTATCAATGAGCATTTTGCTTAGCGTAAATTTAAATTGAACTATGTTCATATCCTTTATGTGTTCAGGTATTTTATTATATATTTTTGGTCCCATACAAAATATGCTTTTATGCAATAAAGTTATTTTTGATTCCCTCAAGCATAGCCTATGTTTATAAATTCGCCTTGCGTATCACGTTTGATAATTAAATAGTTTTTGAAATAAATTTATATTTATTTTCACAAATAAAGCTGCTTCATTAATATAGAGTGATGGTACTGTTAAAATGTTTAATTCCGTAAAGTGATGTTTGCAACTATTGGTCTTTTGAAGTTGACACATGACTCTGATGCACCTTTTTTGGGCCTTAAAGATTATTTCATTATTAGTTGAATCGCCCTAGAATATGATTCCATAGCGTAGTAAGGAACCTACATAGCCATAGTAAACAGTTAATACCGCTTCACGGTTTACTTTTCTACGAAGTGCAAACGCACATCCACTTAGTTTTTACTTACTATGTCCATATGTTGTTTCCACGTTAAATTATTGTCGATCGTTAAGACCAAAAACTTTGTTTGAGGTACCTCTTGTGTTCGTTATTAAACTCTATGCAATGCTATATTATATTATCTATGGCTTAGTCACAGATTTGAATTATAGGAGATAATTAAAAAACACGTTAGCAGAATACCAACCTCAGTCTAGATAAGCTAATCCTACAGTGTGGTATGGTATAAATAAAAATCTTATATTAAACTTCTTGAACCCAATTTCTTGAAAGTCAGTAGTCCTAGAAGCGTAATAAGCAGAGAAGGGTGCTTTGGCTTTTATTTTAAACTAGTATTGACCATATATTAAAAACTTCACTTTAAAACCGTATTTATTTATTTGCATCAATTGTTCACTGCACTTACAGTTGCCCAACACGTGCAGTGAGCCATAATACATACATAATATATTATTATTATTATTTGTAACTTAAAAATAGTGAACAGTATTCAACAAATGTATTAATTTCATCAAAATATATGTCAACTTCTGGATATTGACCAACCAGAGAGTCGAGAAGTCTCATAGCCTGATTGGTCGAAGCAAACTGAGCAGTACAAGCACCTTCGGCACCGCTAGCAAACGACGCGATCGCAGTCTCGTGTAGTGGTCGGACACGGACAGGGCACAGCGACACAACGCGGGTGGGTTGTCAATCCTATTGTGCAACAACAAATAGAAATGTACCATGAGGGCACATTTACGTCGCAATTCAAGCGTATCTATTCCTACCATACCCGATTCGAAGAGGGAAGGATATAAATACTGAGAATACCCATAAATTTTCGAGAACAGATATCTAGCGAACTTACGCTGCATACGTTCTAACATCAGGGTATACTTTTGTTCGTGCGGATCCCAGACAATAGAGTTAAACTCTAAAATACTGCGAACAAATATAAAGTATAGTGCCACAATGGCACTCCTGTCCTGAAATCGTGCTGATTGTCTCATTATGAAAGCTAGCGATGTAAAACCCCTGCTGCACAGATTTGATATATGTTCGTTGAACGTCAGCCCAACATCCATACTCAAACCTAAATCTTTTCACCTGCCATTTTGTAGGTGTATACATAAGGTGATCGTGATCGAGTGAAAGTGACCATTTTGCACTTTGCTATATTAAACTCTAGCTGGTTACAGACACTCCAGGTAACAACATTCTCGATGTCTTGTTGGAGCGCGTCGCTGTCTTCGATACATCCTATACCCAAGAACAATTTCAAATCATCGGCAAACATGAGATACCGTGCCGTCTTAACGACATTCGGCACGTCGTTCACTATAATTAAAAACAAAGTCGGTCCTAAAACAGAACCTTGACTCACTCCAGATCAACTATTATATGGGTCAGATCGATGCTGGGATAATTGTACGTACTGAGTACGGTTTTCCAAATAACTAGCAATTAATATCAGAAGTCTAGGCGTGAACCCGATGCTAGAACACTTTTTCCAGCAGCACATCATTATGGACGCGATCAAAAGCTTTTTGAAGTCGAAATATGCTGCATCCACTTGCTTATTCCTATCCATCTCAGCTACCGTGAAATAGACAAATTCTTATAAATTTGTAGCCGTCGATCTGCCGGCCCGTGTTGGCTGTCGCTCAGCAACGGTTTCATTTGCCTAACAATATTTCGATTGAGAATAGACTCAAATATTTTGGCAAACACTGACAGTATAGCAACGGGTCTTTAGTTGATGACTTGAGACCTGGAACCATCATTGGGTATAGGTGTAAGACGCGAGACTTTCCATGCATCAGGATAACAGGAGGTTTTCAGAGCCAGGTTTAAAATATACAAAAGGGGCTCCTATAGCACCCCAATGCAGTCCTTTAAAATATAAGCAGGTATACCGTCAGGGCCCATGGATGATTCAGCTTTCAAATGTTTAACCGCCCGCGTAACATCGATTAAACTAATACTATCTACAGCCACTCAACAAGAACTTACGGAGGCAATAAGATTGTCGTTACTTATATTAGTTGACAAAGTAGGTGGCTCTAACAAGAAAACGGTGTTAAAATAAGTTGCAAATGGAGTTGTACAACCCTATTATCATATATATTTTCCAATCTATGCGATTCGACCCGATCAAGTCTTATACTTTTACATAGAGAGCTCTATAGTTTGACTAATTCTATTAATCATTTTTTGGGCATAATGTGGTCAAAATCACCTTTGTCATCTATATATAATAGGTATTTTATATTACATATTAACCAGTTAATGCCAGGCTTAAATAAAAACATATTGTGTCTTGGCGACGGTGTACCACTAACTAAATAATTTAGTAGGATATTTATATTGTAAGTTTCGAAGCGGATACAAAACATTTTAAGTAATAAATATTGTGTTTGAAGTACATAAATAGCATTATTATCACGAGAGTCAAGGTTATCATTAGCCGCCATATATTTACTTAAGTTGGCGTCAAGTAGCCACGATATAAACTGTAGGAGTTTCCTACACTTCTGTTGATATGATGACGGGCGATTCTATTGGGATAGATAAATAAAACCGACCGAGTTGAATGTTTGATAAACACTAATTTTATTGCATTAATATTTAATGTTGTAATGTAGGTTACATACAACAAATTGATTTAGCAATATAAAATTTTACTGCGTGCGCAGAATGCACGGCGCGTGAGAAGCTAAACTAATGTACGGCTCCGTACATAAACAATGTATGTGCATACCTATCACTGCTAAACTAACCTTAAAACTATTCAGGCAAGGCAGTCATACTTACCTTATCTATAATAACCAAGTCTGGATCAAATTGTGTAATCCACAATATGGAGTAGTTCATAATCAGAACGGAAGAGATAAAAAAATTACAGAAAATTTTATATCAATAACATTATTTATTTTAACGCCAAGTAGATTGAGATAATAAACCTGGAAACGTTCTTATCCAGCATAGTATTCTTCCAGCAATTATTACTTCCACGAATACGCAGGATCTGGAATAAATACTTAACTATAATACTCATAGAAGCCGGATTAAAATTAAAATAATATCAAATGTCGGACTAAAATATAAATAATATCTTATTAGAGTAGAGATATTGGAATAAGATAAGATACCCGTATTTTAATTATCAACATTTCAAAGGTTATCACAAGTCACAGGGAATGAACTGCAGTACTTCATTCCCTGTGAGAGCTCTGCCTCTGCGTTGCGTTGCATCGTCGCAGCGGCGACGCTGCGTCGTTTCGCATATATTTTAAATGACATGCCACATTATAGCGTTGCATCGTCGCAGGCGACGTTTCAAAGGATCGACGGGCGTTGTTGGAGCTCCGGTGCGACGACGGACAGTGTTCCACTACTACTACTAACCATCACTATTTCTTAATGCAATTAAGGGAGATATCCACAATCTTTTATTGTTTCTACGTTTCTTTCGGCGGCAATAAAAGCAACAATAGAACACGTTTGTTCCGATCCATTGTGGAGACTGACTGAGGTTATCTATGAAATGAAGACGTGCGTCGTCCTCTTGCGCTGCGACGTCGTGCGTCGTCGCAAGGCAGGTGTGGCATACAATGCGTTGATCCACTGCGACGGCGCAACGTAACGCATTAATGAGGCATCGCCCTGACTTGTGATAACCGATGCCACCTGCGCGCCTTGACTTATAAGTTGAAGTTGAAGAAGGCTCCAAACGAGTTGTATAGAGAAGGTTTAAAGTGAGTACTTTCATGGGAGGCATATAATTATTGTTAATCGTCAGTTAATTTGATTATTTCATTGACGTTTCCAAAGCAGACACTTTTTGATAATATCTATGAAAAGATTTCCCGACGTATAAATGTACCGAAATGCGTCGTGAACTTCGAAAACTCATACGATAGACCTTTCAAACTACCTAGAGTTACAGAATGCATCATACTAGTGGTCGCCCAGTGGTCAAAATAAAACAATAACTCACATTATTTTTTAAATTATTGTTGATTTTCCGCTGTCCTTCTACATATAAACTGTATGTATGCCACAAATTACACGTCTTCGTGCGCGCAGTATACTTAAAATAGGGTAGGTACAATAACATGTCCGGTTTTCTCGTCGCGTATTAATATATTATAGATATAATATCTATATCGAACGATAATAATATTATAAAGCTAAGGTGATTGTTAGTATCAACACGCTAATCTCTGGAACAATCAATGAGATTTACGAAAATATTTTTTTAGTCTATTTATTTAGTAAGGTTGAAAGCCGTCTAATATCACGCTATGACTTGCGTCTCGGGCCACAACTAGTGTTTTCTATTATCAAACACTCTATACAAATATTCAAATAAAGAACTAATGAAGGATTCTGACTTGCGCAAACGCAGTTTTTATAAATCATTATATTTACGTAAGTATATGAACAGGAGTCGGAGTCTTCTCCCACGACCTAAACATCAATTACTCAACGACGTTGGGAATCCTCAACACTATCTTCCAGGCAGAATGTGTTGAAATCACCCGGGCTGCAACAGCGGTTACATCAAGGGATATAAGCGATAAGCCAATACGCATTATCTAATCCTGGAGTGTCACCGCGAGCTGCAAAGTATTGCAACAAAAACTCGGGTAACGTTGCAGTGGATACGCGGCCACAGCAACTCTTCTGGCAATGATCTTGCACATCAACTGACAAAGAGAGGATCGATCACCAAAATGGTAGAACCCGAACCAATTGTCCCGATACCTTTCTGCTAACTCAAAACATAGTTATGCGATAGAACCACGTAACTACATGAAAAACAGTGAGCAGAAACAAAGGAATGTAGACAGATGAAGGAAGCCCTACCATCCTTAGACAAACATCTGTCACGCAAACTGCTACGTTCCACAAGGAATAACCTTCGCCACCTAGTGGGTATAATAACAGGCCATTGCTCACTCAACAAACACCTATTCAACATCAGCATCACTGACAGTCCCTTATCTAGCGGCTGCATGGAGACCGAGAAGACACCGGCTCACGTGCTCCTACATTCTAAAAGCGTGAGTAACCAACAGGCGAAACTTCTAAACAGTCCAGAAACGATGAAGGAGGTACTGCGCAACATCGGTCCCCTATTATCTTTCTGGACAGAGCTGAGGTGGTATGAGTAACCGAACAATATTTCACGTCAGTTACTTACGCACAATGGCCCAAATGTGGGGCTAAGTACGGATAACACACGTTCAACTAACTACGTAATTACATTACACACGTATGTATAGTCAATACAAATTAAATAAGGTGATATATCTGTGGGCCAAATTTCAGTAGCCCTGGCCTCTCGCAGTTGTTTTTCTTACTGTGCATTGCAACGACTATTAAGAGTGTACGTACCAAGAACAGAAAATTGCTTCGTCACCGTGCCTCATCAAAAACGTTTCTCTCAGATGACATTTGCTTTTTAAAAACGACTTTAATACCAGCTCAGAGGCGGTCTATATTCATCAAATATAACCATAACATCAAAAGTAGTTTAGTGCATACAGTACAATAATATTCTAGAAGGATCAGTGCATAGATCAAGGAGTGCTGATTCTAGACTAGACTATATAGGCTAGAATAGGCTAGAGCCAAAAGTTGTAATATTTGTACTGAATGAAAAATGGGCAGGCTACACAGTCTGTTATACCTAATAAATAACTGCCTCCGTGGCGCAGCGGTAGTGAATGCGACTGCAGTGCATGAGGTCTCGGGTTCGAATCCCGGGTCGAGCCAACAAAAAGTTATTGGGTTTTCCTGTTAAGAAATCTCAATACGAGCCCGGAGTTAGGAAGTTGGTGGTGTTAGACACCCCCATGCCTCGGAAAGCACGTAAAGCCGTTAGTCCTGCGCCTGATCTCTCTCCGGTCGTGTCGAATAATTCGTCCCATCGGATCATGAGAGTTAGGGAACAGAGAGTGCACTTGTGTTTGCGCACACACTTGTGCACTATAATATGTCCTGCGCCGATGGCCATTCTCCGTTAAGATTGGCCGCCGTGACCGAAATTCGGTCAGGACATTATTATTTATTAGGTATTATACCTAATAGGAGTTTAAATATGAAGTTGCCGTTTTGTATGAAGAAAATCGATAACGTTGTGGTTTTCATACTAACTATTTCATTATTATTTTTAATGACCAATTCGAATTCTGTTTTCTTTTTCCATGTATAGTTGTTTGTATTTAGGCCACTATGGTTTCCTTTAAATAAAAAAAAACATCAACCATCATGTAATTATGGCGAATTGAAACAATGTACGGGCAGACACTAAGTAAGAAATATAACTTGAAATTCAAATTTTATACGAGATTATTGATATTTATTATTGATAACTCTCTTTCTCTCTCTTCCTAGCTATGTATCCCACATGGTGGTGGGGTCAGCTTTCCTTATTTTTCTCTTCCACTTCGCTCTGTCTTCGACATCATCGTCATTAACATTACATTCCCTCTTGTCCTTTAGCACTTCATCTTTCCACCTTGTCTTGGGTCTACCTCTAGGTCTCTGACCGGGGAGGTCAAGCTGTAGTGCCAAATTTCCGACGTAGTCTGGTGGCCTTCTTTTCACGTGACCATACCATCTCAGCCTACTCTCCTGCAACTTGTCGGCGATGTCGCGTACACCGAGGCATCCTTGCAAGTACTCGTTCTGGATTTTATCGAGCCTGGTTACGCCGCACATCCACCTCAGCATCTTCATTTCAGCAACTTGGATGATATGCACGTTCTTTTGGGTTGCAGCCCATATTTCGCTGCCATACATGTTATTAATAAAATTTATAGTCAATTCTCGAAATACAAATTTTTTTTTTTTTTTAATTTATTATAGGCAATTCCATATAGTGATAACATACCTACTTATGTATGTGTATAGATATCACTACCGCGGCTAGATTATGCTCTTACCTGCAACTTCATTCGCGTTTATTAAAAGAATGACCCTTTCTTTCAAAAGACATTATTCAGGATTCAATCTAAACCGTCCGGATTAAATTTTCTGAGAGACTTCTTTTTCAATCAAAGAATTTGAGCCGTAGAGAATTTTAATTAATTTTGGGATTCAACCATTTTTTGTCTTAGTGGTATCAGATCTGATCACAATTGTTTAAGCATCTGCAAGGCATAGTATTTACCTATTTTAGAATAAACAACAAATATGTATCTCATTAATTGGTATCTCTATGACGAATTACTACTTCAAACTTTGACAACATGAAAAAAGATCACAACTGAAAATCTAATATCTACCTAAATATCGAAGAGTTTTTGCAGTGTAAACTAAAGTGATTTCTTTTCCGACTTCTATGATAAACATATTTATAAATTATCTTGCCGCTAAACTTAAAAATAAAAGTCTTCTATGAATTCGATTCGTATCTTTTTATTAACCCCCGACGCAAAAACGACGGGGTGTTTGACGTGTCTGTGTGTGTGTGTGTGTCTGTCTGTGGCATCGTAGCTCCCGAACGGATGAACCGATTTTAATTTAGTTTTTTTTTATTTGAAAGGTGAATTAGTCGGGAGTGTTCTTAGTTATGTTTGATGTAAATCGGTCCAAGATGGCCGCCGCCACAAAATGGCGAATAACATATTTTTTCACAACTCCCTCAATATGGGTATCTAATGAAAGGGCTTGACTAGTAGAATACTATACACTATGATAATTTGCAAATCCAAGATGGCCGCCACTATAAAATAGCATATTAAAATTTTTTTCACATCTCCATCAATATATGTCGGGGGTTTTTAAATTTTTAATTTATAGTTATTAAAATAAGAAAAAGACAAAAGAAAAGAAATTAAACCTGTTCCAGGGATTATTGAAAACATAACAAACTTGTATAGTCCCGAAGGGTAAGTATAGCACCCAAATTTTATTGCAAATATCATTAAGATCCGTCCAGCGGTGTAAGCGCAACAAACAGAAAGTGTGATATTCCTACTTATAATATTAATATGGATGACACATGGGACGCGTTCCGTACTAGCTAGTGGATCAGTAGAAAGATTGATAAAGGTCGCTTCAAAAAAAATTTCATAATAAAGAGTCCATATTACCTAACATTATCATTAGACAGCAGCATCAACTTGGATTACTAATAATCGAAATTAAAGCTAGTATTTAAATACTCTATAGAATTCCCGACACTCCGAATATTACAAAATCAGTTATGTAGCCAGCTTTATGGCACGTTCATGGCAGATCTTCGGCACTTCCTTCGTCTTCCATTTGCCATAGTACATGCATTGTGCCATTAGTCATTCAAAGTCACGTCTCACACTTAACAGTCATCACCAGTATCGTACATCTTCCTCTTATGACGTGATACGTGATTACAAATCCTTTGGTTTAATACTCCGCAACACAATAGTCTGGTAATAAACGGCGAATAATTATGTGAACTATATATAATTCTGTTGTCGATTTAAATAAAAAGGTTAAGCAGGTACTAATTATATTAAGTTGTTTAAGGCGTTTGACATGTGACCTTGTATCGTATAATTTGACATAATATGTATTTTTACCTATGTAATAATATCAGCCCAGTTTATAAATTGTGTAACTGCTGAACACAGGCCTCTTCTCACGCTTGACCAGTGCGATTTATAAATGAAAATGAAAATGAAAAATTTATTTCGTAAGAGATATGGTTTACATTAATTAGGTGGTAACTAATAATATTAAGGCTCTTTCCATATCTCGCACTTGTCAGGCATGCGAAAATTTACAAATTTATAGACACATTCGATAACATTATGAAGAATTTTAGACATGCAGGTTTCCTTGCGATGTTTCTCCTGCACTGATAAGAGCAAGCTGAAAGCAAGCGATAATAACTATTTAATACGCACATAAATTCAAAAGTCATAGATGCGTTTCTTAGAATCTAACTCGAGTCCTCGAAACCTCTGCGGGGCAGTTCAATGGTTTCCCACTAGACTATCTAATATATGATAACTTGTTGATCAACTTAAAATCTAAGCTAGGTACGTATTCCGTTAAGTAGAATTTGGAGTTCGGGTAAGTATAAACAGCATAAATAAAATCGTAGGAAAACTAAAACTATACCACTAACTATAGCATACGCCAGAGCAGCGATAGCTCAGTGGGGAGACCAACAGACTGCAATGCACAACTGTCACGCACCTCTGACTTTCGGAAGATATATGACTTTTCGAAATTATGTGCGTATTGATTGACAATTATCGCCTGCTCCGTGCCTCGGAGAGCACGTTAAGCCGTCGGTCCCGACTGCCATTAACATCTATGGCAGTCGTTATTGGGGAAGTCGACACAAAAGATCCCACTGGGTCGAAGTGTCGCCGATCTGTGCTGACTGGCCCCCACACAAGATAAGACAAGATAGCATACGCCAGAATGATACTACGCAAAAAAAGTTGGCACATGGTCATCAAGCATTAACATATTGATTTATTATGTATGTGAAACTGCAAATTGCTAAGTAAATTGCAAGCTATTAATTTGTTTTTCTTGTTATAATAATGGCGGTTTATTATTTAGCATAAACATGGTCTTATTCCATATTAAAATATTGCTACACGTTTACAAAACCAAATTAAAAACCTTCAGTATACAACGTCATTATTTATGTGTCGCCATCAATCGTCAATTGTGATTAACCAGTCAAGTTTTAGAATGCCAGACATAATCAAAAACGTATTGTGTCCGACCGCGGCGCGCCTGTGCATCACTGCGAATCGGCGATAAGGTGATAAAGACACACATTTCATCGCAGCATCATTCGTCGTCAAGTACGTAAAAAAATCATATAACATTTCATTGCATAGAGCATACCTAAGTAAACTTTGACATTGCATTTTGATGTATGAATTATAACATACCGTAATGTATTTAATTATAGTCAGAGAATCTTCTACTTTACATTTGTGTGATAAAGAACAAAGATGCAGTGTAGTTATATCTTTAAAAAACTGCCACATCATGGTTCAAGCCCTATGCACCTTGGACATTACAAACATATCATTAACGTACACAAAATACACCTAGACGCAGACAATTAATTGTGGTTGGCTAATAATTGACTGATGAATGATGACTGCTTGCCTGTGCGACGCCTTACAGCAAATAATAACAATATTAACAGCAAAATTAACAGAAATATGTCTACTTCACATACACAATACAAGCGCCTCAATACAATATTATAGTATCTGAGTGATGTGCACAATCTAAGTTTATTTGCAAAATCCATTGGTTATCTTGACATTTCATAGCCCTGATAAATTTTTGTTTTAATTTTCGAACCTAATTACGGATTTTTCGTCCATTAAAGATGTTTTGAAGTCGTGTAAAGCCAAAATCGGTATATCTGTTATTCCAGTGAGGTTTACCAAAACAAATAAAGCCACATAATCATTGTGAATTAGCATAATATTCATGATGATGACACATAATTTACTTAATTATATTTTTATTAATTATAGTGCAATAACATGTTGGTTTTCTTATCGTAACGATGACAATGCAGCAATTAACATCAAGGTTTTAATTTTTAATTGAATTTATTATAAAATTTAGGACTTCAAAGATATAAAATATCTTTATTTATTTTATTTAATTGAGTTAAGTTTAAGTTTGCCAACAGTAAATATATAATAAAATGAAATAATAAATGTCACATAAAAATAAAATTACTGATACATTTACCATACTCATACATTATATATTTATACATAATCATATGAGAAATTGCAATTAAAGTTCATTATAATTATGTTCTTAAAGTATATCTATCATTTAATATAACACAAACAATGAATAAGTCATCTATGCCAGCAATCGGCACTTCTCGAGAAGGTACTATCGACTTGAGTGACGGATGACCACTCCTAAAACTAAAATCGCATAGCAGGCCACAACTACGACCTTTATGTTTGAGTTTTTTTACAAGGGTTTTTTTAAGGGTGGAGTCACTTAAAGTCAACATGTGTAAGCGAAATTTTTTCTGAAATGGTCAACCGTCGCTCAAGTCGATAGTACATAATTGGCTCTTTAGTCAACTGATCCCGCTCGAACTTATCCCGCGGGATGAGTTGACCTAACGAATGTTTTGAATCGGGCAACTGTTCCCACTTTGAAAAGAAGAATATATACAATATAAATATGTACACACGTGAACAAAAGTATAAAGGTAGAATGAGAATGTATGAACATTAATAGAATTATTAGAATATTAATAAAATAAAAATTAATTACTAGTAAAGAAAATATTTCTATTATATTTTCTTTAAAATATTTCTCCATCTTTTCTTTTTAATTACTTTTTATTTAAATTATTCATTATTAGAATTGATTATTAATTATTAGAATTGCGTTGTTGTTTTCGTAAATCTAATGTCTAACACATTTTTTTTGTGCCTGTAAATTATAGTATGTATCAATAGGATCCGATTCAAAACATTTGTTAGGTCAACTCATCCCGCGGGATAAGTTCAAGCGGGATCAATTGACTAATGAGTCCATAATTATGCTTTACTAACGTTTGCCTGCGGTTTCGCTTGTGTGAATCACACCGGAGTCCAGGAGATAGTGTACTAAGTCTCATCGCTAAACGATTCACACGTGTTTAAGCACACCAATTGACCAATTACATCCAAATGAACTGCATATAAGGCACAGTTGTATAAATGGTTGCTTTGCCACTGGCACTACGCCAAGCGTTGTGGATTCTTGTGATCTGCAAATACCTATTTGTTCTAAATTTAGATATCTGCATTTTCAATATTTGTTAAGATCAAAGATGGTGTCGTAACTGAGTATCTTTCTCTTTAAAAATTAACAGCCTTGCACATTTTTAATGTAAGTAAGATAATCGTGTAATCGATATCGATACGATTATGACAAAACTTATTACAAATACAATGAATTTTTAATAATCACAAAATACCAGAATGTAAAAAGTATTAATCCATGCTCTATGTCAATGTATTTTACTGTAGTAGCGGTAACCAGATTATTACCATTCCAATAAAATGATTGAGTAGTTTTTTTTTTATTTGTATAATAGTAGTAGGCAACCATTGGACTTCCACGCAGAGGTCTCGAGTTCGATCCCAAGTCACGACTTTTCGAGAAGTTATGTGCGTATTAAATAGTTACTTATTGCTTGCTTTAACGGAGAAGAAAAACATCGTGAGGAGACGTCTGAGAGTTCTACATAATGGTCTCGAAAATATGTGAAGTCCACACTGGGCTAGCGTGGTGCACTATCGCCTTATCCTTCTCACACTGAAAAAAGGCCTGGGCTCAGCAATGGAATAGTTTATAAGCAAAGCTAATATCTTTATATATACAGGATGTCCGGTAATTAATGGATAACCTGGAAATGTCTTATAGTGGAACTAATGGCCGTTCAGAAAATATATGAAAAAAAATCTATCCTAACTACCTGTGATATGTGTTTTTTTATTTACCATGTATAACTTTCTTGTATACTACGACCATAAATGAATGAAATCCATCGGTTTTTTATTGTTTTATTATTAAAAAACTAATTATGCTAATAGATAGACAGTCAAAAGTATGCTATGCTTATATAGCTTGCACTTAGTAATATATATTTTTTAATTTTTTTTCAATTTTTCTGAACGGCCTTCAGTTCTACTATAAGACATTTTAAGGTTATCCTTTAATTACCGGACACCTTGTATAATTCTTCTGTACGTGTGTTGACAGTGAACTCCTCCAAAACGGCTAGACCGATTTGAATGAATTTTTTTGTGTGTGTTCAAGTGGATTCGAGGATGGTTTAGATTTGTTTTTTTTTGTCTATACAGGACTACCGTCTGTCGGTACAGCTAGTAATTATATGTAATAGTAATAAATAGTATTAAGGCTGCTACACTTTGCAGCGTTATATAAACTTATAATGATTTCCAAGTACCTCCTAAAATAAATATTAATTAAAATAAATGTCCTCAAAGTAACTCATATGCATGAGTTGTAAAATACATTTATTTTTGTTTTAATAGCGATTGTCTATAGTTATCCTCACGTAGGCTTAACTCAGCAACTAACCTAATGTAACTTTAATACTTATAGTAAACTAGATTAACGCAAAACTTTGACGTTCATAAGTTTTACTTTGTGACCTAAATTAATAAGTAGATGATGTTTGATCTAATTTGAAGTTTTAATTTTGGTTCAAAATTACTTTTGGTACCCATCTCACTAGGCGTGTTATCTCCTGTAATTCTTGATTGACTCATTATTGATTTTAAATTGATAGCTTTAATATGATTTTTATGTTTGGAACATCACATGTCGCAGATCAACTTGCGGATCAGACCTTCTAAAAGTCACACAATTTGTATCAAGTCAAAATAATCTTTGGTACAAACTAAATTAACGACAGTAACCCAATGTTTAAGACATTGGACTTGCGATTGATTTATTTCAGTTCCCAAACAATTACGCAGGACACGCGGACAAGGGTAATCAGGCTTTAGTCGCCTATCACCAAAATTGCGTTAACCTGACTTTCTTCCTGCAGCAGTAACTACACAGATACTGTGATGCATGGGTATCAGTGGTCAGAGCTAGCAACGCACAAATGGTATCGTTACTATAGTAACGGTACCATTTGTGAGTTGCTAGCTGTGACCATCGATGCAATGAAATTATTATTTTTCGGCTGCGATCTTCTGCTAAGAAATATCTCTTAGCAGAATATCACAGCCAGAAAATCGTATATAGTGTTCCTGCAGTGCCATGGAGCAGAGCAACCAACGCTGCTAGGCTTTTGCCTATTTATCCAATGTTCAATGTAGTGACTCCTAAAATATGTGCACTTTTAAATGCACATATTTTATTATATTATATATAGCAACGTCGGTTGCTCTGCTCGATGGCACTGCAGGAATACCATACACAATTTTCTGGCTGTGATCTTCTGCTAAGAGATATCTCTTAGGAGAAGATCACAGCCGGAAAATAATATTTTTGGTTAGATAATGCTCAACAGCAGCAATTATAATAGTTGTCATCTGTTCTAGATAATCAGTGATAAATTCGCTTCAAACCTCTTGTCGTTTTACCAGCTATTTTTATATCCGCAGGATCTAAGTATCAAGTATCAATAAATGATGAGCAGTGTATCCAGTCTATTCGTTTACTAGAAATACCAAGAACACCCATATTTATAAAATATGAAGAGTGCAAAATAGGCATGTGTCACTTTGTCATCTGGCTGATATCTTAAAAGTTCATTTAGTAAGTTATCTGATTCGTGTTGATAATTTATTAGTCATACATTAGAATGTAAATCAAATAAAAATATCTAGTAATAATAAAACTATTTAAAAATGATGTTATGCGATAGCTTACGTAAACGATAAGTTTGTGTAATCTAATCACCGTGATTCGTATCATTTGAACAAAAAACAAATATGACACTGTTGGCATTACAGCATTTTAAAAGAATAGGTACCTACCTACATCATATTATGTTCGTCCACGTCATCGGCTTTAGAATAAAACACAATATGCTAAGTACTTTAGCGACATTCGCTCCAAAGCAATGTTATTATTGATATCGCCTAAATTATCGGACAAGGCCACGTATAACACATATAGCTAACACACAAAGAGTCGCAGCGTGGAGCTGACTGGATGACGTCATACAATGTATGCATACATCGTAACACGTGTTGTTTATTATTAAACATAATCTAAGCACCGCTTCAGAAGAAACTCCGGCAATTTCTAAAATGGCGATTACGTGCCGCATGACTCGCAGTACATTTAATTACATCACTTTGCCAAATAAAAATTCTAATACTTAATAATTTTATACTCAAGTCCTTAACATAAAAACCGGTAATACCAAATCAGATAGAAAGATAATCGTTCAAGACGATGGTATTATATCCTTCTTATAAGATAAGGATACTTATACAAAGAAATGTATCACTTAGGGCAATTTTATTAAATAAGTTTAAATTAATTCAATATTATATAAGTTTTCCGCTCAGTATTCTATCGTCATAACTATTGACTAAACCGTAGGTAAGGGCAGTGTTATGTAGCTAATAAATGACATAAAAATAACGTACAAGCATTTTTACTTACGAAGTTTTTAATTAATTACCCATAATAAATTAACATAAACCAAATATAAAATAAGGTGTGTCATAGAGCTAGAGACTGACAGATGTGCATAACCACTGTAATATTTAGAACACATGCTGAACTTGCATTCCATGACATAACTGTTGAACACAATGATAAGGAACGGATATAATGTCAACAAATGATAGTAAACATTATGTAACGTATGTATTATTTATCTACGCAGTGAGCTGAGCGCATGCTCATGATCAATGAACGCGAACTCGAAGAGATGAGGCCACGAATCAGCCGCGCGAACCGGTCCCGTGACCTTCGTTGCGGAACACACACATATACTCGGTACCTGGTAACAGTACTATGGAATGTCAAACACAATGTAAATTGTAAAAGTACAAAATAACTTTAATTAGCTAACACAATACATAAGTTATGCACGACTCGTATAAATAAATATAAAATTCAGTCACTTAGCACATTGCAAATGTCACACACTTATGTACAATCTGGGTCCGCACGGCAGTGGCAGTACAAATTAGCCGAACAAGTACGTGTACAGCACGGTCACCACAACACCCAGCAACACGGGGAACTGCCATGAATTTATAAAGCTACTGTCGTTGTCAGTCGGGCCCGTGGACGAGAACTTAAATTCCTTCTTCGTTCGCTCCACGCGATCTTCTGCCGTCAGCTCACCGATCACGTATTTTTTCATAAGATCCTTAGCGTCCATACTGTGGCCAATATCCTCGAACGCTTCTGTAGCATCCTTGCCGATCTCATTGACAAGTACTTCGTGCCCGCCAGGATGTTCGTCGAGGAAGTTGGAAACGTCGTACACGACGTTGTCAATAATGAACACTGCTTTTGATTTGTTGTCGTATTTGGAGACTTGTTCTCGTGTGAAAATTGTTTCTTTGGTCATGATTGCAAGTGGCGTGTTCGGTGCGGTGCGGGCTAGTGTCACTACCGAGTGTGCTTGTGTGTCTGCGCTGCGCGGAGAGTGCGGCGAGCGCCCGCCCTGCTCTCCCCACCGCACCTCCTCATCCTGATAACCGCTTATCATTTTATGTCTCATCAGTAAGAGTGCCAACGACTTTGTTTTAGTAATCACGACAGTGCTTTACTATTTGAACGCCGTGCATATTACAATTATCTAATATTCCATTGGACGTATATATCTAGATCTCATCTATTTTAAGATATTGGTCATATTTGTCCATATACAAACCTCACAATTTAATGTTGTCTCTTAAATTAGTCTTAAACCTAAAATGTAAATTTATTTAGGTCATTAATTATTATAATCCATACAAAAAAATACCTGGGTTGCGCAGTGACAGTGAATGTGATTGCTGTTTGCTCGGATTCGAATACCGGTGTCTAGGAAAGTGTTTTTGGGAAACTGAAACTGTCAGTAGCAGGCAGGATTTTAGAACCATACCTACTAGACGGCAACAGGCTAACCCTTTGTTATGTAAAACTTTTGACTATACCTGGCGAAGTATGAGTGTAATAAACTTTTACCCACCCCTTTGTTGTTGTAGGCATTAATTGTACATACAAAGAAGAAAATACCTATATAGTACACCAACCATGAAATTGGAATAAAATCGATTAAATGGTATTTACGAATTGTGTATGCAAGCTATTGACTACCTTAATCGACATAATAGTGCATAGCAGTGAATAATAAACAATTTATGTTTATTAATTTATTATTAAATCAGTTAATTTTATTATATATGATTTATAGTCACAAGGTTATCGTGATTGTAACCTGTCCGGTTGCGATACGGACCCGGCTTTTTGAGCCATTGATGCTGCACAAGTGCATAGCCATCCGCCCTCTCTCCTATCATTGACGGTATATGTTAGATTTCCCACTTAATGTTGGTACCACAATTCTTTCTATTTGCATCGCTGCAGTATTTCTGTCGCCAAGCAGAAATGCTTGCCGACTGAAGGGTAGAACAGCTATACCTGTCTTAGCCTTAAAATAATAGTAATTAAATGCAGTAGCACGAGACAACGCGTTACAGAATAGTCTCGCTCATTCTCGCACACGCAATGACAATGTTAATTATAACAGAGAATAAGACAATTCTTAAAGCAGAACTTAAACCTTGGACCTTGACAAACCGTGTCGTCATTCTGACGCTATTTATAGTCCTACGTCAAGGATTAAAATAAGCCTGCGTTTTGCATCTACAGCGATACTGTGACATGTATCGTATAGTTATAACTTATGTGATCAACAAGTACATAGAACGCATATATCAATTACTGTTAAAGATAAACGACGAATCGATTTTTCAAGCTCACCGGTTCAAGTTCTGTTTCATTGATTGTCTTTTTCCTCCGTTATAATTTACATTCAACCTTAACATGGGTAATGCTTATAAAATAGATCTAAATACTAAGTAATTTTATAAATGCGAATGTGAGTTTGATTGTGTGTTTATTTGTTTGTTACGTTTTCACGCCTAAACGACTAAATTTCATGATGATCATCATGAAATTTTGAATACACGTTATCAGGGGTACAGGGTTTATTGTAGGTAGCGATTAGCTTTGTTTTCATGGTATTGATTCTGTAATGCCAAAGACATTTAAATAATTACTAGTGTTAAACGGACACGCTAGCTCCTTTCTGCAATAAATGAAAAGAAAATTATTTAGTTCGCCAATTATATTTTCATAAAATGTACCCTTATGCATGTCAATATAAATGTAAAAGTAACATGCAGCAAAACTATCATTTTGTTTATAGTTCTCAAATGATAAATAAGCATATTGTACTCCAAGTTAAAACGAAAGTTAAAGGAGACCGACCACCTTGTATGGGTCCCTGGCCTGGTCGTGGACAATTTTATATTGTAATAACAATATTAATTTTCAGTAGCCTGAACTAAGTAGAAAACATTATTCTATGAAGTTAAGTATCAAGGTCGATAAATAATTAAAAAAAATACAAAATCACGTCAAAATATCCACTATACGAGCGAACAAACGCAAAGCGAATGATGGAAACAGAATTGACAGATAAGTCTAGTATTGCTAGAATATGAAAATAAATTACCCAACACACTTTACAATTTTGTTATATTTTATCAATTATCATTTAATTTTTACATTAATTATTGTTGTTGAATTCAAAATATGAATATAGTAAATAATGAAGAAAATATCAACGTAGTTTCAGATTTCGTTAATATTTCTAAATGTGATTTTTTTAAACATTTTGTTCCGGTTTTTGCCCACTGTTTTTTACTAGGCAACACAAACAAGCCATTTGGATTGTCCATTTCAGTTCCACGTTTTATACCAAATAAATATATTTTAAAATCATTTTTATTATACGTCAATTGCATACGACTGGATAATAACCAATATTTATTATATATTAAAACAAAACTTTTAATATTTTACTTTGTTTATAAGACGATTGTCCACGTCCAAGCCGAATATGGACGGTCTCCTTTACAACGAAAGTAGTATGTCTATTACAAAGTGCTTCATACAAAAGTCTACAAGCTCATACTTATATATTTTGTTCCTTTTCTATTAGCGTAAGATCCTAGAGCGTGGAATTATTTTTAATTTGTTTTTCTTGAGTTTAATTGTCTATTGAAGCGATCTATCCTCTAAATAATAGCACAATCATTATTTTACTCAATTAGTCAACTAATTAGCCTCGCTAGGATTACGTAGGTATTACTGCTCTATATATATTATATTACTCCATCTCATTTTTATTTCTTATTCCTAGGGTCGACAACGCACGAAATCATAGGCCATCCTTACTATATCAAAGAAGACGTTTTTATAAGTATTTATAAGTATTTTACATACTAAAATTATCATGTAATTATTTTTAATTTTATTTTATAATATTATTCTATAGACTTTAACTAATTCAAAATTAGATAGCAAAAAAGTAAATAAAATTCCATTTTACTTACTTTTATTAATTTTCCCGTTCCCTCTCCTTTTTTTACTTTTCCTTGAATTAAGTGTTGCCAGAAATATGACTAATTTAATCCGCCACGTATATTGCTGGGGTAGGTACTTATCGTTGAGAAGATATTTGTAAGGTGACTATTCTGACTTTATCTATTCTGCAGTATCTATATGCCGTATAAGCTAATTTATAAGAAAAACAAAAAAAAATGCTTTGTTTTATTTTATCAAGGGTTTAGCTAGTAAATTATGAAAACTATAGTTAAATTAGTACTAACAATCCTTTCTTATAAACATAATTTAGGATTGCGAGATATTTAAGAAAATATATTTAAAATCATATAGGTAAGTCTTTTTTTAAGTTTCATCGCACAAGAATATCAGTGGGCCAATTTTAATATTTAAGCGTCGATTTATACAATAAAGCAATTACTACGCACCTATTTATACATATTTAATTTATATGGTTATTATGCCAACAAACGTTGGACATTTGATTAAAATTAAATATGTATTTAAACAATGTTTAAAAATAATGGGAAGCAGATAGCACTGTTTAAATCAAGTTTAAATACATATTTAATTTTAGTCAAAAGTGTCATAAATTCATAATACTGAAAATAAAATATCTATGTAATGTGATGCTAGTTATATTACAAAATAGTTTTTTTAAATCTGTATCTATTTATACAGTCTAACGATAGCTGATAGTGAACATAGGTACCTACAATCCAAACAGGCACACTGTTTTGGTCGGCAGGCCCGAAGTCTCGGGAGAGCCCAACATAACCCCTTTCGATTTCCCTTGTGGCAAAGGGGAATCATAACAAACAGGAAAGTAAGCTACGTTAAAAAAATTAAGGTACCATCCAATCAAGGAGTCAACCGGTACCCCGGATTTTTTGCGTGGTTGCTTAAAAGTTAATGTTAGCATTTCTATTGGTTAAGGTGTAGCTTGTCTGTGAGATAATATCTTATCTTAAAATTATGAGAACATCTACTAGGTTATCATCATTGCCACAATATTCATAAGTAGTTTTTTATGGCTTTCAAACTATATCGTCACGTTTGATCGTCGCCATGTTTATACTTCCATTTTCTCATAGCGCCTACTACTAGCGGAAACCGTGATGAACTAGTCAAATAGCTTGAAGTGACATACTGGCGCTCAATTATGTCCACCAAGACAGCTAGAAGGAAGAAAATCGTCTGTACAAGATAAAAAACTAAAATGCAAATACTGTTTTTTTTTAATTTAAGTCGTGCTTTAGTATCCTAAGTCGACGCGACGATCGGACGCCGGCGCCAAAGTGAAAATTTCAGAACTTTTACCTCTGTGTACTGTGGCCGCACCTATTACTACATAGTCTAGCATTCTACCATCAAGACTTAGAACAGCAATCAGTATTCTATGGGTATATCAATACATTATGTCATGTAAAATGTAAAACATTGTAAATGAAAAATATTTTTTTTATAGCACCTGATGTTTATAATAAAATACCTGATGAAATAAAATGTATGGTAGTACAATAGTCAGAGAAACCTCAACTGTTATCATACGTTACAGACAAATTTTTCGTAATTCAAAGTAAGATAAAGTAATTTAAATTTGAAACCTATCTGATAACTACTGCATTTTTTGGTTTTGGTATAGTTTTAGTATATAATTATAATCGTATATTCTACGAAATTGTTGTAAATATCATCTTATAACTTATATTGTCATCAAACCTATTAATGTGTATGTAATGATTGGCAAAACATAGCGCACTTACTAAGTACTTTTAACAAAGCTCTGACATGATTTTTGATTTCTTAAAATGACTATATATATTACCTTATAATATTGTTACGTGCTGGGTTCGACAGATAAGAATACAAAATAATATTACCGACTAAAACACGTTTTATTCTAGCACACAATTAACTTTAATACACAACAAACACTATACTACACTTTCCACTGTAACTGCTTCAAACTCCGTAGTATTTTCGCTTCCGTTCGCTTCGATGAACACTTGACCGCTTACGATAGTAAACTGACTCGGCGTGGTCTTCTCACCTCCCTGGGATTGGGGGGGTGGAGAGCCTTTGGGAGAGGGTCTACTTAAGGCGGTTACTTGCGGTTCTTCGCGGCCCACTACTATGGGCCGGTCACTGTGTGAGTCCGCCCTCGAGGCCGGCCAGCCGGGTGAGTCTCCGTTGGGAGAGGCCCAGCTAGTCGCCTGCGAGAGGGTGGTGGTTCGCCTTCTATGTGGATAAGGGGTGCCGGCGATGCCCCGCTCGAGGGAACTGGAATCAGCTCCTGAGCGGGGCGTTTCCGTCTCCTCCTTATCCACGTTGTTGTTTCGGGATGGGGGAGGGGAGCGATGTTGGTCAGGTGGGTGTGAGCTGAGCAGTCCGCCCGCTCGAACATCCGCCCGGCCAACCCGCCCACGAATCCCTCGATCGGTTGCCACTTGAGGTCCCTGTAGATGGTGGCGTTCCGGAGGTACCTGGGCGCGTCGACCGCTCAGCGAAGGCAGATATTCTCCACAGCCTGGAGGCGCTCCCGCGTCGACCCCGCTGTCAGACTGTACCAGGCCGGCCCCGCATATGTGAGGCGCGACCTGACGTAGGTCTTATATATTGCGACCTTTGCTCGCAACGGCAATCTGGAGGACAGCAGGGGACGCAGCTTCGCCCGCGCTACCTTGGCCTTCGCGGCGGACTGACTCGGCGGTGCGCGTGCGCTCTATTTATACGCGGGAAAAGCGCTTCTGGAGTTTTCCAGAAAACGTCACACACGGCACGCAACAACGCGATGGTTCGAGAATGTGCCAGCGCTTTCTCCACTGAACTCTTACCGACAAATATGTAGTTCCGTAAGATGTCAATAGATGGTCCTGTAATAAATTATTATTAGAATCCGCCGACTCTTCCCCACAGTGCCGACAGAGGGCATTAGCCGTAACAATATTCTTCTAGCAAATATTATCCAGAAAATATTCTAAGTCTATGCTTTTTCAATTGTATCTGTGTATGGTTATATTATCAAACTAGCTAGAAAAGATATTACATGCAATTCATTTTTAGTAAACCAATTAGAGATGTCTTGTTGATACGCTGCAGCACTATGAATACCTTAACCTAATGACCCATTGGCACACGGGCGGCCAAGCACAATAGGTTTTTCATTATGTCCGACATTCCAAGAATTAAGAGCGTTATAATTAGGTCGAAAAATAGGAGGTTAATAAGTACAGACACCGTACGCTGAAGTAGCAGTTGCAAAATGTTCACTTTGCCACTTCGTATAACTAAATTGTTCATATCATACTTTATTAAAATGCAAATCACATTCACGGAAAATGACTTCCATAACCCGAGACGTGCGGAAGCTCTAAATAAATATGTTGTCGGATAATCGACTGACTACCGATATAATACCGATACTTTATCGAGAATATTTTTCTATGAAGTAAAGTTTGTCGAATATTTTGCAAAATATAGCTTATTTATTTATTTTGGTTTGCTTAAAAATGTAACAATAATACAAATGCAGAATAATATACAAAAAAATGAGGTTTTAGATAAAAAATAGTTGCACCCAATTACAAGCAAACACTACATGCAATAATATAGATAACTATAATTTATAAAAATGTACAACTAAAACTTATGAAACTAGTGAAATATTCAGTTTATTACTTTTCTTACTATTTTACGAAAGTGAGTAAGAGAACCTGCAAATATGTGACAGAATCACTACAGAGATCGAGAAGCTTGCACAAAGGAATAGGAGAAGCAGTAGCAGAAAATGTTCTTCTGGGTGGTGTATAAAGAGGAGTGATGTTATGTGGTAGCTTAGTATCTATAAAATGTCGGCTGACGTAAGTATTTGTGAATAATTGAGCTGTGCTGTGGAACAGTTAGCTTAAGCATAAGTAGCTGCCCAATCAATCAATTCCCGATAACATTTGATGCATTAAAATATTCTAATTACTTCCACATTTATAAATAAAACAAACTATTATTGCTGTAAAATTTGGGTATAAGTACTTATTGCTACGAATTATATAATCATTCAAAATCTCGCAAATATTTAACGATTTATGACGCTGACTGTACAGTAGATTGCATTATATCGCTGAGCAGTATCTAAGTACAATAATATAATTTATTATAAGCAAAACACTAAAAAGGCAACTGAGTTATTTTCACATACATAAATCAACATAACACAACGTACCTATGTACCAGATAGGTATTGAGTTTATCGGTCAGGTAATTCTCAGTAAGAGTACGTAATTTGATAATGTGCTGTAGATTGGCAATATATTTGCCGTAATTACGTACCACATATCACCTCACTATACAGGCGTGCCTATGTTTTTTTATGTAATCATAGACACAAATAAAAAGCGACTATTGCCAAGTGGGCGACCGTTGGACTACCCCGTAGAGGTCTCGAGTTCAATCCCAAAGCACGCAGTCTGAGTTTTTGAAGTTATGTGCATATTACATAGTTAATTCTTTATTGTTTGTTTTAACTGTTAAGGAAAATATCGTTAGGAAACCTGCATGACTAAGTCTCATCATATTTCTTTACTCATCCTAAACTGCAATGACTAACTGGTCTGATTACATTATTTTAATAAAGATTCTTTATTCAACCGAAATGTGTTCCTTACTCTACCCGTGGCAAATATTACCCAAAAACGTAAGGAAAACAATCTTTGGCTTCGTAAAAGTAGGTTAGGTCAGGATAGTAACGTACTATGTAAAAGTAATAATACTTTCTAATGGTGATAATTTTTTTAAAATCGGTTCAGCAAATCTTTCCATTTCATAGTATTTTTTGTTCGGACGGTCAACCCAAACCTGCTTAGAGCTTTAAGGTAATTTCTTAATCGGTTGAGCTAGGAATACTTACAGGACAGGGGGGCCTGCTATGGATAAATCTTTTAAGAGCTCCCAACTGGTCCCCTCCATTGGGTGAGAGAGAGAACACCCCAGGTTTTTAAGTGGGTATACCAGCACTTCATGCTGGGAGTCCCACACATCCCGCCGGTGCCGTCCTTTAGCTGGCGGACGGTGCATAAGGCATTTTTCATGAGAACAAAAAAAAACAAAAAGGAATACTTATAGGATCATAAACCTCTCGCCTTGCTTTGTGGCGAGAGGGTAATTGCTGTCGGTTGAGTAAGGAACGTAAACAGAAAAAAAACAGTGTAAGGTATGTTTAAGTTTGTACTCTACTCTATGTACTATGTGTAATGTGTAATGACTAATGACTATGACAATATATTATTCAGTATTATTCGAACACTTGGTCGTTTTACTCGTCTCCAACATCCAACCCGTACTACAGTGTAGGATGAAACGTCATCGGATGACGCCAAAACAACCCGTCTTAGAATTATTGAATGTTCTTGAAGAGATGGATTATGGCCTAACCTTTCTCACACTGAGAAGAGGCTGTCTGTCTGTATGTGTAGTAATCCGTAAAGTGGTACAGTTGATATACAGGGCGGCTATTATTAGTGAAGACCGGACAATGCCACATTATATTTGAAAAATCGTGTTCTGTAACGCCGATACAGTACAAGGAAAACAAATCGAATATATTACACGTCAATTGTAATAATCAACATTAATGAATAAATACCGACTGCTCAAACACATGTATTTTAAGTTTCTACACGTAACGTAACGTTTTAAAAAACTATACCTGTTCTACGGCAATAAGTAACTTAACAAGGTGCAGACCTTGACCAATGGCTACTATAAAAACATATTTTTTGTATATACATGAGCTCTAAAATATAGGTAACCTATGTTTACAATAACTTTTATCCATTTAATTTAATTTATACACGATGGTGTATGTATTGGCATCACTTTAAAACGGCAAACAGTTTTGAGACCTAGAGCTCGTTAATGGTAAAAACCCTTCTCGTCTCTGTCCTATTATAAAGGGTACCTAAGTGTTTTAGGCCTGAACCTAGCAACTAACCAAAATGTAGCCTCAGTATCATTAAGGAAACTTAGTAACCTGTATATTTTGACGTTCATAAGTGTTACTTTGTGACCTAAATAAATAAATAATTTTTGATCTTAACTTTGAAGATCTTAACGATAAAGAAATTAAAGCAAAGGCGATTATAACTACTATTTGATTATTGGTAGGTGAAATGTAAGTAATTTAATAATAATAATAAAATTTATTTTTCTTTTTGCAAAGGTATTTTAGGCATAAAATTACTACGGTACAATTAGTCGAAAACAGATATTTTGTGCGAGACTGGAATCTGAAGTAGGTTTCCCTGTCATACAGTTTAATAGGCCCCCCTCAGTGAAGGTAAGCAAACAATATGACGAAAAAATTAAGGTTCATAGTGCTACGTGAAAATGAATTCATGGTAGTTCCAAACTAATAAACAAAATAAAAATATACTAATAAAAATAAAAGTAGTAAATCGTCTGGATGGTCTATGTATTTTATTATGACATAGTTTTGATATACGAGTAAACCACTAAATCATGACAAGCCATATATAAAATGCGCATGCGCTGTGAAAGCAAATGAAAGTAGTTAATGCGCACTGCAGCGGAACTGTCGGCATGCGAACGGACATCGCGCCGGCAGACGTTGCCACAGAACACTTACCTAACGTTACGAAGCTGGCGATCTGTCTATTCTTAATATGTATGTATTTATGTATTATTGTATATACATTAGATGAGTATTATTTATTTATGACTATGCGAGAGATTTGCAAGTTGTTCTTAATCTCAATACGTCGACACATCTCACCCTTGGTAATCCCAACAAACCAACGACTTATAAAATCTAGTACTAACTTTGCCTTTTACCGACTATAAATACTAAGTTCTACCTCGAGAAACACGAGCGTATATTTCGAGTGGCAGTAGCAGAACAAAATCCTGCTTGCGATTAGACACGATGTAAAATATTTTCCAATACTAATTAAAATAACCATATGACGAACTATGAAAAAGATAACTAGATTTAGTATATTCATATATAAGTAGAATTATGTATTGTTACACACATACACACACGTGCACACGATCATTAGGTAAATTAAAGGACATTTTATATATCAGTATTTATGCAATGTAATTTTACTTCTTGTCTTGTCACCTAATCAGCCATGTAATTTGAATACAGTTACATACATTAGGTACTCTCTATGTGTTTTGTTGTTGTAAACAATTTCGTAGACTGAGGACCTGGTAATCTGTAATACATGTCTATAATACCTATAATGGATATCAGGTCATTATATTTTTTATACTGTAAATTGTATTCCTAATTCTTTATTAAATATTAAGTTGTATTTGACAGGTTTGTGTATAAAGAGAAGTAAAGGTAGGTATATTGTTTTTATTATACTACTAGACTTTACACACAGCTTCGCTCGCGTAAATCCAGGCTATGTTAAAACTATTTTTTTAACTTGTTTAGTTATAACTTTTTAGAGTTCGAAAAATCTCTTGCAATATCTAATACAACAGCTTTATCCGTCTGTCTGTTATACAACTTTCAACTCAAGAACCGTAAGAGCTAGAGACTCGCGGTCAACGCCATTCGACTCAGCATAGTTGATATACCCCGAAATGTCCATGACCTTTGACCTCTGACCACTTTGACTCACGTGATACCATTTTTTCGAACTCTAAGATTTACAGCAATTTATTGCCGTTTCTCACTTGTTTCTGGATGAAAGGTACCCTATGTCCTTTTCTGTGTCCCTGACAACGTGTATGCCAAATTACATGATGATCGGTTAGTTAAGGAGTAGGTAGTTAAGGTGTGAAAGCGTAACAAACAAAAAAACCAATTCACATTTATAATATTGGTTAGGATTACTTGTTTTTATGGTGATATTTTTATATGCTCCTATACATACATCTTTACGTCATTCGCTGTTTTTGCTGCAAATGGCACTCCTCACCAAAATAACAAATATTTAAAATCACAGCATTACTTTTATGATGACTTGAATGCGGCTGCTCATCACCATTCGACGTTCTGACCTCGTCGCAATCATCCATCATAGGATAGCATCCCACGCATTCTACTCATAAACATACAACTACAGAATAGTACATTAAATACGTTACGCATACCACCCTACCGTCTCTGGAAGAAAAAAAAGAAAAGACTACAAAACTAAGCCTACCAACTAAAATCCTACTGTTTCCTCCTAGCTAGCATGAGTGAATTACTAGAACAGACACTACATCAGCAATTCACATACTACCATTACCTAAATCATATTACTCGAATCGCTATTGTGACATATAATCGTTTCACGTGTTTCTAAATACATACAATATACTTAATATACTTAATATAATGTACACACTCTTGACCTTTATTGTTAATATATACTTGTACAGTATGCTGATAATGTGTATTTACACAATGGCCAGATAACATGTGATGTGTTGGCCGGATTTATTGTGTTCACAAATCGATACACGAATAGAAAAACATTGTAATTCAAAGACACGGCTCATGAACGTGCATTTAAGCTCTTTACATCCAACATTTTAGGGTATTTTATTGTTCTATAGGGCACTAGACAATGGCGTATTTAAGGAGATGGTGGGCACTGGCACTCCTAGAAGTAATTTCATCTTGAAATTCTAGGATCGCTTGTAACACATCGTTGTAAAGAGTTTCGCTTCCTCTGGAATAATAATAAAAAATACCAAAGGCACTAAATATTCCAAATTCCAAATACAATGTGCGGCAAAAGAAAAGTTATTTATTGCACACTGTTGCAAACCATACGTTAACTTTGTTCTTCGATTCGTATTTCACACACAATGTATCATTCACCAAAATAACATCAGTGCGGCAGACTTACACGCGCCATTTGCAATGGAACTTGACACAGAAGTTGTATGTGATTATTTTCATCTTAGGTTGTCTTCAACAACATTTGGATATAACTGGTACGAATAACGACCGACAACGTAGCCAGTTGGCTGGTAAAATATCGGACTGGCATGTGTTGGTATTGATGGTTCCGTATCGTAAGATTTTACAAAAACAGTATTTCTTTACATTCATTTATATTTCACTTGGATTGCCCCAAAGGCATAGGCGCAGCTATATTTCGGACGTTACGTTTTTAGTCCCATGTAATAGAAAACTATCGGCGTCTATCGGACAAAATGCCAGACTACGTGCTTTTCTTTCGAGTGCTTTTCGGCAGCCATGATCAAGGGTAGATTATGGTATAGTTCATCTCAATCTTGAAATGTCAAGTTTTCCCGAAGTACCTTTCTCGTAAAAATGAGAGAATTCTCGTACCGGTGGATATTTTGGGAAAGGGACATTTTGAAATATTACTTTCTGCTATTGGGAATTTCCTATCAAGAAAACCCAATAAAGCTTAACATTCGTTTATAGTCTCTGAAAAAAGATTTAGAGATATAAATTTCAACAAACATAAATGCTATTAAGATTAAATGTAACTATACACTATGTATGTCATTGTATACACAAATAATATAGAAAACGTATAGATAGGAATGTAATTAAGTAGTCAGTTTCGCTTTTAACTTTGTACATGACATGGAACGGTAGGACTTAATGATCGTCCGTCAAGTGAAGAGCGCGCGACCGCCTGTTGTCAAGTAGTCGACCTTGTGAGAAGCTGTGGGTTCGCATTGCGCACCGACCTGCAAGACTTATTGCTTATCGAACTTGTCACCTCAATGACATCGAACATCTTTGGTCTTATTCAAAACTTTCCTGGCTAAGCTACACAGCGAAGGCCAAGTGCCTTCAGACATTACGGTCCAGGAGCAGCAAGCTCGCTTCGCTTAGTATTCGCCACTTGTTTCTAAACTCGCGATAAAGCTTTTGTTGCGATGAAGCCGTGGTAATGCACCATTACGCGTAACTTGGGGCTATTTATAGAGGGCTGGGGAGGCACTACATAACGTACTCTGTTACGACTTACGTGTCTACATCTAACGTGTGATGTGGATGTGTCGATGTCAAATAAGAGTTCGATCAACACTTTGAAATGAGCTAACGCTCAAAATTTTAACTGATTTATTTTCTTTATGTATGTACATAATGTTCTTTAAAACATGTAGAAAATTGTCATTATTTTATTTTCTTATGCCAATGGCGACTGGGGTGGTTTAGTAAGTAACAAAACCTATATAATCCTCTTAGAGATAAATTATAAAAAGATACCCAAGATGGGTATAGGCATCTTTTTATAATTTATCTCAGTCAGCGAAGGAAAGAAGAGTACGGTGTGTGTAAGTTTGATGACTACTCAATACGTCACAGTATGAAAACACTAAATTTTATTAGGTTTATTTTTTTAGATGCAGGTTTTTTTTAGGTTCTGTACTTTAAGGCTGCTAGACGTGTTTTTAAAATAATTAACATCAGTATCAAGTTTAACAGAACTTGAAAACCTTTCTAACAAAAATAATATACCAGCGAAAAAAATTATGCATCGACATATAAATTTTCGTGGGTTAAATATCAAGCGCAATCAACAAATCCACGCTCAAAACAATAATATATAAAAACTAGTTAAGAAACCTTAATTTAACACACGAAACCTGTACGAATAACCAACATAAAGTATAACAAAATAATCCTATTAATAAATAATTATACGCTACTTTACAAACAGATTTTTTATTATAACAACAATAAGAATCATCTCAGTCATGTTAATGTTATATTATTAACAGACGTATGTTAATAATAATTCATTTACGCATTATCGATAGTTCTTATATTAGAGAACCTTATAAGGAAAATTCTTGTCTAGCTAATTGTGTCAACCTACAGTAAGTAATATAGGTAACACATGTATAATTATAACGGATCTGTTACTTTCGATTGCCGTGTACGTCGCTTTGATTTGTTTACTTTAAGCGGTGTGGCTTGCGCGCGGGGCCCACGATTTCTTTATTCGTCTACTACACATGTAACTATATAGTAAACACATATACATGCATTAAAATACGCCTGTCATTGTCGACACTGAATTACAATAGTGAATTGAGTGTGAGAATTTAAATACAATAATTGTAGTAGTGGCGACGTTGTCGGGCCGTCGGTACTATGCACGCGCGTGTGCTGTGCCATTACTACTGCTGTGCGTAGTGGTATTTTAACGACGGAGACGTGTGCGGAGCGGCTCACCTTGAGCCAGGAGCGGCGTCTGCGCTCATACCCGCGCTCACCACGCACCTGCCAACTGCACACCCCCCCAGCACAGACCAACAGATCGAACACTAGCTTATTCATACTTACTTGCACTAACGTATTACAGTGCGTCACTAACAATTTTCCATATTAACTCATTAAAACATACCGGTTATTGTAGGTAAATCAGAAATAATACAAGTCATATGTTATAGCATAAAACACAACCTTTATTCCATAAAACTAGTTATCCTAAGGACATGATATGTATCGTTATTATAAGTGAAGCGCACTTGGAGCAACAGGGCGCAATTTAGGTACACACCAAGTTATCGCTCGTCATCCTGATCACCAGCGCGTATTGTGGCACCACTGCTGAAGCCACGTTGTTCGGCTTTTGCTCTACCTATACATCAGCACCACTAATATGTCTAGCACCGAATATAACATTTAAATCCCACGTTAAAATACCTGTTCACTCTTTTAAATCCCTAACTCACAATCACAAACCCGATAGAGGGTAGTGTAGAAAAATCACAAAAGCTCAACTGTGTTCTTAGTTTCACCTTCGATAGAAGTGACAGGCCTCCGGTCTACGAGAATAGGTACATGTAGACTAGTGTTGCGAGCCCCGCCATCATCACTGGAGGCCCCCACACGCTTAGGATGGAACCCAGCGTCAGAGGCTCGGGCTGTTCTGGCACAGGCGCCGGCCTGATCTTCACCTCCCATTTGTCCTCATCCACTACCTCACCGATCTCGAACTGCCTTCGCCAGTCGAGCGCTATGTCGCTGTGGCCAACCTCGTGGAAGCACTCCGAGGCGTCCTTGCCAGCGTTTTTGAGCAGCACGTCCACGCCGCCGGGATGGTCATCCAGGAACTCGGTGATGTCGTACACCACATTGTCAATGATAATGTTCGCATTATGGCGGTGATTACGCGCCTCCAGATCCTTGCGCTTGAACTTTCCGGTGGCCATGTTGCGCGCGGGCACCTCTCGCGGCGGCTGCTCGGGAACTGTCGGGCCGCGTCGGGCGCGCTCGGGGTGCGGCGCGTGTGTCGGCCGGGGATCGCTACCACGCAAATGTCCTTCACCTGACACTTGACCGAGTGACACAGATCGTGCGCCGCGCCACGGAACACTCTCACCTGCTTGGGGGCGCGAGCCGTTTGTGCCACGGTGCCACTGTCCACTGACAGACTGCGCGACCGCGATAGTGATAGTGACGGACCACCCGCCAAATATTGAATTATACCCGCCGTGCTACCTTCTGTATGCAAATTTATTTGACGTATGACCGATGATTCTTTAATGTGTTTTGAATAATTTGGTAATCATGACTGTCAGTTTAATAAAAATAATTGTTTGTTTGTAGGTAGGTATATAAATATCAAATCTGTAGGTACTTAATATTTTCTTAAAAAAACGGTAGAAGCCGAAAGTCAATGATACGGTAGAGTCTACAGATTTAAAATTTTGTTTTAATTTTATATCTATGGACACTATGGATTTGAATTTAGATTTAATATTAATTTTATTGCTAAACTACCTAATACGGACCGTAGTCACAAGTAGCAGGATCTACTAGGGACATATAATGTCCATTTGTATGTCTCTAAACTGGCAGTAGCTATCGCTATGAGCTATCCTATAAGTGCTGCAGGCTGAAGTGAGCCTCGTTTTGTTACTGTTCCGTGAGAATTCATATTTAATAGCTCCGGGCGAGTTGTTATGTACAAACAAAGAACCCGATGGGGACGACGCGCGACGTGACCTCAGCCTTTATTGTTGCTTCCAAGAAATTACGTTGAGATGTATGGAGTAGTGGAGACGAAAATTTAATAGCGCTCATACAGACTAGACAACGAGCGAATTATGCAAACGACTCTTGTTTATATTTGTGTTTACTTTATGCTGAATTATTATAAGTGATAAGAAGATAAGAAGCGGGGAGCGAGTTTACCTATTGGTACTTAGTACGGTAGTTACAGAATAATTCAGAGAAACCACTTTGGTCGCGCGTCTCGCACGAGTACCACGCTTATCCTGTCGGCGACCACACGACAATGTACTTACAGACATCACCCTTACTGCTACTACTGCAGACAGAACACGAAGTATAACATAAGTATCAGTATCGTAGTTTCGATGCATATTGTTCCTTTTTACGACTTGGAATTTTAATATAAAAACTACAGTAAACGGCAGCAAAAAATACGCGCATATTCTTTGTTTCAAGAATTTTGAGACAGCAGGAAGGAATAGTTTTAAGCGAAATTTCTCAATCTATTCGTAACGAAGGACCTAGAAGAATATTCGATGAGCATATCGGTGATATTTTGAAGAAAGACTACGATAAATCGTCGTTAGTGCATTAGAAACATTAAAAAAGAATAGCCATGATATCTTAGACTACCCCTCCAACCCAAACCGGAACTAAATCTTAACATGTAAAAAACTTTAGTAAGCGTTTCCATGTGGATAATAACTTGCATGCTCTGTACGATTGTATACAAATCTTGCTAAGTAACTATACAAGTAATTACTGCTACCTGTAAAGGAAACTAAATATATGTATCTAATATTTCTTTGAATTTGACTTAGTGAGTAGTCACCTCGGTCCTCGACACTCTGCCGCATGGACGGGTAACACAATTTCATATTACAAATTTGTATGCTCCACTCGACCGTGTATCTGACGCACAGTTGGTTTAAGAGTGCTTAAAGGATTTTATATCAATATCATATATATTCTTATCTATGAATGTTTTGTATGTTGACTAGTTTATTGTTATTATTCATTTAAGTAGATAAACACTTGTGTATTGTATTGAAACACTTGAATGACTATTGATAAACGAGTTGACTATTAAAAAATCGACTAAATTATTGGCATCTCCGTCTCGCGAGCGAATTTTCTCCATTTTCCCAACTTCTCCAGATTTCTATCTTAGTATCATAGTTTGGATGAGATATTTTTTTCGAGCTCAATAATCCGTCATTATTTTTCCATGGTTACCTGGCGCAAGAGTAGTAACATTGGTACTCAATTTCATCCGATGAGTAGGAGTGCCGGAAATTCGCGTATTATCTACCTTATTTTCGATTTTCCATCCCATCATTAATTCCATTTTCCTAGAATCACATGCTACTTTGAAATACATGCTAATTATTATTTTTATATCATTACACCTAACAAGCTATAAACTTGCATCATCTAAATGGGCCTTAACTATTATAATACCTTAGCTCTCAGCCAGTTCACCGTTTTTGTTTAACTACCTACCCATTAGCATTATGAATTTAACTTACTTTCCTGTTACAAACAATGTTATATATAAACTCACGCTCGCATATTATACTAGAATAGGGTGAGTACCGATGTGTTACACGCACGTTTAACCAGCTATGGCTTATGTTACACGTAATAGAGGACCAGCTTACAGATGTCTACTGGACACATTGCCAGTCTCCATACCGATACCTACTGACAAATTCCTAACAGAACTCCTAGAGATTCAAGGATCAGTCACATTGGGCAAATTTCTGCCAAAACAGTGTTATCCTAATTAATGTTATAAATGCAAACGTGAGTTTGTTTGTTACGCTTTCACGCCTTAACTATTCCACCAATCATAATGCAATTTCGCATACAGGTTGATAGGGGAACAGAAAAGGGCATAGGGTACCTTTCATCCAGAAAAAAAGTTCTGTTACTAACCTAACCTAAATGAACGTGAGTGAAATTGTTGTAGTATATGTATATATATACAGTCAGGTTATTATACAATTAACGATTATCTATACCTACTACTATTATGTGAGTGTAACACTAGACTTCCTTCCTTGTTTTAGTCGGGCAGTCTGTTATTCTGGCGTGTAACTTAAACATTCAAAAGTGCTACAAGAATAAATAATTTAATTTGAACGGGTTTAAATAACTTCGTTGTTCTTACGGCTATCGTTTCGAGTTCGATTGCCAAATTCAGTATTTTGATTAAGATTGACTTAATATTGTCTTAATTTAACCAAATGTTAAAAAGTGAAATTAAACTACTTTACATGGATTTTGTCGTGTTGTTTATTTTTTTATAAAACTCTATTATTACATAATGATAACACTGTTACTTATTACTGTTTACCTATTTTTAAACTATTCAAATTATAATGGATTTACTATTGCAATATGGCAGTAGCAGCACGATGTCTGGTGAATATGATAATAATAATATTCCACAACATACACACAACACCATTTAGCCCAAACTAAGCAGAGCTTGTACTATATGTACTAGACAATGGATAAACATAAATTATACTGTTTTTGTAAATACCTACATATTATACATAGAAACACCCAACATACATATTTCCGGTAGATGGCAATAATGTTCGACTATAAAACGTTGGTGGCGAAATATCGGCGTTACATGTCTACCCTTTCGGAAATAAATAGGTCTCAGTCTACACCGGTATTAAACGAACAATATTAATTATCTCCTTGATATGTTTTAAAAGTACCTATAATGACCATTTACAGAATAATTTGAGATCCATGCACCGCGTGTAGATACTTCATGTCTATCTAGCTAAGTATAATAATATTTCGTTTCGAAATCATTTATTTGTTAAATAAATACAAACTACTTGCCTGCGGCTTTGCTCGCTCGGGAAGCTCGGGAATACTCCTTTTTTTCTAGATGAAAAGACCTCCATAAATAAAGATTAAAAAAGGTACTCCATTTCGTTTTCTGCACCCCTGGCAACACACAACTGCCAACTTGTATGTGAAATTTTATGATGATCAGTCGAGTAGGTACTTCAGGCGTGAAACAGTAACAATCAAACTCATATTCGCGTTTATAAAATTATAGATAGGATTGTGCAGTTCAAAAACTTAAAAAAGGAGTAGTCAATAATCATTTATTTATTTCGGTTCCAAAATAACACATATAAACGTCAAAGAAAAATGCTAATTCTACTTTATTAATCAGCTAATTGCCGCATAGTCAAACCCAGGCGCCGCCCAGTTGAAAGGGTATGTCCGCAAATGGGGCCATTGTCTATTCCAATTAAAGTAATCAAAATATCTATTGACTATTGGTATTATTGTTTATTTTGTTAATAAATACTTAGTAGCACGGTGTCTGGATCCTGGCCGGTAGACGGCAATAGAACTTTAAAGTGAGACCTTAAACGAATATGGGAAAACCTCACCATACAACTCCGCACTGGACAAAAAATTGTATTCTTTACAAATA
This sequence comes from Catocala nupta, assembly GCA_963675205.1. NCBI lineage: Eukaryota > Metazoa > Arthropoda > Insecta > Lepidoptera > Erebidae > Catocala > Catocala nupta. Next base: position 8,802,773 of record OY776080.1, read on the forward strand.
TTTGTCTCGAGTGTGGATGTTCTTTGTCGTGTTCGTTGTTTGAATGTTTGTAAGGCCCCCTGCGATACAGACATTATTCCTGTGTGCGGGAATCGAACCCACAACACTTGGTGTGGCGGCAATGGCAAGGCGACTATGCACTTAAACCATTAGGCCTCGTCTTGGGCGCCGGCGGGCGGTACGGGCGGCGCGAGCGACGGCACCCGCGTCTTGATAGATTTATATATAGATTCATAGATTTCTTCATAGATTTGTGTGAAGCTGTTCTCGACGACAGTCATACGACAGACACGAGCGTCGAGCTGTAGTTGAGCGGCGACCGCGCGTTGGAATACGAGTTGTGACGTTCTGCTTATTTTACTTAGAATGTCGCTCGTGCTCCGCCGCCCGCACCGCTGTCGTCGAGAACAGCTTCACACAAATCTATGAACTTTGATCAAGACGTGCGTGCCGTCGCCCGCGCCGCCCGCACCGCCCGCCGGCGTCCAGGACGGGGCCTTACACCATCCGTGCAGTGAACCTACAGATTACGAAGTTGTACTGAGTCGAGGTTGAGTTTGTAATTTCTTATTTCATTGAAATAAACACTGACTAGCCCAAATCAACAATTTTGTTTTGTTTGCCTGTCTGAACATGCGGCATATGACTTCTACTCGTCTAATGTATCTAGCCTATTTTCCATTATTATTATTATCAAAACCGTTACAAAAGATTTTTAGCTTGACCTCTACGTAATTAATATGAATTTTCATACAAAATTACTATTTCAATTCACCTACTGAAAGTAACAGAAAATAAGCAGGTATTCTTTATAATTCAAAGTCAACTTTATAATTTAATTGGTTTTCTGTTACCTGAACTAGAACCAAATTTTTACAAGTAATTTTTGTATATGACTATTTATTGTAAACCAACTACATAGACCTTTCCAAAAGACCAAATTCATCCTGGACCTTACCACACCCACCACTTACATACGCAAAAATGAGATAAATCTATGCAACTTGTAAGGCGCTTATTCTCGCGCATGCAATGGCAATACTTAATGAGATGATAGTAAGGTACCTAATCACTGAACTACTTTTCATACGATGGAAGTTGCAGCCAATCGCTAGTATTTAGTAAGTTACAATACCACACTCAAAATTATTTTAACTAGCTGGATATAATCGAATTACCCACATAGATTACATAATTACGGATGACCGACTTAATACGACTAAATTACTAATACTGCATACAGCCTACTGTGTGAATATTATTTATTTATAAATTTTTAATAAAATTAGATTTTGCCCGCATTTCAAAGGTTCCCTATATCCCATTTTGTACCCCTGACAACGTGTATGTGAAAGGAGGTATGCAAATTACATACAGCCAAACAATCGGCGAAACAAGTACACTTATTACAATCATTTAAAAATTGCTTTGTGTAAAAGTATCACCGTAGCAATTCTATTCATTTTGGATGTGTTATATATCTGAAACCCAACTAGATAGCGTGATGAAAATTACAGAAGGCGATAATATATTAGTATATTATCAACGCCTTGTGTAATTTACTTAATTTTTAAAATTTAAATTAGCTATTAGTAGTTAACTATTTTTGTCCACGCGTGGCCGAAGTTGTATGGATTTGTTGCATATCTCTTTTTCTGATGATCGGTCTAGAAGTTAAGGCGTGAAAGCGTAACAAATATACAAACAAACTCACTTTCGCATTTATAATATTAGTAAGGAATCGTGAAATAGTAGTGCATTTGTCTTCACGTCTCTATCAGATTTAGCCACGTAACTACTTTATTATGCGGTTTCAGTGTTTATACGATTCCATTGAAGCTCGACATCACTAAGGTCATTAATGAATTAACGCCAATTATTGCGTAAATCACATTTGTATTGTATTCTAAAATACAGCAAAAATCAGAGACTAACTTTTATATTCGACGATTCAGTACCTACTTACATGTACAAAATTTGTGTTATACGTACCAACGTAGTTCTAACACATAATCTTATTAATTTGAATTATTAATTAATTAACATTCAATGTAATCATACACAGTAGCATAGGTACCTCTCTCTCTATCTAGAAATTCAGAATAAGACAATCCCCGTATACGTTTTTGTATGAAATGTAAGCTGTTTTGTTACCTTATTACCTATTTTTCAATTTAAGTAATCACTAACGCACGCTGAAGTCTAGCTAGTGCTAGCTTGAATATATAGAATTGCTTTAAGTTTTTACGGCTTAACTACTCAACCGATCGATATGAAATTTTGCGTACATATTGTCAGGAGAACAGAAAATGACATAGGGTAACTTTCATCCAGAAAATCTTTTCTAATCTAACCTAAACCTAACCTATATTTACGCGAGTGATGCCGCGGGCACCATCTAGTGTCCTAAAAGCGTAAATCAGTCAAACTGAAAACAATCTTAAAGACGACGTACCCAGGAAACATAGTGTTGTGTGGCTAGTGGTGAGTACCTACTCTTACAAAACAAGTTTTACTTTATTTGCATTGCAAATTCGTAATTAGTCGCCACACATTTAGGTACCTAAGTATAATTGAATGTCATTATGCCTTCATCGGTTATCGGACGGAGAGGTCGAAAGACCATTTCTCCTTCCTATTCCCATAAATACTTTCAATCAAAAGAATGTAACGAACACGTAATCACCAGGTGTCGACCTAGAGGGAGAATCATAGAGACCATAACCCTTTCTTCTTTCTGAAAACAATATAACATTTATGTTACACTGTAACAGTATGCTCCTTATTTAAAAGTGGTTGAATGGTGCAATATTGCAATATACTCTTCATGGAAGTATATGAAAGACGATCATGTTAAGAACGTCTCGGATAACAGAAAATTCTTCGTTTTGCAATTATCGACAGAAAAATTATAGAACAGAGGAAAGGATTTACATTAAACTGGATACAGCTTATTTCTAAACAATAAAATATTTGCAATTATTCATAGTTAAAAACATGTTTACGTCATAGTTTTCCCAATGGATAGCGGAGGTTCATTACGACATAATAGCCATTAAGAATATTCTTAGGCATGCATACAATTTGGCACGAAATGTTTGCCAAGCAGTTAACGACATAAAAAAGGTGATTTAGTTATCAATAACGATGCAATTTTACGCAGTTTCACTACAAATTGCATCACTTATTAACAAGAAATAAAATCGCTAATGAATTCTTTTGATTTTATTGTCTTTACATGAATTATTTTAGCTCAATGGGGAGACCAACCGACTGCAATGCAGAGGGTCTTGGGTTCGAACCCACGTCTCAAGTCTTTCGGAAGTTATATGACTTTTCGAAATTATGTGCGTATTGATTGACAATTATCGCCTGCTTGGAGAGCACGTTAAGCCGTCGGTCCTGGCTGCCAAGAACATCTATGGCAGTCGTTATTGGGAAGTCAGTGCTCTATAATATCCTGACACTGGTCTAGCCTTAGGGTATCGTTAGCTTTCGGGTTGCGGAGCTCAGGTGGCAGCCACTCCGTGTAAAAACTGATATCTAGTCAAATCCGGTTAGACTAGAAAAGCCGACCCCAAGTGACTTGGGAATAATAAAGGCTAGGGAGAAGAAGAAGACATGAATTTAAAAACCTATAGGAATATTGTTTGTTATATCTTTATTAGTCACAGATAAACAGTAGTGATATTAAACTATAAATAATTGTACCTGTATGTTTACCATTAACGACAGCTGTCTGGCAGCCAGCCACAATGGATTTTTAATTATGTATGTCAATTCAGCATTTGACAGATTCTAATAAATATTTTTAAGGAAGATAAGACATGTGCGAAGAAGTGCAAGAAAGATGATAACGAATATGCCTTTAACCTACAAGCAAAGGATACAGCGGGACTCAAGTCGTCTCAAGAGGTTAAAAGAAAAGCAGATAACAAAAATATGAGGCGATTACTCCACCGACAAGATTTACGCTCTTAAATTAACCTGTTAATTGTTGGGATGCCTGACATAATTGAAAACCTATTATATACAGGCGCCGGTGTGCTACTGTGACTTAATAGATTTAAAAAAGAGAAAACATGCGTGAATAATCTTTTCTTGCTTTTAGTCGACTCTGCCTATTGTTCTATAGACTTGCCTGTAAGCTATCGCTTAGTAATTGGACTAAGGTACTGATACTAGGTATAACCACATTTTTTCCTGTTTACTTAATATCGCTCAGGTGTATACAAGTCTGTAGCGAAGTAGCGTGAAAACATTGCCAACAAAATATTTATATTGATATTGATTACTCTCTAGAGTATAATGGTTGCGAGCCCTTCTAATTATGTTTTGTGAAAACTTACGGGTCAACAGGTAAACAGATTAATTATGCGTATTACATTAAGTTTTACATAAATATGTTATCGTCGTAATAGATATTTTAACCTTAATTATTATTCCTTATCTCGTGGGAAGTCTGAAAATCCAGCCTCGTTCCTTGTTTCCTTCATAAACGAAACTAGTGAGCAAAATTTAAGCTTTCTAGACCCAAGTCTTTGGTCCGGACAGACGGACTAGAAGCTTTGCCCGAGACTTTTCACGCAGATTTTGTTAGGAGGTACCTATATTATACCATATTTTCTAATTTATATTTTTTGACTTCTAGGCAGTGTATCAAAGTGCAGCACCAGAAGCAGATTTTAAGTTAGGTCTCCAGCAAAACAACTATTAAAACCGCAATTTTATGAAGTAATTTTTGCTTATTCGCGTACAAATATACAGACAAAAATGTTTTTTTGGCTACCATAGCTCTTATAAAGAACCGTCACATTATTTTTCTTATAGGTATATCTACTAAATATAGATATCGACCAGTTACAAATATATTATATCTATGTATCTATACATAGATATAATAAAATTGTAACTGGTCATCCGCATTCTTGAACAAACTTTCTACATTGCCACCAGTTCAAACGCATCATGTAATAGGAGACAAATAGAGTTGATTTCTAACAAAATACCGAATCAAACTGGAGGGATGGCTCAGTCACCTCGCCACTGCTCACTCACTCACGTTGAATCAACTGTTATGGGTATAAATATTTGTACCGACTATATGTGATATTTGCGTCTGTTTGGAATCTGTAAAGGAGTCTGCCCACTACACTGACACGTTCCTTACACGGTCATGGTATGAGACGGGGTAATGGGCAGACTCCTTAATTCTGTATGTACTTACATCGTACCTATCATACGCTGAGCCTAGAACATGCCTCTTATGTACGATTTACACCAAGCGAACGGCGCCGGAGCGCAGCGCAGCGCATCGCAACGGATGCGCGAGCATACGCCGTTAGCCGATTGTGTCCGCCCGACGGCTATCTGCTGGAACCTGGGCGCAAACGCGCGCATACTCATGTATCCGCTAGCATGCTCTCAGCAACTGTTGACTTTCGTGACGAGAAGAAGAGAGCTGCTAAGCGGAACCGAGTGGACACGACGACTGCTGACCGGATGCTGCGGTATACGCGCGCATTCGGCCGCCTGCCGCCGCATACGCGCGAGATCCAAACAGTGTACATTCCATGCAAATATAAAATTTAACTATTGTGTAGAAGCCTGAATTTCCTTTAGCACAGTGTGAAATGCGCTCCGATGCGCTACGGCGACGTCCGCTTGGTGGAAATCGTACTTAAAAGTGAGAAATCGTTAACGTTATCATGCAATAGAATGCATCGCTGGCCCAGCGGCTGTATGCGACTGCTCTCCATGAGGTCTCATATTCAATTCCCAAGTCGAGAAAAGTGTTATAAAGTGGACGGCAGTAAGCTTATCTTTACTAATATTATAAATAGGAAAGATTTGATTTTTTGTTTGTAACCATTTAACTCAAAAACTACTCAACCGATTTTATAAAGTCTTTCACCATTAGAAAGCTATATTATCACCGAGTAACATAGGCTTTTTTTTTTAAATACTGTTACTAGCATTCCTTTGCCTGATTTTAGTCTATTATACAAAACGAAAAACCATACCTACTTGACAAAATGTGCATGTGAGACGATGTATGTATGCAATTTAGCAATTATAACGCCAGCAATGTCAATGTGATATTTGATAGATTCCTTAGTAGCACTGTCTCGCGGCTCTCACAATCCTCCCACAACTGACTGAGCGCTGGGTGAGGCAAATTTAGTGATACGAATCAATGTCGCCGACAAATTAATTAGCCACCTACTTAATATGTGTTGCGCGATAGGCGTGACAATTCACCGTTTTTATCGCAATGATATTTATTAATTTATAAGGCGTACCAACGTATTAAAGTTCCTAAACATATACATATGTTCTCATATAATGCCTATTCGGTACATACCAACACAATTCATAACATAAAACGTGAAAAAAAAATACGGTATTTGATGTTTTATTAACCTCTGAGTCTTCTTCGAAGAGGTTAATGAAAACACTATGTGGGTCTGTGTGTCTGTCTGTTAGTGACAGTTCATTAGTGACAAGCATAGCTCCGGAACCACTGGACCTATTGACTTGTAACTTGATGTGCAGAAACCTTGAGTCATCCCTCGGTCGAGTTTGAATATAGGCCCTGTGGGTCAAAAGACCCCCGAGATATAGGGGTCACGATGTCATAAGGTCAGGGGATATCCACCAACAGAGTGATTTCGAAGTCCAAGGAAGAGGCTTTTGCCCAGCAGTGGGACATTATAAAAAGCTGAAGAAAACCCTATGTCCTTTTCTGTGCCCCTGACGTGTACTTATGCGAAATTTCATGATGATCAATATAGTAGTTAAGGTGTGAAAGAGCAACAAACAAACTCACATTCGCATTTATAATATCAGTTAGGATACAATGATGAAGCAATTGCATTTCACGAAGGTTGTTTCGCAACGCATAGCAAAGAACGGCACCTATCTACCTACGTAAGTTGAACACTGAAATTTCGGATATTCGGTTGAATAGTATCAACTACCTATAGCAGTATTAGTAAATGCTTATATCCTAAACTCTTCTCCCTAGCCTTTATTATTCCCAAGTCACTTGGGGTCGGCTTTTCTAGTCTAACCGGATTTGACTGGATATCAGTTTTTACACGGAGCGGCTGCCACCTGACCTCCGCAACCCGAAGGCTTACGATACCCTAAGGCTAGACCAGTGTCAGGCTATTACAGGGCACTGACTTCCCAATAACGACTGCTATAGATGTTCATGGCAGCCAGGACCGACGGTTTAACGTGCTCTCCGAGGCACTGAGCAGGCGATAATTGTCAATCAATACGCACATAATTTCGAAAAGTCAAATAACTTCCGAAAGTCAGAGGTGCGCGACGTGGGTTCGAACCCGAGACCCTCTGCATTGCAGTCTGTTGGTCTCCCCACTGAGCTATCCTAAACATATTATAATATTATATTATATTATTATATATTATTGCTTTAATAAATTGAAGGCAAATCGTGGACAGTTGCTGCCTCTCGATATCCTTGGCTGGGCCGTGCTCTCCTACGCCCACCGTGTCGCGTCCGCCCCGCACTTAATCTAACTGCCGCCCTACGAAAGCCCGCCATTTAAATGCATTACTTTAGAGACATCGGACTGGAACGACAGGAATATCTCATTTCCGCACAAAATCCTCTTCACAGACATTAAGAATTCGATGATTACTTTTTAATCGATCTTATTGAAGTAATTGTAAAATTCTAACATTGAGCACATAAAAAGACTATCAATACCTATGCTCAAAGGAAGTTTTAAAAATGAAGCTGTCTAAAGAATTTATCTTTTATAAGTTATTTTTTTCCTTAAAAAAACCCTGCGGAGAAGCCATGCAAATATCGATCTCAGTTATAATGAAATGCAAATATTATAAAAATTATGTAGGTACTCTTGAAATCGTTACTGCTATCAACGTTCTAATTTGGGTAAGTTTAAAAGACCACGAAGCAAGAAATTAGAAAACAAAATTAACGAACACAAAACCAGGCTTAAAATAATTATTAGATAATTACACAAATAGTTGTCCCGTGTGTGATTCGAACCCACAACATACGGCGCGGCGGCAGCGGCTAGGCGAAAGTTTGGCCGCGGTGCCATCTGTGACTGTCCCTGCACAATGTCGCTATCGTACTAGCTATCTCACCTAAACACATTTACCTACTCCTGGAAAAACTAGGTTCTACTGTAAAGAGGAAATATAAATCTAAAATAAATAAAGGTACACAGTGGCGCGTGACTCTAGACATAGCCAAACGTTTACCGTTGTTTAATGTAGGTAGTATGTTCATCATAAATAATTTAGCAACGTAATAAAAATAAATCGTTTCTAAATTATGTAATACTTTTCAAATGATAATCTAATACTTTTCAAAACGAGCTTTATTTGATACGATTAGGTTCTATGTTAGAATGTCTAACAAGGGCACTTATACTCACGACTTTATAACACCAAAGGAATAGGGAGATGGGTATTACACCAGATTGGTATTACACTCACAATTCACACAGCTGTCTACCGAGTACATTTTCCACTTCATGCTGCTATTAAACTTTATATTTAACTTAACAACGTGATAACACTGCCTAAAACTGACCACGATTTGTATGACTAATTTGTTGCCGGTAAAATGCTCATATCGTGAAGACAGTGACTTACGATATACAGCCAGCCAGCAGCCAGTCATTCTTCTATTCGTCACCAACAGCACAATATTGGTGGCGAAAAGAATTCATGAAGTTCATCATTACACATCACCTTAATGATATTATTTGACGACACCTCTCTGGGTATAAATGTTCTGTGGACGACACAGCCATTAAAGATACTCTTTTATAATATACTGCTGCAAGAATAGTGTGGTATTGCAAGGATCTTTTAGTAAAAAATGACACCGTTTTTTTAAAGGCTTTACCGTGCTTCATTTTTGTAGTTTGGACACGATCCTGTTTATGTACAATAATAGAGATGGGTAGCTCGCGAGTGAGCGATAAAAAAGTGCTAGCTCCTTTATATTCATTTCGCTCCCAATCGCTCACTCGCTCGCTATATAGCTCACTAGCTCTTAAGTAGCTCAGAGCGGCCAACCGTCAATCGGTCCGCGCTAAAGATGGGGAAAATATCCATTCGTATCGATACGAATCGCAACACGATGTATCGATACATCGATATATAGTAACGTTTTGTATCGATACATACGATATTTTCAATTTTTTATCACGTAATATAAAAGAAGATAAAATCCGCTTGATCCGCGTGATTACGCTTAGACTCAGTGCCATTTCGGAATGTTTTTTGTACTGTAATATAATAACTATAATAAGACAAATATTTAGTATGATATGTTTATTTAAACCTTCTAAGTATCAGTACCTAGCCCGAATTTGATGTTGTTGTTAGCGACAAAAATACGATACGTACATCGAGGAACACTATATGTATCGCTTTGTATCATATGTCAGTGTATCGATACAAAATATCGATATATCGCATAGCGTTGTATCGATACACGATAATATCGATACGTATCGCCCATCTTTAGTCCGCGCTACCGAGCGACTCATACGATTTGTCATTTGCTTAGGCAATATTCGGCACACTTCGTGTCATATCGTTAGCTCTTTATAAGGACAGCTCTATGTCACTGTAAATGCTAATAACTTTAATCTATGTAGATTTACAGTCCTAAGTCTGTGTTATGTATTGTATGAAAGAAAATCAATGACTTTCGCAATATTAATGACTTAAAATTCATTCATTATTGAATCTTGAAAATCTATATAATAATTAAAAGAAATATGTTTTAATGTTTTTGTTATGTTGTTTGTCTACTTGTGGTATAATATATGTATTATGTTTCATAACATAAATAAGCATTAAGAAAGAGTGTAGACGTTCAAAGAGCGATTGAGCTATCGGTCGCTTTCGATTCGCGCAAGTCAAATGTATTAAGAGCTACTGAGCTATAGAAGAGCTAAAGAGTTAAAACACTGTTATAGCTCTTTACAATGAAAGAGCTACTCGCTCTCTTTCTTTTGTGTGAGCTAATTCACGCATGTCTAGTAAATAGCTAAAGACAAAGGCAAAAGATATAATTATCATCCTGTGTAAAACGTGGTTGGGTTACAACTCATATTCATGAACTTGTACAATATTTACGAACGAAACTTAATGCACATGTGAAGCATCTGGCAACACAGCGTTAATATGCTGTCTTGTCACTCACTTGTTATTTTGTCATTTGAATGTCATGTTGATTTGATGTTGATAGTCGGCATTCGAAACATTCAGAGAATATTTTTATAGAATACTGTTTAGGTTTCCTTAAATTTAGCAAATATGTGGCAAATTACTAAATATTTATAAAATTGGAAACATATATATATAAATTGTTTTGACATTGTAGGTTACGAATATTGTAAACACAAACAAAATGAAACTGGTAAGGAAATGGTTGCACTGATATACAGTAGATAAACGCTTGTTTGTTGATGCATAGTTTATTAACTAGTATTTGTGTTATATGTTACAGTATTGTCTGAGTAGCGACGCGGCGAAGCCATGCTTCGTCCTCTCGTTCAAAGAGTTGCTGATAATGTTGGACTGCGGTTTATCAGCACATTCGGTTCTGAACTTCTTACCGCTGCCGCCGGTACCCAGCACACGCCTTGCCTCGCTCCCCAACTACACACCTCCTCATCTCAATGATCCTTTACTTGAAGGGGTTTGTTTTTATACATTTATATACTATGCTTTGAAATTATCTGGCCTATAAGTTCACTTTATGACAAAATAACAAGAGATATTATAAAAATGGTACAGATGGATACAAAAGAAAATTTGTAACTTCTCAGGATGAAAGTGGCTTCCTAAATCATCATATCCTGTCATATCTACTGTATTGGTGTCCTACACCATCTGCCCCTTGCCTGTCACTTGTAGCAGAGTTGTGTATTAACTTAAACCTCCCACTTAATACTGAACCTCAGAAAGATGATACTTGCTTCCTATTTTTAGTCACCAAGCATGCTCCTATAACAGGGCAAAATAGCAATTTTTGTACATACATACACCTGTATCCCAGAGGGGTAGGCAGAGACTACAGATTTACATTTGCTACGATCTTGACACACTTCTCAGGCTTCATTCACTTTCATAACATTCCTCATACACGCTCACCTGTTTAAGGTGCTCTTAACCTGGCCTTTATCCAAAATGTTGCCAATCTAATCGAGAAATGTTCGCCTAGGTCTTCCCCTTGTGACTGTACCATTCACACTAGCCTTATTAAATTTCTTAGTCAGTCTCTTCTCATCCATTTTTTCTACATGCCCAAAACAGCTTAACATACCCTTTTCTATTCTCGTCACTATATCCACTTTCATGCCGCATCTCTCTCTAATCACACTATTCCTTATTCTATCTTTCAGAGTCACACCATATATGTTTCTCAGTGCTCTCATTTCTACAGGATTTATTCTGCTCTCATGCTTCTTTGTTTCTTTTTATTTTATGTTACACTACTTGGCTTCTGCTTCACTGCATAAGTTATGTCAAGATTGGCTAGGGGCACAGTGGTTAATTACATAGTAGATCCCATTTACTTATCACATGTAAACCTCCAAGGGCAGTAAATAGTGTTTACTTATTATTTTGTTTTTATTTATTAACTGCATCAATGGCAAAGAGGTTTTAATGGTTGCCTCTCTACTGCTATGTCTAGGTAGGTCTAAATCAAATCTTTGTATAGCCTCAGTCATTGTAAAGCGACTACAAATATTGCTAGTATGGGATTGACCTTCAAATGAGTTAAATAAATTGAATGATTGTATATTTTCTATACAAGAATGTTCTATGGTTTAGAAAAGTATTCCATTGTATACAACACCATATCCACCAACTGAAAAACAAAGATGCTTAAGATTCATGTACTTTTATTTGTCTTTCTCTCAAATCAAAAGTTTTTATTGATACTGGCATGTAATAGAATGCTCATTATCCTTCAATTAAATCATATTTTCACTTCTTGTGTATTTTCAATCTAATGAACAGTAGTATATAGTGGTAGATATACTATTGAACTATTTCTTATTTTCTTTTTTATTCTAGAGCTAACATACACAAAATAGAAAATAAAACACAATATATTAACCAATTAAGTGTCAACAGCACACTGACAGCCAGACTCAAATAGTTATAAGTATGTCTAGCATTCCAAAAGTTGTCAGTTTTATGGATAGCTTACATTTGATATCTGTTTTTAATTACGTCATACTATAGACTCAGATACAAATAGGCCACTGAATTTTTATTGGGTCTGAATATACTAGTCACTTCTTTACCAGCCTTTATCATTTTACAGGAGTTAAAAGAATGCTGCGGCCGAGTGTTTGTGGACAGCATCCCCGAGTTTTGCCCACCCCTGGACAAGGTGGTGGATTTCTCCCAACTGGATGTGATCTTAATCTCAAACTACACATGCATGATGGCATTGCCATTCATCACTGAAGACACAGGGTTTAAAGGGCAGGTGTACGCGACTGAGCCCACACTGCAGATCGGACGTTTCTACTTAGAAGAGCTGGCGGAGTGGGTAGCTGGTGCCGATGTAGGGGGCGCGGCTCGGCGCTGGAAGGAACTATTGCATGTGCTTCCAGCGCCTCTGGCACTTGCGGCACGCCCACGATCCTGGCGCCGCCTGTTCGCCCCCGCGCATATCGCTCGTGCGCTGGCACGTGTCCGCGTCGTGGGCTACGACGAGCGTGTAGACATCTACGGTGCACTGGACGCCACAGCCGTGAGCTCCGGCTTCTGCCTTGGCTCCGCCAACTGGGTACTACGCTCGGCTCACGAGAAAGTGGCGTACGTGAGCGGTTCCAGTACGCTCACCACACACCCGCGTCCCATCAACCAGGCAGCACTTCGAGGCGCCGACCTGTTGGTGCTAGCCGCGCTCACGCAGACCCCAGCACACAATCCAGACCATATGCTCGGTGATCTATGCGTGCATGCTACAGTGACGCTACGCGCTGGTGGCTCGGTGCTGTGTCCCGTTTACCCAAGCGGCGTATTGTACGATTTACTAGAGTGCCTGTCGGCGCACCTAGACGGCGCGGGCTTGGCGCACGTGCCACTGTACGTGGTGTCGCCGGTGGCGGACTCGTCGCTGGCCTACAGCAACATCCTGGCCGAGTGGGTGTCCGTGGGCAAGCAGGCGCGCGTGTACCTGCCGGAGGAGCCGTTCCCGCATGCCGCGTTGGTGCGCGGTGGTCGCCTTAAGCATGCTCGCTCGCTGCACGACGACGCTCTCAGCGACTTCCGCCAACCCTGCGTCGTGTTTGCAGGACATCCGAGCTTGCGCTTCGGAGCCGCCGTGCACCTCGTTGAATTGTGGGCGAATAATCCCGCACATGCCATCATATTTACAGGTACGTAAATAAGCGATGCAATTAAATGCGTAGTCCCTTCGCGGCAGTATTGAGTCTTTCCATGTACTGCAAAAGTGCTAACTATTCCTCTTTACTATTTTCCGCACAGAGCCAGATTTCCCGTACGTGGACGCACTGGCGCCGTTCCAGCCCCTCAGCATGAAAGCGTTCCACTGCCCCATCGACACATCACTCAACTACTCGCAGGCTAACAAACTAGTGCGCGAGTTGCGACCGCGGGAGTTAGCGCTACCAGAGCAGTACGCAGCGGCGCCGGCGCGTGCAGGGTCCGGTGCCGGTACAGGCGCAGTGACTGGCATTAGTGCTGACGTGCCAGCAGTGTTACTGCGGCGAGGAGCCGCGCGCCGTTTATCTGTTCGACGCGGGCTACAGCGTGCTACGCTGAGCGGAGCGCTGGCAGCCCGCCTTGCGCCACGTGAGTTGCGTGCTGGTCTTCGTGCAGCGCCTTTAGCAGCGGCACTGCGCGTGCGCGACTCGCGCGTGTCGCTGGACGCGCCGCCGCCGGGCCGCTCGGCGCCGCGCCTGGAGCTGGGCGCGCCGGACGTGGACGCGCTGGTGCGGGAGCTGGCGCGCGAGGGGGTGGGCGAGGCGCGCGTGGAGCGGGGAGGGGACGGCTGCATCGTGCACCTGCCGCGCCACGACACGCTGCTGCACGTGGAGCGCCACGCCACGCACGTGTTCTGCGAGGGCAGCGCCGACGTGCGCCAGGCCCTACGCCGCGCCATCTCCGCTTGCCTCCCGCACGTCTGACGCCGCCCAGCTAGTTCACCTCGCGTCAGTTTTACTATCGAGATATAGTATTTAAGTGGATGGATGTAATATGAAGTGTGAATCCTATAGTGATGCAAACCGGAACATGTTTACTTTAAAGTATTACGAGTTGGTCTGATCGAGTTGGTTGGTTTCGACCGCGAGGGGTTATTTTTAATACTTTACTAACCCGACGATTTATAAGGCAAGGCAACAAATTTTTATTTGCCATGTATAGTATAATTGAAACATATAATTCTCATAAGCATTAAACACAAATGGCATTATAATTGGTGCATAATCATTCTGTAATTCATCGGTATAAATAGTAAAAATCTCAAAAAAATATTCTTACCATTCTGTCTAAGCAACCACCTGGTTGCCTAGACAGAATGGAGACACAGACAGAGACACTACCTAGTGAAGACACGGTTATAATCTCCTAAGCTGACTTGTATATATTTTTACCAAGCTGAGAATAAAAGGTATCGAAATTAAAATAATCTTGCTGCTTCATCTTTTTTTATATAGCAATATATCCTAATGCTATCACGGGAACCGCCACAAAACACCCCGGAAGAAAATGCCTCTAGTTCCACTCCTAAGCAACAGCTGGGTTTTGCAAAAGCTTGAATACCTACTGAAGACTATCCACACTGGTTAGCAAATTATACTGTGAGTACTTTGACTGAGTAAAATTTGCCGCTATGTGCAGTTTTGAACTTTGAGAAAGACGTCAATTCCATCTAACATAGGCAGTTCTCTCTCAGATTGATCTGCAACGATTCCTATATTTATATTGCATGTTTTTGGATTTTGAAGGAATTGGGAGGGTGTCTAGGCGTAACAATTTGTACCTTTTGTACCATTTAAGTCAATAAATTTAACCTATTAGCAGTGGCAGCGGCACACCGGCCGCCAAACATAATAAGTTTTCCATTATGGCACTCCAACAACTGACAGAGGAAAGTTTTTAGTTGTTCGTCACTAATATAAATAAAACAATTATCTGCATTATACAATGTTTATAGCATAAATAAATATTTAACACTTATTTTATTATAGTAATAAAATCCGTCTAAGTCAACCTGATGAATGGGTCTTTAGGCGCTTACTGAATTTCCACTCGAGGACACCAACGGTTGGGCGGCGCGTTGACGTAGTTGTGATGACGTCACGCGTCGAGTTAGCTATGTATTATATAAGTACGTGTACAGTTACTATTCTATGTGAAGTACGAACGTATGTGCAGGCTATCTCAGAAGATGCTCTTGCGAATTTTGGGATAGCCTACATCTTATCGGATATGATATGTCAATAACAGTTTATCCTCATAATAATTTAGAGCTTAATCTGTAATAGGTCAAAACAATTAGTGCACAATTGACAGCTGAAATAATTTTCAACCTAACTTATATATTATTTCGATCAATTTTAGTATAGACATGTGAGGAGAGTGTACTTATTTCACGAAAAGGATACAAATATATTAAAATTATTAATTTAATGCGATCAATTTGACATGAACATTTGGGCGTACAGTGATACTTTTAGGTGATGCGTACCTACTTATGTCGCTACCAAATTGTAAAACAGCCATTTCTGATACCTCGTTTGCACTTTGCACATTTGTATCGAAACATAAGTTCAATCACTTCAATTTTGTAATATGAATTTACGCTATTTACATTTATTAAGAACAGATATTTATAGGGGAATTGTGCAAAGATGACATAGTTCGGTAAGATGACACTCATTTAAATATTCGTGCTAAACGTGCATTGGTGACATTTAAGTAGGTACTAGTCTGCAGATGTCGCTACTACTGAAATTTAATATGGCGGACAGTTGACACGAATTTCAATGTTTGGTGAATGTTTCCCAAATTTTGCAGTTAAAAAAGTAGTGCTATAATTACAAATAAGGTAATTATTGTTCAGTACAAATATATTTTTCGTGCCCTATGATAATATCTAAATGGCATAAATATTGATTTAAGCTTGTTCTAACCTATAATCATTTATCACAGTAAATAAATTACATTTGCTTCTAAAATTGTATAAGATGACATACTAGACCTTGGTATAAGATGGCACACTATGTCATCTTCCCTTATATTGCTTGTCGGATATAAATATCGTTCTTTTTTTTTGCTTTCTTGGCAACTACCAACGTAAGTCAACACAGAAGTGTTGGTCACAAGAGGACATGAATAAGGCATAATTGAAGCCATAAAAGAGAAAAGGATGGGTTAGCTTTTAGCTTCTAAACATTTCAATGTGCCTCAAGCATCGCTTCGTAGCCATTATGATAGTATTCCCGTAAACCTTGGCCGCTTCAAACCTACCTACAATGTGGATATGGAAAAAAGAACTTGTGAATCATGTCCTAGAGTTAGAAGGTAGACTTTTTGGCTTTAATACCATAGAAATAAGGAAATTAACGTTTGAATATGCGGAGAAAATGGGGCTGGATCACAGATTTGATAAGAACAATCAAATTGCTGGCTGGGAAAAGGGTTTAGGGAACGTAACACTAATATTTCACTGAGAGCTCCAGAGGCAATTTTGGCTGCAAGAGCTAGGGCATTCAATAAGCCACAATTCATGAAGTTCTTTTATCTATTGGAAAAAGTAGTCTCTGAAAATGGGATTCAGCCACATAGAATTTACAACATGGATAAATCTGGGCCTAACGCAGTACAAAAGCCCCCAAAAGTTTTTGCATCCAAAGGAAAAAAGCTAGTCGGGTCTGTAACTAGTGCTGACTGAACGTGAACATTTCACAGTGTTTGCCTGTGCTAATGCTATCGGTAACTATGTCCCACCTGCATTAATTATACCAAGAAAAATCTACCACGTACTTTGGAGCTATGCTATCCTTCTGGTTATATGGTGGCTTGCCTATTTTTGAAGTGGATGCGACATTTTGTTTCTTTTGTAAATGCCTCTGCAACAAACAAGTTGCTGCTTGTCCTCGAAGGTCCTTTCAGTCACAAAAATCTGAAAGCACTCGAGTTTGCCAAGGCAAATGGAGTGATAATGCTTTGCCTTCCTACAAGTATTAAAAAATGATAAATCAGTCGGCTGATTTATCATTTTTTGGTCCACTTAAGGCATATTATGACTGCGCAATAGCTACCTGGTTGAAAAATTATCCTGGCAGAACCATAAGTTTATACAAAGTTGCTCGAATTTTTGGAAAAGCTTACGAAAATGCAGCTTCTGTGAGGAACATTACGAAAGGTTCTAAAAACAGTGGAATATATCCCTATAATCCAAATTACTTTTATTTATTAATTTTACGGATGATATGTTTTTATTTATTATTTACTAATCGACGTTACCGAAAACGAATTGGATACCGATCCAGGTTCCAGTAGTTTATCTGAGCCTCAGCCAAATCAAGAAGACTCTGATTGTACTGACTGTACTGACGATGATGATCAGATTGCAGCGACCGACACTCAAGTGCAAATAAATTTTGAAGCAGCTGTCACTTGTCAAGAAAAAGAAAGTCGATCATCATCGCCAACAATACTGTCTGCAGATGATGCGTATTTGTCTCAAGAGCTTGATGTGAATATTTCTTCCCAGTCGCAGCACTCGCAGCCAATGCTTTTGGAGTCTATTTCTGAGCAACCAACCGATACTGAAGAACAGATAAACATTGTTTCGGTTGCGGATGTTGTTGAAACTATGCGTGGAGATGACAAGACAGCACCATTGGGTAACAAACATTTTAAGCAAACCTCCTTCCAATAAAAGTAATCTGCTAGAAATTTCACCACTACCGAAAGCTGCCTCCACAGGAAAGTCTAGAGTGAGTAAAAAAGTTGGTGGATCACAACTGCTCACAGCTAGTCTCTTTATTTGTGAGATAAAAGCTCAAGTACAACAGAAAAAAGAAAAGGAGAATCAAAATCTTTAAAAAAACAGATGAAGCGTGTGATTTTTAAAGATAATGACGTTTAACCAGGTCTTACGCTTAAGAAATGCAGTATTTCAGGAGCCACAAAGCAGCCAAAGCATGTTATTTTGAACGATAACGACGATATCGACGAAGTTGAGGATCCTTTCATCAATGAGGACGTGGAAAATGATCCCGCTTGCATTTACTGCAATGAACTTTTTAGCCAATCTAAGCCAAAAGAACATTGGGTGAAGTATCAACAATGTTCTAACTGGTGCCATACAGAATGCGCAGGTATGCCTCCAATAAAGAAGCAGTTTACCTGCGAATTGTGCTTAGATAATTAATATATAATATAAGATGACATACTATGTCATCTTACACTCGTCGACCCAAGAGTACTTTTTTATTTTATGGTTATTGTTCCAAGACTGAAATAATTTGCTAAATTCTGATCTCACATTACTTCTTTTATTTAAAATATTTTTCTTAGAAAAGAAAGTATGTCATCTAAGCACATTTCCCCTACAGTTTCACGACATGTTTCATAAGTGAATAAAAAAGTGTTTCAGATACATACATATGTCGTCCACTAACTAAAAGGGCATTAAGTTATAGTAAACGCATATAGCTTACATCTTTTTAGATAACTGACGCCAGTCATGTACCGAATATAAGTTGTGAGACATTATAGGTACTACTGCGACTTGTGCCTTAATGCAAACGAGGCATGAGCATCAGTAATACATTTTATTAATTACCGCTAAGCATACTACGACTCGAGTAGCAGTAAAGAGTAGTGTTTCTTTATAAGCAGTATCGTCGGTTTGTGTGCTGTTTTCCAGTACCTAAGCGTAGTCATGGGTACAGCCAACAACATCGGTAGCTGCACGTTTAACAAATTAGTAAAGCGTTTTATGAATTAAAGTTTATTTTTCTGTATTTTGTATTGCCTAATGGGAAATGGTTGGACTGCGACGCAGAGATCTTGGGTCCGATCCTAAGCCTCGGGAAAAACCTCAGACTTCGAAATTATGTGCGTACTAACTTGTTGATCCTCGCTTACTTTAACTGTAAAGTAAAACATCGTGAGGAACCCTGCATGTTTGAGAGTAATCCATAATCGATCTCAAAGATATGTGAAGTCTACCAATCTGCAAAAGGTCGGCATGGTGTACTATGGCCTAACCCTTCTCATATTGAGAAGGGGCCCATGCCCAGCAGTCGGACAGTTTATATACAGGGCTGATATTATTATTATTATTACTGCTATAAAAACTAAAATTTGTTATCATTTTAGAAATTAGAAGGCAATAGAAACCTCCCAACTGTATTTGAATTTATATTGCTGACTATACCTACTGATGCTTTTACAATTTACGACACATAACAATTTAGATGCGACATACCACACACATCACTCTAATTCTACACATTAACTCAACAAGCTGCCTACATTAATACAATTAAATATTAAATTCATAAAACCGTACATATATAACGTTTTAAAATGATACGTAAATAATCACACGACAACCGTAAGAGACGGTCTATAATTAAATCTTTAAGAATATTAGAAAAATTATTTCGATAAGGACGGATGAAACCGATACAAAATTAAAGCGATCACATATGGTAAGCACGGAATACAGCAGGCAGGGCGCCGGCTCTGGTGTAGTGCGAGAGGAGCGGTCGCCTTGGGCTTCAAATGGCAAGGAACGCCAAAAGCGCGGGACCAGTGTCGCCAAGATCAAATTTTGAAAAAGCTGTAGCATGACGCAGAAAATTCCATAGATTGCCTCTAGATAAATCCGTAGATCTAGTCTTTTTTAAAAGCTTAACGTAACATAAAACTGAAATAGAATTTGCATTAAGTCATATCGTCGACCAAAGGGCACTGAAAGACAATCTCGCTCTATCCTGATCGAGGACTTGAGCCGGTACTGTGCCGGGGTTCTGCTAAAGACAAGAGTAGGTGATAATAACATTCGTGTCGATTGACGAACGGGGCCTAGGACATTCAACGCCGTAGGTATATCGATATTATAGAAGTCATATTCGTATTGCCAGTGTAGTTATTTATCAAGCGGCAGTAGCACAATACCTCCACGTTCGGATCAACCATTGCCCTACCGAAGGAAACCCAATCCTAACACAAGCATTCTAGCTTAGTTGATAGGGTTTACAAGAAAGTAATAATTTATAACCCAAATTGCTAGTAATATATAAAGAAACGTTATCAGTGTTATCACTGACAAGCTTGAATAATATAGGATAATATGACAGGCAATTTTTAGTAGATAGTTAATGCGTATTCCGTGCTGTGTGCAATCACATATTTTATGCTACGTCCGGTATTCGAATTTGACCACAAAATATTAAGTATGACAGCAACTTCAAACAATACAAAAGAAGTACTAATAAATCAATTCAGGCATGCACAATTGTATTCGAATAACATTCGAATGAGCATAGTTAATTTGAGGACAAATAACTTTATTCACAATATTTATTATTAGTGGAAGTGTACAACAAGAGACCATATTTAAAATATCTATATGACAATTTCAAAAATGTGTAGACTTGTGGTTATGGGTATGATTACATATAATTATACCGTACAACATTAATATGGTCTTTCCATTATAAGCGTAGTATTCCATTGCAGGTTTTCCAGTTGTTATCTGTGTCAACGATTTGCTTCAGTAATACTATAGTATTCGTTAGTTGTCCAACGTAGTATACTCCACTCAAAATCGCCACAATATTTTAATTTAAATTTGAAACAATATTAGCTTATAATATGTAACGTATCATAAAATATGAAGATAGCTTTGCTATTAGCAAATTATATATTCTATATATCTAAAACATAATAATAAAGCCCCATAATGTCGATTCTAGGCAGCACCTCACAGGTTCGTTCGTGACCTCGACTGCACTGTGATATTGTTAGAGACAATGGTAAATCACACTTTTAATGGAGAGACTAGCACTACACTAAATCTGGATGACATGTTATAAATTTATTAATAACTAAAAACGTTCAAACTATGGAGAATACTTACTGCACGGTTTGCAAATAAATATATCAGCCTCCGAGAACATGCTCAATTACGATAACTCGCCGCGTAATCTCGCATCATTTTAAAGCAAGCCAAGCGATATTCAACGTAGTTTGAACAATCCTTAATACTTCTACAATTAACGACTATAAGCCACCACAAACATTTATAATAACTAAGAAAAATATACGAAATATAATAATAAAGCGACAAAGAGTTTTATCTACAAATGCTCATTTTGTGAACTCCGATACGAAAAACAATTCGCCGTTCCTTCACTTCAACTCTTGCCAATATTCCATCATAGTAACATGAATTCAGGGTATGCACTTAGAAGTTATAATACACGGATAATAGGTGTATAACAGCAAGTGAGTGAATAACTCCTAAATCTACATACATAATTTGACAAATGATCATTGTTACGTTGACTGGTGGATTGGTGTCGCTAATGAAGGGTCATTCTAGTACCCCGCGATTACTGTTTGGAGTTAGAGCAATACATATCACAATACCTAACATAAACAACTCTTCAAAAACAAATACACGTTACTACTACTGCATTGTGTCGGTTACTTGTGCGACTGTCGTCGCAACCCGAGCGAGTCGGGCGGTAAGCTGCGACTTCAATCGTAGCGCGAAATAATAAACGCTGCTGCAATTTTCCTCGAAAATAAACTCAAATCGATGCCGGAAAACAAAAGCAAAAGCCGGTCGTCACCCGGAGACGAGACTCGCAAATACGTAAACGGGGAGGAGGCTACGAGTGCGGGCGCGTCGTCTACGCATTGAGGTCGATGTCGGCGAACATGTCGCCGCGCGACGCCACGGTAAGCGCGTAGTGCGAGTTGAGCTGCAGCAGCAGCTCCCGCTCGTCCAGCATCTCCAGCGCCTCGACGCGCGCGCGGTCGTCCTCGGGGAAGGAGCGCCACACCGCCTCCATGTCCCACGAGCGCGCGTGCTCGAAGCCCAGCGCCACCAGGCGCTCGGCCTGCGCCGCCGGCTCGCGGCACAGGCGCTCGCCCGCCAGCACGCAGCCGCGCGCCGACAGATTGCGCATCATCACCTCGCCGAACTTGTCGGCCAGGTTGCACTGCTCGTACTGCAGCAGGGCGCAGCGCGGGAACGTGGACGCCAGGTGGCGCAGCAGCGCGTCGCCCGCCTCGGGCCGCAGGTACACCAGTACGCACTCGGCCAGCAGCAGCGCCGGGGCCCGCTCGTCGACTCCGGCCGCGGCCAACTTGCGCCGCACCTCGGCCAGGCAGCGCAGGTCGCAGCCCAGCAGGTGGTACCCGTCCGAGTGCAAGTCGCCCTCGCGGATCATCACCTCGCCATCTAAGCAAATCATTCATTTATACTTTCTTTTTGATCTAATGGCATATTCGCTGCTGATTCCAAAGTCATCAATCAGGGCAAAGTATTATAAGTATACTCTGTATGGAAAATGGAGACTGACGTCTCACATTTTACACAGTAGGTGGAAAATAGGTGGGCACAAAAAAACTGACTGGTGGAGTATAGGTGTGATTTCTTGGGATATATTACGTCATTATACGATTCTATGTATGCAATCAAAGAAAATTATCAATACAAACCTTCATTGCTAATTTTTTGCAGCAATTGTTTATTCCTTTTAATAATGTGGCTCTTTTTGGTGGTGACTGCTGGAAAATCTAGTTCAATGAAGTTGCCCACTGCTTGTGTGGTGTCCTTGAGGCGCCAGAACAAAGTGTCGAAGCCACAGCCCAAGTTGATGATTTGACACTTGGTGCCACAACGCTGAAATATAAATTGTAAAAACATTGAACTAAAAGTCCACAGATTTTGAGTGAAAAAATTAGTATTTCAATATATACAATAACACACCTATTGAAAGCTAATTAAGACAACAGATAAGCTCTTTTAAAGGTTCATACTTCATACACGTGACCCACAAAACATGTTTAAATATTTTTTTAAATACCTTAATATCTTTTCACTATTTATTGTGTCATATAGCTCATTTGTTAAGTATTCGAAATACTTTAATAGAGAGAGGCGTTTCGAAAAATTTATAAAAAAGTCTTGTTGGGGTAATGCTTATGATATATAGTGCACTCTGCTTTTAAAAGTTTAGTGAAGGCTGGCTTTCATGCAGACAAAATGAGAGAACTGGTAGAAAACATAAGATCATCATTGATACAGCAAGTGCAAGTGATGACCAAAGAGGAACTAATTGTTGTTGTTTACAGTCATGAAAACATATAGGGTTTTGTATTGTTCTAACACCTATGGCAGTGCTCATCAACTATTATATTTTATTTATTTTGTATATTTTCTAACTACACTATTTATGATAATCCTGTGTGTTATACAGTGAAGTCTTGTTGCACCATACATCTATCTCAACATTTGTAATCTGATTACTTTCTACTATCCATACAATCAGGTGTGTGCGCTTCATACAAGCAAATAAGCACTGCATACCCTAGTCAGCTGGCTTATGAAAATCTATATAATCGAAATCTATTTATTTAATACTACAATATAATATACAGATATATATACACACAAAAACATTTATAAATGAAATGTAGTAGTGCTGCATCCGATATAGTAGCTAATATCTTGTTTTTGTAAATTTCTCATTTTAATACCCATGACGGGAATTTTTCTTACTGATTCTTGGGCAAGTTTTCATCTATCCTGCATTCATCTAGCATTAATTTTATCAACTATTTACTGCAGTAAAAGACAGTAGGTAATTCAAATTTCTGAAGGCTAAATAATAGACAGTAATCTAGTAGCAAATGTGATGTTCCGTCCTAATGTTTACGAATGAGTAAATATCAATTTAAAGTTGTAACAGGTTTAAAAATTACAATTTATATTGAATACTAAAAAGCATCCTTTCTAAACAGATAATGTCTTCAATGTCATATCTTATCATTCGGTAAACAAATACGCTTGTCAATTATGTATTTCAACGCAAATTTCAACCATAATCTGAAATAACTGCTAACCTCTAAAAATTGGTGAATAAACATCTCCATGGCCCGGACCCGGGCGTAGTACCCGCGGTTGATCTCTGGCGCTTTGCGGTCGACGTGACGCACGAAGTACGTGATGTAGTCATCTTTCCAGTAACCCAGCTCCACTGCACATCGCTTGCATTCTGTTGCATCCGTGTTCGTCGCAATGATGGCCTCGTCTTCAGCCGTCCATGATTTAATATTATCCATATTGCTATTCAGACGATTTACTTGCTCACAATAACTTTCCAAAACATTACCAGTTTTCACAAACTTGAATACTTTTTAATTACCTATTAATATGCAATTTGCAATTGAGATAAAACAAAAATATTTATGTATCTATCATCATAGCTGATGATGACAGTAATGACAGATCATTTACATATACCGTATATATTGTTACCAGCTTTTAAAACAAATAGACCTTAAAGAATATTTTTAGTTCAATTTATCAGTACTATGTTTCTCTTTACTCTGAGGTTTTTCATAAATAATTCTTCCGTGTCTAAGTATCTCCTTATGTTGAAACTTCATTGCAGTGTTCCTTGGTCCTTTGTATCTTTCGCTCTGAAGTTATAACTTAATAAGTTAGATCTCGCAACGGACACTATTATTTTGCCAAAGTTAATAGTTCTACTATAAACTAAATATTGCTTTAATAAGGAGTAATGTTTTCTACCTCCATAAACCTTTAAAAGTCCTGTATCTTGTCCTGTGTCCTGTCCTGTAATCCTGTGATATATGATGACATCACCTTTAGAAGTTTATTTTATGCATCTAAAGATAATACATAATTATTATATACTTACATATTTATTTTATAGAAGAATAAACTATTTTGTTAATAATTAATGTAACAATGGTTAACGTGATGAGGATTATTTGGGCATTTGAAGATAATTTATTTTATAGAAACTTATCTAATTTGTAATAATAAAATTATTATTGTATCGAATATTGGTCTATGAATAGGACGTATTTCGTCCAGAGAATATAAAATTTTAGATTGGCAGCACCGTAACAATATGTATTGATCGGATTGCTGCTGACGAGTGTCGACTGTCGAGTAGTATTACAGAGACGCCTTTAATTTTTATCGATCTCATAATTTCATTCAGTAAACGGACGATACATACAGGATAATAAAATGATTACCTACGACAATCTACCAGTGCTGTTAGTAAGCGCTGCAAATGAAACTTTGGCGGCTTCAATAATATCAGGTTTGTTTTGATATTATTTATTATAAAAGCGCTTCTAGTCTGGAGTATGCCTGGTGTATTCGCACTAATTTAAAATATATTTATTTTACATCTTGCTTGCTTTTTCAGAGCTTATCGATAACGATGTGACTGAGGAGTATATCAAGGCAGCGCTGTCTTCTGATCGCGTATGGAGGCTTGTTAACAAGTACTACAGCGCTGACGTGAAAGTTCACGTACTTACTGATGACTCGGTGCTGGACCTGGATACTGCAACTATTGAAGCTCACATCATATACATCTCAGAGGATGAGGTAATTATTGTCTTGGGCTACACTCAGATTCCGGGGACAAGACAAGACTAATTGATGAGATAATGTAAATACGGTTTAGAGATGTAAACATACCTATGCTTAAATATGCAGAGCTATATTAACTTCTTTAAAAAGTAACAGGTTTTATTGCATTCCTAGCAAAGGGACTAGTATTCCATAGAATTAAATTAATTGTAATTAAACATATATTTAACTAAAGTTAATTATATAACTATATATTTTAAGTTTTTACTTTTGTCTCACTATACAATATGGTACTTATACTTAATAAAATTGGTATTTATAAGCTAATCTAATAATATAATGAGCTAATACCTAATATATTATAAAATAGTAATAAAACAATACCCAACTCAAAATCAACATGTTAATAGGCAATATAGAAATCCTCCAATATCACAGTCAACTGGTAGACGGCCCAAGAGACTGGCAGCATCGCCACATTGAATATCAATGCTTTCACAAAACTATACTTATTTACTATTTTGAGCTAAAGTAGCTTGCCAGGGGCCAGAAGAAATGTCCTTTGCAATGATGTCTGGCATTCAAGCAACTGACATATTCAGTCCTTATCAAATTCAGGTAACCTATAATTTTATAACCTACTAAACATTGCCGTGGACTTCTTTCTTAGAACCTGATTGTGTCATCTTCCCGGTCCGTATGCCACTAAACTGCATAAAGGTGGGTTCACATTAGTGACATTTCGCCGAACCGAACACCGTGACATCGCCGCGGACTTGTTACAGATACTGTGGGTGGAGGTTTGGATCGGACTCCGGTGCTGGCTCTGACACGGCCGAACTAGCGATCGATACCATTTTGTAACCTTAACCAATGCAGTGATGTAGTTAAAGTATTCTTTATTTCCTTATTGCGATGCAGTTCTATAAATTTCAAAACATTTTCTTGATTCCACTGCATATTTCGAACAAACGAATCGTTTCAATACTAGGTATAAATACTTAAATTAATTACTTATCGACACCTTCAAAAACGTTGTTGCAATTATTTATGAGAAAGGTGCGGGTGGCGGGGAAGTGGTTGTTATCTTGTCATGCATTCATTTGTTCGATCCATCAATCCCGTGTAGGTATCAGCGCGATGACATGCGGGCTTGTACGCGTGACAAAAATGGCAGTGAGGACGTCACCCGCACACCGAGATAGTACCGGACGTCCTTTGAAAAAGACCGACTTTGGATGGATCGGCCCGTGACCCGTGTCATTTGATAAATAATAAAACCAAAACACCGTTACTGGCAGAACGTACAATGTTCAGGCGTACTTTTTGATTGAAATATTTTGTATGGGAGTATGCTGTATGAGACGGATCGTAACATTTTTACGCGTAACAAATCCAGTCCACACTGTCCGACTTTGTCACGGTCACGGTGTTCGGTTCGGCGAAATGTCACTAATGTGGACCCGTCTCCAGGAATCATTCCTATGTCGCTGGGGACTATACAAACATTCAAAAACAATGTCACTGAGAATATCCAGACTCGTAATTATTTGTGGCTCACACAAATTTTTGTCCCGTAACACACTATGTGCGAGTGTTGTTCTTTCAGTTAAGTATATGAGTATTCTATTCCCAGATAGGAGAAGGCGTGGGCTGCGCGGAGCGTCGCGTGGCGGCTGCTTGCGGCGCCTGGAGCGAGTGCGACGTGCGCGTGCTGCTGCTGGACGCGGCCGGCGGCGACTGGCCCGCCGGGGGTGCCGGAGGCGCCTGGGGCTCCTGGGCCGCCGCCGCGCGCGCCGAGCTCGTGCCGCGCCGGGAGCTGGCGCCCACCGACGTGCCGGCGCCGGAGCCCTTCGCCGACGCCTACGGCATGGAACGTGCGCGCGCCGCACTGCACGCCCACCCGTGGCCCAACCTAATGCGTACCGATGGCCAGCCGCAAGCACCACCGATTACACACTCTCCGCACCCACTTCTGCTTGAATGTTTGTTCGCTCGTTTGATATATTTTACCTAAACCAAAATACTATGATTTTTTTATAACTTAACACATTCACCAACAAACCGTCCACGGTTATGTCTGTTGGCTAATTTTAACGTCCCCGTGTAAGTTAATTAAAAAAACAAATTAATATATTTATTGTTGCTTTGAGCCTAATGTAATGAATTTCGTTTAGTGTCGGACGACGAATTGGACGTGCAAGACGAGGACGTATACTCGGACATGTCTTCGGACGACGACTCCAACCTGGGGTGGGAGCCGGCTGAATCTGAGTCGGATGATGACGAGCGCTTCGCTGTGGAGCACGCGGAGGCGTTTGCGGCGGCGCTGGGCGCGCTGGGCGCCGACGCGCGCGACGAGCCGCCGCCCGGCGCGCCGCGCGACGCGCGCCTGGACCGCGCCGAGGACCTGGTGGCCGCCTTCTGCCGCGCGCTCGGCCTCGACCCCGACAGCGCCTAAGTGCCACCTGCCACCTGCCACCTGCCACCTGCTCCCGCCTTTATATTTGTGTCTAATCCCGATTGCCACTGTGTCTAAGCCCTAATGTCTTTGAACATTTCTCTCAGTTGCCCAATTGTATAGGTGCAACTTACCAATAGATATGTGAGTTCTCTATTCAAGGTCCATTCTACTTTGAATACCTGTGTCGTCATATGCGACACTTTAGTGTCCAATAGTAATGTGTGAAAATAAACACCTAGATGTTCAGAGGAGATATCATTGAAATTATTTTTTATTTTCTCTAATCATCTTTACGAACACAACACAACATTGCGATAAAATATTTTTTTACATTAACTGCTATTTAAACAGAATTTCGAGGTATCGACATAAATATAGTATGGCTATTTATTTAAAATTAACTAAACTTAACACAACTTATATCTAAATAACCTGCTGTTTTCTATGGCATAAATCTAAAACATATGTATATTGTTGTCCGTACCACATCAGCATTGTTTTTATATAAATTATCATCTATAAACTTGAATCTAAAGGTTACCTGTTTTGACTGGCTACAAAAGTATCACTATTCCATTACAATTAGTATTAGGATATAAATATAGTATTGTAGCCAGTTAAAACATATGACTTTTACTTAGTAGCAATTGAATTGGTATTTTCAAACAAATGCAGATGGGTACAGACAACAATTTAAGTCTTACATTTATGCTATAGAAAAAAGTAGGTCATATCAATTCATACAAGTTATGTTAAGGTTGGTCAACTTGTATAAATAGCCATAGGTACTATATTGGCGACGATACATCGAAAATTAGTCTATATGGTGGTTATTGTAAAAAGAAAATATTTAAATAATCACTGGTGAATAATGTCCATATAAAGATGATTTACAGATACTTAAATAATTATTTGAATGAAGTCGGCTCTGAACACGAAAGTGATTATTCTTACAGACGATTATTGGACACCTAAGTGTCGACTGTGATCAATTGATCACCCAGGAGATCAAAGTGGAAGAGACCCTATTTAATCGTAATAATGTAATTGATGTAAATGGCCGTAACGTTTAATTTTGTGACAGCCTGATAGTTGACTCGGGGTTTGTTACCAGAGCTGGTTAAGTAGATTGGATGAACTCCAATACTAATGGTCTGAGTCGAGTACTGTGAGATTAGTATGTAGCATTATTTATACTTATTATACTAAATTATTATTATTGATATTGTAGCAACTGCGACAATGTAAGTGAGGAGTGTCCTGGTTGGTTATGTAACTTGGGTATACTAAGTTGCCCTTGGTAAGACGAGACTGTAAAAACGTAGTATTTAGTATTATTTATATTCTAGTTATTATTATTCCAAGCTATTCTGTAAGAACTGCGACAAGTTAAGCGAGGCGAGCCCGGCCAACAATCAGGTGAGGGGTGTCATGCAGCCCAGTAAAAATGCATTTTTGGATAATTATGTATATTTATTCTATTTCTCTTTTATAAAAAGTGTATTCGATTTCGTTGTATTCTGATAACGCGTAGCGATGAGTCATGTACATAATTATATTTATGTAGTAATAAAATTTCAAAATTAGCAATACAATATTATTATCTTTCATTTCTATCTATAGGCTCATTAGTGTACTGATAAAGTGAACTCGTGCGTATCCAAACAAGGCCTTATTCTACGAATAACAAGCGAGTTATCAAATAATAATACATCACAGTATTTAAGGTAACCAGTAGTGCCGCTATGTGTAAATATTCCAAATTGATTCGCACAAAATACATAATTATAATCGACATGGCAGACATTACCTCGGTGCTAGCGCTACGCGCCCACACGAAGTAACGTCCAATTTAGGTATAATTATGATAGTTACAAGTAATATATATAATATAAATACAGCGATACTGTATTTTAACGTATAAATAAATACTATTTAACCTAGCAGTAACATTAGGAAACACTATGTGTATAAAAATGATTGCCTTGGTTTAAGATAAAGTACTTGCACTTTATCTCAAAAATAACAATGAAGGGTGCATAGCCAGTGATGACATAACTAAATAATAACAGTGTAGTAAAAGCACCTAACCAAGCTTATCGAGTTGAGCGCTTCCGAACTCGGTAAACTTCGTGACCCACACTTGGTAAACTTCGTGATCCACACTTGGTAAACCTTGTGAGTTTCGTGACCTCCACTCGGTAAACGAATATCGTGGATGTACACATACTGAAATAATGCATCATCATCGATAAACATTACCATCATTCAACTTGTTTTAATTTATAGGTGCATAGCGTAGTACCTAGTGATAAAATTAATTTCTAGTATAACAAATAATATTTATGATGTTCATAACAGTAACAATCGATACTAAAAAGTCTATTCAGATATTAACGATACTGATACTTCTTGCAGGGCAGATAACGTTATCGAAATAACACATTAACTATTGTATGGATAAAATAGGTATTTAGATTAATATAGTTCAGGTACATTCTGCGACGCAGCGCAGTGCTGAAATCTTAGAATAAAGACAAATTTTAAAAATTGCACATCAACATAATAAAAATGGAATATCGATGATGCCATCTCTCCAACCTACATTTCGTTTTATCTGTTTAGTGTGTCCCACTGCTAGGCCTCTGCCTTGGATATGCAAGCTCTCTTATAGAAAGTTACTAATCTCCGGCCGTTCTTCTGCCATATTGATTGAGGCCTTTCCTAGCGCATTTAAACCCATACAACAAACTGTGTCCCGAGCCGTACAAGAGGGACAGACGCACTTCGGCGTCTACATATCATCAGGACATTAATACTGATATGGATATAATATAAGGGGAACTAATCTCACTTTTTAACCTAAATGTGTGAACAAAATAATTGTGCCTATGCTAAAATATGAATAAACCTGTTTAAACAATGTAATTGGAATGTGATACCTATATTATTTACTCAGTCGTTTATATCAAGTCAGAGGTCTGCAGGAGTCTTAGTAAGTCACAACACACTTGAAATTTATGCGGTAAGTACTTATAGCTGACATGAATTGTCAGTTAATAATCTATAAATATAATGACGGTATCTTGAAAAATTATATTCTATGAAAAAAGTACTGAATGTTTATAAGCTGCTTACGACGAATTTACACGCTTTAGAATATGGAAATAAAATTAAGCAGCTTATGATATTGGATAGATTTACTAATACTATAAAAGATCACATTTTAGTGATTAAATAAATAGACCAAAGGATGGCAATACGCCATCCTTTGGTCAAACTACCAAAGCAGTTTCGGATGGGCCCAATGAAACTATAGATAGGCTGCAAATAGTATCGCTAATATTTGAACAGATATTTTTAACAGACACACTGCTACACGTACAACGTATACACTCATTCAGGTCAAAAGCTGACTGAATACGTAACCTATTTTTGTTTTCAATCAACTCACTATTCGAGAAGTATAACACTTGGAGACTTGATTCCAGTGTAGGTACCTATCGAAAGATTATTTAAATGTTGTCAACTTTCAACCTAAATAATTGTACACTAACTATAATAAAAGCTATAACTCAAAAAAATTAAATAGATAATAGGTATACATACTTTCTAATATACCAATTAGTCACAATAGTTAATTATAATTAGTAACACATCTCTCTTTCTCTCCCTGTCTCTGTAAACTATAAATATAATCTTAAACGTATGTATCAACATGTTCATAGTGACATTATCATAATATATAAATACTGTGTCTTGTTCCACGTTGGTGCATACATGTGTAGGTATGCAACATAACAAACGAGGCGCTCCACGCCTCATGCCTCTGGCAATGTATAAAACGCAACAATGTATAAAATTCATAATTATTATTCAATACGAGTACCTATAGTCTATTCCTGCAGTGTATCATATCCAACACGATTGGAATACGTATGGATGAGCTAGCGGATCGCGAAGGAGACCACTGGTCATTCGTTGTGTGATATTGCCAAAATACAAGCAGATGAGAAGCCTTTACAATCTATTTAATGAAATGCCTACTTGAAGCGATATGTTATAATAACAATTGTGATAATTTGACCAACTATCGATCGGAAATAATCTGAATATCCATATTACTTGAATGGATGCTTCAATACGTTGACGCATTAGTATTTATAGCGGCACAGTAACGAG
Organism: Catocala nupta; assembly: GCA_963675205.1. Classification (NCBI taxonomy): domain Eukaryota; kingdom Metazoa; phylum Arthropoda; class Insecta; order Lepidoptera; family Erebidae; genus Catocala; species Catocala nupta. The sequence continues at coordinate 8,835,109 of OY776080.1, forward strand.
TAGACGTCCCTCCGGCCCGCTGGCTTATATTCCTACATTCCACTTTTAGTAATAATCTCAGTGCGCAATTAGTGCCTCTTTATTGCAATTGAAAGTGCAATTAAGATAAAGGCCTTGATATAGGTATGGCCGTTTCGAAATTGCGTAATAAAATATTTAGTTTTAGACTAATTGTCCAAGGACGAAGGTAATACAGCCTTTGTGATTTTATTGTTTTTGTAATACCTCCGCTGGAGAGGCAATCAGCCTAGTGTGATGGTACTGAACGACGCAGTGGAAGTACCGAAAAACGGTACCTCATACTGGCTAGTATTTTTGTATTATGTTATTCTCTCGTGAAAGCTCTTTCCAAAATATAATTTTAATTTATTGCAACAGAGATAAGTCCGCCTTGATCACGGCAAGCAATCTGCAGTGCGTGCTCAATTCCCGCATGAAGCATACTTCTGTGCATAATTTTTAATCTTTGGTTGCACGTAGGTACGCACTTACGCACAAACATGAGGTTTGTCGTTTAAATATCTACATACTCTAATTTATTACGCGAAAAGGTCCTTTTTTATAAGCAACTACATTATTAATAAATTTTATGAACAAGAAAATGATAAATTCGACTTCTGTTGAAGACCTTAACATACAAAACTTCATGTGTATAACTATTACAATAAATAGTAACAATAATGAATAATATTGTCGGCTTTCCTCACTCCCAGCAGTTTTGACAAACGACTAGCTGTTGCTGTCGAAATACTTAAATTATAAATAATCTGAAATGCAACAAATGTAACGTGTATAATATATATAGGTACTAAACCTGCATAGCAGTGGCGCTGTGACGTCAACTGCCGCGTGACGTCAGCGGCCTCGCGCTCCCACAGATCACTAACAACTATTAAGGCCCACAAACACGAACGGAGTTCTCTCATTCGTGTGTCAAAAATTAGATAACATTACATAACTATAACGCGTGCTTCGTGGCGTTGGTATATATGATATCCACTCAAAATACCTGCTCAAACTATTACAGGTCACATAATTAGGATTCATTCCGCTCGATTTGTTCAACGCATGTGTACTAAAGTTTGAGCAGATATTTTAAGACGATTACAGAGTGTAACAATAAGGTCTAGTCACATCCTATGGTCGGACCCAATGATTAACGTGAACTCTCAAATTTCATAATTAAAATAAAGAAAATATAATTAAGGCTTGGAAAATGTTGATACAGCGAACTACTCAACAGATAAATGAGCGATGAGTTAACTAAAGGTGACTCTAAGGCCCGGCGCCCATTGGCGGTATGGCATGGCAAGGTATTTTTAGGCGACGAATAAAACTATAACCTAATCGTATGGAAATAACGTTGAAATTTCAATGTTAACAGTCGTAAGTACAAAAACAATACCTCGGTATGCTTAGGCATGCCGTGTCGGCAGCCCTCGCAACGCTTTGGCAGTCTTTAGGATACCGCGGCAAGACAGCGCTTGCCTGTACCCCACGGCCCCGCGCGTAGCTTTATTAGCTTAGCGTCGTTCATGCCGCCACGGCATGCCTAAGGACGCTTCGGAATGCTTAAGAACGTCGCGGCATATCTAATGATGTCACGGCATAGTTACCGCTAGTGTGCGCTTACGTGTAGGGATGCCGAAGGATTCCATGCCGTGCCGTGCCGCCAATGCGCGCCGGGCCTAAAAGTGTGCTGATGTCATGTCCGAAAAAATCTTAATCGCTTTATTACTGATATCTACATGCTAACAAAATAAACTTTGTTTAAAATAGTGTAAATCTATGGAAGAAACTAATGTGGATAAAAAATACTTTAGATGACGAACTCAAATATTGTTTTTGTATGAATATTTGATTACGAGATATAGCTGTTATGAGTCAAAAGATTTGCGATCTCGTTTATTATCAATACTTTACGACCCTAAAATGTGACCACACCTTTAAGTTACGCGCTGTATATATTATGCAACCTCAATAGAACTATAAACTAAAATATCTCTAATAAACGGTTAAATCACAGTGTATTAAAAATAGCTTACGATATGTAGCCATACTCGTGTAAAAAGCCTCGCTTTTTCCACAAATATTTGCGTGTTCTAACAAAGTTAACTTTGTTAGTTAAATATAATAATAGGTATAGATATAATAATAAAAGGCAAAGCACACATATGTAGGCGCCGAGGTCCGCTAACGAGGCGGCGGGGCGGCGCGCGCGGGCGACGTCAGCAGTCGCGCACAGGCTCGTGCAGCAGGCCGGGCTGGGCCAGTAGCCCCGCGAAGTACTGCACCGTGAGTCGCGCGATGTACTGCGAGTGTGCGGCGCGCGCCGGCCACCAGCCCTCCAGGAACCCGATGTGGCCGCCGCGCGCCGTCACGCACAGCGCCACACCCGCCGCCTCCGCCTCGCGCATGGGGATGGCGTCCAGCGGTTGGAACGGGTCGTCGGCCGCGCACAGGCACAGCAGTGGCACGCGCACGCGCCCGAGCTTGTCGCGCAGGGACGCGGCGCGGTAGTACGCCGCCACGGAGTCGAAGCCAAAATGCTTCGTAGTGAAGGCGGCGTCAAATTCGCGCACGGAGCGCGCGCGCTCCACCACGCGCCAGTCCCATGGGCCGTCGCGTAGAGGCGAGTGCGCGCGCACTGTGTTGCGCAGGTTACGCGCCATGTGGTACGATAGCAATGCATTGAACGGTGGCCGCTCCATACATTCCGACCCTATAACATACACATCCTTAGTACTCATGTAACTTCACATAACTGCGTATCCCTGACAGCTGTTAGCTTGTCAGGAATATTGACGGACTTTAAAAGAAAGACGATAAAAAATCAACCATTATCATCCACTGAAGAAAATCCCTCCGGACACTATGATCACACGGCGCCGCTCTTATGGGATCCACAGACAATTTTTTCACCTCAAGAGGCGTCCTGTGTTCAAAATTTATTAAGATTTGTCTTACATCCTGTGACTATTTCGATCCCATGGCCGTTATAGAGGACCCGGAGATATTTTTTTCTAAAATACCTATATAAAATGTGTGGCGACTCCGCACAGACGAAGAAGTTCAGCCTACATTTAACAGATGGCGATATAATCGCACTTCACATGACGTCATACTATTCTGCATCGCATAAGTGAAGTTTACACAGCGACTGAGCATATATAGAAGCTCCCGACATCAACCGTCGGGCTGCGGCCCGCTAGGCACGATCAACCAGCCTGGTCGGAGGATTCTCCCTTTGTTTTAGAAGGACTTCACACCCTGTTCCTCCACATTGGTGACCCCGACGTGATCATCCAGCACCTGATGTCATTGGAAGCAAACTTCACGGAGCAGATCAGCAGCAGCAACCATCGCCATCGTCTTCACTTCTCTCACACAGCACTTCTCCAGATGAGCAGTAATCAAGTCGCAGCCAGCCAGCCTCTTTGGCCTCAACAGGGACCACCACACGCCTGCAGCGAACGCGCAGCCTGATCTTCCCTACGTCCTCACCAGCGTAAAGGCTTAACCCACTGCACACACGGTCCACGCAAGCAGGGTACTTCACTCGCCGTCAACGCAGCAGCCAGCCACGATGCAGCAGCACTGCACTTCGACCCCGACTCACTGGGGCACACGCACCGCTCACCGCACTTCGACCCGGACTCACTGGGGCACACGCACCGCTCACCGCACTTCGACCCCGACTCACTGGGGCACACGCACCGCTCATCGCACTCAGACCCGACTCACTGAGATCTAGCGACACACAGTTCCGACTCACTAGAACTAGCGGCATACAATTACGACTAACTGGAACTAGCGGCATCTTTCACTGGCACTGGCAACGCTCTTCAGCAGCATCGACAGCTTCTCATCAACCTGATCGACCTTCGGTCTTGGAGGGGAATACTGTGGCGACTCCGCACAGACGAAGAAGTTCAGCCTACATTTAACAGATGGCGATATAATCGCACTTCACATGACGTCATACTATTCTACATCGCACAAGTGAAGTTTACACAGCGACTGAGTATATATACAAGCTCCTGACATCAACCATCAGGCCGCGGCCCACCAGGCACAATCAACCAGCCTGGTCGGAGGATTCTCCCTTTGTGTTGGAGGGACTTCACACCCTGTTCCTCCACAAATGAATAATTAATTATAGAAAAGTAATAATAATTGTAATATGGTAAACTTAAAATCGACATTCGCCATTGCCACTTGACATGAAATATAAAGAATCAAGAACGAAAATATTATGTACCTACTATTTTGCGTGCTCCAAAAAGTCTCCATTCCCCGTTGATTAATTCCATTTATCATTCCAAAAGAAATTCATCATTTTCTATTTGTCTTTTCTTTATAGTTTTTTGCGACGTGATTTTTTAAACGTATCTATATTGTTATATTTTGCATCCGCTTTTAATATTTGTAGTAAATTCAAAATATGTCTGTTTTCTTGCCCAATATCTTATTCAGTCTCGTATGCCACCCATCCAAACAATTGTTTGTCCGGTGGCGCACTAAATACGGCCCAAATATTCCTTACATACTCATTCCTAAACCAAAAATGATACATGTAATTTCTAAATTTAGTCATTTGTAGATTTTCATACATTTTACTTTTTACATATGTCCATGCACTATTTAACATATCTTCTGGGACTAGTGGTAAAACGGCACATATAGCTAACAGCACAATTCTTTTTTGCCTTTCGGCTTTGTGAGACCCACTTTGTGTCCAGTCTTCCAAACAGATAGACTCGGGAAACTGGTCACGTGTACCGTATACCTTTTATTATTGGCATCTCAAAATCCAAAGTTAACTTATTTGGTTGGAAAGATGGAACACGGCTTTTGATTAACTGAAAAACTAAACTGTAGGACTCTTTGGTTGATTCTATGGACACATCATTATTGCGGCCCATGGGAAAATTATCTGAGCATCCCATAGGAGTCAAGGGGCGAAAAAATTGTCTGTGGATCCCTTGGGAGCGACGTCATGCATATAGGATTCAAGAGGCGAAAAAACTGTCTGTGGATCCCATGGTAGCGGCGTCGTGGGATCCTAGTGTCCGGAGCGAAGAAAATAGGTACCCTCTTCAATGGCGGCTAAAGGCACAAGAATAATTTTTGCATAAGTCTGCAGAGTAAACTTCGCAAACGTTCATTATTCTATATGTGCTCTACAACGTCCAAGAGGGAAGCCACAGGGCTTCACTCTTGGACGAGGAAACAAAGAAGAAAGAGAACGTCTTAAAATATCTTTATTTGCTACCCTATTTTATTTGGCGAGCACAGTCCTACATGACGGCGGCTTTTATGCTTCGTCAATCATAACCTAATTACTCTACCCCAAATAACAAAATCTAGGCAGTAAACAAAAATGGCAAATACCTTTAACGACGTCAAGCGGTGACGATACGACGAGTGCGGCGTGCACAAGTGCGCGTTCGCCATGCTCTGCCAGATAGTGGCCGAGGATGAGCCCGCCTAGCGAGACGCCAGCTGCCAGCAGCGGTACATCGCCACTGGCATCTCGCACGGCCCGCACCACCTCGGCCAGATCGTTATGGCTCACAGCGCAGTAGAGGCGCGGGGTTGTCAGCGGTAGACCGCCGAGCCCGCGATTATTAAACACCACACAACGCGCTCGCAGCGCACCGGCCGCAGCTGCTAGACAGCGCACGTAGTCGGCGTCGGCACTACCCGTGAGTCCAGGCAGGACGAGCAGTACCGCACGGGGCTCCTCCACAGTGCCGTCAACCCAGTCAAGCGCCACCTGCCCGCCATCTGACAGTCGCAGCACCTCTCTGAACAATTTAAATTTAAAATCTAAATTATAATACTAATCATTCTTTTTATTTAGAACGCGTTCACACCAAATGTATTGTCAGCTACCAAATGTGAACAAACGTTACTGCATTTTCGTGCATATTCAACACTAGCTGACTGACCCGCGCAACTTCGTCTGCTTCAGACATTATGAGAATTTCCCCCGTTTTTACAACATTTTTCATTGATGCTCCGTGTAGCGTGATGTTATATAGCCTATAGCCTTCCTCGATAAATGGATTATCTAACACTAAATTATTTTTCAATTTGAAGCAGTAGTTCCTGAGATTAACGCGTTCAACCAAACAAACAAACTCTCCAGCTTTATAATATTAGTATAGATTGTTTTCACCGCACCGAGAATAACGCAATGCGTAGTTGCTGAGTTTTGGCGCCCGATTGTTGCACAGCGTCCCTTCGCGCCGGTTCGCTGATTGGAACGTAACAGCGTATCGACCCAACACAGACACCTACACCCTACACCCTAATTATAATAATTTTAAAAATAGTATTCCGGGCAAATGTAGATATATAGCGTAATTCGTCTGTTAATGCCAGTGGCGCATTGTACACCACAGCATACTGTAAGCATAGCCTCACATCGAGTCTCACAGGAAATCTAATCACAGTCGGCGGATGACAATACGTTTGGTGTGAACGCGGCCTTAGGCTATAAAAAATTAAAAGCACAAACACTAACAATGTATTTCAATACACATTTCCTAAAACTGCGAAACCTAATACCTTAGTTAGATAAAAAGCTAACATAATTTATAGTGGATTAGAAGCCATATCATATTTAATGATAATGTTACTGCTTCAGTTAAAAGAGATAATTTTTTTTTGATACACTGGTTCTTTAATCTGACAAAGATAACATTCTAGACCTACTGGTAGATAACATTCACCATTTTGGTGTACGATGATTAAACCTCAGTATATCATAACAGGAAAACCAAAATATGATATGTAATATGACTGGTAACTTGTAAAGTAAGTAATAATTACATAGGTAATTGCTGTAGGCTAAACAATATGCAGGAACTGTTGTATAACCTCTTTTTAGTAGATAGTTTTCGAGTAATGGTGTAACAAAGTGTAGGTGTAATACACTGTCTAAACTATAGGGGATTAAAGATGTGAATCTATAAATGTATGAAGAAAGCTGTCAATGACACCAAGGATAAAGGGTGCTCCTCTAAGATCTAAATACTAAAATATTTCCAAAACTATGTTTGGAAATGATGTCGAAATGATCATTTTGACTCTATGTAAGTCTTAAAACTGACCATCATTATCCGTCAGTTGTAATCATAAAATAGCAAGGTATAAAGTGGACTATTATAGCCTGATGATGATGATGGTAAAAAGTAACAATACCAGGCAGTTACATAAACCGTTACTTAGTAATCTAGTGAAAATTAAAGAATGCTTCAGTACTTTTGTGTATAGGTTTGATACATTCTAGGGCATACTTATTCAAAGTGCCTACAAGTACTTTGAATACAAATGCTTTTGTGAATAAATAAGAAGGACCGTTAATACAAAGAGTAGTGTAACTTTACCTAATAAGAATAAATAATTCAAAGGACAAAACAAATCTAAGTCTGCTGTAACAATATTATTTAAATTCTAATGCACTCAAAATAAAAATCTTTCTTTTTCTAGGAGACCTTGTAAAAGATAATGCATAATGTGTGGTGAACTACTTTCAAGTATAAGAAGTATAGAGTGATATGTCGACAATATTACATAGTGCAAAGCATGAGCCAATCCCTATAGATGTATTGTACACTAGTGATTTACAGTTGTACTTAGTCACAAATAGACTTGATTGATAACTTAATTAGTCATTTAGTGTAGTGGAATTAATAACTTTAGATTTACTTTATTGTATATTTAATCAATTTCCATAGATAATTCAAATTAAACAACTCTTAATGGGTTGTGTGTGATATTAAAAGTTAATTATAGCTTAATTATTAGGCAATCACTACCTGTCAAAATTAAATTTGAAGAAGCAGTTGATTGTTATACAGGATGTCCGGTAATTAATGGATAACTTTGACTGTCTATCTATTAGCATAATTAGTGTTTAATAATAAAACAACAAAAAACCGATGGATTTCATTCATTTATGGTCATAGTATACAAGAAAGTTATACATGGTAATTAAAAAAAAACACATATCTCAGGTAGTAGTTAGGATAGATTTTATTCATATTTTTTTCTGAACGGTCATTAGTTCCACTATAAGACATTTCCAGGTTATCCATTAATTACCGGACACCTGTATATGTAAAATTATAGTTATATTATAACATAATACTGAAACAATAATCTATAAATATTTAATGTAAACATCATTAACCTACCAGTTGTTGGAATGCTGGACATAATTGAAAACCTATTGTGTCAGGTTAATAAATCAATAGACAGTGTACCTGCCTTAGTACTATACAGACATTGTGCATTGTATGCAGCTCGCTATTTGTTCGCTTGCCTTCTTCCCCATAGTGAAGATTCTAATTTTAAATTGTTTTGTGGCTTACAAATAAAATATTATGTTTACATTCTGTCTATATAAGCTTATTTCTATTGTTTTAACATAATTTGACAGAACAATTCATTAGTTATTTGACATGCAGTTGTTTGCAATATGAATGCAAGCTGATGTGGAGATTGTATTGCAATTGCAGTGTGTATGGGTATGGTCACAGTGATCACTTTTATAGGCTAACTCTATACCCTAAAAAGATATCTATAAGTGTCATCCCTGGTTTTGAAACCTTTTAAAGGCAATTTTAATAATAATGAAAATATATTTGTTTATTAAATTAGTGATATTAAAAGGAATACTAAAGTATGCTGTTATTTTTCATCCAGCATCACCTATATATTCAGTAATCAACTAATCAGAATATCTGATATCTCAACCTTTCTGGTATAAAGTACTATATTTCTGAATGAGATATTTATATCTAGCTGTAAATATGGTATAAGGAAATGTGCTGATAGTAAGTATACAATGTCAGTAGAATGTCGATAAGCAGATACTTGGCGCATTAGTGTTGATGTAGAGTGTGAACTTTGTACCGCCGATACTTGACGGGCGGCAGTAGGCGCGAGCGTAATACCGAGCCCAGGACCGTCTGCAGGCGCGACTCCACGCACCAGGGCGTGGGCCAGTAGTGCTCACTCAACAGCGGCACGTTCTGCTCCAGAAACCTTCGGAACTCGCCTTCGCGACATACCAGTATTGGCTTCTGCAACAAGCGCACACAAAACGATACGTGTAAATGCATGTACTTATGGTGACACACAGCCCAGAAGATGACCGTGTAGAACTTTCAAAATTGATAACATAATGATCTTTACCTTGACCACTTCCACTAGATAATAGGTTATGTACAATATTGATAGTGAGAACCCGACGAGTAATTCCTTTTTAATTTCAAATATATACATAAAAAGACCTAACATGTTTGAGGTAAGATAAACGGAAAATAAATATAAAATAAAATAAAAACTACGTCAAAACTATACTGTGTATTCCAATGTTGTCAGCTCTTCAACACTGACAAAAATGTCATAAAATTGACATTGTCAACAAGACAAATTATTTGACATTTTAAATGGGCCTGACACAAAGACCGATCACAAAAATCAATTTTATATCAGTAATGAGCATGGATAAAGCGTTATTATAAAAACAATCATACATATAAAATCTGCCAAAATCATCTCTAATGATCAGACTAGACCCTTTTTTTTTTTTTTTTTTTACATGGGGGAATGCAATGACGCATACCCCTCCGCGGGGGCAGGCGGAGGGATTATGTCGGACTCGCCGGGGTAATAGAAAGATGTTAAAAGATAATGTACCTCCCGGAATACCGACTAAACCTACCACGGTGTTCCTCGACAAAACCACTATCGACGGGGCCGCGCGAATCGCTTTCGCATGCGGTCGCGACCCCGCCGAGGTTACGGCCCGCCGTATGAAACGGCAGGCCACTACACAAGAGACCTACCCAAAGGACTCACTTCATAAGATTCCCTACTGTCTCCCCCCCTAGGGGGGGACGGATTCGAAACAGAGGCGCGCGTGGGAACACGCACGCCGCCTCTCGGACCTGATGCTGAACGGATGGCGGGCAGGCCCACAAAGCCCGCCACCCCCAGGTCAAACCTCAGGGTGGCTGGAGGTCATCGCGCGCCCTCCGGCGCCCGGCTCTGCGGTTGGGGAGAGGGTTTAAACGCTCCCTCTCCCGCTCCGCCGCCTCCTTGATGGAAATTACTTACTCACAAAAGGAGGCGACGGCGTTCCACGACCTCTCACTCCGGACCATAGACTGAACTACGGCCGGGAGCGAGAGGGCAATCGATCCGACTGCCGCGATCAACTCACGGCGCTGCGATGCCCAGGCGGGGCAAACCGCCAAAGTGTGCAGCGCCGTGTCCTCAACAACGTCGCGGCAGTCGCCGCAGTGGTGACAACCGGGCGTCTCTTGCCGGCGTATACGACACAGGAACTGGCCAAAACAACCGTGGCCAGTCAGAACCTGTGTCAGCCGGAAGGTGAGGGCGCCATGCCGCCTCTCCAGCCACTCCTCAAAAACGGGACTTACCACCACGATCGTGGCGTGCCCGAGACCCTAACACAACTTAGTAGTATTAAAGATTTAAAAATCGAATGAGCATCACTAACATTATAATGAAAAAATATTTGCATGTTTGTATTTTTGTTGGTAATGAATAAACTCGAAAATAACAACTCCGATTGTAATAAATCTTTCGCTATTAGCAAGCTACTTTATCAAGAAGTAGGGTAAATTGTATATTTTTGAAATAATTTTATTAGCTTATAAATTAGTAAAATAAAATCAATAGTAGTAGTGGTGTAATATTTTCAAAATTTCGTAATTAAGTGCTAAATAAACAACGCGATAAAATCCGTATCTAGTTTAATTTCAATGAATAACATTCGCGTAAACAGAAGACAATATTAAGAAGTTTCACAATGCTGATGTCAAAATAAAATGTATTAAATAATTATAAAGTATGGTCGAACATTTTGTTATATATAATTCAATAAAATGCTCAACTATAGGTACTTTAGTTTGTATTCATTACACCAAAAAATATATATTTAAACGGAGTCATTGTATCTCTATTGAGATTTTGTCTTACTAAGCTAGAAAAGTTACAATTATCTAAATAACACAATATGAATTATTAGGAGAACATAAATTAATTCGTAAGAATATAATACAACACTATGTTAATTATGTCATTGTTTAATAGTTTAAATAATTTTGTAAATATACAACACTATTGAACAGGCAGCTGACTTTAAAGTGACAAATATATTTGTTTGACGTTTCTAGTTTTTGACAGCGCATAAAGCTATTTCATAGCGTGAATGAATTGGTAGAAAAAGATACGAATTCGGTAAGGCTGCGCGTTAGAGAGAGAAGGGTAGTATGCTCCAACCTACCACGTTGATAGATAATATGCTGAATAAGAATCGCATCATTTGTAACTTGTAACACGACTGTTGTAAGTTGAATTTAGTCCAAATAAATATATTCGTAGTTGTATTTACTAGTTATTACCACCTACTTTGAGGAATATTACATAGTAGAATTTTATTTTTATAATAATTTTTTATTTTTATATTCCTTTCATTTATTATAATGAACTAGATTTTATACTGCTACAACCCAACTCTTATTTACAAATAAATAACAAGTTTTAATCAATACAATATGAAAGGTGCTAAGTTGATAACGTGTGCAAATCGTTGTTTAACGGGGAAATCGTCTTCAGTACAAAGGTAACTTTTAAAAGCTTAAAATTCGTGAAAATAAACTTACTAACCAGCGCGCGAAAGTAGCCTTGTACTTGTAGTTCCATAGTCCATCGTCGCCTTGGACTTTGTACCGCAACCTCAATAAATAGACATTCTGATTAAAAAGTATATCTCGTTTAATTAGGCCAAGGTATCAATTCTGTATTTCAGTAACTCAATAATTTACTAGTTTAATAAAAGTAGTAAATTTAGATGGTTGTGATTACTCTATTTGTAACAATAGCTAAAAATAATCACCTAGACCTTGTGAACATACAATGGCAGTATGTTGATCAATTCAAATATTTTAATGTTGCATAATGAAATGAAACTTCTTTATAAATTAGAATACATAGTGTTGCAAATATTTCACAGCTCTCCTTTTCTAATGTACACTTATAATTGCTTAAATATGCTGCACTAATGTAGGTACTTTCTCCAGATACAGATGGCATGTAACATATGTGAACTGAGCAAGAATTCCAATTGTTAATCTGAGAGAGAATGGACAGCCAGCTTTGAGTTTCATCAAATCCTTACATCATCAGCTTAGTTTGATGATAATAACTAAATCTCTTCATATTATGCTGTAACCGCTGTTCCCTCTAAGAGACCTGTTGCATGTAGCCTTTATCAAATTTGGTAATGATCTAAATATTACTTTCTATTGGTAGTGTTTTAGGTGCTTTCGTAATTTAGTACAATGTACATTCACTTTTAGTAGTTAGTGTTTTGCTTGTGCCCCAGAAATGACTGCATTATGATACATTTTGAGTAGGACTAACTGGCTAACATGTTGTAGCATGCACATATTTTAACATTTTACTTTTTATGTGGAGGCCATTGTATTGATTGGTAATATTGGCCTCATTTATTTGGTCAGTGATTGGCCCTCAGAGTCAGATGTGATACTATTGCCATAGTCTTTATTCAAGTATTGAAGGGTTAAATATGTCAAGCCCATTTTACATCTACCTGACATATAAAAACCTTTACCTATAGTAGTAAAGTAGGCTCATAGTACAATCAAACTACCTACTCATAGATATCTCTTCAGTGTATAGGTAATTACAACTGATTAGATATTCTTAATGTTGTGTTTATCTCTATTAACTTGCTTTATCACAAAACTTATTAGTTCCGTGTTTGATTATCAGTACATTATCCAAGTTTAAGTCCTGTTCAGAATAGATTAATTAAATAATGTTACTAAGATATATTAATAGGCATACTTTATTTAATTGCTTTTGTGTTTATGAATAAATAGATTTTCATCTTCATTGTTTGACATTGTCATAGCTTGGTAACAATGCTACCTGAATGAGATAATAGTTGTAGCTCTATACTCACACACCCACCACGCACATCTCTGTAGTATGGTCCATTATTAGTTCAGGATAATAATCAACATAAATTGTCATTACCAATTTAACATAGCCTAATTTTATTCTCATGGTTTGTCTAGAGCACGATGCATGTCATCAAAAGCGGCCGGACCGCGTCAGAGCGCCTCCTTCACGCTCAATCTGTTCCGAGGTCATTTCGAGCCAGCACAGGTGTTTCCATTCCCAGAGCCATTGTCCGAAGACCAACGTCAAATGCTACAAGAGCTTGTGCCACCTGTTGAAAAGTTCTTCCAAGAGGTAAGTCATACAAGCTAAGCAGATGCAAAGTGTATCATACAAGTATGGACACACATACTCTATATGGATTACTTGTTGATAAGTACATAATATGTATGTTTGTAATTTCACATGAAGGTTAAGAATCAGCAGAATTTTATTAATGCTTTCTATCTAAAAGTCTTAACTGCCTTATACAAACTGAAATACATACGACTTTAGACAATAGTTCTACAAATAAGAGAATTACTTTTATTTTTGCCTTAAATGTTTTGCAGTTTGGCAGAAGTATTTTATTGTGTCTGAATCGGAACATACCAACAAAATGGTTGAATAGTAATAGTTGTAATTATTCATAAATATCTATATTATATATATATCTATCAAGTCGTTCTATTTGATGTATCTTATCTTATCTTATCTTGTTCCTTGTCCCTTCGACCCAGTGGGATCTTTTTGTGTTGACTTCCCCAATAACAACTGCCATAGATGTTCATGGCAGCCGGGACCGACGGCTTAACGTGCTCTCCGAGGCACGGAGCAGGCGATAATTGTTCATCAATACGCACATAATTTGAAAAGTTATATAACTTCCGAAAGTCAGAGGTGCACGACGTGGGTTCGAACCCGAGACACTCTGCATTGCAGTCTGTTGTTCTCCCCACTGAGCTATCGCTGCTCTCTATTTGATGTAAATAAATAAATAAATCTCAGCTGAAGTTCATTTGATTGTCTTGATTCTAAGCTTTAAGTTAGAAGATCTCCTGAGATCCAAGCTAAACAATATAAAGTAATATTACCATACAATAGTCTCTTATCAAATTCAATTTATCTCCAGTTCTTTTTCTTCAAAGTATTTCATTTTCTTTGTTGGTATGATATAATAAATTAAGTCTGGTAATTGAAAAACACTGTTACACTGCCATGAAGATTATTTATTAAGGTCAAATTGCCATTGTTTAACCATAACATCATATTATAATTATGTAGATTTAATCACACTATTTACATAGTATATATATTAAACTTCAAACCTCTGGCAGCCTTTTCTAATTGAGAAAACAATCCATTGTACATGTATTTTAAGTTCAATTTGTTTATCAATTTTGTAAGTTTTCGTAATGTAAGTTGTAAACAGAATAAAACAATCAAATAAATAATTTTATATTTAATTGGTAGTATGAAGGTGACCTCATGGATGTATAAAAATATAGTTATACATCTCAAGATCTTTTATTATATGACCGTTATGACCCTTATGACATAAATAGTATATTATTATGGTTCAATGATACATAATAAATAAATAAAAATCATAAGTTGAATTTAGAATGCAGTAATTATACTGAAGTATATGAGTGTTGCCAACTGCAAAATTTTGTGTTACAGGTGAACGATCCCGCAAAGAACGATGCGGATTCTCAGATTGAAGCGGGCACGGTGGCGGGGCTATGGGAGCTGGGTGCCTTCGGTCTGCAGGTGCCAGCTGAACTCGGCGGCCTTGGCCTTTGCAACACACAATACGCAAGGCTGGTTGAGGTACGTGTCGGTGACGTCACTCACGTATATGTGACACTGTTACTTTATGACGTAGCATGCGGTGATGGTCTGTGTATGTGGTGTGCAGATTGTGGGCGCGCACGACCTGGGCGTCGGCATTACGCTGGGCGCGCATCAATCCATCGGCTTCAAGGGCATCCTGCTGTTCGGCACTCCAGAACAGAAGTCTAAGTACCTGCCTCGCGTCACGGGCGGAGAATACGCCGCCTTTTGCCTCACCGAACCTTCCTCTGGCTCGGACGCCGGCTCCATCAAGTGCGTGTCGCTTTTTCCTCGCTGCAGACCTGCTTTTTACGTACCTATCACATTTATAATATTTGTTGCAGATCCCGTGCTGTTCTGTCACCAGACGGCAAACACTTTATCCTGAATGGCTCCAAGATCTGGATTAGTAACGGTGGCATTGCCGAGATCATGACCGTGTTCGCACAGACGCCCATCGAAAAAGACGGCAAGACCGTTGACAAGGTGTGTACTCAACACCGATTCCCAAGTAACCCGTTTACCCAACTTTTATTTACTGACACGACTTTATATGTAAATCTGCCATTGATGTATGATTCAATTGTTTTCAGGTGACGGCGTTCATTGTGGAGCGGTCATTCGGCGGCGTTTCCTCAGGCCCTCCCGAGAATAAAATGGGTATCAAGTGCTCTAACACTACCGAAGTTTACTATGAGGTACTAAGTTCGCGTCTAGTCATTAATAGACATCGTTAGAACACATCAATAGGGTAGTTGCCTATGTTTGATTTTGTACATTATTTTACATATAAGACCAAATAGCAATCAAAAGAAATGTTTTTATGCAAACAGTATCTACATTGGCCGCAAAATAAGGCAGTAATTAACATTTTTAATTTGGATATAAGAAAAAGCAAGGTCGTAGTGGGAATGTCTGGCTATTTCACATGCACAGTTGTAACTAAATAGCAGTTACGTCATAGTTTGTATCATGCATCCTTTTACAGTCGTTTGACAATTACTCCTATCATATTTGAAACGTATTTTTATAGTTTTTGAGTAGTAAGCTACATTTAGGTTAGTTGCTAGGTTCAGGTACCTTATTTTTACGTGGTTAGTGCTCCTTATATATACCCTCTTGCCACAAGGGGAAACCAGAGGATTTTGTCAGGCAATCCCGAGACCCCAGGCCACCGATTAAAACCACCACGGTGTACCACCTCGCTGCTTTGCATGGTAGATGGGACACTGAAACTACACCAGCGACCAGATTCAGGCACCTATCAGACCTATTGCTTATTATCGAATTCGTTACAGGACGTGAAGATCCCCGTGGAGAACGTGTTGGGCGGGCTAGGCAACGGGTTTAAGGTTGCCATGAATATCCTGAACAACGGGCGCTTCGGTATGGCGGCGGCGCTAGCTGGTACGCAGCGCTCCGCTATTCGCCAGGCCGCGGAGCACGCGGCCACGCGTGTGCAGTTCGGCAAAAAGCTGTCCGAATTCGGCGCTATACAGGCTAGTGCTAAGAGATTTCATTAATGCTTTATAGATTATAGCTGACCAGCGCAACTTCGCCTGCTTCACATAAGAGAAATTTCACCCGTTTTTGCAAAATTTTTCATTGATGCTCCGCTCCTATTGGTCGTAGCGTAATGTTATATAGCCTATAGCCTTCCTCGATAAATGGGCTATCAAACACTAAAAGAATTTTCAATTCGAACCAGTAGTTCCTGAGATTAGCGCGTTCAACCAAACAAATAAACAAACAAACTCTTCAGCTTTATAATATTAGTATAGATTGGTATATAATAGGTATGATTTCTGTTAATCTAGATGAATTAGCTCCAGTCATAACTAAATCTAGCATTGCTAGGCGTCCGGATAAAGCCAGACACAGTCACTCTTTTTGGTTACGTGTGCGGCCAAATTACAGCCCTGGCCAAAAGTATGGAGCACCCCTATAAAAACTGCATATTGTAAAAAGTTTTGTATAGAATGAAATGAAACAACTTGTGTACATTTTAAATGATCTTTACTTTGATGTAAAATCAATATTTCGTCGGCCACCCTTAGCCGCTAACACAGTAGATATTCATCTTGGCATAGAGCCTACAAGATTTTTACACTGTTCTTCAGTTACGGTATTCCATTCTTTGCGGAGGCGTATATTTATTTCTTCTTTTGTTGTTATTGTGTGGCGCCGGACCTTACGCTTTAGGATTCCCCATAAATGTTCTATAGGATTAAGGTCCGACGACTGTGCAGGCCATTCCAGGAGCTCAATGGAATTTTCACGGAACCATGACATTGTGCGGGCAGAATAATTGCATGGTGCGTTATCTTCTGGAATTTAACTCCATCCATATTTATGTCACCAAAAAATGTAGAAAACGAAGGCAATAAAGCTGATTCCAAACACATTTGTGTATTTTGTATAGTCCCTTCGGCCCTCATACACAAACATTTCGCTGACTCCTGTATCAGACATGCAGCCCCAGGTCATCCCGGTACCTCCGCCGTGTTTTACAGTTGGGACCATACACTCTGGCTTAAATTCTTCTCCCCCATGGTGACGCACGAAGGTTGCACAGGGGTTCTAAAGACCAAACAAAAACAAAAAAATAGAGATTTACTAATCATGAAAAGACAACATTATACCTTTTTAAATTTCAACTATACTTATTTATCCATTTGGACATTCTTATTATCTAACTTACCTCAAAGTTTGATTCGTCTGACCACACAAAATTTGACCAGTCTATTTCGATGTAATGTTGGTACTTTAAGGCCCATGCATAGCAAGTCTTTTTATTATTGTCTGTGATCAATGGCTTCTTCCTGGTTTTACACCCTTTGAGGCCAGCTTCCTGAAGAATTCGACGAGTCTTTTTGGCAGAAATTGTGTTGTTACTCGCCACTGAGAACTCAGCAGCGAGCTCAGAACACATTTTTTTCCTGTTTTCCAAAGACTCTCTCACAAATTTTCGATCGTCACGGCCACTGGTAATACGTTTACGTCCAGTTCTGGGCATATCGCTGCGCGTACCGGTAGCGGCGAATCGCTCAATGGTAAGTTGCAGCGCTCGGCGCGACCACTTAACAGTTCTGGATATCTCAACTTGGGATTACCCTTGTTCATGAAAAAGTTGTATTTTCACAAGTATTTCAAGAGACAGTTCGGATGTTTTAGGTGTTATGTATCGAAATTAATATAACTGAACACAAAATAATACAAGAAGTGCGCTAGATGACGGTATGTGTACACAACGACGCAAAATAGTAAACTGAAATAAAGATTGGAAATTACTAAACGGATAAGATGCTTTGCATCGGATGTTTTCTTGGCCCTAACTGTGTACACTATTGCTTTAAATATCTTTTTAGATGCCACCTAATCCATATTTGAACAAAATGTATTGTTTCCTACTGCAAATATTACGCATGTGAAAAATACATGGGGTGCTCCATACTTTTGGCCAAGGCTGTATATCCGGCATTTATTAGACGTGACCATTTTTGTTAAAAATTTTATGTGTTGTTTGACCCTCCGCTCGCCTTATCTTGTATCGCTAGCGCAAACGAGCGAACTAGCACTAACCTTTCCTAAAAAAGCGTCTCACTTATATTCTTTATACGTATATCTTGTTATTCTATATGTTTTGTATTTTATTTTAGACATTGTTTATCTCGCATTAATACAAAGTAATGCCAATAAAATGCTAAAGTAATCCAAACAACAACGGCGGCCTCGATGGCATAGTGGTTAGTGTAACCGACTGCCACGCGTAAGCATGCGTGTGCATGAACATGGATGTTTGTCTTGGTCTGGGCGTTTCTATGTATAATAACTTTTTTTTTGTAAATACATACAGTATTTACAAAAAAAAAGGAAATATGTATGTTTATCCATTGTCTAGTACCCATAAAACAAGCTCTGCTTAGTTTGAGCTAGATGGTTTTGTGTGTATGTGATAGAATATTATTATTATATATTATAACCAGTGATCGGAGTAGGTAGATTGATTTTTGGTACTTGTATCATAAATGCACACAGAAAGAATAACATGGATAAGCCATTTTCCCGGAAAGTAATTCCGGTATTTCCGGATTCAATTAAATATTGTTAATGTTGGTAGTGATATTATTCCTACTCAATTCAAAATTTAAAGGAAGGTATCAAAACTAAATTAATTCATTATTTATCTGTTGAATAATAAAAACAATCGAATTCCGATCGAAGCTTTAATTTTTATTTTTAGCCTTTTATGGCTAGAACTTTTATAGATAGACATAAATTGTTGCACTTAAATTTAAATATTTTCATAGGCGTCATGGTAATTTGCATTAAGGCCAGGTAGACCAAGCAAAGTAGGTATTTAACGCTGCCATACTTTACGCGAAGCGAGCCGTGCGCACGAGTCGCC
Source organism: Catocala nupta (assembly GCA_963675205.1). Lineage (NCBI taxonomy): Eukaryota > Metazoa > Arthropoda > Insecta > Lepidoptera > Erebidae > Catocala > Catocala nupta. The sequence continues at coordinate 8,854,367 of OY776080.1, forward strand.
GGTCTGAAGTCTACGCAAGCCACTGTATTATATAATATTTTATTATTAAAGGTATTAAACTATATTGAAAAATGTAACCACAAATAATTGTTCTATATGTTATTAACTTTGAGTAGATATGGTTTTTGGAGGTAAAACTTTGATAAGCTTCAAGAACAATAAGAAAAACATAAAAAAATTATCGATTTAGCCTCCTCTTCGGATTTTTTTTTGATCGAGTTAAATTTTCGTTATCATGTTTTGAACCACAAATTATCAAAGTACATATAGTAAACTATAATATGTATTTTTTTTGGCTTTAAACAATCACTATTTATGTGTTTAATATTGAATCAAAGTTATGTAAAAATGGGAATACCTGGCCTTAAGGGTAGAATAAATGACGGGGCCCCATAGAGGGCCAATGCCTGCTGGGGTCGTGAAACTGTTCTAAGGATGCACCACGACTCTGAAACGTAAAGGGCATACGAAGGAACAGGTTGATTTTAGTCAGATTTTAGGACCAAAAAAAAGGGGTAGAATAAAGAAAAAAGATAAAAATCAAGATTGTTTATTGTTAAATATGTACATTTTACATTTATTCACATTTTTAATCTTCATCGATTACAATGTCAGCATCCTGGTAATCCTGATCTTTACAATTAAAATATATAACTATGAGTTTCTCTATATTTTCTATTTTCAACCTATTTCTTTTAACATCTAAAGTCCATTTATAAATGGAAAAAGACCGTTCTACATCTGACGATGTCAAAGGAGCAAATTTTAAAAAAGGTATTAAATTATGTGCTTCATTTTTTTCAATGGCCTCACTATATTCTCTAAGTGTGTCTAAATCTGGGTTTCGTTCCATAACACGTTCTATTTTATTTTTTATATTTTCTGAATTGCACTGATTTATAGCATCTCTGACGTTGTCAAATGCTAAAAGTGAATCTGTCAACGATAAATTATGCTTTTGCAATTCTTTTAAAGACAAATGAATTATAAAATAATTGTCTTTAATGTAATTTAAATCTTCTTTTAAATTTTCTTTTTCTATAATATTTTTTGCCTTTCGAATAGATACCGCATCAGAGCTGCTTAAACAAGATAATACTTCTTTTATTTTTTCAAAGTTTTGAGCGTAATAAAATGCTGCCTCTAACCAAGTGCCCCATCTTGTAACAACTGGTTGGGGAGGTAGCGGCAAATCTGGATATTTTTTTTTTAAATTTTGACTCTACTTGGGGCTTTCAAAAATACCTTTTTAACATTTGCTATTAAAATGTTAACATCGTGATATTCTAACCTAATTTGCTCAGATACGCGATGAAGAGAGTGCGCCAAACATGTTACGTGCTTCATTTCAGGTAAGTATTGTTTTAAATTTCGTCCTGCAGACAGCATATATGCAACGCTATCAGTGCAGAGGACAAGAATGTTACCTACCTTCGATTCAAAAGAATCTTCCCAAAAGTTTTCCAAACATTCTAACACAAATTGCGTGATTGTTTGTCCATTAACTACAGTTAGCATTTTACATGCTACCAAATAAGGTCTAGTCAAATTGCTAGGATGTAATGGTTTTATTAAAAAATGGACTATATAGCGACCTAAAAAGTCTGTCGTTTCATCTAATGATATCCATAGTTTCTCATTTTTATAATTTTGCCGAATCGAATTGATTTTATTCTTAAAAAACTTGTCCAAGTAAACTTTCCGTAACTGTGATTCATCTGGCAGAGTACGATTAGTACACGTACAACAACAGGTACTACACATATATCTTTTAAAGAAATCTTGAAAAGTAGTATTTTTCATCTGAGACCACGGAATATTGCACAAAATGAGAAATTTTATAAGATCGAAATAAAATTCCTCTTCGGGCCGCTTAAACTTTCCCTGGTGTACTGCTCCTTCGATATGTCTTTTAACGTTTCCTTTATTTATGGTTTTCAAATGGCTTTCACATTTTGAACAGTATATTGTACCACTAGCGTGATCGTAAAGTAGTTCGGGATGACCGGATATCCATTTTTCTACAGTTTCAGCCTTGACGTTTGCCATAATATCTGAACTTTGTTTTAGAGATGGAACCTCGTATATATCACCTAAAACAAAGACATGAAAAAATTACATTTTATTTAGTTTATTTAGCTTACTCCGTTTGTTTTATTTTTCGTGGATCAAATTTAGTCATTGAAATTTCACCCTCTTCCTGTCAATCCAAAATGGCTGCCGCTACAAGATGGCGGACAATTTTTTTTTTTACAATTCCATCAATATATATATATATCAAATGAAAGGGCTTGTTACGTAGAATATTTTGTAGAGAAGTAGATAAGGCCTATAGTAATTTATTTTACCAATACATTGCAAGAGGACACAGGGCATTCAAATTATATACGGATTCCAGTAAAATGTCGGTTAATAGTGGAGTTAGCTGAATTGCGACTACATTACTAGAATATCATAATTTTGTTTCGCACTAAGCTTACTGGTTCATACTCTATTAAAGATTTAACAATATTAAGACTCATGGTATGTTCAGCAGGTTAAGCGAACAAACACAATACTAAAAATATTCTTATAGTACATCCAAACATGCTTTATACTCCTTGTAACTAGTAAAATATTACTTACCAAAGCTTGGTTTAAATATGTAGATCCAATTCAATAGTGAAAAATCTGAGTCCGTATATTCGAGCCAAATCGTGGTTTAGAGCAGATTCCAGAAGTCAGTATGTACACAAGCCAGGGTCAAGTAACGTTTTCACAACACAGTCACAAACAAAGATGCGCACTCTACGAACCGAAGTAAACGAGTGAGCTACCTGGCATGTCGTCGGCGGGCGTACGCATTGTTCTGATAACCGGTTATTGTACCACCCATGATCCTTTGTTCTGATTGGTCGTTGGGTTTTGTCAAATCGTGACTGTGTGCCGTTAAAAAAAATATGAAGAATAATAAAGAATAATATTGCTCATTTTATTACAACTCCTACCTTTTTTTGAGGATGGCAAATCATCAAATGACTCCTTCCACTCTGGCAGAATAAAATTCCTACATAAGTTCCGGTTTTTTTTTAATAATCCACCAATTCCGGAGGAATGTCCATATTAATATATACGTTTCGGATCAATGACCCCATTTCAATCTACCTACTCCGATCACTGATTATAACAGCTTATATTTATATAAATGTAAAACTAGTCTAAATATAACTGTTGACGTCACGGCTTGTTGCTGGTCGCATAACAGATGACTAATGTATAGAATACTAGTTTTTCTCCGCGGTTTCGCCCGCGTAAGTCCTCTTCCCGTGGGAATATCGGGATAAAAGTAGGCTATGTATGAATTTCATCACAATCAGTCCCGTAGTTTTTGCGTGAAAGAGTAACAAACATCCTTACATCCATACAAACATTCGCGTTTATAATATTAGTAAGGATGCGATCAGAATTTCAAACCACCTATGTTGTATTTTGTGTCCTACCTCTAACCATCCTATACCTTACCTTATCCTCTACCCCCTGGATGGTATATGTATTTCAGCCGCCAAGCAAGCGACTCAAGGCCGTAATAAATGCTTTTGTAACTTTACGGATGTTGTTCTTCATGCGGAGAGTACACAGCCATATCCATAAGCGGTGGTTACAGCTGACTTATAAGTGAATCGAGTTGAGAGGTTGTTTCTCATATAAAGCAATAAAAAAGAAAGAAGAAATACTAAAATAAAGCGAAGTAGTGGTTTAACTAGGAGTGTAGAATTCATGTGTGTGTTTGTTTGTGCAGGAAAAGCTAGCGCGCATGTCTATGCTACAGTACACGACAGAATCGCTTGCGTACATGGTGAGCGGTAACATGGACTCCGGCGCACAGGACTACCATCTCGAGGCTGCTATCTCTAAGGTCAGTAGTGAAAAAATTAAATATACAGGGTGATTTGAAATCGTGTAATTCCTTTTAACCACGCATTCTACTGGTGATATAGAATAACCATGACCATATTATATTTTTATAAGAATTATTTTTTTGGAAAAATTAATGTATCGTTATTTTTCGTGAAATGGTTTCAGTTAGTCATATGTTAACCACGGGAGGCAATTTTATTTTTAATGTCGTAAGTAATAACGGGTGGTATTTTCCGCGACCTATATTCCCCCTCTCGACGCTCACGCGGCGATCGCTGCCGGCACTGCGCAACCACTGCACCGGCATTTCTCGGTTTCTCGCGACAATCATATCCATTCTCAAATACCAAGTATGCAAAGCAAACTAAACGGTATTAAGATAACCAAGAGATCTAACAATAACCTGAGTTACTTTCTTTCCTCACTTAGTTAACAAAACTACCTATGATTGGATTTAAACCTTATGATTAATAAATCATTGCCCGATACTGACTACATCTGTTGTACCCAAGATATTTATTTACACAAATATCAACCCAATAAAACAGCTGTTCTGTAAAAAATTCTATGAATCAACATTTAAAAATATTGGAGGTCAAAGAAGTTCCTAACCAGGTCTACTGTACCTACCTATCTAATTATCACAGATTACCAGTTTCTACGACCAACACATTCATAATACACACCAACTTATGTTTATCTACATACCTAAATGTTATACTTACGTACGATAAATGAAAACAAACTTTACTTAACTCGCAAACATTCACCGGAATGATGAATGGATAGATACTCTTACATAATATGTTATTTAGATTTGTAACTGCACGGTTACACACGTAAATATGAATGCTTCAAACAACACCGCTACCCACTACCTACACAAAACTAAACCGGCCTTTCAGACCATAAAGCCATAAATATCTCAATACCCAGCGCTTCTTCTCGGGAACGTGAAACCTGGTTTACGAGGAAAAAAAGTATTTAACGAGAAAAATATGACGTATTTTAAAAATGAAATAACAAAAATAAAGTGGGAAAATATAATATCTGACATAAAGGACACTAATACTAATTACGAATCGTTCCACAAAACTGTATATGAAATATTAAATAAATGCATTCCAAATTTACAAATAAAGATTAAAACTAAAACTAAAAAGACATGGCTTACTACAGGACTGCGAAAATCATGTAAACATAAACGCCAACTAAAAATATTTTTATCACGTAACCCTAACCCAATCTTAGAAAAATATTACAAAAAATATGAAAAGGTTTTGAAAATCACTGTTGCCCGATCAAAAAAGCTACAATATATAGAAAAAATTAAAAATAGTAACAATGTGTCTAAAACAATGTGGCAAATTATAAAGGAGAGAACAAACAAAACTAGACAAATAAATAAGAAAAATCTAAAGTTAAATATAAATAATAAAACTATTAATAACCCAGGCGACATTGCAAACGTATTTAACGATTGTTTCATTAGAGTTGGGGGCGTGCCGGATGATCAACCTGGCCGTCCAGTCATTGTCCCAACTGAACACTCAGTATATATACAACCAGTCGACCCTCGTGAGATATACCTCTTAATAAAAAACTTCTAAAATAAGCATAGCTTTGGTCATGACGAACTACCACCGATGCTGATAAAGAAATGTGCTGAGGAGTTCGCTGTGCCGTTATCCATGATTATAAACCAATCATTTTCAACGGGTGTATTTCCAGATCTATTAAAAATCGCTATCATAAAACCAATACACAAAAAAGGCGACCAAACTGTCTGTTCTAATTACCGCCCAATTGCTCTCTTGCCTACTTTCGCAAAAGTAATAGAATCAGCCATGTCAAAACGTCTTTATTCATTTTGTGAAAAATATCATGTCTTTGACGACAGTCAAAATGGATTTAGAAAAGAAAGGTCTACAACCTTCGCAGTATACAGGTATATACAGCAGATACTCAATATACTAAACGAAAGAAAATATGCTATAGGTATCCTGCTAGATATGAGCAAGGCATATGACAAAGTGTCATACAGCATACTCCTAAATAAATTAAACGGTATAGGCGTGCGAGGAGTAGTTCACGAATGGTTTGCGTCATATCTCAAGAATCGTTTTCAATACGTCGAAATTGAATATCATAATTTTGAGACTGGCGAAATATGTTATGTAAGATCAGACAGAGCCAAAATAAATAATTCAATTCCCCAAGGTAGTGTGCTAGGTTGTCTATTGTTCCTAATATACATTAACGACTTACCTAAGATAATAATTAATGCAGTAAGCATCCTGTTTGCCGACGATATATCCGTCATATTTCCATGTGAACATGAGAGACATCTATACAACGATATAAATAATATATTGTCTAATATAATAACCTGGCTAGATGATCATAACCTTAAAGTAAATTTTCAAAAGACAAAATTAATGCAATTTAGACCATACCAAAAACGCGCTGTAGATATAAACTACTCTTATAATAACATAAAACTATAATGCATAAAGTCATTTAAACTTCTTGGACTCAACATAGATACAAATTTAAATTGGAAGTCACACATACACCTTATCGGTAGCAAATTATCTAGCTTTATATATGCCTTGTCTGAATTAAAAAGGACCACTAATACAACTTCGGCATTAACTGCATATTACGCATACGCCCACTCATGGATTCGCTATGGTATAATGTTATGGGGAAATAGTACAGAGGCTAACTCAATATTCATACTTCAAAAAAAGTGTATACGTATCTTAGCAAATATATATATGATAGTATGGAAAGTTGCAAGCCACACTTTATAAACTACAAAATTCTCACACTGACATCAATTTATATCCTAGACATCTGCCTGATGCATGATTGTCTAAAGCAACCCCGCAATTTAAGACATCAAAACAGACTGGCACTGCCTTTGTCAACATTAGCCCTATTTCGTTCGGGCCCATATGTAATGGCAATAAAGATATTTAATAAAATACCGCAAGTAATTAAAGACTGCTCAAGCTATAGTATGTTCAAATATAAATTAACACAATATCTAACACAAAAATGTTACTATAGCTTGAAAGAATTTTTCGACGGTAGGACATAAGAATGTAAATGTTGGTAATCAATAATTTTGTAATGTTTGACATAATTCTTAAAATTGACATATTGAATATTAATTGTTTTATTTTATGTAGTTTAGTAATGTTTGACATAATTCTTAAAATTGACATACTGAATATTAATTGTATTATTGACATATTTTGATTAATTAATTCTTGTATATCTAATTTGTTAATTGCTAATATTATTTGTGTAATGAAATGAAATGTATATTTACTAATAGAAAATACAATTGTAGTATAATGCTGGTAAGGCAATTAAAACATAAAAGCAATAGGAATATTCAAATTTTAAAGTAATTGTTGTAAATTCATGCATGGTTTAAAATTGCTGTGCCCTGACAGGGTTTTATGTATAAAGATCCTATATTCAAAATGTAACAACTATGAACACATGAAATGCAATAAATGATTTGATTTGATTTGAACTCAAAGGATATGACCAATAACTTACTTATGTATAACATTTACCTAATAGTAGAATATTACAAAGCGATCGTAAAACGCAGCATAATATCATATTAAAAACTTTAAAACTTACCAAAACTACACAAAGAACTTAAAATCAATCCAATCATAATTATGAACAACATCAGTTCAGTAGATATGAAACAAACACGTAAGTAGATACACATTCACTTCACGCATCAATAAAATAACGTAGCTTTAATACAACCTCACTCGTTTAGCAAAATAATGATTATTCCATGTTAATGTCGATAACTAGATAGAAATATGCAATTCCAGCATAATAACATTAATAACAAACAAACCATCAGCATCGATATAATCGCGACGCGTGCACACGACAGTATAAAAATAATGAAACTGATATTTTAATGCTTGTGTAATTTTTTGTTCGGCTTGGTCAAACACATAACATAAACAAGCCATTTTAATACTTGTGCCAGTGACGCAAGGTTTCCTTTTCAATACAGGCGGTCACATTTGTGTCATCCTTTATAATTGCCGATGCGGCCGTAGTTACATAGTTTTAAACTTTATTACTTACATGTTAAGAGTGATTTCGCCATGCATTATTGTGTCGGCAAGTAACTTTACGTATCAAATAATAGGTATGTAGGTATAACAATTCAAAACAAGGAAATTGATACGTTACGTTTTGGCCGATCGCGATCATAAGTCCTGGGCTCGGTACCTGGCTCATGCCTCATGATGCTCATTCGTACCGAAACTAAATACCTAAATAACGAGCAACGGTAAAATTCAAGTTAACGAAACACTTTACGTATTCTTTGTTATCGAAATACATGTTAAAAATACATAAAAATATGTTATAAATGTTATAATAATAAAACAAAGATAATAGTTTTTTGTGTGATATTATGTATCACACAAAAAACTATTATTTAAACATAAAGTAACTTGTAGATAAAAATTAAGTTACAAGAAGATAGGTGAGTAAACTTTGGGTTTTGAACTACGACTACAAAAATACTAATTACAGTTTTAACCACTTGGCTATAAAGTTCTTATCATTGCAATGTAAATAAGCACTCTAATAGAGATTATAATGATGTGGCACCTTGATAAAATTAAAAATATTTCTTGAATGCTGTGACACGAATTTACGCGTATTAACCTATTTTTAGACATAAAATTTAAGGTAGCGAAACACGTCTCGTATACTTTCTATTTTTTTGACTTATTCGCCTCTTTGTTATCTTAGTACATGTTAAAAATACATTAAAACATAATATTTTAGTAATAAAACAAAGAAATATCACACAAAATACTATTTATTATTTAAACATAAAGTAACTTGTAGATGAAAAATAAATAACAAAAAGATAGGTCAGTAAAAGTTTGGTTTGGAACCACGACCACAAAAATATAAGCCGTAGCTTTAACCACTTGGCTATGACACTCACAATATCGTGGTTTAAATAACCATTCTAATAAGAATTATAATAATGTGGCAACTTGATAACTTTATGGATTATTTCTTGAATGCTGTGACACGAATTTACTCGTCTAAACCTACTTTTAAGACATAAATACTTACATAAAATGTAAGTTTACAAAACACAATTCGTACACTTTCTATCTCATTTTAGACTTATCCACCTCTTTGTTATCTTAGTACATGTTAAAAATACATTAAAACATAATATTTTGGTAATAAAACAAAGACATATTACACAAAAAACTATTATTTAAACATAAAGTAACTTGTAAATGAAAATTAAGTTACAAAATGAGTAAAAGTTGGATTTGAAACTACGATCACTTCAAGAATTATTGCAACGTGTTGTAATTCGTAGAATAATTTCAATTGACTTGTATAAAATTATTATATGAGATATATTTATTGCGTCTTTCTGATATAGCTGTAAGTACCCGACTTACGGCTATCTGTTAAGCGCGATTTTTTGTAATCCTAATACATATCACTGTCCCACCTGCGAATCGCCATTAAAACATCATGCACAGCCGTCGCATTTATTATCTCTGTGCCACCGAAGCTCGTATTAACTATTGAGTAGTTAATTTACGTTGTTACGTACGTACCTATTGTTTGATGAATTCTTTGGATTGGATTCTTCGCCGCCGCGCCGCTGGATCAACAAGTAGGTACGCAAAGTTGCAGTTATTTACGTATCGTGAAGTTTTGTTTGTGATTTTTATTTGATTCATTTACACGGAAATGGTTAGATTCAACTCCCAGCGAGTGCAATTTTGTTTAATTTTAACAAACTTTTAACAACCGCAGCGTGTTAGGCGATTCCTGCCATTACGGAGTAATATCACTTACTTATTTACCATTTACTTCGCAACCGCAGTAACAACACACCATAACTAAGGTAACCTAAAACGATATTCGTAATTTATACATGTAACATTTGCGACAGTTGCGACACCACTGTCTGCGCTGACAATTGACGAATAAATTATTAAATACCGAGAACTGCACCAGAACTTAATTCCTAATTAATAAAGATAATAAAGTTCGAAATCGAAATGTCATCCGTTTAGCGGCTTTATAAAATACCTAATAATCGTTTCATAAAGTCGACTGCAAATAGTGTCTAATGTAAATTGAACTCAATGGAGACGCAATAAGAGCTATATTTGTTTGTACTTGTTGAGATCCTGTCGCTTTTTAGCTAACCGACAAACGATGCCGCTGTTTTAGTTTTCCTAAGAAATAAATCATTATAATTTAAAATAAAATCGGTACATATTTTTATTGTTACTGAGCCGCACATGTCTTTTTGAAGATGTCGTCACTTTCAAATAAAGAATTAGGTGAAATTGTGATGCATTACGCAAGATCGCAGGATTTAAATGAGACCAGGCAATGGTTCCGACATCGCAACCCGAACTCACCTGTACCATCACAAAGGCGGATATTTAGGCTTGTACAGAATTTATTTGATTATGGACAGTTAAGTGTTCCTAGCCATGCATAAGCAAGAGCCCTTTTACCGTCTTATGGCGCCAAATCATAGCATATCTTGCTCGAGAGCCACAATCCAACATCCGGCAAGCGGCTCGTAGATTTAATGTCAGCCAAAGTTATGTGTGGCAGCTGCTGAACGCATCTGGGTAGCATCCCTATCATTTCCAATGTGTGCAAGACATCACCGTAGCGGACCATTCAGCCAGGGTGTCATTTTGTACCTGGTTTTCAGAGGTGGAAAGAAACATGTTGTGGATGGATGAGGCCACATTTACTAGAATAGGTTTATTTAATATTCATAACGAACATTGGTGGGCAAATGAAAATCCTCAAGTCGTGCGGCGGGATGCGTTTCAAACGCGATTTCTATTAATGTGTGGGCGTGCATTATCAATAGTCGAATTCTAGGCCCCTATTTTATTGAAGGTCGTCTGGGTGGCCAGGAATATCTCCAGATAATAAGTAACGTGGTGCCCGCATTACTGGAAGATGTCCCACTTCAGTATCTTCGGGATCTCTTCTACCAGCACGATGGAGCACCTGTCCACTACCACAATATTGTCCGGCAATATTTAAATAGTTAATTTGGAGAGCAGTGGATTGGCCGCGGTGGCCCAATCGCTTGGCCTTCTCGTTCACCAGTCCTCACCCCATTAGATTTTTATCTATGGGGTAAAATTAAAAGGAGGGTGTACGAGACGGAATCAGAGTCTCGTGAAATATTGAAAAACAAAATTATAAGTGCCTTTGATGAAGTGCGAACGGAGTCCGCTATGCTCCGACTAAATAATAATTTAAGACGCACGCAGGGCTAGGTTGTGCATTGACGATTTACTTTCTGTTTAAATAATAATTTTTTGTGTGATATTATGTCTTTGTTTTATTATTATAACATTTATAACATATTTTTATGTATTTTTAACATGTATTTCGATAACAAAGAATACGTAAAGTGTTTCGTTAACTTAAATATTACCGTTGCTCGTTATTTAGGTATTTAGTTTCGGTATGAATGAGCATCATGAGGCATGAGCTAGGTATCGAGCCCGGGACATTATGATCGCGATCGGCCAAAACGTAACCTATCAATTTCCTTGTTTTGAATTGTTATACCTATTATTTGATACTTAAAGTAACTTGCCGACACAATAATGCATGTCGAAATCACTCTTAACATGTAAGTAATAAAGTTTAAAACTATGTAACTACGGCCGCGTCAGCGGTTATAAAGGTTGACACAAAGGCGACGCCTGTATTGAAAAAGAAACCTTGCATCACTGGCACAAGTATTAAAATGGCTTGTTTATGTCATGTGTTTGACCAAGCCGAACAAAAAATTGCACAAATATTAAAATATCAGTTTCATTATTTTTATACTGTCGTGTGCACGCGTCGCGATTATATCAATGCTGATGGTTTGTTTGTTATCAATGTTATTATGCTGGAATTGCATATTTCTATCTAGTTATCGACATTAACATGGAATAATCATTATCTTGCTAAACGAGTGAGGTTGTATTAAAGCTACGTTATTTTATTGATGCGTGAAGTGAATGTGTATCTACTTACGTGTTTGTTTCATACCTGCTGAACTGATGTTGTTCATATGATTGGATTGATTTTAAGTTCTTTATGTAGTTTTGGTAAGTTTTAAAGTTTTCAATATGATATTATGCTGCGTCTTACGGTCGCTTTGTAATATTCTACTTAGGTAAATGTTATACGTAAGTAAGTTATTAGTCATATCCTTTGAGTTTTGTGTAGGTAGTGGGTAGCGGTGTTGTTTGAAGCATTCATGTTTACGTGCGTAACCGTGCAGTTACAAATCTAAATAACACATGTAAGAGTAACTATCCATTCATCATTCCGGTGAATGTTTGCGAGTTAAGGAAAGTTTGTTTTCATTTGTCGTACGTAGGTATAACATTTAGGTATGTAGATAAACATAAGTTCATAAGGTCGTAGAAACTGGTAATCTGTGATAATTAGATAGGTAGGTACGGTAGACCTGGTTAGGAACTTCTTTGACCTCCAACATTTTTAAATGTTGATTCATAGAATTTATTTCATTACAGAACAGCTGTTGTTTTATTGGGTTGATATTTGTGTAAATAAATATCTTGGGTACAACAGAGGTAGTCAGTATCAGGCAATGATTTATTAATCATAAGGTTTAAATCCAATCATAGGTAGTTTTGTTAACTAAGTGAGGAAAGAAAGTAACTCAGGTTACCTATTGTTAGATCTCTTGGTTATCTTAATACCGTTTAGTTTGCTTTGCATACTTGGTATTTGAGAATGGATATGATTGTCGCGAGAAACCGAGAAATGCCGGTGCAGTGGTTGCGCAGTGCCGGCAGCGATCGCCGCGTGAGCGTCGAGAGAGGGAATGTAGGTCACGGCAAATACCGCCCGTTATTACTTACGACATTAATTACTGAAAGGTTATTTTTTTTAAATTAGTAAAAATATAAAATTGCCTCCCGTGGTTAACGTATGACTAACTGAAACCATTTCACGAAAAAAACGATACATTAATTTTACCAAAAAAATAATTCTAGTAAAAAAATTATATGGTCAGGGTTATTCTATATCACCAGTAGAATGCGTGGTTAAAAGGAATTACACGATTTCAAAATCATCCTGTATATTTAATTTTGCTGTAGTGCGAATATGAATTTAGTTGCCATTCTTTACATTTGTTGAAGTTATTAACTGAATTTTTTTGGATCTCAATAATTTAATAAAGCAAAGGAAAATAAGATATTTTTCATTAAAAAGTTCTTTGTTTGCATTTTCTTATAAAATTGCAGGTATCTTAAGTTACCACAATACTTCATCATATGTGAATCGGCAGGTGTTCGCGTCGGACTCGGCGTGGACGGTGGTAGACGAGGCGATCCAGATCCTCGGCGGCATGGGCTTCATGAAGGCGACGGGGCTCGAGCGCGTGCTGCGCGACCTGCGCATCTTCCGTATCTTCGAGGGCACGAACGACATCCTGCGGCTGTTCGTGGCGCTCACCGGCATACAGTTCGCGGGCTCGCACCTGCAGGAGCTGCAGCGCGCCTTCAAGAACCCCACGGCGCACCTCGGCCTCATCTTCAGCGAGGCCGGGCGCCGCGCCACCGCCGCCGTGGGACTGGCGCGCGGGCCCGACCTGGCGCCGCTGCTGGCCCCCGAGCTGCGCCCGCTCGGCGCCGAGCTGGGCAAGCTGGCCATGGAGCACGGGCGCTGCGTCGAGGCGGCGCTCGTGCGCCACGGCCGCCGCATCGTGGACGAGCAGTTCGTGCTCAACCGCCTCGCCGCCGCCGCCATCGACGCGTACACGGCCGCCGCCGTGCTGTCGCGCGCGTCGCGCGCCGCGCGCCTGCGCCTGGCGTCGGCGCCGCACGAGCTGCGGCTGGCCGAGGCGTGGGCCGAGGAGTGCGTGACGCGCATGCCGCGCGCGCTGCACGACACGCGCGACCCGCGCGCGCTGCGCCAGTTCGCGCGCCTGGGCGAGCTGGGCGCCGCCGTGGCGGCCGCGGGCGGACAGTCCAGCCCCAACCCGCTCAACCTCTAGTCCGCTCCTCCCTCGAGCACCCGAGATACCAGTTCTCGAGTCCCGAGCGTTTGCCGCCGGACTGCCGGCGCCGAGCTCTCGGCTCGATCCGTGCCGTCGTATGAATTTCGACCCTCGATATTAGCGCAATATATTTCTCGATCGCTGTGAGTACATGTAGGTCCGTGGTTATTTAATTGTGTAAATTAAAATCGTGTCGAGAAGTATTCTTTAATAGTTGTATAGGTATGTTTAAGCCGCTCCTAAAATATGTATGTTAGGCGAATATATTATTAATAAATAAGTTAAGAAAATAAAATTCATAATAAAATTTTGTGGTTTCTTTTAACACAATTGTTTACTTATGACGCATGGGAAATAAGTTTTTAGTAGTACGCACAATAACATACATATTTTGAGTCAATATGAAGTTGTTTGTGCTAGACTGAACAGGGAAAACATCTTTTTTAATTTGGTGTTTTAGAAGAATTATAAAAAAAAAACATTGTACTGTATTTGCCGATATCTAATTTACTATATCTCGCAAGTACTCCTTCAAGTAATAATGAAAAACTAAAATGACAATTTATACAAATTAAATAAATTCATAAAAAACTGTTTTGTTTTTATCTGTACCAATACTACACTACACATTTCAAATGTGGAAAACCATGCGAGGCTGAGAAAACAAGCTATAAAGCTTGTAATTCTATGGCTGCTTTCAGGGATCCCCCTATTAAGTCTGCTTGTTCAACCCTATTTACTCCATAGTTTACATTATACCTACAAAGCTGAACTAAGCCTTATTTGATTCTATGTAGTAATAGTGCTGTGCCTCTCACCTCGGTACGTGCTTCATTTTACTATATATAATTTTGTAAGTAATAGTACACGTACCTATATCTATATATATATCTCCATCCATGAGGCCGTGTAATAATGGAATATGTACGAGGACTATCCGAGAAAAGGGAAACACTACTAATTGCAATTAGCGCTTAGCAAGCATGCTACTTTTGTAATTGTACAACTTTTGCGCAACTCTGCGTTTGACTAATGTCGAACGTTTTAGTAAAAAATGTCGCATCGGGTTTGCGTGACTATGCGCAAAATGCCGTGGATGTTTAATCGCAATAGGTATCAAAATCTTATTTTGGTTATGTATAACAAAAAAGAAGACATTTAGCCTAGACAAATGTTTATACATTTTCACAAGCTTGATTAAGCTCCGAAAATTAAGTTGTCGGAAACCGCGTAATCGAAATGACCAAATAAAAAATTATAGAATAGATCGATAACACTGTTCAGTTATAATTATATAGTACGTTTGATACCACGCTGAGAGATCTGTTAAAGCGTAAAAAACAATATTAAAACACCAATTAAAAGAATAATATATTGTTAACATTTTACAACAATCTTATAAAATAGAAAATAATCTTATTATCTACCTATTACTATACATGAACATTCTACACCCAAATCTTTGATGGTTAGTCAAGTCAGTCGTATCGGCCGGTTAGACATCGATCTGCAACGACGAGTCCCAGGCGCGCGCGTTAACCTGGCGCAACGTGGAGCGAAGCGCTGCGCCCGGACCTAGAGCTAGCGTGAGCGGGAACGCTTCACCGCGCCCGCGCGCGTACAGCGCCTGCAGTGTCTGTTCCCAGCGGACCGCGCGCGTCACGTGCCGGGCCAGCCCTCGCCGCACGTCCCCCGCGTCCGAGTACACACGTGCCTCCGCACAACACCACGTGGCCACTCGCGGCGCTCGCAGGTCCACCGACCGTAGCGCAGTGACTAATGCCGCCTGTGCCTCTGCCATCAAAGGCGTATGGAACGCGCCCTCCACTTGTACGCGTGCTGCGCGCCGTACGCCGAAATCCGATCCAGACTTCTCAATAAAACGTAAAGCCTCCTCGTCGCCGGCGACCACCTTGCAACCCGGATACAGGTAGTTGGCCACCTGGCAGACGGGCGCAGTTACGCCGCGTTCGGTCGCGTGCTCGCGAGCCCTCAGTAGCGCATGGTTAAGGTTTCCATCAGGGGCAAGCCACACCGTAAGCATGCCGCCAGGTCGGGCGACGGACGCGGCGCGCATGGCAGCGGCACGAAGTTCCACGAGGCGCAGCGCCCGCTCGAACGACAGTGCGTCGGCGAAAACAAGCGCGGCGATCTCGCCGAGGGAGAATCCGGCTACACCCCGCACGCGCTCCACGGCGCCGGGCCGCTCATCACGCACACGCTCCAGCGCGGCCAGAGCTGTCACCAGCACGGCAGTCTGACAGCGCCGCGACAGCTCCTCCTCTGGACCTGACGCGCAAACTTGCGCTACATCCCATCTGTTACAAAAAAAAAACACTTTATTTACATATTTAATATCCCAAATGAATTACAAATTTAATTTCTTTAGTTAGTTACAATATTATCATTACTAGTAAACTATGGCTGATTTAACTATGTCAAGCCGGCCCTAGGGGGTGAAATATAAACTTTACTACTAACCCTACTATGTTAGACGCGAGGTCGTAGAGTTCCTTAGCAGCGGGTATCTCTAGAAGGCGGCGACCCATCCCGACCCGCTGTGAGCCCTGGCCCGGAAACAGTAAGATGGTGGTCTCCCGCGGATCCACCCGCTCGGTCGTAGAACGTTCGCGGCGTGGTCGCGTCGCATACGGTTGTGTGGCCCAACGGAGTTCCGGGTCCACCTCCTCCGCCTGCACTTCACCGTAAGAACTAGCATCATCCAGAAGCCGACGTAGAGGAGTATTGTCTTTACCTCCTGATTTTGAACTATTGCAACGAATTTGATCTGGCCGCCCTATCAAGGGCCAACAAGCTCGCATTATCCGCTGCATAGTTGTTTGTTATAATTCAATTCGAAGCACAAAATTATTGCAATTATTTCATTTGAGCCATCAACATTTTCAGAGGTCAACTTTCAGTTTGCAAGTAGTCCAAGTGCAAATAATTATTTATATCTTCACGTATTTTTTAACAATTAACGAGATCTGTTCTTTCAATAACAGATTCTAATAATCGTACAAAAGGCTAATAAAAATTGGTATATATTTTAGTGGAAATTTTTAGGTTATGTTTTCCAAAGACATTAGAAAAATAACAATCACAAAATGTTGTCATTAATGTCAAAATTGTCAAATAAGTAACAATTGTCTACGTTCTACAACGGTCTATGGTCTACGAGCTTGTGTGCCGTAGACACAGAGCGTAGACAGGCCAGACATCTAATTTAATTATTACACGGACTATGTTATTAACAAAAGATATTGTACAAGTATATAAGAACCAATATCTAATACCTATAAAAATTTGTTTCGGATATTATACCTACTAAGATCCATAGTAAAATACATACATACATAGATTCACGCCTGTTTCCCTGAGAGGTAGCCAGACAATGACGTAATATAAATAGACGCGTCATGCATGAACATCACGGCACTCGAAAACAGCGTAAATACTATCGGTAGCTAGACAGTTACATAATCGCACGAACAAAGGGAAAGAAAATTAAATGTCATCTACAGGATTCCTGTTGTTAGAGAGAGATAAATATATTTCTTTAATTACGTTGTCATTCTGTGGCGCATGCTCATTGGCCGAGCGCGAACGCTAACGGCAAGTGACTTACCTCAGGCAGGCGCAAGCCGCCTTTGCAAGGCATCGAAAAAATAAAATAATATCCATATTTTCTTGATACTTACGCATGAAATGATATTTTTTTATCTTTCACAGTTGCAGTATAATATTTACATTTCCTACAAACACAGGACGGCATTTTTTTTTGTTGTTGCTACACTGGATGGTATGTGACTAAATGGACTTCTGGTAATTACCTTGCATTCATCTTGCCACTACAGAGCGCGGGCAACGTATCTATAGTTTATATATTATTGTAGCCAAATACTACAGATGTCCATTTGCTAATAAAGTAAAATATGAAAATAATAAAGCTTTCTAACATTTCTAACATGTTTCATGTCTTTGGTTACTAGTACAGCCAGGTTCTTCACCACAGTATATAAGAAGTACTTGTACTACAACTTTTTATGATATGTCAGTTGCACTTCTCAGCTAGGATTGTCGCCTTTATTTTAAACAAATAGAGTATACTTACTTTATAGTAAGAATAATTAAGTAAGTACAATATCTAAAAATAAAGTAAACCTTCTTTAAGTTTTTATTTCGTTTTCACATTTTTATGGCTTCTAGCAACATGTAATTAAAATATTGCTACGGCTAGTGCCATCTGACGGCACTGTGGGGAAGACTCGGCAGTCCCTTCTAATAATTTATTACAGCTCCATCTATTGACATCTTACGGAACTACGTAGTTGTCGGTACGAGTAGAGTACAGAGAACGCTGGCACATTCTCGAATAATCGTACTGTTACATACCGGGTATGGATTTTCTAGAAAACCCCAGAAACACTTTACCCGCGTATAAATAGATCGCATGCGCACCGCCGAGTCAGTTAGAGTCATCATGCTCCCAAAGCCGGGGAAGAACATCCTGCTGCCGCACTGTGGGCTGAAAATCGACCTCCATAGACATAGAAATGAAAGTTGCTGGATGTTCGTTTTGTTGACGGATATGGCTTCTATTAGCTATTATACACATAACAATGTCATCTGAGCTAACTCCGCACAAAAATGAATTTATTATAAGGTTTTTTCGAAAAAAATGTATGGAGCTAGCATGAAAAATCTGAATATCTCTGAACTTGCAAGGAAAACCGTAATATCCTCAGAGATGGTTATAGGACTAATTATTTGTGATTTTTTGACATACTTCATATAACGGTACCTGCTGCAGATTTTTTTTTAAAAATCATCTTATTTTTAATTAATTTTTTTTAACATTAAACGATTTGTTTTGGTGTATAAGTAAAGAAACAACACGTTATATGCATATAATACTAAATCTTCGCCAGTTATTTGTTAAAATATCAAGAAAATTATTTTTGCCTAACATAGTATATATGTTTTAAAACAGTTAATTGGATACCATTACTGAACTTTGCATACAGGTAAACTACTGAATAATAAATTAGCCTTCTAATGAGTTCTGAATAAGAGATTAAGTGATTTGCAATGTCGCACAATGGTAACTACGGATTACACTAATTAAAATCTTACAGGTAAGTACATAAGTAACTTAAATAGTTAATTAGATATGTTACGAGTTCTAAGAAATATTTTCGACAACTGTCTAATGAGGTCGTTAACTAATGTTGGACTGAAATATAAAATGGTTAACATTTTGCATCATAATTTAGTTTATTCTAAGCTTTGTTACCCCTAACATATCACTGTGAAATTTTATAATGGAAAGTTTAAATACCAATTTAGACCTATTCGTTCTTCTAAAATGTAAGAGTACTTCATTTGATCATGAGGTATTGTTTAGTGAAGTTATATCCCGCCTAGACGTTTGTCTTTCCGTTGAAGATCAAGTGACTCTAAAAGAATTTTGTCGGAGATTTGTACGAGCTGCATCACAAAGGTGGCAAAAATCTCACCGAATTCTTGATACTTTTAGAAAACAATACGAAATTTGGCTGCAAGCAACTATCGATTGGCCAAGTTGTATAAATTTAGTCGCTCAAGAACCAACTGTTGCTGAGGGATCAAGATCAATCTCTCCAGAACCCTCAACATCATACTCTGTTGGTACAATGACAAAGAGGTCACGAAAACCATTCGAAGATCTGGAAAGCAAACAGAAGAAGAGAAGATCTGATGAGCATAAAACTGACAATCCCAGTGAATTGGCATATACAGCAGCAGCGCGTTTTAAGGAAGAAGGTTGTGAGGATATCGCATCTGTAATCGAATATATGCTGAAACATCCTGAAGCAGCCTCTAAAATTAAGGAAACGCTTAAGCAACCGGTGAAAACTATCTTATTTACACCAGAAAAAGCACTTGGATTCTTTCATTAAAATTATCAAAGTGGCAATACATCACTTTACGAGAGTCAGCTACTCGGGAAGGTAGAAAGGATATTTATCCATCCTACTATAAAGTGCAACAAACCAAGCTGGCATGCTATCCTCCGAAGCAATCAGTGTTAGTGACCGATTCATCGGCAAGAATAACCCTTCAAGCTTTACTCGACATTACGGTCAAAAGAATCCTCCAAAGTTTTCCTAACGATGATGTGCAAAATAAGGATTTAAAATTGATATCTAAATGGGGTTTCGATGGTGCGTCAAACCAAAGCCGATACAAGCAGAAAATGGATAGCGATCAAGACGATTCAAGTATTTTCATGACTTCCTTGGTGCCACTAAAACTGACTGATGGAGACAATACTTTGTGGATGAACCCAAAACCATGCTCAGCAATGTATTGTCGTCCAGTTCAATTTACTTTTGTGAAGGAAAGCGAAGCAGTAGTCATCGAACACAAACGACGAATGGATGAAGAAATTAAGGCTCTCATTCCTACAGAGTGCAATAATAGAAACAGGGTGAATCATCACCTAATGATGACAATGATCGATGGTAAAGTCTGCACGTATTTGTCTCAAGCCAGATCAAGTTCATCATGCTATTTGTGTCTGGCAAAACCGACAGAAATGAACCGTTTGAGTGTAGTAACAGCAAAGACCGTATCTTCTGATATATACGAGTTTGGATTGTCATCTCTACACGCCCGTATAAATTGTATGGAATGTTTACTACATATTTCGTATAGACTAGATTTTAAAGAGTGGGCTGCGAGAGGTAACGAGCACAAAGAAATGCTAAGTAAGAGAAAAAAGATTATTCAAGACAAATTTAAAGACGAATTAAATCTATTGATTGACATTGTTAAACAAGGTTCCGGAACTACTAATGACGGCAACACTGCAAGAAAGTTTTTCAAATTTCCCCATAAAACTGCAGCCATTACTGGGTTGGACGAAGAACTAATAAGAAGATTTGCTGTGATTTTACAGGCAATAACTTCCGGGGAAAAAGTAGATATAATTAAATTTAAAGATTATGCCTTCAAAACAGCAGAGAGGTACGTGGAATTATATGACTGGTACTATATGTCATCAACCGTCCACAAATTACTTATACACGGGGCAGACATATCGAGAAGAATGATGTTGTACCCATAGGAAGTCTCTCGGAAGAAGCATCCGAGTCTCGCAATAAATTTTAGGAGGTTTCGGGAACATCATTCGCAGAAAAAGAGCAGGCAAGATTCGAATCATGATATCCTTAATATGTTAGTTGTTTCTTCGGATCCTTTTATAAATGTACAAAGGCCCAAGTTAGATGCCAAGAAAAAGGAGGATTTATTTCCTGAAACCCTCAATTTAATTCAGTTTCAAGAAACTGACTTTGAGTTTCTAGGCAATCTAGATTCTGATTCAGAAATCGACGAGAGTGATAAGGAAAACTAGAAACTTTTTGTGCTTTTAATTATAATTCTATTCAATGTAATTTTTTCATGATCTTTCGTTATTTAGCTTTGGTACGTAACTATGTTTTGCAATTGATTTATTTTTAAATATTTTATATTACTATTCTTGTACCTATTTATATTTTTGCATACTTTTGTACCTATGTTTTGTTTTATATAAATTTTATCAACTATTAAAAAATACCTTTTTAATTTATTTTTCTTTTTATTTAATGCCTATTATTAGCGTTAATAAAATATCTAACTTATCGATTGATCTTTACTTTGACATTAGTAGAATTTAATGATTTAAAAAAATACCTTCATTTAGACATAATAATAAAATAATTAGACAGTTGTCGAAAATATTTCTTAGAACTCGTAACATGTCTAATTAACTAATTAGTTTACTTATGTACTTACCTGTAAGAATTTAATTAGTGTACTCCGTAGTTACCATTGTGCGATATTGCAAATCACTTAATCTCTTATTCAGAACTCATTAGAAGGCTAATTTAATATTCAGTGGTTTACCTGTATGCAAAGTTTAGTAATGGTATCCAATTACCTGTTTTAAAACATATATACTATGTAAGGCAAAAATAATTTTCTTGATATTTTAACAAATAACGTGCGAAGATTTAGTATTATATGCATATAACGTGTTGTTTCTTTACTTTTACAATAAAACAAATCGTTTAATGTTAAAAAAAATTAATTAAAAATTAGATGATTTTTAAAAAAAATTCTGCCGCCGGTACCGTTATATGAAGTATGTCAAAAAATCACAAATAATTAGTCCTATAACCATCTCTGAGGATATTACGGTTTTCCTTGCAAGTTCAGAGATATTCAGATTTTTCATGCTAGCTCCATACATTTTTTTCGAAAAAACCTTATAATAAATTCATTTCTGTGCGCAGTTAGCTCAGACGACATTGTTATGTGTATAATAGCTAATAGAAGCCATATCTGTCAACAAAACGAACATCTAGCAACTTTCATTTCTATGTCTATGGAGGTCGATTTTCAGCCCACAGTGTGCCGGGAAGCTATCGATCTATCACGCTCCTCTCGACGACATCAAAGCTGTTCGAGAAGGTGCTACTGCTGCATATGACGCCACACCTTCAGCCACGCGACTAACAGTTCGGCTTCCGTGCCGAACACTCCACGACCCACCAGCTCGAGAGGGTACTGCACGACATCGCGGTTGCTCGCTACAAACGCGAGCGTGCCGCCGCAGTATTCCTCGATATGGAGAAAGCGTTCGATCACGTATGGCAATATGGAAGTGTGAACAGAACTTGCGACGAGCGACGACGTAAGAATTGCCGCCTTTAAAAAAAGCCTCAATAGCGAACGCACGATGCTCTCGCGATCACTGTGACTGCGGCATTGTGACTGATAATCTGTACCATAGATTTAGTATAATCCGCACGGTCGGGCGTTCAAATGACGCTAATCCCCTCCTACAACGTTTATTACTTTTTAAAATAATTGAAATAATAAACATAAATTTGCCACCAGACATCCTGTATTATGGATCCAACATGTAGAGGCCTTTGACAGCAGCATAAAACCAACACATCAACTAGAATACATTTTAAATGTCTTCTTTATTTATTAAAACAGGATTATTAACATCTAATGATTTTTATAAAATATATATTTATACGGGATTTAGCGAATTTATTGATACTAGCGGTTGCATAGTGGTCGAAATTCGACAATAATTGTCAATCAAATTATTATATTCATATAATTATGTAACCATAGCTATGAAGAATAGAACGACTTCTCAGTATATAGTGTCATATCTATGAGTACGACTGCGTGTGTCAAATGCATGGTTGTGTGCGTGAAGTGTTTTTTTATTAATTTAATGTATTTCTAATGCATATTTTATATAAAGATTAGGATTCGCCCCTTCTTCTCTATATAAACTTTAACTGTGCCAAATTTCATACTCCTCCGTCCGCGCAGTTTTCGTAAAAAGGGGTACGTAAGTTTTTGCTTCACGTATTAATATATAGATTAGCTTTTGACTATGGCAACTTTATACAGTTACCCCATGCCACTTCCACTTATTTCAATTTTCATTCCGTCAAAATTAATCTGTGGCTCACTCATTTTCTGTCACTCGTCTAAAATTTTCAACCAATCCATTTGCTCATCCATCCATCCACTCCGTTGGCATTTTGTCTGTTTTCATTGTTGAAACTAACTAAAGTGCGTGGTACTTG
Organism: Catocala nupta; assembly: GCA_963675205.1. Taxonomy (NCBI): domain Eukaryota; kingdom Metazoa; phylum Arthropoda; class Insecta; order Lepidoptera; family Erebidae; genus Catocala; species Catocala nupta. Next base: position 8,878,022 of record OY776080.1, read on the forward strand.
TTGACGTTGGTGCTAATTTTTAAACAATACCCCTCGTGGGAAGACATTACCATTGCAATCTTTATAACTTTTTAAAGGTGAGAATGTTTTCAGTATGGTTTTGTTTTGTGCACTGACATAATTATGATTTAAATTGTGGACCTCTTTTTCTCGATATTACAATAGATTTGTTTGCATAATTTTACTGGTTACTTCTATAATGGTTATTACTGTACCATATGTGCTTTTCGATCCACGTATAAAAAATAAGATAGATCTTCCGCTCGATCAATTCACTTTCCTTTCACATATTAAAAGGTAACCTATATGACGTTAGAAGTACGTTAGTTATGCTATTTAATTGCCAAATCTTAGAAGTTACACCAATTAAAGAAGTATATATTAAAAATAGAAGATTTAATTAGCAACAGGTAAAACTGAAATATTCATAATTCATTTAAAATAGTAAATTATACCAACCTTAGCAATATCATGTCGCTCCTATATAAAATACCTAGCTATTTTTCAACAAATGAAGTTATATGTTGCTAAATTATAAAAAAAATATTTATATGTTTATAGACCTTGTATGTTTCATAAAACACCTATCTCTAAAGATGAATTATATCATACCGTGTGTTTTTAAGTCCCAAGCCTGTTACCTTCTTCTGCTTATATTTGCTACACTTTGCACAGTTATTGAGAATTTCCCAAGAGAAAACATAGTCACTATGTCTTCACACTTCAGTTTCTGTGTCAAATTAATCTGACAGAGGAATCAAATCTTAGATCTTACAATCCTTTACAAACATAAACATATAAATATGTAATGGGATCAATTAGTATTAACATTTTCTTATTTTAAATAAAGTTATGTGCTGCAAAGTAATCTTTGTGTAGAGACAACATCTATTACTTATTACCCAATCTTGTACCAATTATTACTCGATGATGAAACTATTACGGCAGCATTGGTATTGAACTCTGAAAAATAAAGTTGCACAAATATTTCATTTTATTTTCTCAAATGTTTTGGGGCTTGTTTCTTACCTTATTGAGTCTAAATGATTTATGAAGCATTTATTCAAAAATAGTTAATAAACCATAATTAACAGCTAAAGTATTGCACTCCCAGTACTTACATATATTTGTGACTCGGTTCATTTTTCATATTATATCTATAGTGTGAATGACATCTGCGAATATCAATGGTTTGATTTAATTGCTTAAGACATCAACATGTCTACCTCTGCTGGATTTATATCCACAATATGATGGATGGTGAATCTGTAAAGGTATTAGGCACTACAACACAGTGCTATTTTCTTAGATGGAGCTACCACACTTTTAATCATTCCTGTATTGCTGGGAATTATTATTAAAATAATGGACACAAAGAACCACCAAGATTTGAAGCAACCATTTGTGGATCATACAACTTTTAGTCCCATGTTAGATTTGAAAATACTTGGCATAGTGGCAGTAAAGAGATTAGAGACAGTATTTCTAAATAAAACTTATTTAACTCGCTTGCATATTCAAGTCAATGTTAAAATCTAGTTGTCAAAATATAACTGTAAATAAATAAAACAGCATTTCCAAGATTCATGTAGTAAATCCATGCTACTACTAAATAAATACTGCAGTCTCCTTTAGATGATAGAAAATGTACTGTAAGCAATAATACTGTATAAATTCTTGAGAGCCCTGCATTAGAAGTATCTTATAATTGGCAAAAAGCATAAGCTCCAAATTTTTGCCACTGGACAGATAAACCAACAGACAAAATACCATCTCAGTAAGATAAACAAATTTTATTATACATATTTACTGTGGTTTTTAATTTTCTTTTGCTTATCATGTTATAAAGAATTATGTAAATTTATCCATTTGCTTCATAAGTATTAATATATTTGAGTTAATTAAGTAACGCTTCTTATCTCTTTATCTATCTGTTAATTATTACTTTCATTATTAGTCCCAAGTGACAATCTTTTTAATTCTGATACAAAATGTATACTGTTATTATAAAGAGGCAAGATTTCTATTTTTGTTTTAATGAATATTATCAAAAACTAATGAATTGATTTTACAAACTCTTTTACCATTAGAAATATACTTTATTTAGAGGTAACAAAGTCTGTATTACATTAGGTTATGAGTTATGGGAGCAGAGCAGTAATCATAAACATGTGTGAAACCATACAGGATAGCTAGTTGCTAATAAAAGGGATAGGTCTTAAATTACAGTAGAACCACCCTGTTGTTCTATACCTAAAAAGTCATGCTTCTTTAGACACACAGAGCAATTAGAGGTTGCTCTGCTCTGTAGTACAACTAATAGACACATAATAATTTTTATGTGAAACAATTGCAATAGGATAATTTTATTTTGTATGTACCTCTTATTTTATTTTTATTCAAAGGAAACCTTTTTAGTCAAATACTCTATCAACTGCACAGGTGACAAAAATGGTTCAAGTGGTCTGTGTCCTTTGTGCTGACATATAGAGACATACTTTTTCTAATTCAGCCTACATGGTGTAAATAAGGGGTTATTGGACTATTCGCACGAATTGAACTCGCACGAAACGTGCGAGTCGACTGTTTTAACTATTATTATTTTTCTTTAGGCAATTCGCTCGAACTTAATTTATTGACGTGAGAATCGACAAATCCAAAAGTAGGTATTAGGCTATTGGCACAAATATTGTGTTTTATGCAAAACTGTTAAGTTAAGGTACACTCAAGTTCTCGTTCGAGGCTGCGAGCCTCCTCGCCGGATCGATGCCATGGGACCTGGAAGCGGCGCTCTTGGCGTCGCTCTATCGTTGGCGCCAGGAGGCGCTAGCTCGGGGCGAAGGACCGAGTCTTGCCGCAATCAAGGCGGCAAGGTCCGAGCTCCGCCAGGTCCTAGTGGCGAATTGGAAGGAACGACTTGTGCACCCCAGTGCCGGGCACGCCACGATCGTGGCGGTAAGTCCCGTTTTTGAGGAGTGGCTGGAGAGGCGGCATGGCGCCCTCACCTTCCGGCTGACACAGGTTCTGACTGGCCACGGTTGTTTTGGCCGGTTCCTGTGTCGTATACGTCGGCAAGAGACGCCCGGTTGTCACCACTGCGGTGACTGCCGCGACGTTGTAGAGGACACGGCGCTGCACACTTTGGCGGTTTGCCCCGCCTGGGCATCGCAGCGCCGTGAGTTGATCGCGGCAGTCGGATCGGTTGCCCTCTCGCTCCCGGCCGTAGTTCAGTCTATGGTCCGGAGTGAGAGGTCGTGGAACGCCGTCGCCTCCTTCTGCGAGGAAGTAATTTCCATCAAGGAGGCGGCGGAGCGGGAGAGGGAGCGTTTAAACCCTCTCCCCAACCGCAGAGCCGGGCGACGGAGGGCGCGCGATGACCTCCAGCCACCCTGAGGTTTGACCTGGGGGTGGCGGGCTTTGTGGGCCTGCCCGCCATCCGTTCAGCTTTGTTGTTTCAGTTGTGTCGAGTCCGTCCCCCCCTAGGGGGGGAGACAGTAGGGAATCTTATGAAGTGAGTCCTTTGGGTAGGTCTCTTGTGTAGTGGCCTGCCGTTTCATACGGCGGGCCGTAACCTCGGCGGGGTCGCGACCGCATGCGAAAGCGATTCGCGCGGCCCCGTCGATAGTGGTTTTGTCGAGGAACACCGTGGTAGGTTTAGTCGGTATTCCGGGAGGTACATTATCTTTTAACATCTTTCTATTACCCCGGCGAGTCCGACATAATCCCTCCGCCTGCCCCCGCGGAGGGGTATGCGTCATTGCATTCCCCCATGTAAAAAAAAAAAAAAAAAAAAAAACAAACAAGTACAGAAGTAGTAAGGGTCGATTTCTTACTAATATAAAGGCGAAACTGTGTTAGCGTGTATGTTCGTTACTTATTTATGCTCGAACGACCGGACTAATTGTGATAAAACTTGGTATACAGAATGCCTAGTGCGAGCTATCGCTCTTATTGGCCCGCTCCTAGCTCTTAACCAATCACAGAGCTAAACGCGGTAAACGTTTCGATTGTGTTAACGTAAAAACAATTCACACTAGGCACTCAGATAGCTCTTGTGCTGAATTAACGCATTCGATATTTTATCCCGATATACGTTTCCATAGGATTGTAGCAAGCCAAGCCGCTGGCATAATCTAGTATTTTTAATATGAAATGAAACACAAATTACTCAAAAAAGGATGCTCCTTAAAATAGAATTTACCAAACGTCCATTAGCCACTTTAGAACTCGTTATGGAGAATGATCCAACTTCTTTCACAGAGTTATTGATTACTATTTAAAAACACACTCAAGGTTAACATCATAAAATGATTATCATTTTTGTAAAACATCTAAATCAAGATTTCAAAGCAGTCATTAAAATCTTCCAACTGTTAGTTAAAAAAAATTACCTGAATATAATATGAAGTAACAAGAAACAAAAAAGAATAGAAACATGTTTAATGGTTGACGCAAAAAAAACAATAGCAGCATGCGAGAAACAGTAAAATTTCATAGTAATGTACATAAATACAGCTCTCCTTCATTTTTCGATACAAAGCTAGTATTTTAATTTCACCACAGATAAATTGGCCTAGTACATAATTATTTGATCCTTTTTTGCAATCTTATTCTCTCGGGACTTTTTATTGAAATATACTGATTTTTACTATACAGTGTCAAATAATAATTGCTATCTTTGCTCAAATTGTCTAATAACTTAACAATATTTGATTTGGCCTATTGAATCGCGAGTTTCAAGCCTCGATTGCGTTATTCGTTTTATGACATATAAAAAAATGACATTTATCAGAGAAATAAGCATTCTCACTGATATTGTCTTACGTTTACGCGAATGTTATACGTTGAAATCAAACAAATTTATCCGTATAAATAATTTATAAAAATTAACAACGCGATAACATCCGTATGTTACCGCGTGTTAATTTTTTTATAAAGCACTATTATTACATAATTTTGAAACTATTGTTAATCACTTTTACTAGTTACTGTTTACTTCTATTTAAGCTATTTAAATTATAAAACTATTTAGATTTAATTTTACAATTTACCCGACGTTTCGGTTGCTTTTCAGCAGCCATGTACACGGGGAGACTAAGATGGTGGTTGTCTTCCTGTGAACATGGCTGCTTTGTTCGTTTCTTTTTCGTATTATTTCCGTAACGGGTGAGCACGACTGTACTTTGTTTTTTTTGTTCTCCAAATAAACTATGTGCTAATAGCCTAATGCATATTTTAGTATTTGTCGATTCACACGTTAACAAATTAAAAAGCACCGAAAGAAAAATAATACATATTATTTAAAACAGTTGATTCGCAAGTTTCGTGCGAGTTCAATTCGTGCGAATCATCCAATAACCCCAAATAAGTATAATGAGGCATGCTAATACCAAGTGCACACAAGTACCTTTTTTGCTCGACATGCTTTAGACATTGCTCGAGCATTGTCAATTCTGCTCGTGCCTTGAGTCGTGCTGTCTGCTTAATAGTGCTTAATAGGCAAAGATTCACTTTTTCCTCAAGTAACCTGTAAATCCTGCTTTCTGCAGAAAGCAGTTCTTGTGCTGTAACACAGTTACGGTTGCGATCTTCTGTAGGGCGGATGCAGTTCTGATTTCGGACTGTCCGAGTTTGCGAGAAATCTCAAGTTTAAGTGACGATTAAAATCATGAATTATGTCAATATTAGGAATATTAATAATACCCCTACGATAGCAAGCCTCTATACATCATTAAGTACAGTATTTATTTACATGTACTTAATGGATCTTTTAGAATAACATGAAAGATTTCGATCTTTTACTCGTGTTCCTAATAGTATTCTCTTGAATGACGCTAAACTAATCTCAGAATTTCCTGTCAGTCACATGGGGAACACTGTTATGTCAATATTAATATATTTATCATAGATCAGTAATATGTAAATATTTACAATAATTAATTAACTTATCTAATGATTTTATTTTGTTATCATATTTTCAGAAGTAAAAAATGGCCCGTGGACAACAAAAAATTCAATCACAGGCGAAAGCTGCGGAAAAGGCTGCCAAGGTGAAGAAACAGCAGGGCCACAGTGCCACCGACCAGAAAAAAGCTGCACAGAAAGCCCTTGTACACGTTTGTGTTGTATGCAAGGTAATTATAGTATTTTTTCTATATTAAATGTTTATTGGTAACTTCAAATATCTAAAGGCCCGATGACCTCTGACCTGTATTAAAACGGACATACTATTAAAATAGCATACCTTTAAAATAGTAAATAAGTTTTTGAACGAAATAAAGTTGCCTAACGACTTGTGACGAAATACAGTAATAAGTATTTCACGTTTTATTAACGCGTGATCCAGAATCACGTTCAAATATAAATATAGAAAACATAATAAGCATTTTGATTTGCCATCAACGCTCAAAGCACAAATTAAAGAGGTATACAGTACAACTTACAGAAATAGCACATTGATTACGAATCATGTCGGCATTAGTGCAGTAAAACATTCGGTTTAATTAATAAAAAACGCTGTGCGCATTGACCATTAAAACTTGGATGCTTTACATATTTACGAAGTATAAGTAACATAATGAATTACATCCCTTATATTGTACGTATAAAATCAGCATTGTTATTATTTTACCATTTGCTTCCAGGCCCAGATGCCCGACCCTAAGACCTACAAACAACATTTCGAAAATAAACATCCCAAGAACGATCTACCAGAAGACTTAAAATCTGTCTAACACTTTGACTTTACTCTAGGTTTAACATTTATTTAACTCTTAAGAATTGTAAAAATATCTTCTTACTGAAACAGCATTTGTTTATTTCATTACATTTATGCTATGTTTTTTAATACTAAATGGAATGAGTACTTGAAAAGGTTCACTTGAATTTTTGTGGTGTGGTGAGCGTGTGAGTGTTAAACACTCGAGTCGCAACCTTGTCGGCGTAGTGTGCCACGCACCGAACGCCGTCTAACCAGAAGTCGCGTTTTGCCCCTTGGCTTTATCGACATGTAGTATTCTATTGTACTGTATGTTAAATGTGGCAAACTGACTGAATGTTGAATTAGTTTTTATTGTTGGAGTAACATCTCTACTATAGTTAGAGCCTAGAGTTACCTTCTAAGGTATAACTTTTGTTTAAACTGAGATAATGTTTCATAGAAACTTGTTTATATGATAAAAACAAGCACCACTGTTGGGTTCTTATGCTTTTATTAATGATTCAGTATTTAAAACAGTGAACATTTCGAAGTATTTTAAGTTATGAAATACTAAGTATTTACATACCTAAACATGTTTTATTGACATTGCTACTAATAAACCGGTAAAGTGAACTTATTAAATGTATTTGTACTGAATTTATATTCTATATAATATGCCAGAGTCATACAAAGTAAATGAGAGTGATGTCTCATACATAATACGGATAGGCAAGGGTGTATTACACCGACATTTCTCCAGTTATTGTTATAAGTGGCTTGTAATAATAGAGGCCGAACTTATTGCCATAACAAGTTCCAGACTCTGTGCTACTAATGAGAATTTCTTGACACTATCCAATGAGAACCCAATAACACTTTACCTGACCCGAGAATAGAACCTAAGACCTCATGCACAGCATTGGATTCACTACAGTTGCGCCACCGAGTTAACCCGTTCATAGCATTATTCATTATGTCAACTTCTTATAATCGACTTTCAGGCCGAACGAACCGATCAGAGCACACCTAACGGATCCAATTGTGAATCTCAAACATCCAAGGACCTGCTCAAACACAAAAAACATCAAAATCGATCCAGCCGTTTAGGAGTTTTGTGTCATACACTCATACAGAACTATACATATAAAATATTCTACATATGTCACCCCTGCCTGTATAACCCCGAAAGAAATGGTTTTAATATAAATTGGAGGCATGTCTACTATTGCTTCTGCCCGGTCATTTTTTTTGACTCAGTGCTGTTACTGCGCATTTTCTAACAAAAAAGCCAATAATAAAGCTAACCTGCGTCTTCACGGCCGTAATCTAATGACATGGTGAGTCCGTTTTAGTAAAGGCAGTACAAATAACAAGTGAGAAACGGCAAAGAATTGCCGTAAATCTTATAATTCGAAAAATGGTATCACGTGACCTTGAGGTCAGAGGTCAAAGGTCAGTCATTTCGAGGTATATCGATTATGCTGAATGGAATGGCGTTGACCGTGAGTCTAGCTCTTACGGTTCTTGAGTTGACAGTTGTATAACAGACAGACGGACGGACAATTTCGAACTCTAAAACTGAACCAAATTAGGTTATATAGGTCAAGATTTTGTAGCTGCGTTCTATTTTTGTTTTCCGATATGACCCCGTACTAAAGACCGCCAGTTGTTTTAAAATATGCGATTGACTTGCATATAAAACAACAACTTTAATAAAAACAATTTTATTCACTGAAATAAACTGACATGTACTTTTATTCACTGAAAAATACGTACGGTGTCAAGTTCACGGCTACATCTTCTCGTAAGTCTCGACGTGGCCGCACTCGGCGCACGTGCGCGAGTACATGTCGGCGTCCGCGTCGTACTGCTCCTCCCCGAACGTGTGCACGTGCGTAGCGCGCGTGCGGTCGAACAAGCTGGAGCGCACGTCCATGCGCAGCGCGCGCATGCGCCGCTGTGTCTGCTTGTGCTTGGTGCGCGCGCGCGCCTCGTCGCGGCGCTCGCGCTCCCGCTCCAGCGCGTCCTCCGAGCCCCACACCTGCAGCGCGCGCGCCTCCACCTGCGGCCGCAGGTACAGGCGCATGTCGCCCAGCCGCGAGCCGTGCGGGTTGCGCCGCCGCACGCAGCGCAGCGCGGGCGAGCGCGCGTCCAGGTCGCAGTCTTTCAGCAGGTACAGGGTCTTCGCCTCGGTGCGCGTCACGAGCGCGTGCGCATCCGTGTCGTCGCGACACGCGTCGCACACCGGGTGCTCGAACGAGTCGTACAGGTACGACTGCGCGAAGCTCGTGCCGCACTCGACGCAGTTTGGCCGCTCGGTGGGGTCTACGACGGGTGCGGAACGCGCGCGAACCACCGGGGCCTCCCGCTCTGCTACCTCCTCCGGTAGGAATCCGCCGCCCGTGTCCGGCGCCAGCGGGCGTGCGGCAGCGCCGTCCCTGCGCACGAGAGCTGACTTAGCGCGAGTATGGAGTGTGTTTGTGCGCAGTGCATGATGCTCACGTTGGCGGACGTTGTACAAGGCGCGCGTCACGCAAGGATCGCGCTCGGAGCCGGTTACGCTCGATGCGGGCACGCTGCGCAGTCGAGAGACCGTCGTCCTCCTTTGTGTCTGCTTTAACTTCTGCAGACTCTAAGACATCCTTTGAAGCATCAATCCCTTCCTCCTCCACTGTTGCCATTGTACTTTATGACCTGAATTCAAATAAAATTCTTTGAGTAGAGATGTACCTATGTATGATTCTGTGTTTAAAGATATTGTGATAATATCTACTGCATGTATGATACTGCAGTAGTAAAGAGCATAAACATAACCATTTTGACAAAAAAACATTAAATCAGAGTCAATATACCATAATCTTGGCATAATGAAAAAAACATTGTCTGGGAGCCCCGGGTTAGAAAGTTGATATAGCTATTAAAGTTGATAAACTAGTTAAGTTAGCACTATTAAAGGCTTGTATCGATAGAATTTATCTATAAGATAAAAGTCTTGCCATCTTTCTTCTTTAACCTAACATGAGTGAGACAGCATGCAATTTATCTTTTGGGTAACTTTTACTTGGTAGGAGTGGCCGTAAATCACAGTTGATATCAGTCAATCATTTTACCTCTTGCAATTAGGAAAAAATTTGTTAATGAAATTAAAATATCAAATTAAGAAGCCTTTTTACTTGAATGAACATTGTCTTAAAAGATTTAATGAAACAATATTCTATACTTAGGGCTTGTCCCATCACCTCCAAATAGCATTTATCTATAAGATAAAAGGCTTGCCATCTATTCTTTAACCTAATATGAGTAAGACAGCATGCAATATATCTTTCCGACAACTTATATCTGTTAGGGGTGGAACTGGCCATTAGTATTTTGCCTTTGCTTTTGATAGAGTAACAGAACCAAAATATTGATAGATGAATGAGCTGGAATCTAGACAATGATAAAGCATTGTATTTCAATGTCAGGAACTGAGAAAGAGAGAGATAATAGTGTATTATTAATGAGTGATTGTAAATACTATGAGTGCATAATCAGTGAGATTACAACACTGATTAGAGTAAGTAGTGCTTGTTATCCCATTAGTGTAAATTGTGTGAACACTAAATCAAATGTAAACATTTATATCTAGCTCTATCAGAGATAAGTTGCATAAATTAGATACATTTTTTACACACTTTTATTGTACAACAAACAAAATAATATCATGATAATAATTGATACCTATTATGTTTTATTATTTTATATTGAGAACATGGAATTTATCAAGCACTACTTAGCACTGTTACAGTAGTTTTATATTTACACTTTGTCAAATCTCGCCTAGAGTATTAGTTCAAATTTGCGAATACACCGCTGGGAACAACGAATTAAACAAATTGTAACGACCATTCAAGAAATACACAGAATTTTAAGCACTAAGATTTATGGTATGACTGATGGGCATTCAGACTTAAAGCTACAAGTACAAATGTAATAACACTTTAATTCCTAACAGATTAATATTTACCTTAAAATAATATGTAATTATAACTGCTTATCTCCTTATCCTATCTAAGCTATCGAGCATAAAGTTACTCGAAATATTTAAAATACTTAGCTAGTTTTTAAATTATAACTAACGTAAATTATTCAACAAATTCAAAAGATAGCGCATGTGCCCACGATAGTATAAAAAGTCGTAATAATTAGGCACTGCAGGTAGGTTTATAATTCAAATAAAAGCTTGTTTTAGAATTTTCTGATCAATTGAATGTTAAGTTTTGACAGCTTGGCTTTGATAGTCATGTCAAAAAACTGCGACTATAGACATTAAGACATATTGTAATTAGTAGTGTTCCAATCCGCTATATTAAGATAGCACGCTACGGACTAGAAACTATATTTTTTAGCACGCTATTTTATAGCGCGCTGCGTAGGCACGCTAGTAGCGTCACAAAATATGGTAGCGTGGAGCCTTGGAGAATATAACCTTGAAATGCGCTACGTTAACTGTGGAGCGTGTTTTGTAAAAATATTTAATCTAATAAATAATAGGCAAAATAAATTCAATGAACTCGTCTTCATACTTTTGAGACTTAGGACTGTCTATAATTTATTGACTGTGACTACTGAATAATAATAATGATATGTTGGATAATAATAAAGCAATTATAGATTTAAAAGTTCATTAATACATAAATCACATGAGCCGGCCGCAATACACAATATATAGTACAGTAACGTAAACAAAGATAATACGTCATACAGCGAGCGGTAGCATGCGGCGACTAAATACTTAAATAGCGTAGCGTATCTAGCGCGCTGCGCGATGACTCGCAAGCGCGAGCGGAAAGCGACGTCTAGCGTCTAGCGTCGTTTTACCATGCTATGCATAACAGACTAGGCATTTATAGCGCGACGCTATTTCTAGCGCCGAGATTGAAACGATTTAGCGCGCGCTATGCGTTGAGGAAATATAGCGTGCTACGTTATGACGCTACGTGCTATATTAACCACCACTAATTGTAATCTATGATAGACATATAAAATACTCGCTGGACTAGTGATTGCCAAGTCATTTGCAAACAAAGAAGTTACCGATTCATATCCTTGACCTATTCCAATAAATTTTTGACATTTTGACGCTGAGAGTAGAAGTGACGGTATAGTCGACGTATCTTTCCTTTACCACTTTTAACAAAAATTACCATCAAAATTAAAATTCAATAAGACTCATTGATGTTCATATGTGATATTGATGTAATTGGTTGACCGTAATCCAAGGGTGCGTTCCACTTGGCGCTCACGATGCTCACGCTCACGACCACGGTTTTTCCCGTTCCACTTGCTTCCGAGCGTTACAATTGTAAACTCAAGTTGAACGGATAATAGAGTGTTCTGAGCGTTGAAGTAAATTGAGTGAATTAGAAAAAAAAAGTCGACTGCTTAAAGAGTTTTAAAAGGTTACAATTTGTACCTAAGTCTAACCAGATAAAATAATTTTCATTGTCGCCATCTTTGTCACCAACTTTATATTGAAAATGGCGCCAAATTTCGCAACGCTCACGACGACCCATGATAGGAGGTGGGTCGTCGTGAGCGTTGCGTGGGCATGAGTAATGACGTCATGAGTGACGTTTTCGCCGCGCACATAACGATCGTAGTCGTCATGTGGAATGGATAAAGGAGCGTCTTGAGCGTCGTGAACGCCAAGTGGAACGCACCCCAATTGTAGTGGCTGCTGACGCTACAAAGGAGAATGCCCATTCGTGGTACTGATTTTTCTCAAGCTTCAATAAAAGAATATAAAGAATATACAAGACGCGTTATTGTGTGTGCGCAGCAGTAGTCGTCTCCACAGAGTACATTAATTGTTTAAAGGAAGATAGAGACGTCACTCAATGCATTGGCGATACTAGCGCTAACTGGCGTTCGGTTCAAGCAACTTTTTCAAATACATACATATGCGTGGGTATATAATATATCTATTATTATGATGTAGTGATTAATTATGTGAATTTTCAGACTAGCGAAGTTTATAGTTAAGAATGTGCATACTTAACTATAAAATTCGCTAGTCTGAAAATGAATGTACGAGCATTCACTTAAAAATGAAAACCAAGATCAGGGCAAGTATGGATATGTGGAGATATGTAAAAAATAAAACAAGGTCTTGAGTCTATTATTCAAGAGAGATTAACGAACGGAATGATAAAATGTCAAATTTGACAACAGATTTATCTATGTGACAGGTCCGAATCGTTCGAAAATAAATAACATTAATCAAATATGGTAAGCGATAACTTTCGAACTTCCTTTTTAAAAAGAAAATAATTATTTGATAATAGTTTTACGTAATAAAAGGTAAAAATTGTTACGATAATCAAAAAATTGGTAATAAAGTAAAATTTTCAGAAATTAATTTACCCGTCATCTAGCTGTTGTCACATGCAACTTTGATAAGTATAATACAACTAAATTGAATATCACTTAGTTATCTTATAGAAAGCCAACATGGTAACCTATGTCATTTGATTACGTTATAATTCAACTGTTTTCTTTTAAGTTTTAACACCATGGTCGTCTCCCCACAGTGCCCACACCTGTTCAGGTAGGTTGCGTAATTATGTAGTTTATTTTTGTATATCTAATAAAAGATTCTGGTACCAGTAAAGAAAGTATAATATCAATGTGACCATCATTTTTTACACCTCACATCATTATATTCGCCCTTACACAATCAATGCTTAGATTAAAAGTGCAATATATTTTAACCTCTCTTATCAAAACAATAAATAATGATGTCTACAAACACTATACAAATGTCACTATATTACACTATGGAGTTTATATGTGAAAAACCATAAAAATAATAAAAAGCTAAACTCAACTTGTTACTTGTGACATTACTACCTTATCTTAGCAGGAAAACTGAAAATGCCACGTAATTTAAATATTGTCGAAAGGGCAGAAATTATTACATTACAAGGAGCAGGATACAACGTCATCGGCACTCTACAGCAAGTGCTGGTGGCACTACAGGTGAAGAGGGATCTGATCCCTCTGATCCTCAAATGCATGGCAGAACTATGCAGTTCTGGATCTGCATAGTCTGCGTGTGCTTTTCTGGAACGCCTACGGGATGTCACCAGAGAAGACCAGGCTACTGAAACTGCTGCTAGGTCAGCGGCAAGTGGATGTAGCCCTGCTCAGCGAGACACACCTTAGACCAGTAGACAAATGGAAGATTGGCGGATACCATGTCTACCGGGAGGACCAACGCTCGCCGTCAGGGACTGCTTACAGGGGCTTAGCAGTCCTGGTCAAGAGGAGAGTCGTCCACCAAGCGCTGCCAGTACCAGCTCTGCAGTCTGCATACGCCCTCGGCGTTGAGATCTGCATCGGATGTCAGCCCACCCGTGTGTACGTGTTCTACAAGCCGCCGCGACAGCGACTCGTAGTGGCTGATGTCCACACCTTGATGGACTTGCCACTACCCACGGTCATCGCCGGCGACTTCAACGCGAAGCACACGGCGTGGAACTCCAATACCATCTGCCCTGATGGCCGATGATGCAGATCGAGGTATTAGGACCAGAGGTCCCAACATACTACCCGTATTGTGCAGCCCACACACCGGACGTCATAGATATAGCCGTCACCTGCGGCATCGACGCGGCTGTACATCTAGACGTCCTGGACGACCACCTCATCTCAGACCACCAACCGGTGTGTCTGACTCTGGATGATATCCCGCAGGCGAGCCAACTACCCCCTCGATCACGCCAAGATTGGCGAGTCTTCGCCGATTACATGGCTGAGCACTCGCCCTTCTTCCCTGTGGAAACATTCACCGACGTCGAAAAGCTTGCGACGGATCTCAGCGCGGTACTACAATTCGCGCTTCGAGAGTCGAAGCTCAACGCCGCGACCGCAAGGAGGCCTTTACAGCTCCCTGCCCTTATCCTGGTGATGTTCGAAAGGAAGAGAAAACTTCGCCGGCAATGGCAGCGCTCCCGATGTCCGACCATGAAGTCCCAGCTAAACGCTCTGGCTGCGAAGATCTCTGCTGCGTTGGCAACAAACGCGGCGGAGTCCTGGCAATGCATCATCGAGCAAGGTAGCGAAGACTGGTCGGGCATACACCGCCTGTGCCGCCAACTCTCCGGGAAACCATCTCCGATTAGGCCCCTACTGGCCGGTGACGGAACCCCACGTTACCGTGCCGTGGACCGAGCGGAGATATTCGCCGACTCCCTGGAAGCGCAGTTCCAGCCCAATCCTGCTCTCAACATGCAGCATTTAGCAGAGGTCGAGAGGAAGCTGAAGTCTTACTTCGAACAAACAGCCCCGACAGAGGAACCCATCGTCGTCACCCTAGGCCATGTTCAGCGGATGATTCGCCGAACGCCCCTCCGGGAAAGCCCCCGGACCTGACCGGGTATCCAACTAAGCTCTGCGTCACCTACCTCCGCGATCAATCGCGACGCTCACGAGCCTCTTCAATGGCATCATCCATACCGGACAATTAGTCATCATGCTCCCAAAGCCGGGGAAAAACATCCTACTGCCAGGAAGCTATCGCCCCATCACGCTCCTCTCGACGACATCGAAGCTATTCGAGAAGCTGCTACTGCTGCACATGACGCCACACCTTCAGCCACGCGACGAACAGTTCGGCTGCCGCGCCGAACACTCCACGACTCACCAGCTCGCGAGAGTACTGCACGACATCGCGGTTGCTCGCAACAAACGCGAGCGCGCCGTCGCTGTATTTCTTGATATGGAGAAAGCGTTCGATCACGTATAGCACACCGGCTTGCTGTACAAGCTGTCCACATCCACTACTCTCCGTCGAGTAGTTAGGATCGTGGCCACCTTCCTGCAAGACAGAGGCTTCCAAGTGGCAGTTGAAAGCGCCCTGTCTACAGAGCGGCCCATCCGCGTCGGTATGCCCCAGGGAAGTTGCCTCTCTCCCGTGTGCTACTCCTGGTACACAGACGATATCGCCGTCACCAACTGCGTTAAGCTCGCGCTGTACGCCGACGACGCCGCCTACATCGCGACATCGATGAACGGTGTCCACGCGGTGACCAAGATACAGTGCATCCTACAAATACCTCGGCATGATCATCGACCGCGCCCTCTCCATGAAGCCCCACGTCAACAATGTAGTCGTCCAAACGCGTACAGCGGGCGCCCTCCTGCGACCCGTGCTATCGTCCTGACTGCCGCTCCGTGCAATGCTCGGCGTGTACAAGGCGAATATCCGCAGCCGACTCACCTAAGCTGCCCCGGCTTGGTTCGCTCTTACCTCTGAGACGAACCGCCGCCGGTTGCGTACGCAGCAATCGCTTGCGCTCCGCACTATCACCGACGCCCCTCGCATCGTGCGGAACAGGACGATCTCCAGGGACCTGTGCCTGGAGAGCTTGGACGACTTTGTGAGACGCCTGAGCACGAACCTGTTCGTGTGCGCCGACGGATCGCACGCCCGCCATCTGCGGGAGCTTGCGCCCTACCATCGGCGACCGCCGGACAGGATGGCCCTGCCGCGAGACCTTGTCTCCGTGGCAACCCTCACCGGACCTACGTGATGCCTCTCCCTGAAGCTGGCTGACGGGCGATCCCCGGGAAACTCTTCCCGAGGAGCTCGACCTTGCCAAGCGCAGCGACGCTCGCGACCAGGAGTGGAGACGTGTTAGAGGCGCTTGGTCAAGACGTCACGTACGAGAAACTGTTGGAGGCTTTGGAAGCGAGATATGGCGACGCACACCTGGAACACGTGTTTCGCACGCAGCGGAAAGACCTATCGCAACGTGTTGATGAAACCATGCAGCAGTGGGCCCTTGAGGTGGAGAAGCTGGTTCGAAAGGCGTACCAGTCCTTACCTGCGCTCATCACGCTCTGGATGTGGAAGCAGTGCGACGAGACGATCGCACTCACCGCATCAGGGAAGTGTCGACACCCCGGTGCTATAGCTGCGGCGAAAGAGGCCACATCAGTTTGAGCTGCCCGAAGTGAAGGAGTCCACGCAGCAGACATCAGTTTGAGCTGCCCGAAGCGAAGGAGTCCACGCAGCAGAAACCAGTCACCGGTAGGAGGAATACCTGATGTGCCTGCCGGGCAACAACAGCAGGGAAATGAGTAGACGCCAGGACTACGGGACGGGTGCTGACTGGTGATAGGAGAGCCCCAAGGATCTCGATCTCACAATCGTGTGAGGGGAACAGCCTGATTATCGAAGGCGAAATTAACAGAACGCTGTGCAAGTTGACATTGGACACTGAAACTTCTCGAACAGTCGTCAGTTTCCGACTGGCAAGACGATTTCTTGGGGACTACTACGGGAACCATGAATGTGTACATCTTAGAACAGCTACTGGTCAGCACATAACCGACCGAGGTGAAAGGGAGGTGGACATGAAACTAGGTAATAAAATTTCAACAACGTCATCGTGGCTGACATAGTGGACGACTGCATCCTGGGTTCAGACTTCTTGCGGAAGCATCACTGAGATCGACGTTAGTCAAGGAGTATTGAAGTGTTGCTCAGAAGAAGTATTCATGGAGGGCGCATCATCGGGAAAAGTGTACTGCCTAAAGAAAGTAGTACTTCGTCCGAGGTCGGAAACAATCATACCGATTTGCCTACCGAGGAATTCTGATCAGGCAAATCGATGTTTAATTATAGAAGGATTGGATAACGATGCTCCATGGAAGATTGCACGCACTCTGGCGAAGGATACCAACATTACATCGGTACGCGCACTGAACCCAAGCGACAAGGAGCTGGTACTCAAGAAGGCCACGATATTGGGCACCTGTGAAGGAGCAGTTTGGATGCGTAGATGCCATGAACAGCCTACCAATGCCAAGTTTAAGTGGCAAGGTACGACGTGTCTTCTCTGTTGAAGGACTGCTGGAATAACCTGTCGAGAGAAGGTGTGATTGCGCCTTCGTCCAGTCCATGGTGTTCACCAGTGGTTTTGGTGAAGAAGAAGGATGGCAGCATGCGCTTTTATGTGGACTATCGTCGGCTAAACGACATCACAAAGAAAGACAGTTACCCGTTGCCAAGGATTGACGGCACTCTGGATACGCTAACGGGGATGAAGTGGTTTTCTAGTCTAGACCTAAAAAGTGGCTATTGGCAGGTCGAGATACACCACAGGCAAAGGATTGTGGCAATTCAATGTCATGCTCTTTGGATTGTGTAATGCCCTTCCACTTTTGCGAGATTCATGGAACGGGTACTTACTGAGTTACTGGATTGATTGGAGACGTCTGCCTGGTCTACTTGGACGATCTTATCATAGTAGGACGAACCTTTGAGGATCACCTTCGCAACCTGGAACGCGTGCTCTCGAAGATTCGAGGAGCCAACCTTAAACTTAAACGTTAAGTCCAAAGAAATGCGCATTGTTCAGGCGGCAAGTGAACTTCGTAGGACATGTGGTCTTCGAAAAAGGCATTCAAACGGACCCGGATAAGATCATTGCTGTCAAGGACTGGCCAGTTCCGGAGAACAAGACACAAGTTAGGGCATTTCTTGATTTGTGCTCCTACTATCGACGGTTTGTAAGGAACTTTGCTGACATCGCCCGGCCTCTGCATAAGCTCACCGAGGATAAGATAAAGTTCTGCTGGAATGAGAGCTGTGACGTCGCATTTCAGAAGCTGAAGGAACATCTGTGTAGTTCACCGATTCTATAGGCTATCCCGACAATGAACATGATTTTGTAGTAGATACAGATGCCAGTAACACCGGTATTGGTGGCGTGTTATCTCAACGTCAAGGAAAGCATAAGGCTGTAATAGCGTACTTCAGTAAGGCTCTATACAAACCTGAAAGGAACTACTGTGTCACGCGAAGGGAACTTCTAGCTGTCGTACAGACATTGCAGCACTTCAGCAAATATTTGTTGGTGCGGCAATTTCACCTGCGAACTGACCACGCTGCATTAAAATGGCTACTACAGTTTAAAGACCCAGAAGGACAGGTAGCAAGATGGATTGAACAACTACAGGAATTTGACTTCTTAATACAGCATCGCAGTGGCAAGTCACATGGTAATGTAGATGTCCTGTCGCGTAGACCGTGTCCCGACCAGTGTAAGCACTGCGCCAGTCAAGAGGCCATGCAGGAAGTACTAGTGAGGATGTTGAGGACGGATCTTAGCGAAGACCGCTCCCGACCCATAGTACAAGTGCGATTTTCAACTGGTTGTATCACGGGGAAGTAAAGTTACCCATGGTTCAACTGGTTGTTCTACAAGGAAGTATCTTTACCAGTGGTTCAACTCGGGTGAGTTGGTTTATTCGTGGTCCAACTAGTTGTACTACTGGGAATTGAATGTGTCTATGGAACAACTACTGGTAATTAACAGGAAAGGGTTATAGACTATCAATGCTAAAGTGCAATGCAATTACTACCTCTTTTGATTAATTGTCTATTGATGATTAAAACATTGACGTTTACGCGTGTATAATATTTCACGTTTTCATACGATAACAAAGTAAAATGTCGGTTAATTGTGAATTTACAATAATTGGAAGAAAAGGCGGTAATGTTTTATTATCAAAAGGTCGACAATTTTACAAAGTGAAAGCTTTTAAAGATGAGTCGCGTGGAGCATATTGGCGGTGCTCCTTGTACAAAAAATACAAATGTTGTGGATCTGTTACAGTTAAGTTACATCTTTGACTACATACGTACGAGTATTAGAGTGCGTTTCCATTGACGCGGAGCTAGGCGGAGTGCAGAGGAGCGGACCGTGATTTGTCCAATTATAGTGCTCGGAATCTCCCTATGTTCCACCCACATTGAAGTTACATTAATGTAACTAGATGTACTTATGCGCTGCATTTTAGTTTAGTGGAGAGTGGAGCTCAGCTCAGCTCCACTCCGCTTCAATGGAAACACTTTTTCACTCCTCTTTTCTGCTCCACTCCTTGCCCAGCTTTACGTCAGAGGAAACGCACCCTAATAAGTATTGATTGACATTGTAAATGTATGTTTTACTTTATTGTTTTAACATATTTTTTAATCAGGACATGCAAATAATTAAGGAAAAGGAGCACTCTTGTCAACCTAACTACGTTAAAAACAAGATAGCCAAAACAGTAGTAAGTTTAAAAAATGAGGCATCAAGCACTGATATCCCGATGTCACAATTATTTAAAAGACATGAGGCAACGTTAAGAGACAAAGGTTACGATTTAATAGACAGTATACCGAGTTTTGACAGTGTAAAGCACTCTCTTTACAACGCGAGGAATAAATCGGCAGGAGTATCAAGATCTACTTTCTCATCTGTGCAAGAAGTTGTTGTGCCTGACCAGTTTGTTGATTTCATGCTGGGTTGCGACACAGAAAAACGAATTCTTATATTTAGTTCCCCACAAGCAAGAGAAATGATTGAACACGTTGACGAATTTTTCGGAGACGGCACTTTCAAATGTAGCCCGCACTCGTATGTACAGCTGTTTACTTTGCACGGTGATATTGGGAGTGATAACAAAATTACCAATGTTGTTCCATTAATTTATGCTCTACTTTTGGACAAAAAACAGGGGACATACGTCACTATGCTTCGTATAATAAAGTCGCAAATTCCAAAATGGCAGCCTAAAAAGTACCATTGCGATTATGAAACTGCAGCTATCAACGCAATGTTGGAAGTATTCCCACGCGTAGAAATAAAAGGCTGCTACATGCATTTTTCTAAAAATATTTGGAAGAAGGCAAAGTCATTGGGACATACCATGTCCAAACCAGAGAAAAGAGTAGTCGGAATGTGTTCAATGAGGCATGGACATACATAAAGAACAAAGTAAAAACATTGGGATTTCTGAAAATGGGTAAATTCATGAAGTACATTAGTCGCGTTTGGTTAAATAAGAAAAATGTGTCAATAAAGAAAATAATAATAATATCAACCCTGTATTAAACTGTCCCACTGCTGGGCACGGGCCTCTTCTCAATGTGAGAAGGGTTTTAACATATTTCTTTGTTTTTTTTTAATGATACTAACACTAATCAGCCATCGCTAGTGCTTACAAAAAACAGGTGCATGCGATTTTCAACCTTATTTACAATTCATGACAGACGTTATTTTTTGTATTTTCTTGCTTTCTGACATTAATAATACGTTAATAAAATGATAAATTCTGACTAATGTCAATAAGGTCGAAAATCGCGCTGTTTTTTGTAAGCAATGTCGATAGCCGATCACTTTTTGATAGTCTTGTTTTGTAGGCGTTTATTTGTTTTGTAGATTTTCATTTGTTTTGTAGACGTTCATTTGTTTTGTAGACACTTTCATTTAGTATACACAATTTTTTCTAACTTATTTTAGGTACCTATCCCCGTGGTACAACTAGTTGGACATAATTCCACCATTGTACTACGGGTCATAATAATAAATAGCAAAAAAAAATATGTTACAATTGTTGAACCATGGGTAACTTTACTTCCCCGTGGTACAACCAGTTGAACATCGCAGTTGTACCATCCTCGAATGGAAGAAAACAGGTGCTTCGAGACCTCACTGGAGTGAAGTTGCGGCAATTAGCTCTATCACCACAAGTTATTGGGCACAGTGGGAAAGCTTGGTTATCCAGGATGGAGTTCTGTGCCGTAAATGGGAGAATGCTCGAGGTGACAAATGTCACCTGCAAATGGTCGTGCCAAAGCTCAAGGTACCGAAAGTTTTACAACTCTATCATAGTGGGAGTCCGTCGGAGGTCACATAGGAGTTAAGAGAACTCTGATAAAGATCCGGGAACTATCTTATTGGATCCATTGTCGAGAAGACGTTGAGGAATGGCGCCGCAAATGCACGAGTTGTGCTGCCGTGAATGGACACACTCGCAGTAGGGGTGCATTAAAAGTGTACAATGTTGGAGCCCCGTGGGAACGTATAGCATTAGATGTTGCCGGATCGTTCCCTGAAAGCCAAAGTGGGAACAAGTACTTCTTGGTGGTCATGGATTACTACAATTCCCAATCAAGAGGCATTACGGTGGCCGACAAGCTAGTCCACGAAGTCTTTTCTCGTTTCGGGGTGCCCTTAGAGATTCACAGTGACCAAGGTCTGAACATCGAGTCTGAAGTATTTAAGGAGACATGTCGTGTGATGGGTACCCACAAAACGAGGACGACTGCTTATCATCCGCAATCAGACGGCATGGTTGAACGATTTAACCAGTCTCTGGAAAGATATCTGGCGAAAGTTGTAGAAAGCAAACAAAGGGATTGGGACAAACACATTCAACCGTTTCTCCTGTCATACCGTAGTGCCGTTCACGAAAGCACCCCAGTAACACCTGCTTTCGCTATCTTCGGAAGAGAACTACGATTACCTGCAGAACAGATTATTTTTTTTTTTTTTTTTTTTTTTTTTTGCTCGTCAAAATGACCACACTCCGCCTGATGGTAAGCAGTCGTGTGGTCTAAGAGCAGTGGCCTCCACATCGTCCTCATAGCAGCCGAGGCGATGTTGAGGTCTCTACTTTGACGGCCTGAGAAGGTGCTTTTTCACGCCCCGCTTAAAGGACCCAGGATTGAAGGAAGAAGGAAACACGTGCCTTGGCAGAGAATTCCATGCCTTGATCGTTCGGCAGAGGTATGAGGACCCAAACTTGTTGGTACGCACTCTAGTCGACTCCACCGTGTAAGGATGGCATCTGAGCCCAGCACGCGTTGTTCTGGATAGGAAAGGGGAGGGCGGGATAAGGTGGAATAACTCTTCAGAGCACTCCCCGTGGTATATTCTGTAGAAACATGCCAAAGAGGCAATATCCCTACGGAGTTGCAGAGGTTCCAGTGAACTCGTGACCTCTGGATCTCCGATGATACGGACAGCCCGCCGCTGTAACCTGTCAAGAGCGTCTAGCAAGTACTGCGCGGAGCCATCCCAAAGATGAGAACAGTACTCCACGCAAGGGCGCACTTGTGCCTTATACAATAGGCACAGCTGCCCAGGCGCGAAGAACCGCCTCACCCTGTTCAGAACTCCGAGTTTTCGCGAAGCTTGCCTAATGACGCTCTCGATGTAGGTTTTGGGATTAAGGGAGCGGCAAAGATCCATACCTAAGATGGAGAGGCTGCCACGTATCACCAGTGGAGTGTTCTTCAGAGAAGGGAGGGAAAGGAACGGAGACTTTTTTGTTGAGAACGCGCATGCCTGGGTCTTCTTGGCGTTGAACTGGACCAAGTTCTTGGCACCCCATTCAGAGATGCGGTTCAAGGTCTGGTCAAGTTCAACGACAAGATCCTGCCTTTTCCCCACAACCTCAGCCTGTTTGGCTCCAGGACGTCCGAGATATCGCCCATGCAAGGTACTGTCGTCTGCATAACAATGTATGTTGCCGAGATTCAACATATCATTGATATGCAGAAGAAAGAGCGTAGGGAATAAGACGGACCCCTGAGGCACTCCTGCATTGACCTGCATAAATTTGGAAGCGCGACCGTCGCAAAGGACCCGAATACGACGCTTCTGCAGGAAATTTGCAATCCAGGTGCACAGTTGAGGGGGCAAGCCATAGGCCGGAAGCTTGGAAAGAAGAGACCGGTGCCAGACTCTATCGAAAGCTTTGGCTATGTCTAGGCTGACAGCCAAAGACTCGCCGTGCTTGTCCATAGCCTCACCCCAGAGGTGCGTGACGAACGCTAAAAGATCACCCGTTGATCGTTTAGCCCGAAAGCCGTATTGGCGATCATTGATCAACGAGTGATCCTCC
Source organism: Catocala nupta (assembly GCA_963675205.1). Taxonomy (NCBI): domain Eukaryota; kingdom Metazoa; phylum Arthropoda; class Insecta; order Lepidoptera; family Erebidae; genus Catocala; species Catocala nupta. The sequence goes on from OY776080.1 coordinate 8,901,450, forward strand.
AGGTAGCGGACAATTTGGTTGTTAATAATCCGCTCGAACACCTTGGAGAGCACTGAGGTGATAGCTATGGGTCGATAGTTGCCTGGCTCGGAACGGTCCCCCTTTTTGGGAATCGGTTGAACGTTCGCCTCCTTCCAAGCCTCAGGCACAATGCCTGCGGCGTAAGACGTCCGGTATAGGCGCGTAAGTGTGGGAGACAACTCCGCTGCACATTTTTTGAGGACCACAGCTGGGATGCCGTCAGGTCCACTGGCTTTCCGAACATCGAGAGACTGCAGTATCGCACGAACGTCACGTTGCCTGATACGTATATCAGGCATGGTGTAGCCGCAGTTGGCAATGTTAGGCGGCTGCGAACCGCAGTCATCGATTCGGGAGTTGGCCGCAAAGAGATTTGCAAGCAGATCTGCTTTCTCTTGCGGCCGATGAGCCAGTGATCCATTCGGATATCTCAGAGGGGGCAGCGAGGTCTGGCAGAAGTTGGACTGCACGGCTTTGGCCAGGCGCCAATAGCTACGACTGCCCGTAGGATGGGCCATGAGCTCCTGGCCGAACCGTGCGACGCGCTGGGCATCCGCTCTTAAGTATGCCCTCTTGCAGACCTTTGTGGCTTGGTTGAACGCTGCCTTCAGGTGATCCACGTTAGAGTCGTGGAGAGTGCGAGCCCTGGTCCAAGCGCGGTACGCTGTCTGTTTGCGTTCAACAGCATCAGCGCATTCACGACCGAACCAGGGCCTTTTCCTGCCACCGCTCGTGACATCACTGTATGGAATATAATATTCCATACCCAGGATGATTTCACCAGCGACAGCAGTAGCGCTCTCTGAAGGATCCCTGTTCTCAAAGCAGCGTTGAGCCCAAGGGATGGATGCGAAGTACTCCCGCATTCCATCCCAGTCTGCTGACGAGTAGTGCCACAGTCGTCGTCTTGCCTCCTCGGGTCGTGGGGGCGTAACAACAACAGCTGTGGCACAAACCAGACAGTGGTCTGAGGTGCCCAGAGGAGCACTAATCGACACACTACCGGTTCGGGTTACTTGTCAGCAGCAGATCGAGCAGAGAGGGCGCCTGACCTGCAATGTCCGGTATCCGGGTGGGCTGGAGTACCAGTTGAGACAGGTCATGCGTGAGAGCGAACGCATGGGCAATTCGTCCCGCGTGGTCTGTTTTGGGAGAACCCAACCAGGTCTCATGGTGGGCATTGAAATCTCCCAAGAACACCAACTCAGCATTCGGAAACTGCTCCTGCGCGTCGTCTGCCGCCTGACTCAGGTAATCAAAGAGTCGAGTTGTCTCAGCGTCTCCTGAATGGGATCGGTAGAGGCACATGTAGATTTGGCTGAAAGAGCCGTGATCTACGTGTACCCAAAGGACAGAGAAGGAAGGGTCCTCTAGGCAGTGTAGACGGCGACAACAAATATCCGCCCTAACAAACAAGCATACCCCGGCTTTCGCGAGGAAACACTCCTCTAGCACGTAGCCGGGATATTGCAGGTAGGTCGTGTCTGCAGGACGGCGTATTTGTGTCTCCGTTAGAAAAAGCATTGCCGGCCGAGCCGTCTCCAGGTGGTGATGGACAGCATTAAGGTTAGCGTGGAGTCCTCTGATGTTAATGAACTCCACGACACCGGAAGAGGAAGCAGCGGTGGGGTTACGGCGATTGGCTTCTGTTAAACGACAATGCTTTGTTCGTACTGCCATAGAGTGAATGGAAGGGAAACCGTGAAAAAAAAAGAGGCGGCTATTCTCGCAACAAAGTGGGGCAAGGCGCAGAGCAAGTTTCGTCATATTACTGTGTGGTATGGCGATAGCCGATCCGACGGACGGAAGGACCCCCGTACCCTCCCGAAAGTGGTCGCCGGGACCCACCCTCCGGTCACCATCCGGCACGACGAGCCACCTCGAGATTATGCGCGGCATGATGAGGCAGCCAACCAAGTTGGTTAGACTCGGTTGGGCCTCTGGACTATACCGCGGGCGGCCAGCAGAGCACCGTTTCTACGGCTCTCCCTGGCCGCCGGGTCGACTCGCGCCACCCACACAATGACTCTACGGATACTCTGCAGGTCCCTCGTAAGCTGCGAGAATCGTCACCTCATGCTTAGGCCTCCGGCACTCTCATTCACCGAACGAAACACAGCAGTGAGACACTGCTATTTCACGTCGATTTTCTGTGAGAGGGTAGTACTTCCCCGGTCGAGCCGGCCCATTTATGCTGTAACCAGCTTGGCTCTACTACTCTCAAATATTATTATGCGAATGATTTGCGCAACAGGATGAGTGATGTATACGAGCACATCAGACAGACCTGTCAGCAGATGTCTGAGAGGATGAAGACCCGTTACGATTGGAAGGCGCACAATAAAAGCTTCGAGGAAGGATCGCTGGTGTAGTTACATAATGCAGTTCGCAGCAAAGGAAAATCTTCTAAGTTGCAGGTAAAATATGATGGACCATATCGCATAGTCACTAAGATGAATGACGTCACCTACCGGATCCAGAAAGGACCACGAGGTACACCAAAGATCGTTCAGGTGGATCGATTGGCACGCTACTACGGATCCAACAATGTTCGGGACGAACATGTCTTAGAGGAGGCAGTGTTACGGCTAGTGCTATCTGTCGGCACTGTGGGGACGACTCGGCAGTCCCTTCTAATAATTTATTACAGCACCATCTCTTAACATCTTACGGAACTATGTAGTTGTCGGTACGAGTAGAGTAGAGAGAACGCTGGAACATTCTCGAATCATCGTACTGTTACATACCGGGTATGGCTTTTCTAGAAAACTGCAGAAAACGCTTTACCCGCGTATAAATAGAGCGCACGCGCACCGCCGAGTCAGTTTACATTCGTAAGCGGTCAAGTATTCATCGAAGCGAACGGAAGCGAAAATACTACGGAGTTTGAAGCAGTTACAGTGGAAAAGTGTAGTATAGTGTTTGCTGTGTTTTAAATTTAATTGTGAACGAGAATAAAACGTTTTAGTCGGTAATATTGTTTTATATTCTTATCCGTCGAAACCCAGCACGTAACACTATATTAAAACCGCACTGTGCATATTCATAGACTTCCGCAATGGTGTCAGCGGAGAAATGAGCGCAGTATCATTTGCGTATGAAACAATATTTTAATGATGTAGACTTAGATTATAAAGATCGTTAATGTACACCAGAAAGAGGGTACCTCCGAGGATGTTTCCTTGAGGAATACCGAATTGGGGTAATTTCAAATCGGCACTGACGACGTTATCTATCTTGATACATTGGTACCTATCTTGTAGATAGTCTATGAGAAGCTGTAACTGTGTGCCCCTCATTCCTAGTGCCTGTAATTTTCTTAGAAGCATAGGAACAGACACGGCATTAAATGCCTTCGCCAGATCAAAGAAAATGCCAATTACCTGCTTATTCTTTCCAAGTTCCTCTGAGATATAGCTGGTTAAATGATATACTGCGTCTGCTGTTGATAACTTAGGTCTAAAACCGAATTGCAATTTACTATAATCATAACATTACACAATTACACATAGACGCAGCACGCGGCGCAGGCGGCTTACATAGACCCCAAAAATAACAATAATTTAATTATTCACGCAATTATTTTTTAACTTTTTAATGCATTTTTTGTTTGCACAACATAAAAATAATAATAATATCAGCCCTGTATTAAACTGTCCCACTGCTGGGCACGGGAACATTTTATAAGGCACACCTGTGGTTTTATATGTTTATGAGTACCGCGAAGTGCTACTCCATATTTAGGCCTTATGCACACAGTAGCATTTATTGGGTAAAATTTTGGAAACGCTGTTTTAAGTACTTTAAGGAATGTGCTCATCGTCCAGGATGCTTCAGAAATATTAAAGTCACAGAAGTGGAGTAGATAGAACTAGAGCTTTTACTGCATGGGTGGTGTTATTGTTTACGTGATCACCTCGCTGTGCCACTGCGCCGAATGTCATGACTTCGATTATCAAACGGAACAAAAAAAATTATAATAGATATAATATCAGCCCTGTATTAAACTGTCCCGCTGCTGGGCTCGGGCCTCTTCTCACTGTGAGAAGGGTTAGGCCTTAGTCCACCACGCTAGCCTAGTGCGGGTTGGCAGACTTCACATACCATCGAGAACATTATGGAGAACACTCAGACATGCAGGTTTCCTCACGATGTTTTCCCTCACCGTTAAAGCAAGCGATAATTGACTATTTAATACGCATATAACTTCGAAAAGTCAGAGATGCGTGCCTTGTGTTCGAACTCGAGACCTCTGCGTGGCAGTCCAACGGTTTCCCACTAGACTATCGCTGCTTCGCTGCTTGCACAACAGTTTGAGAATATTCTTTTTTAAAGTCGGTTTTCTTTTTTGCTATTTTTAAAAGGTGCCACATATTTTGGATCGTTTACATCTCAACTTTGTTTATTAAATTATTAGTAAAAACATTATTAAAACACATAAAACATTTTTTTTATGAGTGCTAATATCATGTCACACACATCATGTTGAACGTAAAAAAACGTTTCAACATACATGGAACAATATTTTTGAAGCTAAAATGTGTGAAATATTATATGGGCGTTGCTAAAATGTTCTAACATACATGGAACATTGTTTTAAAACGAAGAAGGATAATTATGTTTGTCAAAACGTTTCAATTTACATGGAACATTATTTTTGAAGCTAAAATGTATTATATGGGCGTTGCTAAAATGTTCTAACATACATGGAACATTGTTTTAAAACGAAGAAGGATAATTATGTTTGTCAAAACGTTTCAACTTACATGGAACATTATTTTTCAAGAAAACAAGAATTATATGGGTTTTACTAAAACGTTCCAAAATTATTGAATATTATAACGACATATTTTATATGAATCATACTTATTAAAATGGTTCACTCCAAATGTTACATTTTGTTGTTTTTATAAAAGCCCTTATTTAGTAAAGAGTGGATTGGAACATACTACATTAGAATAAATTACCAAGAAAAACCATAGCTTGAAATATTTTTGCTAAAATGAATTAAGGTGTCAAAACAGATATGCCAGTCATGTTATCTCAATTTTGAGTGACTTGTGGGTTGGAACGTTTTTGCATAATACGTCAATTTTATGTTAATATCTGTTAAGAGAATTTTTTAATTTATTTATTTAAATTTCATAAATATTGTTTGTTAATAAATTGTTATTAAATTCTTATTCACCGCCCATTTTTTACACACCACTTATTTATAACTAGCTGGCCTTACTCCGCTCTCGTGGATTACAGCGTGGTGTTATAATTATATCCGCGATAAATGGACTATCCAAAAAGGTAGTAGAGCTTATTAGGTATGAAGCTCCTAGGTAGCTTGACTGTTTCCGAAATTTTGACCATATTTTAATCGTAAATAACTCTGTTTATTGGTGACAATCGAATTAAAATCAATTCGTGGTTTTGGAGTTTATCATGAAAAAAAGACAGACAAACAAACGCGGCGCAGGACTTATAATATGTAGTGATAGACTTTATTTTAATTGATAAATAGTTCTACGTCTCTGACGTCGCGCATTGATGACAACTGTCACTGTTAGTGGTGGTTAATATAGCACGTAACGTCATAACGTAGCACGCTATATTTACATCGCACAGCGCGCGCTACATCGGTTCGATCTCGGTGCTAGAAATAGCGTCGCATTATATATGCCTAGTCTGTTATGCATAGCGTGATATAACGACGAGCGTGCTGCGCGATGACACGCCAACGAGCGACTACTAGCGCGCTAGATACGCTATTCAGTCGCCGCGTGCTACCGCTTGCTTTATGACGTATTATCGTTTTTTACGTTACTATGCTATTCCGGTGGGCTCATGCGAGTTATGTATTTGTTAACTAGTTTTACTATTTTGTTCTATATGGGTCAAACACAAAAATGGTAAAAAAGTGTTCGAATAATATATTATCTAAAAAGCAAATTGAAGAATATTTGAAAGAGTTTTAATCATAAAAGCTCCTTTATTATTACACATTTTAATGATATCTTGTAAAATATTACGTTATATAAATAATTTTTTATGGTATTATATCAACAAAAGTATCTTCCTGTGGACTGTTCTCAAACGAAGTTATAACGTTCGGAACATGTTTAAAAATAGTTGCAATACGCTATTTACTTAAATTATTTACTTGTAATAAAAGAAACGTAATATAGTTGCTAATTTTGATAATTAAAAAAAATATCGTTACTATTTGTTTAAAATAAATCAATTAAAATGTAGGTTACATGTTTTAGAGTCTCTACCGTGGACACGATTAAAACATACAAAAATTTTATTTGTTGGACCGCATCGATGTTATTTTTTTCCTCTGTTGGCAACACTGAATATCTGTCATTTCGCCGTTTGACATATTGCTGTTTCTCCTTCAGAGTGTGTGAAAATATATTTTTTATTCCAATACACAGATAAATGTAAAAGATTAAGTGCTCTTTCCTGTTCCAATAACAATTGGGTAAGTATTTTATTTAAAAATGTATTTCTATTGGTTTTTTATGGGCATTTAGTACTCGTGAATGAAAAGCATGTTGCTCAATTTCTAACCTCAAAATGAACTATTTACTGCGTGACTTTTTTGGAATAGATCTCTTCTGTGGACATCTTTCCTGTGACCACTATGTCCACAGAAGAGATTATGTCCACAGGAAAGTCTTAAAATTTACTCTTTTTTTTTGTCTTAATATGGCAAACCTAAAAACTGATTATTTTGGTAACATATATATATACTAAGTTAAAGCTTTTAATTTACTAATGATTTTCATGTTTTGCAATTTAAAAATCCGTTAAGTATTTTATTGTTATTGATTCAATAACTTCAACGCTCAGATTGGGTTTATGTTAGCCATTCTCGCGCATTTATCTGTATGTTGTTGTGTATTTTGCTTCGTTTTATTTATATGCATGCTTGTTTTCTATTTTAATAAATATGCCACGAGCAAGCAGGTCTAAAACTCAACTTTCAGAAGAGGAAAAGAAAAAACGACGTCGTGAACAAAAGAAGTTGAGCATGAGGCGGGCTCGTGCAAGAATGAGCGAAGCAGAAATTGAAGAAAGAAGAAAATAGGACAAGGAAAGATACAAGAAGAAGAAAGAGGAAGGTCGAATTAAGACTATAAAAGACTATACACCCAGACAACAAAGAAATATTAGGAAGGTTTGGAGAGAAAAGGCGAAAATAAAGCGTGAAAATGAAAAACAGCGAAAAGCTGCAACTAATTATTTAATCAGTAACACTCCACCTTCAAGTCCGTCTTGTTTGGGAAGTTCTCGTGTTCATGTCGGTAAAGTTGTTAGAGATCGCAACATGCGACGTTTTAAAGCAGAGAATACGTACTTAAGGAAGAAAATAGCAAACATGGATTCTGCATTAGCAAGATATCGTATGCGACTGTCAAGATTAAACAGTAAACTGAAGAATAAATCGTCAGTTAGAGCAATCAGTAGCCAGAGACAAATAAAAAATAGTGAAAATATAAGAAAAGCGGTACAGATATTTTTAACTGAAGATGAGAATAGTAGACTAACAGCGGGGAAAAAGGACACAATTACACGGCATAAAGTTAAAAAACAAATACGTTTACTAAATGATTCTTTGTTAAACTTGCATAAACAATTTGTTAATAAAACAGGGATGAAAATTTCTTATGAAACATTTCGCAGAAATAGACCATTTTGGGTTCGATTTCCAAGAGTTAGTTCTCGAAATACTTGCCTTTGCGCTATGCATACCAATATGGATTATATTGTTCAAGCGCTCCACAGTAGCCAAATAATCGCATACAAGTCAGCTACGGATGTGATTAAACATATGTGTTGTGATGATTCTTTAAGAGTTATCTGTTTAGAGAGAAGTTGTACCAATTGTATTGGTAAAAATATTCTTACAACCAATTTCAATGATAACGATACAATTTCTTATGAAAAATGGGTTACCAAGAATGTATTAATTGTAATAAAAGGCCAATCTAAGACAGTAAAAAAAACGGTTAAGGAAAGATTAGTTACTACCAAAGGTGCTCTTATCCACACATTCAACTCTATGTTACCTAATTTTATGAAGCATGTCGCTAATATGATTCACCAATTTAAATCAATACAAAATATAAAGAAACAGTTACTGCCGACACAGGGTTTGTTGCACATAGATTTTTCCGAGAATTATAACTGCAAATACGGTAATGAAATACAGGCTGCGCACTTTGGTGGATCCAAGGCCCAATTGTCCTTACATACATGTGTTTATTATTACACGGAATCAGATCCTCCAGAAAATTATGTAAAAAATTCTTCATTTTGCACTCTTACAGAAAATCTCAGACATGACCCCGTTTTGATAAGCGTTCATTTGCAGGCTTTGGCTCATAAAATCGGAGAACTATCGCCAAATTTGAATCACTTGTATATTGTAAGAGATGGACCTTTAACTCAATATAGGAATAAATCTATGTTCCATCTTATTGCAACTTATTTGAATAAAGTGTTTAAAGTAGATACACTCACTTGGAACTACAGTGAGAAGGGCCATGGCAAAGGTGCCCCAGATGGTGTAGGCGGCTGTGTTAAAAGGCTTGCAGATGATTTTATAGCAAAAGGTAACGATATTTATAATTTAGATAGTCTTATGACATGTTTATATAAAAATTGCAAAGGCATTAAGATTTATAAAATTAATGAGTCATCTATTTCTGACGTTGAAAATGTTTTAGATATGAGTATCACTCGTCCTTTCAAGGGTACGCTTGGGATACACCAGGTGACATGGAGTGTCAATAACCCTTTAGTCCTTCAAGTAAGGCGTTTGAGTTGTTTGATTTGTGCAGCGCATATGCACTGTCCTCATTATGGTATAGGTGAGATAAAGATCCAAATGAAGACAATAAATTCGCCTCGGGCCTCGCTTTCTCTAGATTCTGGGTCAAACACTCCCGAAGTGGAATATTTATCTGTACCTAATTCTCCTGAGATACCAGCATCACCCGACGCATCAACAGTATCAATATCACCCGGTTTCTCAGAGAGACTTACACCGGATGGTGGTATTATATATAATCGGCAACCACGTAGGCCTTTCAAGCGGATACTGTCTGATGATGAATCGGATTGCTCCATAAGCTCTTTATCCAAAAAACGAACAATATCAATTCCTTTAAAATATTCAGACGATTCTGATAGTTCTCTGGAAATATTTTGAAGTCGTTAGTTATTTAATTTGATTACGTTATCTAAATTCGATTAGCTATCCTTAGAAATATTAAACGTCTCGGCTTTGGAAATAATATAATAATTCAAAACTTAATCATTGTATTTTAAGTCCACCGAACTGATTTTCCTCTCTGTGGACATTCTTTTTTATTTTTTTATTTGCCGATTGATCTGATTACGTCCACTTTTTATTTGAATTTTATGATTGATAAATTGCAGTGAATTCATATGTTTTATCAGTTTACCTTAATACATTTTAGTTGACGCTGCATCACAGCTTTTTGTCTATCTTGTAGAATAAGTAGTCTCTTCTGTGGTCCTTAAAAATATAAAAATTGTGATTTTTAGCAAATTAAGACATATCGATCTCCGTTTATATGATCAAAAGACTGGTAATTAATAATTAAGTAATAAATATTTTGATTCGCACTAATTCTGAGAACTTTTATTTCTGCCCCTTTTTGTGTTAACTTTTTGTGTATGACCCATATAGTAAGTGACAGGACAATACGCTTATCAACTACAAAAGTAGCCAAGATAATGTTTTTAAACGTAAACAAAGTGTAAAAAGTAGATATATACCTATATATATAAATGTAAATAGTTAATTGCTGTAAATAAAAGTAATAAACGTTTAAATGCACCTATAATTGCTTGATTATTAAAGAACCTATCATTTTTATTATTCAGTAGTCAGTCATTCAATTATAGACAGTCCTAAGCCTGAAAAGTATATAGGAGAGTCTACTGAATTTATTTTACCTGTTACTTATTAAATTATATATTTTACAAAACACTCTCCACAGTTAAAGTAGCGCATTTTAAGGTTATATTCTCCACGGCTCCACGCTACCATATTCTGTGACGTATTCTACTAGCGTGCCCGCGCAGCACGCTATAACATAGCGTATAAATAACAGCGCGCTAGTAAAATATAGTTTCTAGTCTGTAGCGTGCTGTCTTAATATAGCGGATTTGAACACTACTAGTCACTGTACCGATGTCACTTGCAAAGTTGCAAACAAAAATATAGACATTACTAATGTCTATATTTTTTTTTGTTTGCAGCACAAAGCACTAATGTCACATTAGTGTTTTGTGTTGCAAACGACATTTATGCCCGCCTTCCAGTAAAAAAGGGTAATGAGCGGAAACTGAGCTGATGATCTGAGCGGACCGGAGTAAAAATAGTTGTACACTTCCACTAAGAAAGAGTTTCAGATTTTGCCTTCCACTGCCAGAGGGCTTTGCGGAACGAGTGAGGCGGGAAATGAGCGGGTCGGATGAGCGAGTTGTTTGCCTTCCATTGCCAGCGGCGCGGGGCGATGAGCGAGAAGGCGCAGAAATATCTCAGTGCCAGGCGATCCACAGAGGAAGCAAGTCGCGCGGTAAATTTTGCGATAACGATATCTGACGATTCCAGTGCAGAGGATTACGTAAATACTATAAATAAATGCTTGCTACTCTACCATTATAACGAAAAAAAGAAGCGTAACAAACCAAGATTTTAGATAAGCGACCATATTAGAGAGAGACCTATCAAGGGTGAATTGATGCGGATGTTCTACGATTTACAAGACGAATATTTCAAAAATTATTTTCGAGTCGATAGAAAACAGTTTGAAGAATTATTATCACTCATAAATGAAGATATAACAAAACAAGACACAAACTTTAGAAAAGCTGTTTCACCAAGAGAAAAACTTGCGATCACTCTAAGATAAGAAATAAAAGCCCCTATTTTTTATGACTTTATTAACAGAAATAAACTTACAACTAATACTATGTGTTGATATTCTTTTCTTTAATCAAACGTATCATTTTCTTAAATCAAAACAGTTTATTTTAAGGAAGTTGTTCATAAGTCGTCGGAGGCGATTGTGCAGATACTGACGATGTAGATGCGGTAGAGTAACCATAACCTGTGTTATAAGATTCCATTTCTTCTTCAGTGTCACACACAATTTGTAAAACCTTTTTCTTAATTTTATTTTGCAAATTAATTGGCATATTTTTGGCTGTTTGGGCCATACTTTCGAAAAATAAATTCATGGGATGTTTTTTTTGTTGTTGTTTTCTAATATTGTCTCTTTCTTCCTGACATCTGTTATGATTTTCTTTTATATCTCTGATAATATCTATGATATCAACATCATTCTTTCTTTTTCGCGTTGTTTGTGCTTCTTGTGTACATTCCGGAACTTCATTGTTTGCCAATGGAATCAACATAATAGATTCTTCTACTTCTTGTGTCGGATGTTGAGTGCATAATTCACTATTATAGTCTTGGGCGGAATTTTTATCGATGATCTCTTGCGTGCATTGAGAGTTTGTTAAATTTGTGGAAACTTTTCTATTTTTCATAAAAGGTAGCAAAAAATCCATGATTTGGGCATATTTCCAATTATTTATAGCTGGTGCTGCCTGGCCTGTTTTGCCACACTTTTGCCTTTTCAGGCTATCTCGGTGATTGTCTCGCAGTTTCTTCCACTCAGATTTTGCGATCTTGACTAAAACAAATAAAATTTTGTTAAATAAAAAGTGAGTAGGTATCTGCGTGCAAACTTGCCTTGTAGGCTTTTATAAAAGTTCATTAAAAGTACTAAGTACTAATACTGCCGTCATAAGGAAAAAATACATATCTGCTAAAACTAAAGAAATTAAATGATTTATGTTTAAAAAGAAAAAAAATTGCTGTCCTATATACAGGGTGATTTTGAAATCGTGTAATTCCTTTTAACCACGCATTCTACTGGTGATATAGAATAACCCTGACCATATTTTTATTTAATTAGAATTATTTTTTTGAAAAATTATTGTTCCCTTTTTTTTCGTGAAATGGTGTCAGATAGTCATATGTTAACCAACCGAGGCAATTTTAATTTTTTACTAATTAAAATAAAAAAACATATTAATAATTAATGTCGTAAATAATAACGGGCGGTCCTTTTTATTGCCCCTTATTATTCACGACATCAGTTATTGTTACGTTATTATTTTTAAATTAGTAAAATATTAAGATTGTGTCAGGTGGTTAAAATATGACTATTTGAAATCATTTCATGAAAAAAATCTGTACTCTAAATCTGCCGAAACCATTATTCTAATTAAGAAAAAATATGGTCAGGGTTATTCTATATCACCAGTAGAATGCGTGGTTTAAAGGAATTACACGATTTCAAAATCACCCTGTATAATAAAAAAAATATGTGTGCTATCACATGTGGTAGAAGTGAAACCTTCATGGCTTCAAGATACTACAGAATCGGTTAGAAGCTTGCTAAGTTTTAAAATAATAAAAAAGGAGTATTGTAAAATTCATAATATTAAAATGAAAAGACGTTTCTACGTAGACACGTGTTTTAAACTTAGTATTTTCAAAACCGTCTTTCCTACCTAGTAACCTAGCCGACAATCCCCTACCTTAAAAGAAATTTATACCGACATACCACCTTTTTCAACTTAGTATTATGCCTAATTAATTATTAATGATAGTAAGTAATTTTAATGATAGTACAAACTTCCAATACTGCAGATAAGTCCTTTTTTACAGTTAATTTAACAGGGTTCCAATCTGAATAGACAAAAGTTACAAATACTAGTCGATGCGTCTTTTTTTACTGATTCCAAATACACGTCGTCTGAAACGTAAATTTGATGACTCCACATTGACTGATATAAAAGAGATGTTAGCAAATGTACAGCAACAACAACAAGAGCAGACTTTAAAGTTTGATACAGAAATGAGTAAGATTATTAAGCAAAATACGGATATTAAAACTTCCATTGAGACCATGTCAGCTAAATACGACGAAATTTTGCAAGAACTTAAACAAAACCGAAAATACTACGTTCAAAAAACAAATCAAACAACTAGAACAAAAGATCGAACTACTTGAACGGAATGCTAAAGCGTCAACTTTAGAGTTCAGAAATGTACCAGAACAACAATCTGAAAACAAATCAACACTAGTCAGCATGGTAAAAAATATTGGTGACGTTCTGAAGGTTGAGGTGCAAGAATCCGATATACGAAACATATTCAGACCGAAAATGTCGCAAAGTAAAACAGCTCCAGTAATAGTAGAATTTTCAGCGACCACTCTTAAAGAAAATATAATTAAAGCCTCGAAAACTTTCAATAGGGAGAACAGAGAGAAACTGAATACGAGACATTTAAAATTAACTGGTGAACCTAAACAATAAACTATTTTCATATCAGAATCTCTCACTACCAATGGACGACGCTTATACTTCTTGGCACGCCAATCTGTTAAAAGCAACAAATACGCAGGCTGCTAGACTTCGTATGGAAGGGTATATATTCGTCAGAAAGAAGGTGACTCATCCAAATTAATCTCCTGTGAAGCAGAATTGACTACACTAAAGACACAGTGACTATTATCCTACCACTATTTTATAAAGTCAATATGTATAATTTTAAAAACTAAATATCAAGATAATATCCTTGCAAAGGCCTTTGACACTGTTTCTGTCCCCTGCCTTATGGAGACACTAGAAGCCCATGGTATTAGAGGCATCCCACTGGCATTGCTATATGGTTATCTGCACAATAGAACCCAATGCGTAAAAATCGGTGACAATATTAGTGACGAGTTGCCAATTGCATTCGGGGTACCGCAAGGCAGTATACTAGGTCCAACACTCTTTCTCTGCTATATTAATGAGCTCTGCACACTTTGTAATAAAAACTGCAGCATCTCGGCTTATGCAGATGATACAGCTCTAACCTTTTATGCTGATTCATGGGATGAACTTAATCTTGCGCAGGAGGGATTCAACACGATTTGTCACTGGCTAATATCACACTCTCTCACTTTAAACGACGATAAGACCAAATTCATTGTGTTCTCAATCCAAAATCGAAGAGAAATAGATATTATAAATAACATATATGCACATAAATGTAATTTTCCTCCTACTCCCAGTTGTACATGTCCCAAAATTACTTCTACTAAATGTATTAAATATCTTGGAATCGAAATTGACGCTAATTTAAAATTTTAAAACCACATACAAACTTTATCCAATAGAATGCCAAAGCTAACATACATATTTAAAGCACTACGTGACGTAGCAGACAAACAGACCATAAAGTTAGTATATGAGGCCTTGGCGCAGTCAATCATATCCTATTGCATCACTACCTGGGGAGGAGCTTGTAAAACAAAAATGATAATCCTTGAAAGAGCTCAAAGAATGATACTAAAAGTAATTCTATCAAAACCTCGGTTATTTCCTACTTCTAAACTTTACGAAGAAGTGCAAGTCCTCACTGTGCGCCAGCTTTATATAATGCTATCTATACGTCATAAACTAAGTGACTTACCAGAGGATAGAAGAAAGCTCATAGCTCAGACTAGACGAAACTACGCGATTTGTGAGTCGACTGCCGTAAACACCTCATTTGCACAAAGATTTTTTTCATACCAAGGAGGTATGTTGTTCAATAATGTAAATAAAATAGTTCACTTGTCCAACTATTGTAAAACTGAATGCAAAAATAGAATTTATAAATGGTTGCAGAAAATAAATTACGTGGAAACGGAAAAAATTCTGAAGGTAAGTATATAAATTGTACAATATATACATATAGATATATTATATCTATACTCTTAAATTTTATATATCACATTAGTTATTATTTAATTATACACACACACACGCACACGCACACGCACACGCACACGCACACACACACACACACACACACACACACACACACACACACACACACACACATACTCCCATTTACACACGCCACACATACACACACATGTACATACATACTCACAAATATGTCATTATTATACACTGAAACTTGTTCCTGTTTACTCATTCACAACTCTCATGTACGCTTTCCACATGTTGACAATCCATACAATGTTATGAAATGGGGGGCCTGGAGATCTATAGTACAGGCTTCGGCTTAGTTTAGACTCCAGATCTCCCACAAATTACAAATTACTTACAATTGTTCGTGTCAACTATATACTGTATCACATGATGTAATTTGTGGAGATGAAATAAACATTATTATTATTATTATGGGTTATAAAATATTTCAATTCTCAGCTTTGATGCTGGTGGGTGTAAACCTGTCACGGACTTATGCCAAGTGGGTCGGTTCATTGAGTATTGTTGTAGGTGTCTGAGTAGTGGATGTTAGAAATCGCCGGACTATAGAGCAAGTATCGATGATAACGGATTTCTGTAGTTTTATATATGAATTTTTATGTAAGCCTAATTCTTTTAGTGATGTATGTAGACTTTGGAATGAGTCCTGTAGATGAAATTATGATTGGAATAATTTTAACTGTATGCTGATGCTACATTTGTCTTATTTCGTCTGCTAATGGTATATATTTTTGAATTTTCTCTGTGTATTTTTTTCTAATATTTTCAGTTTGGTATTGATATATCTATTAGGTATGTGATTTTTTCTTGTTTGAGTGTAAGGGTGATGTCTGGTCTATTATTTGTAGTTGTTTTGTCTGTTATAATGTCTCGATCCCAGTAAAGTTTAGCGTATTCGTTGTTTAGTACGTTTTTTGGTTTATATTTATAATATGGTTCTGTTTTTTCTTCTAGTTTATATTTTATAGATAAGAGTGAATGAATTTGTTTTGCAACATTATTGTGTCTTTCTGTATATAGTTTGTTCGCTAAAAAGGGGCATCCTCCTGTAATGTGGTCTATTGTTTCTTGATTTGTGTTACATAACCTGCACCTGTCTGATACTACTGTAGGGTCTTATAATATATATTTTTGATAGTTCTTTGTTTTTATGATTTGGTCTTGGATTGCGACCATAAATCCTTCTGTTTCTTTATATATGTTTCCTCTATAAAGCCACGCGTTTGATGCTTCTTTATCTATATATTCCTGTTGTAACTGGTGAGGGTATTTTCCATGTAAAGATTTTTGTTTCCAGCTTGTAATTTTCTGATCATCTGTTATGTGGTCTTGTATAATATTAAAATTGTTATCATTTAGTTTTAATGGTGTACCTGATGTGGGAATGTATGTGAGAGAGTTGTGAATGTGACTATCAGTGGCTTTATTATGCATATATGTGCGAATGTCGTGTATCTTTTTATTATGTAAGTTTTTTATATCAACTAGTCCTCTGCCTCCTAACTTTCTTTTAAGATTGAATCTTTCTGTAGCTGAGTGGATATGGTGTATAAGGTGTTTATTACATGTTGTTCGTGTTATTCTATTTAGCCGATCTAAATCTGTAGCTGACCATTTAATAATACCGAATGAGTAAGTTAAGACAGGAACTGCGTATGTGTTAATTGCTTTTATTGTATTTCTACCTGATAACTCTGTCTTTAATATTTTATTTAACCTATCAATATATTTTATCTTAAGATCTTCCTTTATCTTATTTTGATCTAATGCTATACTTTGTGCATACCCTAAGTATTTATATGTATCTGTTATTTCCATTTTATCAATAAGTAAATTCTGCTGTGAGTGAAGTATGTATGGGTCGGTGTCGTGGTGTTTTCCCTTAATTATGCTATTAATTTTACATTTATCTGTTCCTAACTTCATTTTAATGTCTGAACTAAAATTTTCAGTTCGTTCTAATAGTCGGTTCATTTGTTGCCTATTAGCAGAATATAGTTTAATGTCGTCCATGTATAATAAATGTGATATTTTTATGTTACTTTCTCTGTGTATTATGTATCCTTGTCCAGACTTATTTAAGGTTCGGGATAATTGATTTAAAGACATACAAAACCAAAGAGGACTTAAAGAATCCCCTTGGAATATACCTCTAGCTATTTTTATTAGATTGAACTTCATTGATCCTTTTTCTGTTTTTATGTGGAGCACTGTAGTCCAGTTTTGCATCGTCTTACAAAGGAACTCTACTAGTTTAACATCTATCTTATATATTTTTAAAATTTGAAGTAACCATGAATGGGGTACTCTATCAAATGCCCTTTGATAATCTATGTATGCATAATAAAGATTTCTGTGAGACTGCTTAACGTGATTATGTATTTCGGTATCTATAATTAATTGTTCTTTGCATCCCCTTGATCCTTTCCTACAACCTTTTTGTTCTTCTGCTATAATTTTATGTTGTGACAAATGTGTGTTTATTTTGTATGAAATTATAGATGTAAGTAATTTGTATAATGTTGGCAGGCATGTTATTGGTCGGCATTTAGCTGGATTTTTAGTATCTAAGTCTTTTGGCTTTAAGAAAGTATTACCTTGTGTGAGAAACATGGGTAGTGTGTTTGGTTCTTGAATTAGTGCGTTGAAAGCATTTGCTATATGTTCATGGGTAGCTACAAAATATTTCAACCAGTAGTTCTGTATTTTATCAGGGTCAGGTGTTTTCCAATTCAGAGTCTTTTTTTTTGCTGATTCTACATCTAATTTATCGATTACAACTTCTGCCATCGGATCCAAATGTTGGTTTTCTTCTATTTCCTCTTTAATCCAGGCTGCTTCAGAGTTGTGTGTTACTTGCTTTGACCATATATTCTCCCAAAATGTCTGTACTTCCGTAATGTTAGGTGGATCTTTAATGCACACTTCTGTATTAAAATTTCTATAAAACAGCTTTTGGTTGGTATTAAATGTTATATTATCTCTATGCCTCTGATTAGATTTTTTGTACCTACGTAATCTTTTTGACAAAGCTTGTAATTTTTGTGTCTTTTTGTCCATAGTTTCAACTGCTGCTTCTTTATTTTTGTAAAGTCTTTCCATTTTAATTTTATTTCTTATTGATAAGTTGTCCCTAATAAACTGGTTTAATCTGCCTATTTATTATTATTATTATATAAAACTCAATTTTGAAAAAATGTCAGATAACTACGTCTTTTTTCCTTATGACGGCAGAATACTTCTCAAGGTTCAACTTGAATGTTGTTTTAAGTTGAACCTTGAGAAGTATTAGCACCTATGACGTAGGTAGTCCTTCGAGGTATTTGATTTTAAATTAATATAGGTATTTTTCTTTTCCATATATTTGGCAACGGGCGACTCATTTAGAAGTCTAGGTTACAATTATCAAATAAGCGAAATTACCATTTCAAGGGCAGTAAATGATACATATACTGCTCTATGGGATAGATTGCAACCTTTGTATATGAAAACACCAATGAGGAAAGATTGGGGAAAATAGCAGAAGATTTTGAATTTAAGTGGCAATTTAAAAATTGTATCGGTGCCATTGACGGAAAACATGTTTCGATCAAATGTCCTCCCCATTCAGGAAGTTCTTATTTTAACTATATAATATTATTCTATTCCATCGTGTTATTATATTAGTAGTTGTTGATGTTGACCAAAAATTCATAGTAATTGATGTTGGATCCATGGGCCGTTTTAGCGATGGTGGTATACTCAGCGATAGTCTATTTGGTAGGAAATTGTATAAAAATGAGTTAGATTTACGTATTGATCGACCTTTAGACGATAATGGGCCAAGTGTGCCTTATGTATTTATAGGTGATGAAGCATTTGCACTACGTAAGGAGTATTCCTCGTTTTTTTTATAAAACTAAGGTGGTAAACAAGCATACGGCAGCCTGATGGTAAGTGGTCACCGTAGGCTATGGACGCCTGCAATACCAGTGGCACCAATGGTATGGTACCAATGACATCACTTGCGCGTTGCCGACCCTTTAAGAAAAAAAAGAAGTGGGAAGGAGAAGGAGCGGGAAAGGGGAAAGAGGTTTATTAGGCCTCCGGCACTCTCACTCACCAAACGAAACACAACAGTAGGAATACTTCCATTCACATCAATATTCTGTGAGAGGGTAGTACCTCCCTGGTCGAGCCCATTCATGCTGAAATCAGCGAGGCTCTACTACTCATTGACACTGGAATTATTATTATCAACAGTGTCAACATTGTTTGCTTTCGCTATGCATACTGTTTTTGTCGTCCATTTGGAACAATAACAAGGACGTCCGTCTGCTCTGAAATCTTTTTCTCAACTAAAATATTGCCGCGCGCCCGCACACCTTAATATTATTGTCAATATGTACATAGTTTATTGATAATAGTATTGTGTGTGTGCGGCTAGCCTAAAGCAATTTTATTGTCGACTATACCTGGAAGCAGAGTTGGGCAAAATGTAATAAGTTTAAGGATTACAATTACAATTTCTAATCTTCAATCACGATTACTGATTGATGGCAGTAATAATAATTACATTCGGTGTTTATTGATTATTATTTTGAGTTTATTTTTTTATTATTATTAATCTGAATGTCAAAAATGTATAATATATAGTTTTGTGGTGGCAATGTTGACGTATCATTCTGCGTAATGAACGCGTAGCAATGTTCCCACAAGCGAAAAGTAATACAGTCAGTCGTTGCCCATACCCGCTATCAAACTAGTGTGCATTATGTAACCGTGTACGTTTATTCCAAAATATATGACATTGAATTGTGGACTCTCGTATCATTTATCTCGCCAACTACACCAGTACCTGAACACAGTCTACTCATACCTACCTATAACACAAAAGTGGTGACCCCGAACCCGAATTACTGGTGTAGGAAGGCAACGGCTCAAATTTCAGTTTGGTAGCGTGGTAACAAACATTTTTGATAAAATAATAAAATTGTGTAGTGCAGTAAAAAGAAAAGAAGAATGTCAACGGAAGAAGAAAAAGCCGTCGTCCTGGAAGGTCAAGGAATATCCGCAGTATCCTTGACTGCGCGCATTCCGGAGTTTTGGAAGACTTCGCCGAAGCTGTGGTTTATCCAAGCAGAAGCAGTCTTAAGCCCACGAAAGATGTCTGATGAATCGAAGTATCAGGTGGTGATAACAAAATTGAGTAAAGATGTAATCGAACAAGTAACTGAGATACTAATTAACCCTCCGGAAAAACAAAAATTCGAGACTTTGAAACAGAGGCTAATTTCCATCTACCAAGAAGCAGAAGATAGGCAACTGAAGAAACTGATTGGAGAAATGGAGTTGGGAGAACAAAAACCTTCTCAACTCTTACGTAAAATGCAAGATCTGGCTAGGGGAAAAGTGTCGAACGAAACACTAGCAGTTTTGTGGCAAAATCACCTGCCGTCGGCCGTACGTGGTGTTTTGGCTGTAGCGGATTCCAAGGAATGAGACACTTTGGCGTCGATTGCCGATAAGGTGGCAGAAACGTTGACACCCGTTCAAGGTATTGCGAGCATACAGAATAAGCCCGAAACATCAAATTGTGAACATAGGATGATAGCTGAAATTCAAAAGCTAAGTGACAAATTGAATGAGATAAATACAAGAACGAGGGGCTCATGGAGACGTGGAAACTACAAGAGATTTAGATCAAGATCAAATTCAAGGAATCGTGGACGTGGAAGGACACCAGATCATCCGAATTGGCTGTGCCATTATCATTTCCGTTACCGACAGAGAGCTAGCAAATGCATTCCACCTTGTAACTGGAAAGAAGGAGGCACGAAAAAGGCAGAGGAAAACTGAATTCGGTACAGTCAGCGACGGGGGACTGTGACCGTGCAATCAGTAGTAACAACCGTCTTAGTGTCATGGACAGGAAATCAGGCTTACAATTTTTAGTGGATAGTGGTGTGAATGTGTCTGTGTTACCGCGCATTGCAGTGTATAAAAAATCGGGCGATAATTCATTGAATAAAGAACAATATAAACTGTATGCGGCAAATGGCACGGAGATCAGAACATATACATTCTATTCGTGGTACCGGCATTTTCAGGTACGATTGAGTTAGTTTCCGTTTATTCGTATTATTATTTATTTCGAACAAATTGATATTACATTTTACGAATTTCGCTACTTCATAAATATATATAGATGGAGCAGTCAATAACTTTTTGGATTTAAAAACGGGTCTACAAGATTCCCACCACTGCATGTTGAACATTGCGCGAATGCACTTTTTTTGAGCAATGAAAATATGCGATAATTCTGATGAATATCCCCATACAACTATACCGTAACGAATGATAGAACAGACATATGAATGATATACCATTAATGATGTCTCTACCGATGCTATATTTTTAACTTTTCTTATCGCGAATACAAATTTATTTATTTTTTTACGGATACTGTCCGTGTGTTGTCTCCATGTCATATGCTCATCAATAACAATACCTAAAAAAGTTGTGCTGCTTACCTGTTCTATTTTTTGATTATTGTAGACAACATTTAATTGATTTTTTTGACTATTGTGAGGTGTAAAATTGATCATTTTTGTTTTTTCTATATTTATTTTTAAATCGTTTTGGTGAAGCCAGTTAATTAAATTTTGTAAAATTCTATTTATTTCCACATCATAGCGCTTTCTTTTATCATAACCGAAAATTACCGTAGTATCATCAGCGAACAGGATACATTCATAGTTATCTAATGCTAGTGGAAGATCATTAATATATATTAGAAACAATAGAGGACCAAGTATGCTTCCTTGCGGTATACCATATTTGTTATTTCTGGAAGAGGAATTAAAGTTTTCTATACTATTTGTAGTTTCATCGAATTTTGTGATTTGAGTTATCTGTCTTCTGCCATTTAGATACGACTCAAACCATTTAAGGGCTAATCCTCTTATACCACATTTTTCTAATTTGTTAATTAGTTTGGAATTGTTAACAAGATCAAATGCCTTACTTAAATCTAAGAAAATAACACTACAAAGTTGTTTTGAATTTATTTTGCTAATAATTGATTTTATCAAGTTAAAGGCAGCAAGCTGGGTTGACCTATTCCTTCTAAATCCATATTGTTCTTTCGTCAATACATTATATTTGTCAAGGAAGATTTGTAATCTCTTATACATTACCTTCTCAAAGATTTTTGAAATTATCGGTATTAATGCTATAGGTCGGTAATTGCTTTTATCCGTTTTGGCACCTTTTTTATGTAACGGCTTAATAACTGACACCTTTAGATTATCTGGAAAACAGCCTTGTTCCAATGACATATTAATAATAATAATAAGATGATCTAAGCAATTATTTAGCCTAGTGGGAAAAGTGTGCCCTGGCATCATCCCATGCATAGTTAACATGGTCATGTAGTTCTGTCTGTTATTACGCTCATTAGTTTGTTCTAATGAGGTTGGTGTTAAATTTATATTAATATCTCCAGTCAGAATAATATTACTAACAGATTTCATTGATACCAAATACGCGTTTAAAGAATGAATAAATTTATCCGCATTGGTGTTTGAGGGAGAACGATAAATACCTATTATTAAAGTGTTACCAATTTGTACCCCTAAAGCTGATGCATGATTAAGTTTGATTTCTTTAACACTAGCTTTGATATTACTTGCGATATAAACTACAACTCCATCATTTTTGTTTATATGATATGTAGTTTGAAACATTGAGTAATTAGGTATCATAGGTATAGGTTTATTAGGATTTATTTGACATTCGGTAAGTATTAACACATCTGGCTCAAATTTAAGGCATGACAGGTTCAACTGTAAATCATCAATGTTATTATACACGCTTCTGATATTTTGACAAAATATTTTCAAGTCATTCCTTTGGACTTTTATATGCTTTGATATATCTTCAATATCACAATTAAATGCATTTGCGAATAATGTGTTATCAATTTCTTTAAGTGCGGATAATGAACTATCCATATTTTTTTGAAATATATATGCTGGGGATGTAACTTAGGTGCAAGTATACGAAACGAAGACATGTCAATGAGGCATACGTATATGAGTATGTGTATATTTGAGTAATGGTGTGTGTGGTGTGGCTAAGTGTGTGTGTATGTTTGAACATAGTTGTACCTGTAAAAATGATCATAAGTTCAAAAATTTTAACGAATCTTACTAATAAAGAAAATCTTTCAAAAAATAGAATTATAAAATAACTATAACTAGTTAAGAAGTTAATAAGTATCAAATCGAGATTTTTTATATATATTAAAAAAAAAAAAAAAAAAAAAAAAAAAAAAATTTTCTCCTTCTCTCTTACTGCTCACTCTGTAAATGTCTTTAATGTCTTTTTTATCTATTTTGCAATCTACGTTATTTGACAAACAGACTACCATTTCAATTAAATCTTCTTTAGTTTCTCCGCTCATTTTTGGTACATTTTTAAGTTGAATGTTTGCTTTCCGGCTCGATATCTGCATATCTTCAATTTTATTCTCTAAAACGGTTATATACTCTCTATCCTTTCTTGTCTGTCTTTCTAGTTGTTCAATCTTATTTTTCAAGTCATCATTTTGTGCTGAGAGGAAGGCAATAGAACTCTCGATATTGGTATTTGTATGTTTTATATCGGATAATACATGGATTATGTTTTTCATTTCTATTTGTTGCTCAGCCATCAGGGAGGATATAAAATTCTTTATATCAGCGGTCTCTTTATCCTCTTTCTTCCTTCTTAATCGGGCAAATACAAAGCTTGGTGGTGTGAAATTATCTTGTTGCAATTGGTTTAAATCGGTTTCTGAGAGTGATTTATCCATTTCGTTCTTTGCCATTATAATTCTAATTGCGAAAATCAGTTTGTTAAGACAAACGGTAACGAACCAAATTATATGAAGCGTACAGATGTTAAAAGTAGTTAAGTTCAGTTATGTTACTATGCGCAGTAGATTAAATTGTACAATATCTGTATTATCCAGTCTATATTGACCTTGGGGTTTGGTCTAAGTAATAAGATGTTTTCATATAGGTTTCAAGCGTGCGCTTAACTCAGATAATTTATTTTTATTATTTTTTCTTTTTTTTTTTGCACTCAGTGTTTGTTGTTTCTGAGTATTACGTAGGTATTAATGAATTGAATTGTTTTTCTCACCAAGTCTAATGTTGTTGATTCTCGTTGCGTCGCACCGAGTCACTTGTATCACTTTCAAGTTCCACAACTCGCTCCCGCCTTTGGACTGTACCAAGCGTTTAAATTGCACGTGCGCGTCGTACGGCGTAATTCTCGGAATTTGGTTCGAATTTCTTTACGAATTGTTTTATATTAAATTTCTTGGAATTTGTTTCTATTATTTAGAAATTGTATATTATTATAATACAGTGCACACGTCTGCTCCCTTTCGCGGTACCAGGGGAAGAGGAATAACTAATCACGAAGCCTAACTAATATTATATAAATGCCAATGTGAGTTTGTTTGTTTCACAGCGTAACTTATCGACCGATCATCATTAAACTTCGCATATAAGTGTGACACAGAAAGACATAGGGTACTTTCCATCCAGAAAAATGTACTGTAGTGATACAATCATCACAGTAGCATTTGCGCGCGAAGTAATTTTTGACATTGAACTTTCAATTTTTTTTCGTAAGTTCTCCGGAAAGTGTAGAAGCTTTATTCGGTACATACACGAAGTGTCTCTGTATGAACGCGAGTGTCTTTAATTGAGAAATTTATTCTTCTCCTTAGCCTTGGGGTCGGCTTTTCTGGTCTAACCGGATTTGACTGGATATCAGTTTTTACCTGTGCAACCCGAAGGCTAACGATACCCTAAGGATAGAACAGTGTCAGGATATTATAGGGCACTGACTTCCCAATAACGACTGCCATAGATGTACATGGCAGTTGAGAGCGACGGCTTAACGTGCTCTCCGAGGCACGGAGCAGGCGATAATTGTCAATCAATACGCACATAATTTTGAAAAGTCATATAACTTCCGAAAGTCAGGGGTGCAAGACGTGGGTTCGAACCCGAGACCCTCTGCATTGTAGTCTGTTGGCCTTAAATTTATTGTGACACAATAATTAGTGTCACATCAGTGCCTGTGTGGATACGTTGTGTCCAAGTGTCTAGTAGTTAAAAGATTTTCAAACAGGTTCAACATTTTCATATACACAGCACCGCGTTTATTCACTTACCTGCTAAAAATTTCAATGTTAGTGATAAAGGTTCACCTGGGGTGATAGACGATCTCATTCTCGAATCTTGTTTTTGATTATAGGAGTAACTTTGGTGAGACGATACGAAACGGGACACTATGAAAAAAAGAAAATAGCGCGTATTCAAGCTTTCAGGACCCGGCGGGAAGTGGGAGTAGTAGGGTGGGGAACACACAAGGTCAGTGATAGCGGTCAGTGACCTTGACTTCAGGTTTAGTGATCTTTACCTCAATGTCTGTTAAATTGACCCCCAAAGTCAGTGAACGTGATCGCAAGGTAAGTGACCTTGACCTTACGTTTAGTGACTTTGAGCTAAAGGTCAGTGACCTTAACCTCAAAAACTAATTGTTATAAACATATCATCTCTAGTAATGTAAAGACTATTAGTGGGTGGTAACAAAAAAAATAACCACGAAGGCTATGGCGGGAGCAAAGCTGCCGCCTCTGCCTTCTAACCAACCCTATCCAAGTCGGAGTGCTAAGAGTCGGGACTCGGAGCGTTTACCTTCCGAAAGAAATTCTGACCTTGTACTCAAGTTCTGGCCTACAAGTTCAGGGTTAGAGTGTAACAAAGAGTGTGCAACTTTTTGGGACTTGTCCTGTAGCGTCACCCGCGTATTGTAAAAAGACGAAAATATGTTCTTCAGTGTTTCGAAAATTTCGTACATTTTGTATTTTGAGTATTCTACTGTATTGAGGGGTGAGAAATAACCATCTTTTTTCCGTGTAAATTTTTCACTATTTCTAATAGTTCCACGGCAAAAGCGATTCAAAGTTTTATCGTCGTACTAAAAACGCCGATTATCTCACAAACCACCCATACTAGATAAAAAGTAACAATACGACTTTCAGCTTATTTTTAGTTGCCTTATACGATAGAATTAAAAAAGCAAATATTTTACGAATTAAGATTTTCACAAATGTTCCGAGTCACCCACGTAGTTCAAAAGGACTTAGAAATATTTGCCTAAGTGTTTTGAAAATTTGGTGAATTTCATTTTTTGGGTATTCTATCCTATAGAAATAACCATCTTTATCTCTTATAGTGTCACGGCAAAAGCGATTCAAAATTTTAACTTCGTATTAAAGACGTCAATTTTCTCACAAACCAGACTTTTGTTTATTAGGATAGTATAAAAAAAAATATATAAGGAAATTTTAATTTTTGCGAAATAAATTTTTTGTTCTTTTTTCTCAGTGCCCCGTTTCGTACACTCCAACCGTAACATTTTCTAATAAATATTCAAACACCTTACATTTTATTCTACAGAAGATTTCATAAGGATGGTGATTTCTTGTGCGTAACTCATTCATTATGGTAAACTCGTAATTCTTGTCTTTTTGAACCCACTTGTGTATACACGGCGACACATAAAATTAGACACCTTTATACGCATAACTCCGCTACATACAAAATAGAGAATTGGTGGAAAGGGACGGTGCATAGTGGTGTCGATGTAATGGTAAGGATAGAGCGTCGCGTCCCGTTCAGCGTGAATGAGACAAAATAACAAAAATATAACGCCCTTTAGCACGATTCGCAGCGTTCAACTTCTAATAGCTGTTCAAAGTCCAAACATTCTAGGTTGATGTGTCGCTGTGTGTACCCAATTACTTAATTTGCAGTCGTATTTTGCCACATAACCACAATATAAGGAGCAATAGCGGATGCACGTCATTTATCCAGGCTGACTAAACACCACTAACTGGAATTTTGCGTATGAACAGTTCGGACATAATTTCCGTACACTTATAATCAGACACTACTTAGACACAAAAATTCCGTAAAAGTGTGAATAGTAAAGAAAGTAATGTTTATCATTCATGTCCAATGTCTGTCGTAATCTTAACGTAGTTTAAGACTTGTGAGTTGCAACTTGCGCATTTATTGATTAGCTGGTAACAATATACGGAACATGCCTTTAATTTAAACAATTCAACTTTGGGATATTTTCAAACTATTATGTGGATCCAAGGCCAAACAGTCGATTTAAAATATATTAGTCGATATATTACTCACATTGCAACGCAACACTACCTGTTGCTACTTGACGTTTAAATTTTAGTAAACGAGTATTTTGACAATTTATGTGAAAAAATAAATAATACCCGCAAGTATATGTATACGTATTACTTGCAAAATTGTTTTCAATTTAAAGTACCTAATAATTAACGCTAAAACCAGTCTAATATAGTCTTAACTATCTTTAAGTTAACTATCCTTGATTCACAATGGGTGATATAGTAGGTAAGAAATTTATTAGCTATAAATTTTATTTTGCAAAAAGTTTATGGATACCTGTTAAAGGATATTTTATAACTCACAATTATAGCTGATTATGGTCTTTGTAGTAGAAGCGAAACTAATATGGCTTTAAATAATAAAAATTGCATCATATTGCATATGAGTCATGTTTCTTATTTTATTTCTGCAGAATTCACAACAATGAATGGACATCAACATGTATTTTATAAAATAACGAGCAGTGCTATAAACTTTGAAATTAAAGCTCCAGGAAATGCCTACATTGGATTAGCCAAAACTATAAAACCAGAATGGGATTATTTGGTGAGTTGTTTTGATTACTGAGCTTGTAGCCTAATGACAGTCAGATATTAGGAATAGACCCGATTGATACTTACAGTATACTAACACATACAGTATTCAAATATCAATCAAAATGTAGGAAACCTTTACATTGATTTTAAGCAGTTGCAGGTTCTGTAATATATATATATAAATTGTTCAAAACAAAAATTGTGTTTAACAGCATAACTAATAAAATATGTGATAAATCAAACATAACAGAAATAAAATTATCTTTATTGTAACATGAGGATAAAACTCAAAATATTATCACTATGCAGTATTCAATAAAATATGATAAATAAGAATGGAGCTTTCAGGCACATTCAAAAAATGATCTATAATGAAATAATGTAATTCAAACTATATGTTTCTTATATAAGCAGTATAATACAAAATGGCTCTCAAGTGATAAGGATAATATTTATTAAAGTACTTGCACAATTATGTATCAAGAGGAAATTTAGTAAACATTAGCATAGTATATTTGAAGATCAAATCCTAATATACTATGCCAAAAAAATTGGTTGATTATAATTAAAATGATTAATAACACCATTGCATACTGAACCCGGAGACAGGTGTAATTGAAGGATTAGGCAAGGTGCTATTGTGCCCATAGCATGCAATAGATTTGCCTCCTTACATAACAGTTGTAACAAAATTGGTAAACTCAGGGTATAATATGACATGATTTACAGGTGCATGTTGAATAAGAAGTCTGTGTAATGTGATTACATTTATTGAATTCGTAACAAAAGCAGCAGGAATGCAGTGTGATTTCATTGATAGAATTCACTGTAAATGTATGGTACTTATAGCTCCTCACACCTGTTTTCTAGAGCAGGATGAGATTGCCTATTTTACTTGATATGACCAATATCCTTCTGATATGAGATCATTATATGAGACTGATGGCCAGTCCCACAACTTACAAGTAAAAATTATCCCGAAAATAAATCACAAGCTGTCTCACTCTTGTTAAGTTAAAGAAAAGAGATGGTGAGAATTTTATCTTAAAGATAAACGCTATTTAGAAGTGGTGGAACAAGCCCTAAATGATGCAAGATAGGTAGATACCTAGCTTGTCACTAGATCATCTCTGATCTAGGTAACAACAAAATATTTGTTATACATAATATTGATTTTGACACCCATTTATTGATATGCTCAAGGTATTTTACTACGCTTTTCTTAATTCTTGTTTCTACCTTCTTGATCCTAGACCTTATTTTGTATGTCAAACCTACTTTAAGATACTATGTGCTTCATGCATTTACAGAGTCTATCTGTTAAAGCTGATATTCTTGACTGTTTCGGCTGACTATACTGGATATTTCAGTAGCCACCTGCTAGTACTACTACAATAAAAATATAGAAGAGTACTATATGGACCACCATGGAGAATGTATTAGCAATATTAATTTCCCTCATAAATCATGGATATTCTTTTCCCTTCCACTGTCTCGCTGTCGTGAGTAGTCGACAAGGACAGTAGGTGGTTGCGATTTTGATGAAACTCTTACTCATCCTCTTTCTCTACTAACCTCCGTCTTGCTTCTGCACTAACTCAAGCATCCTCTGTCCTGCTCAATCACTTTCTTCAGCGTCCTCTGTCCTGTTGTTGACTTCCTCAAGCAACCTCTGTCCTGCTTGAGCACTTTGTCAAGCCTCTGCTGTCCCACTCTCTTAATCTATAAGACATATTACATTCTGACTTGTGATGTACGACGATATCCAATTCTTGCCTTACCATGCCCAAAGAAACGTCACTTATATAATAATCCGAAAGTATTATATTTATTACCATGTAAGACCACACCCTTACAAGGTAGAATCTCAAGAGATAAAATTTTAATTACCGATAATGGCACGACATTGACATGGTCTCGAAATTACTGTGCGAAGCCATTCCGGAGACGACAGCAGTATTCTAAGCAGGAGTTAGTTAGCATATATTAACGAGAGCGAAGCCGCCGTCAAAATCTAGTGATATAAATTAATTGAATCGTTTTTATTACAGATTGTCATTGGTAACGATCGCCGTTCTTGGATTAAAAAGCTACGAGGAAGACAAGTTAAAGCAACAGCAGAGACACCAAACATTCTATCTACACAAGAATACAGAAGGTTTTGGATATCTTGGAATGCCAATTTCATTCGACTTGGTGGGGATGGACATGCAAATCCTATAGTATCCTGCAATTGCAAAGCAACTGACATGAAATATGTTACGTTCTTTGTGACAGGTTCACACTATAATTTCCCTGTGCATTGGAGAGTTGAATGTTAGTAAATTATTTATGTTATCAAACACTACACACTAATACCAGTTTCTGAAAGAGATTTTCCAATAATTTACTAACAGACAGGCAAATATATCTCAATTTCTAACTTAGTTATACATATAAATATATTGGGATTGACTGACTGAATTTACAACAACCAATGAAATCACTTGACAGAAGTTTGATTTTCATACTTCTTTGATCCTTTCAGCTTTTCAGAAACCGAGTGTAGGTGTCATCAATTAGTATAGATTAATATCATCTAGCATTCTAGCCTTAGGAACCCGTGTTTAAATGACATTAAGTAGTACAGATCCTGTAGTACAAGTAACGAACTCATTCGGATCAGGTGTCGCATTTAATCAGGCTCTACGTTGAAGCTTTCTCTTTATTTTTTTGTTCTGTGCTGTGTGCTATGTGCTACTGGGCGTGTGCCAGGTGCCATATTGTGCCATACTTGAGTAGACAGCTTCTGGAAAATACCAAATTGCGCTGTACTCATTGGCAATAATAGGCTCGGCATTTCAAAATGCAAATAGAATGAGTTAGTCATTGTACTTAGTATTGAACTAGTGTCACTGTAAGTGCCCTTAACTCCAGAGTACTCAATACAGCTGCGCAAGATATTAGCGCGATTCTACCACAAGTTTCTACATTTTGTACTATAAATTTTACATTACGAATTAATAGTAAATTATAATTATATCTATTTCTTTTTGTATTATATATTAAATATACGATTTTGCGCAGCTATATTGACTACCTTGGCGTAGCGGCGCTCCCAGCGCCACTAGTTCATGCATGAATTTGTCTTAAATTGGCTTCTTATCGAAGGTATACACTCATAACTTTGTAGTCACCCTATGGTTGAATGTGTGCAAGTTTGGGAGAGCCACCAAACCGTACGAGAGCACACTCATTTACGCATACGAAACAAAGGCACGTGCTAAGCTTACTTATTGTCAGCGTTTGTAAGACAGGCATATTGCGTGTATCTGAAAAGTTAAGAATAGCAAGCTATCAACTCTTTGCAAGCAATATACATTACAATGATTTAGATTTACTAAAAGAATGATGCAATGTCATTAATATTGTATATTTTATTGTTTTCAGTGCCCCCGGTAATAGAAAAGCCCAGTACGAAACGCATATCTGATGGGGAACTTAATTGGGTGCCAATAGATGCAGAAACTTATGTTTTGCCTGATGGTTCGTTAATAGGAGGATATGAAAAAGAAAACCTTTACATAGTCAGAGCTAAACATAGAGGATCTTTGACTCCGGGTAAATTCGTCCCTGCTGAAGGTTTAGCTTACATTTCTTGGGGAGGTGAAGCACATGTGAAAAACGTGTTTGAGGTAAGCTCTATTTTGAAACACTTAATTTGGAGAATCCGATAATTTAATGTAAAAAGGAGCAACGATAGCCTAGCGTTGCACCAATCAGGGCGCATCTCTGACATGACATATGCATATTAAATAATTTATTATCGCTCACTTAACGGTGAAGGAAAAACATCGTGAGGAAACCTGCATCTTGGAGAATTGTCTATAATGATCTCGAATATATGTAAAGTCTGCCAACCCACTGGGTTGGCAGACTTTACTTTTAGGTTTATTCTATTCACACAACACTGGGCCAACGTGGTTGACTATGGCCTAAGCCTTCTCACGCTGAGAAGAGGCACAGCTTATAATGTAATAAAATATTCGTATTACATATATACATACTTGTTAATTTTATTGTTTCAGGTTTTATGTGGATATAATTGTATGTGGGTTCCAACTTCTAAAGACAGGATACCTGTTGGGGCTATAGTTGGCGGCCATTCGGAGAATATTGAGCATGAAAAACTGTATGTTGGCAGAGCCAAGCATTTAAATCACATTATTCCTGGGAAAGTGCAACCGTCGCACAAAGTCTGTTATGTGTCATACGACGGTAAAGAAATAGGTGTAGAAAATTACGAAATTCTTGTACATCCAGAAAAAAGTAGGTGTGCCAATACGTTACTGGTACCGAATATTGAAATAAATGTTGATTCAGATGAAGATAATGAAGATGATGATCACGAGTCAATATATGATGATCACATTGACTACGATAATTTTTTATTGCAAGCGCTTTAAAATGTCTGGATCTTGTATGTTGCGGCTTATTTGCAAAGTGGCATTTAAGAGAAAATTAAAGCTAAATATTTGTTATTATAAGTTCGTTATTATTTTCATAATTATATACATAATCACAATGTTATCTTTTTGTTTCCTTTCATTTCAATAAAATAAACAAAACACAGGCTGAAACTCCAATGAAGGCGCAGAATTTGTAAAGGCAATAAGTACCTACTTATTTATAAAATTGAGGTTCAGAATTATTAGAATAATTATGAGCTGTTAAATCATTTTGTATCGACAGAAGAAAGTTAATCTGATATATTAGCTGAAATACGTAATCTCGATAAAGTTTGTGTAGTTTAAAATGAACGGTCACCAATTTTCAGCAGTACTCAAACTGTGTTGGTTGAATAATAGCTAAATAACAAAATGACGATCAAAGGTTAATTTTTGACCATGGACTTATTCAGGTGTGAGCTAATGAAGTATTAGTTAACAATATTTTTATAAGTAAGACTGAATAATATCACAGTAAACTGGTCGCAGGAAGGTCATACATAAACGATGATGATGATATGTGCGCGCCACAACGTTGACAATAACAATATGGTATATAAAGAATACTAATAATCTTTGAATCTATCAGAAATTATATAATAGTAGGTATCATGTATTAAAAATAGAAAGACACTGCATTGCGATAAGGTTAATTAGAAATTTATAACGACTTTAAATATTTAAATAAATCTGTCTATTTGTAATAGCACAAAAATAAAATACACTCCAAAAGAAAGGAGTTACTTACCGATATAATCGCTTCTGCTAATAATATTGAAAGAGATTTTGTTTGACAAGGTCAGATCGATCTTGTCAAACAAAATCATGCCGATATATGAGGAAAATTTTAGATGAAAATGTTAATTGAAGAAGGAAATCTTCATATCAGTAGAACTTCAGTCTCTAATTCTTACTATCATGCACTTGTTTTAGCACTTAAACTACCTGAGACCGTGAGACACGATTTTAAATAACTCGCTTTCACACAGAACAATCCTAGTTGAACAACAGCTAGGTGTTATTAAACTTTTAAGAGCCCTTAACTGTAGCGTTTGCCAGCGTAAGCGTTCTATAAAGCACAAACGTCGCTTATAGAAAAGTTGTTGTTTGTACGTTTCATTGTAGTTGCGCTAGCGTCGAACATTATGCGACGTTGTGAAATGTACACTTATGATCGTATCCCATCCCAACCTAGTTTTTTTAAATTTTGTTTTAAAAATGACCACACTCCTCCTGATGGTAAGCAGTCGTGTGGTCTAAGAGCAGTGGCCTCCACATCGTCCTCATAGCAGCCGAGGCGATGTTGAGGTCTCTACTTTGACGGCCTGAGAAGGTGCTTTTTCACGCCCCGCTTAAAGGACCCAGGATTGAAGGAAGAAGGAAACACGTGCCATGGCAGAGAATTCCATGCCTTGATCGTTCGGCAGAGGTATGAGGACCCAAACTTGTTGGTACGCATTCTAGTCGACTCCACCGTGTAAGAATGGCATCTGAGCCTAGCACGCGTTGTTCTGGATAGGAAAGGGGAGGGCGGGATAAGGTGGAATAACTCTTTCAGAGCACTCCCCGTGGTATATTCTGTAGAAACATGCCAAAGAGGCAATATCCCTACGGAGTTGCAGAGGTTCCAGTGAACTCCTGACCTCTGGATCTCCGATGATTGCGACAGCCCGCCGCTGTAACCTGTCAAGAGCGTCTAGCAAGTACTGCGCGGAGCCATCCCAAAGATGAGAACGGTACTCCACGCAAGGGCGCACTTGTGCTTTATACAATAGGCACAGCTGCCCAGGCGCGAAGAACCGCCTCAGCCTGCTCAGAACTCCGAGTTTTCGCGAAGCTTGCTTAATGACGCTCTCGATGTAGCTTTTGGGATTATTGGAGCGGCAAAGATTCATACCTAAGATGGAGAGCCTGTCACGTATCACCAGTGGAGTGTTCTTCAGAGAAGGGAGGGTAAGGAACGGAGACTTTTTTGGTGAGAACGCGCATGCCTGGATCTTCTTGGTGTTGAACTGGACCAAGTTCTTGGCACCCCATTCCGAGATGCGGTTCAAGGTTTATCGTTACCAAAACGATATTGTGAACGGATACGCAGGAGAAATGCTAGTGTGAAAGGGCCCTAATAATACCTATTTTGGACTTACATAACTATTGCTGATTGTTCAAATAGAAGTAGCAAAAGTTTTAATACCAATTTGCGCGTTTATCCGTTGATCAATTAGGTAAAGCTGAACTGTGTGGTGGCAAATTTAAAAGATAGCAAACATAATATGTTTGTACCTAATATTAAGACTATTTAATATCAATGATGATGAATGAACTAAAAACCTGTGTCACTGACTTATCTGTAAGAGTTAATTTACTCGAATAGTACTCACGCCAAGACAACTTAGAAATAAACGAAGTTCCTGAAAATCAAGCCGTAAACCTAGTGAGTATGGTCGTCCAATTAGGAAAAGCTGTATCTTGCAATCTGCATGCCGCCGGCATCCATACTATAACTCATGTGAAGAAATTAGACCTACAAAGCAATCGACCGCGGACGATTATTGTTAAATTAAAGAATACAAGGCTCCGGGATGAAATGCTAGCATCTGTTACGAAATTTAACAGAAAGCACATCACTGATAAGTAATTCAAACCACTTAGGATATGGAGGAACCAAACAACCAGTCTTGTTGCAAACAAATGTTCGGAGACGAAGACTGAGTCTTCGTCTCCGAACATTTGTCGCCTTTAAATAAAGCCATTCATGCAGAGACAAGAAAACTTGCCCAAGAGAAAGGTTATAAATATGTATGGGTTCGCGACGGTCGCATATAGGTTCACAAGGAACACGGCGCTCATGTTATATACGTAAAAAGCCTACAAACCATTGCTCAATTGTAAAACCCACCTCATTGAACAGAACCGTAAACATATCAAATTCACAATATATTAAGTACCAAAATCTAAGAAGATTGCGATCTTAGTGACATAAACACAGGTATAAACATTAACCATTAGGTACGACATAATTATCGCGACGGAAATGTGGCTTAATGACAACATCAACGACGGAGAGATCTTCAACCCCAATTACAATAGATATTGTTACGTGCTGGGTTCGACGGATAAAAATGCAAAACAATATTACCGACTAAAACACGTTTTATTCTAGCACACAATTAACTTTAATACACAACAAACACTATACTACACTTTTCCACTGTAACTGCTTCAAACTCCGTAGTATTTACGCTTCCGTTCGCTTCGATGAACACTTGACCGCTTACGATAGTAAACCACCGCCGAGTGAGTTTACTAAACTCACTCGGCGGTGCGCGTGCGCTCTATTTATACGCGGGTAAAGCGCCTCTGGATAGTAGTGAGCGTTTAAACGAAAAGCTTTAAACACAATCTGCTTATCAACATAAGCTTAAGCGTTCGTTTATAAGTACACGCCGATTTCGTTTAAACGGAAAGCAACTTCACAAACTGTAACGCTGTCGCAGCCGCTGGGCGCTCTGGCGACTGGCGCGTTAGACGACAACGATTCGCGAACGTTAAGTTGGCCGCACTGCTCACTGCTTTTTTAAAGTAATATTGAAAATGAACTCAATGCATAAGGACATAAAGACTAATATTCAAACAAACATGTCAACATTAGGATTAAGCTACTAAATTACGAGTTGTTTGTTTACGTAATAATATTTATAGTAAAAAGATTTTTGTTTTAGTTGCATAAACTTTCCTTTAAACGATTTTATTTTTGATGCATTGTTAGTATGGTCACAGATAATATAATACTATACTAGTACAGATACTCAATCCCATACAAAAATCTTGGACACGCCTAACTCTGGTTATTCTACTTGCTATTTTGGTACCTATCTTTTTACACTAGGTGGCAGCACAAAACTAGCGCCACTGCTGCCATCTACCCATAACAAGTACACAAGTTCCGAATCCTATTTGATAACAGCTCATAAGAGATGGCGTTGTGACAGTAAAATAGGTACTTGACTGTTTACCATGGATAGAACATATTTAAACGAGCCGATGCAACCTTGAAAATAAAAGTTATCTACCTATAGTGTTGTGTGCCGAAATGCGAACGATCACACTTTGGTGATTCTCATTTACTCGGTCGGATTCGGACTCGGATCGGTCAAAATTTGACCTTGTATATATTTTTTTCATATAATTTTAATGAATGCGTTTTAAAAAGTATTATTAAAACAATATATTTTATTATGTATGCGATTGTGATTGATGTTCGGGTACTTTAAAAATAACTCATTGGCGTATAGAATTCTACTTTGGCAGTTAGTTATCTTTATCTTTTTATTATTTTCTGTGTGAAAATCGTACCTTTAACACTCCGTACGTCGATAAGTACCCGGTTTAAGCGATTAAACCACTACGCCATACTTGAAATCAAATCACACGCACGCGCGAGTATCGCCCGGCGGCGGCGTTAGGTTTATTCCGATCAGCTTTGTGAATTTTCGTGTATAATATCGTGTATGAGCGCTGCCGGTAGCCGCGGCGTCGAGTAGCGCGCCTGCCTGCTGATGCCTCGATTCTCAATAGAGAGTCGAAGCTTGAGATTGTCAACTGAAGTTGTGTTATGAAATATTAATTATCTGGATCTGCTTAATACTTTAACAGAAGTTAAAGCTAATAATATAATTATTGATATACCTCCTATAAAATACAATGTACCTATTAATAGATTAAAAACAACTGAGTTAGTAGGTATACTTTACACTTATTAGTCATGGCTCGTAATCTTTTAACTATGTCATAATAATTATTGACATTGTATTCTTTTATTTTTATATCCATATTAATTATTGATTTTGTAGGGAAATCAATAATTAATATGTAATAATAGTTTAAAGTCAAGTAACAAAACAATAGATAAGTACCTACCTACTTAATTAATGAATATTGTGGTACTTATGTAAGTAAAGATCACATTAATATACCATGATAAATGCGATGTTACTAATCCTAAAACACTATTCATGCTTTGGTATGATTTATTTAAATATTCGTGTCTAAATAATAATTATAAGGATATATGGTGACGACGAAGTCCAAGAAATATTTATCTCATGTAATATTACCCCCTGAACTGTCAGAGATCATTTTGCGCTAATTGACGCATCTATCACGCTATGTCAGAGTTTCTTGCGCGATATCGGCGCGTGTGATTAAAATGACGATATCTCTAAAATTTTGTATGGAAGCTTTATATAAAACTTATGTCGTTGAAATTGCTATGAAATAAGCTAACAGATTATGTATGAATCAGTATAGTTTTACCTTGCAATATGTTGTTAATTCTCATTTGAAATTAGGGTAATCTAATTTTCTCAGTTTATTGGATAAAAGTCGTGATAATTATAAAATAAAACCATTATATCAATATGAATATTTCTTTTTACTAAAAGATACATTGTTATTCAATACACAATAGAAAAAACACACCTGGCATACATATTTTTCACACCACAAGCTTCACAAAAACAAGCCCCATTTTTACGACCCGAGCGCCGCACAAAAAAATGGGGAAGTTTATACTTCAATTCCGTGAATACAGTAGGCTAAGTGGTTAGGGATAATAACTTATTCTATAGTTTGGTTCACATACTTATCACAGACAGCGTTTCAGCTGTTAATAATGTTTAATTTACGAGATTCGAACTAAAAAACCAAGCACTTGAAAATAAGCTCAAAAAAGATCCTCCCAAACTTTGGATCACACAGCAAATTCTGTTGCATTATATAAAATAGAAATTATTTATTCTACAATTTAATGATATTTGCTAATCGAAATACACAATAAAAAGGTATGTTGCAATACAAAAACATTCCAGAAATCAACAAACAAAACACACAATTTCACAGAAAAAATACGAATTATACGCTATCATAGTATGGATACGACTAATAATATTACATTAAAATAAATTAAAAACATTGGATACAACCAATACTGTCACATCTGAATATAAATAAAATTAAACAAAAAAAAAACAACACATAAATAATAACAAATAAAAACAAAAAACAAGAAATAAACAAACAAAATAAAAAGCCTACAATTCACCAGGTCAATGAAACGAACAAAGGCGTGGTACAAAAAAAAATATATATATATATAATATATAAAGAAATATAAGTATAGATACACATAAAGAAATATATATATAAATATATTTTATAATAAATTAATTATGTAAAGATACGAAACAAGAGCCAATACATACGGTTTTGCTGCAACCAACACAGAACGTATGCACCCGGTGTTTGCACACCGTGCACACCCGCCGCGTGCGTTGGTTATTTTTTTTTGGATATTCATCCAAGCGGTGGGTGACATCGATGCGTACGTTCTGGCTGATTGCAGGCGGAAGTGAAATAATAGGAGAATGTTTAGACAGTAGAGATTTTACTAAATTAATTCGAAATTTGCGGTGTGGAAGAGTAGAAGAATGATTAAGAATTATATATGAATTTAATATAGATACATTTAATAGCCTCCTAAATAGTTTTTTGTACCAGACCTTTGTTCGCTTCCTTTCTATCGGGTACATAGCCAACATCTGGTCTTTCTTATCCACCCCACCCATCATGATATTGTAATCCAATATCACGATGGGTTTGGTGGAGCCTCTGATAGGCGCAGCAGCGTTGCCATGGTATGTAGAGATAGTAGACACCCTGTTATTATCTCTCCATACCATGACATCGATGTCCCCAGAGGAAAGACCAGTGACTTGACCCGGGCGCATATTTCTATTGGTAAGATTGTGCAGGGCCTGTGGTACAAACTTGCGATTTGTACGCAAAGTCCCTACACAATCAAAGCCAATAGACTTTAGGCGCCGAGCGAGATATGGCGAATTGTAGAAATTGTCCATCCACAAGGTATAGCCCTTGTTCTCAAGACCATGTATAAGTCTTAAAACAATTGCTGGCGTGGATGCTTTTAATGGATCTTCCAACTGCTGCGGTGGAGATTTCTTATGAGCGTGAACCTCAAACCGCCAGAGGTAACCGGTTTGAGATTCACAAATCTCATAAGTTTTAATCCCTATCGCAGCAGCTTTATTGGGAATCAGCTGATTGATGTCCAACCAACCTTTCCACAGCAGAAGAGATTCGTCCAAGGCAATATTTTGTCCTGGAGTATACATAGACTGAAATTTACTATTCAAATGTGACAGAACTGGCTGTATCTTAAATAATTTGGCCTCGGAACCGACCAGTTCTAGCGCACACATGTCTTCGTTATTATTGAAATGCAGACATCTGCTTAACAATATAAAACGATTTATAGACATGTGTGCGCTAAAACCGGGAGTGTAGAATATGTCAGGGGTGACATTCCAATACTCCTCTAAACGAGTCTTAACCACAACCCCCATCGCAATAATAATGGCGAAAAAGACATATAATTCATCAGCCGTCGTGTCCCACCACTTACTTATTCGGCTATTGGGATGGAGGTTGTGGTTAAGCATATGGTTTGCCACCTGCTGAGCATATCTATTCGTTTCCGAGGCAGTGTGCTCCATAAATTGCCGATCCCATATGGCAACGAAAATGTCAATAGGGGTCGTCACATGGAGTAGTCGGACCAACATTACTTTCCGAAAACGTTTCCCGCCTCGATTCAGGTGGAATCGGAAGATTCGGAAACGCTTCCCACTGGAAATCATACAAACTCCAAGGCCGGTCCGTTGCCGTTGGAGGGATATTGGCGGGCTCCGGGATGGGCTCCGGGATGTTGACATCGTCCGCGGCCGAAGGCTGGTCGACATCAGCGTCTATTGGTGTCTCCATTGCGGCCCTTATCACCCTAGGGATGAATGGAGACACCACGTCCTCATCGTCACTCTCGTCAGTCTGCTTCGCTGCCTGTAATAAATTATAGGTAGGTATAAAATCTGGTGAAGACCGGACCAGTGAGATGGGGATCCCAAGCTAAAATCAACAGCTGCTTACCGAAATTAAGCTCGTGCGTAATATCTGCATCGCGCAGACTCTGGCGAGGACGAGGAGGAGGAAGACGCTGATGTGGTGAGCCAATCGGCGTGTCCGATTCACTCCCCCCACATTGCATAAACCTGGAACAAAAGCATGGTTGTAGAACCCATAATATCTCTTTAGAGATAAATAAAAAAGTCCGTAAGCAACTTACGCTGCTGGCGAGGGCACCGAATATGTTTCATCGGGTATCACAGATGCTACCTCCACCACCATTTCCACATCTCGACACGAGCTAGTGGAGGCGGTCGGTGGTGGAGGGGTTTGTGGTGCGGGCGCCAGGTTAGATCTAGATGGACATTTTAAAATAAAAGTTAAAACTTGCTAATTATACAAACAGAATTATATATAAAACTAACATATATAAGTAGAACTTACGGTTGTGTGGTTCATCAACAGATGGTTGTTGAGCCAAATCTCAACAAGCTTGGCAAATATAGTCACTGCTGTTTACCTGAAAGATGAGAAAAGAATTTAAATAAAAGAATCATGATTACCGCAAAATATACAGTCAGTTTAGGTTTTTAGTTGTTTTTACATGTAAATAATTTTCATATGACTATTATAATATGTTTACGTATCTATACTTTATTTGTAAGTATAATGCAGGGGCCACACTTAGGTTTAATGCCGATAATTATTAACGTGTTTAGGAACACTTATTAACAAGCAGAGTCAACTATTATAGCAACAAGCATGATTTTTTACAGTAGGTAGGTTTCTTTTATAATGAAGCCGTCACTAAGAAAGGATTTATGGTAAATCAACCTCTCAAAATCGATGTTTAGTAGGTATCCAATAACGCGTTAAAAAACGACGTTAAGCATTTGTGTTGCTCCTGCATAATGGTTATGGAAAACATAGCAAGGAACCTATAGTGAGAGACGCTGGGTAGCCAACAAATAAAAGGTTGTACTTACAGGTTCTGGTGCACGCCATTGACGAATCACTGACAGTTTCGTTTCATCATCTAAAGGTCGTCGTCCCAGTGAATTACAGCGACTAGTCGCTATACCACAATTCACACAGCGATCCATGGTGTCAATATCCAATCGATAAGCAGGACGTAAATTCCAAAATAACGAGCCAAATTCAGACGAGTAAACGAGTTTATCCTTGTCCGTTAAGATAGCAAGGGTCGTATAAGTTAAGCAAGATCAGAAGTCCGTAGAAAGAAAGCACTGGTTGGGGAATATATATAAAAAAACTGGAAACACACTCAAAACGCACACGCAGTAAACGATACGAGACGAGTGATCATAGATTGAGAGTCAGGTAGCTGTCACTGTTAGCACAGATTAAAAATACAGTTGACAAACACAGGTAATAAATCGATCTGTAAACGAGAATCAATTTAGAGATTTATTTTCATCAAGTTAGTATTTTGATATTTTTAACTGTTGACATTACGTCAATTATTGTTAAATACATTTACTTTGATTGAATCAATCATCTGGTGCAAGTGATTTTATGTTTTTTTATTT
The DNA here is from genome assembly GCA_963675205.1 of Catocala nupta. Classification (NCBI taxonomy): domain Eukaryota; kingdom Metazoa; phylum Arthropoda; class Insecta; order Lepidoptera; family Erebidae; genus Catocala; species Catocala nupta. The sequence goes on from OY776080.1 coordinate 8,943,158, forward strand.
AATACATTCACATTAATCGATTATAGTAATCGATATCCTATTTTATTAGTGACATAAACTTATATTTAAGATTTCTCGTCTTCCAGATTGTGAATTAAGCTAATTTTTTATATTTTACAATAGAAAAATACAACGCTTTTTTTAAACCATATCTTAACTTAAAGCAGTCAGGCCCAGAAATCCCCGTCTCCTTTGACAATAGAAGTTACGAGAACCGACCAGGTGTTTGAATATAATGATATGTAATACAACAAATATAAGTACAACAAAACGTTTTGTTTAATACATTGACATTTGTTAAGCATACATATTTTTTATATTATAAGTAATTTCTTATTAATTAGTATCAGTAGGTAATAAAAAAATATTGAAGTAAACCAAAAGAAGGGTATGAAATAAAAACACAATGTTTTTGTAGACTTGTATAAACATATAAAAGAGCCATCTAGCGTCTCATCTAGCCCTATAGATAAAGTAAAATGATAGATTAGATAGACACATAGGTATGTGTGATGTAAAAAATACTGATATATCGATATCTTTAAATCATAAAATAAATGCGTTTACCTTGATGCTCGTTAATTAAATATGTACAATGTTTATTTATAATAACATTTTATGGTAAATTTTCTTCCAATAAAGCATTTTGATTAATCTTAATATTAACATTGGAACTCATAGTGCCATCTATGATCTATTTTTTGAAACTGTTTACTTTTTGTTCTAATTGGTACCCTATGGTATGGTTTTCGCTTTTTCCTTTTATAACTTATATTTTTTTAGGAGTAATAATTAATAACAGTAATAACCTAATAATATATTGTCAAATAAAATTCATTTCAGACAGTCCTAAGCCTGATAAAGTACGAAGGAAAATTCATTGGTAGTAATATATCATTTATGATACACCATTTTGTTGCGATGTCGTAAATGTGTAAGCCAAGTTAATAACGTATAATACAGCTTTAATAAAACGATTTGACAAGCGGGCAGCGGCAGTATTAATGTCCGCTTTCACAACGAATTGCAAAAAGCGTTTTAAGTGAAAAGCTTTTTCAAAAGCGCGCTTTTCAATATAAACACAACGTTGTAAGCGTTGTCGAAATTAAGCCGTTTATCGCACCACTACTTCTGGAGTTTTCCAGAAAACGTCACACACGGCACGCAACAGCGCGATGATTCGAGAATGTGCCAGCGCTCTCTCCACTCAACTCGTACTGACAAATACGTAGTTCCGTAAGATGTCAATAGATGGTGCTGTAATAAATTATTATTAGAAGGGACTGCCGACTCTTCCCCCCATTGCCGTCAGATGGCACTAGCCGTAACAATATCTATAGAAGAGACAGGGCATCTAGGAAACTAGTAGGCAAAGAAGGAGGTGGGGTGGGTTATCTTAGCTATATGTAAGAGATACGACTCTATTCGAATGTCGCAATGGGAAACTTCCACCGAAGACATCTGGGTACGTTTCAAGACAAATCATGGTAAGAAAATAAACATATGCTGTGACATGTTTTTGGACTCTGTCACGAGAGTTAACAAAACCACGAGTACACAAGTAACAAGAAACCCTCTTAGTTGGCGATTTTAACCTGAACTTCATCGAATGGACGCAAGATATGAGTAACTCGAGTTCTACATCTACTAGGTATACCATCTAACTTGTGGCACAAACAACATATAAGTTTATGAGGAACCTGGAATCGATCGGAGCATCATACGTCTAGTCGCGACAAAACCAACTGACAAACTAGCGACGCGCGAAGAGGCTAACTGTTTTCATACGTGGCATTGTTTTATACGCATGCATACACGCGTAAGGACTGCCGCGCCGCACGCACAAACGCATAAGGATTTCCAAGAATTGGTAAATGTTAGATTTTTTGTTTACTTAACACTGATTGGTGTAAATGATTATTGTACACATTAGTGCTAGTATACAATTTTTATACACCTGGGTCTTTGGAGGTTAACCCTAACGGTTACTACGGACCTGGCTTATGCCTGCCAGCTGATCTACAACCCTAACGGTTATCAGCTACGGACCTGGCTTATGCCCGCCGGCTTTTATACGTCGTATTTATCTATAATAATAACTTATGCAATTCCCTATTTGATTTTAGGTCACTGAACAATTTACATCAGTATAATTCTGTAAGAAACCGTAGCAATAAAACATTGAATCTTGTAATCTCGCATATATGTATATAGCATAATGCTTAGGCTACCTGATTCTTCTATCTGTAAAATAGACAGTCATCATCCTCCTTTAGAAATAAACTTTAAACTTAAGGTTCATGTGCCATTAAAACAATTAAAAAGATCTTTGTTTAACTTTAGGGCAGCTGATTACGGACCAATTAATAATAAAATAAAATAAATAAACTGGAAGGAGTGTCTGGAATCATGTTCAGATGTTGATTCCATGACAAAAGTTTTATACGAACGCGTTAGGGAAGTTTTATATGAGAATATTCTAAAATTAAGACGTATTAATAGTAAATTTCCCCCCTGGTACTCTAAGACTCTAGTTAAAATACTCCACGAGCAGGAAAAATTGAGGAAGCGTTTTAAAAATATGGTATCCGCCTGACGAGATTGAATAGAATATATTCGTGAAAGATGTGGTGTGACAAGTGAGTGCGCTGCAAACTTGACGTTGTAAAGTAAATAAATACTTAGCACGTATTGCACAATTGTAGTCGAATGTCATTCAAATAGAATTATGTGCATGCTACTCATACTTAATGTAAATATGACAGTTTATAAAAATGTTTAATTGTTTGTTACTTAATCAATCGTAAACTGTTGTATGAACTTAAATTAAACTTGGGAAACAGTTAGACCGATTAAACTAAACTTAACTGGCCCATGTGTGCCGTTTATCGAATCCGTAACTTTATTTGACGTTTAGTGCTTTGACAAACCACATGAAGTTTTAGGTTTTAAAGTTGTTAATTTAACTAAATAACTCTTGATAGCTAAATAAGCAACTATTTAAAAGGAAAAGAAGCTAGCTAGCTAGTAGCTCATCAGAGTCTGATTTCGAAGTACTGGAATTAATTTCTAGTATATCAGTCCATAGAAATTTAAGAACGAAGAGAAATCCTTTCGCGATGTTTACGGATGAAGAATTTAAAGTGAGATATCGCTTCGCTAAGAACACTGTGATACATCTTAGCGATATTATCAGGCCTGCCCTAACCCCTGTAACGCATCGGACATATACGTTGTCTGTGTTGGAACAAATTTTAATTGCATTTAGATATTATGCCACAGGAACATGTCTGGTTGTCATTGGTGATGACATTAATGTCCACAAAACCACTGTGTCTAGAGTGGTCAATAAAGTTAGCAAAGAAATAGCAAAGCTAGCTAGAAGGTATATAAATATGCCTACTAATGAAGACTTGAGAGAAGGGAAGGCAAATTTTTTTAATATTGCTGTATTGCCAAATGTTCTATATATATATATATATATAATAATTTATTTATTCAATAATAATAATACATAAGTATACATTTTTGTTATTTGTCTAAAATAATATTATACTACAATAAATTATAACTATCCTTAATCTGGTACATGTTTTACTTAGGTATACTTTAATCGGCCGACATTGTGCATTCTAATTTAATTTCAAGCGCTAGGTTTTTATAAAGTGGTTGCCTGAACTAGGTTTAGACCTGTGTTTCAGGCTATTTCTCTACTTACAAAATTAAAATATATGCCGAATAATATTAGAGTTGAGGTCAATGTGCATAAACTTAAAATAGAATATGTATATTGATACAATAAAAATAACTTAGATTACATAATATTATTACAAATTACTGATGACTTAAGGCTATTTTACGACTGTAAGCAAATTCTCCGTATCGGAGTAGGTCAGTGTTTGCAGGTGTTTGGTAACAATAACATTACCTTGTTTATAACTTTATAACTTAGACTATATATATCTAAAATTCTATTTAATCAAAAATAATATTATATAAAAATGGTCCTAGGAATAAGAAGAATTTATTTACAAAGGCATGTTTGGCACGAAGCTTACTAAATCTTTTCGTCTCTTGTCTGGAGGAAGTGGTCTGAATGGAAGTAGTGCATGTTGTTTAAGCACGGTGTGCAGATTAAGCAATTGGCGAACAGTTAGGACATTAGTGGATTGGTACAACTCATAGGTAGGAAACATGAAAAGTCGAGACGTCGCCACTTTTAGAATAGCTCGTTGAGCTCGTTCCAGTGGGATTAAATCGATTCGATGTTCCGCGCCATGAGGTAATGCAGTAATATATGATTGACTGACATAGTGACAGGTATACTTGTCTTAGTAATTTCAAGTTAGCAGCTCCACGAATGGTTTTAAAAATAAATATTAACTTTCGTAGTCTCTTACATAATAAATCAATGTGATTGCGAAAATTTAGATAAGCGTCAAGCGTAAGGCCGAGGTATTTTATAAAGTGTGTTGATTCTAAAGTAGGACAAGTGCATGCGGCGTCAGCGTGTAAATGACATTTATTATTGTGAGCAAATAATATGTCGTTTGGTGAATCATGTGTCTTGTTGCTCATTTAGAAGTGAATATATTTTGTTTTCTGGGTATTTAGGGTTAGTAAATTATCAAAAAGCCATTTACTAACTGTATTGAAGCCACGCTGAGCGTGTGTAGTCGCTTCAGTCCGAGTTTTGCCCGTGAATAATAGTGCTGTATCATCTGCATAAGACACTATACCATTTTGGAGTTTTAGGTTGCATAGGTCATTTATGTAGATGAGGAATAGCGTAACTCCAAGTATACTGCCTTGAGGAACCCCATAAGGAGCATTGAGGATATCTGAACTAAGGCATTTACCAATTTTAACGCATTGATATCTGTCCCTAAGATAATCTGTAAATAATTCTAATTGTGTACCTCTTATTCCCACATATTCAAGCTTTTTTAGTAGTATAGGAACTGAAACAGAGTCAAAAGCTTTGGCAAGGTCTACAAAGATCCCAAACAGCATGCATCCGGTTGTCCATGTTAGCCACTATGTGATCAGTCAACATGTGAACTGCTTGACTTGTTGATCTTTGGGGTCTAAAACTGAACTGCCTGTCTGAAAGTATATTGTTAGACTAAATATTTTACTAATCTGTGATTTATTATTTTTTCTAAAACTTTAGACAACGTTGGCAAAATTGAAATTGGCCTGTAATTATTTACACATTTTTTGTCGCCAGATTTGTGCACTGGAATAACAATATCTTTTTTCAAAGAAATATCCCTTCAGACAAACAAATTTGAAAAATATGCGTTAAAGGAGGCGCAAGGAAGTGCTTAAACCTTTTGACTATGTTCGTAGGTATATTATCCCATCCTACCGCATAAGTGTCCTTCAGACCCGTTATTACTTGGACCACTTCGTCAACATCAGTGTCTAATAAAACAAAAGATTTAAGGCTTGAGGTAGGCGATCTGATGGGGGTATGATGTGATGAAATGTTGCTCTGAGATGTAATTTTTTCGCTTAGTACGTTACCGACATTAGCGAAAAAATTATTAACTTTATTCAATGCTAGAGTTGGATTTGATTCTGATTGAAGCAGATCTATAGCTGGTTCTTGAGGTTTTGTGTTATAAGAGCAGGATTTTATAAATTTCCAAACAAGCTTATTATTAGTGCCCGCCTTTTCCAGTTCTGTCTTGTTATATTGAAGTTTTAATTTCTTAAGAAGTTTGTTATAAATATTTCTGTACCTTTAGTAAGTCACAGACATAATCTCATCATCAGGTGAGTTTTTTGCTAACAAATGTAGTTTATCTCTATGCCTAATGCATCGCAAAAGACCTTGTGTAATCCAAGGCTTTGTTATTTTATGTTTGTTAGATAATTTTATAATTGTTGTATTTTTGTGAATAACATGTTGTAATGCATTTATGAGGTAATCGAGTGAAATGTTGGGGTCAGCACATGAGTAAACTGGGGCAAGATCTATGTTAGGTATATCAAATGCGAGGTTTTCTATGTTTAGTTTAGTAAAGCTATGTGTGCATTTATTTTTATAAAGTGATAGTTTTATTATTAGTAAGACAGCATGATGATCTGTGATTGTTGAGTTAGTAACAAAAGTACATGATGGTTGGCTTGTTTTAATAATGAAGTGGTCTAAGCAAGATCCACTTTGATGAGTAGGAAAGGTATGGGCTGGCAAGAGACCGTGAAAAGAGCATATGTTAAAGTAATCATGTCCTCGGATGTCATTTCTCCCTGATATAATATTTATGTTTATGTCACCCGTTATAATAATATTTTTATATGATGATAGATTGTTTAGTGCTAAATCAAGGGAGTTCAGAAACTTATCTACATTTAGCGTTGGCGGCCTGTATATTGACAAAATGGCAGTGTCATTATTAATTTTAAGGAGCAGACTGTTACAGACGTGAATACTTGGTTTTTCTATTACAGCATTTAAATCATTTTTAATGTATACTACTAGGCCATCGTTTTGGTTAATTATATTTTCGCTACAAAACGATTTATATCCAGCTAGTGTTGGTAGTCCAATGGATCTTTTAGATAACCAGCATTCAGATAACACTATTGTCACAATTTATTGCTATAGTATGCAACAGTATTTCAAGTTTCTGAAAATTCTTATAAATACTACGAATATTTTGCGTCATAAGCATTAGACTTTTGTCATATGATGGAAATAAGCTTAGACAATCTTCAATTTTACAGACCTTAGAGTCTGAAATTGAAAGCTCGTCAAGATCATCAATTAGTTTATTAGCCATGATTAGGCGCGGTTAAAGGTTTTTCCTACCTGTAGATGTGCTTCTTTCTTATTATCGGCGCTCCTAGGCGCCTTCATAGTCAACTGAGGTTAAATACCTGTCTTCAGCATACTTTCGAGCGGGGCAGTTCTCGTGTCCGGTTTGGTGGTCATTGGACTTCTTAAATCTTTTGCAAGTTGCGCAGGCCGGTGGCGATGTCTTTTTGCATTCTTTAATTGTATGACCAGCTTCACCACAGTGTCCACAAGTCGGTGTTGTTTCGCGGCAGAATTTCGCAGCATGGCCATATTGTTGGCAATTGTAACACCTTGTCACGAGAGTAAAGTCTCTTACTGGGCATGATGTCCAGTTTATAAAAACTCTCTCCTGGTTGACAAGGGCTTTTCTGATGGCAGATGGTACTTCTATGATGTAGTTACACGTAGAAGTATTTTTCTTTCCAGACTTGTGAGACAATTTGGTAGAGCCTAGAAATGACTCCCGTGTCTTATCTGGGTATTTTTGAGCGAGGTTTTGCTCAAAAATACACTCAAAGACCTCTTTTTCACTGAGTGCAGTAGGAACACCAATAACTACTATCCAGGTCGTCGCTTAGCACGCTCTTCAACAGAAAGGCCTGAGGCAATGAGTCTACTGGAACCTTTAAGCTTTTCAACATCATCTCTATTTTCTGTGCTGATGACAACACCGCCATTTTTGATTTTTCTGACGCCACGCACGTGTAATTTCATTTCCTCGGGTGAAATTATGGTCTGAATCAAAGCCTTTGTGTCGTCACTGCTTTTACTTTTGTCCGTCGGATAAATAGTAACAGCGCTAATGTTGTTAGGGCGGACAAAAGTATTGCTGCCTTTATATTATATATATATAATATATATTCTTTCATATTCTTTCTTGGTTTTCTTCAAATTATCGTATAATGCATGTAACTGCTTTACAGTCCTAGAACCAGTTTCAGAGACAGCATTATATTTATGCGTCAGCGCCGTCCAAGCTTGTTTCTTGGATTCTGCAGTAGTCCCGTCTGTCTTTTTATTTTCGATTATAGACACAAATTCTTTGGTTACTTCGACAAGAAGCATCTTCTCTCTTACAGTAAAATTACGACTGCGTTTACTGATTTCCATAATTAGGGCAAATCAATAGAGTACCTACCAATTACACTAAACTATTGTTACGGCTAATGCCCTCTGTCGGCACTGTGGGGAAGAGTCGGCGGTTTCTGATAATAATGAAACTAGGTAATAAAATTTACCGCCACAACGTCATCGTGGCTGATATAGTGGACGACTGCATCCTGGGTTCAGACTTCTTGCGGAAGCATCACTGTGAGATCGACATTAGTCAAGGAGTATTGAAGTGTGGCTCAGAAGAAGTATTCATGGAGGGCGCATCATCGAGAAAAGTGTACTGCCTAAAGAAAGTAGTACTTCGTCCGAGGTCGGAAACGATCATACCGGTTTGCCTACCAAGGAATTCTGATCAGGCAAATCGATGTGTAATTATAGAAGGGTTGGACAACGATGCTCCATGGAAGATTGCACGCACTCTGGCGAAGGATACCAATGTTACATCGGTACGCGCACTGAACCCAAGCGACAAGGAGCTGGTACTGAAGAAGGGCACGATATTGGGCACCTGTGAAGGAGCAGTTTGGATGCGTAGATGCCATGAACAGCCTACCAACGCCAAAGTTCAAAGAGCAAGGTACGACGTGTCTTCTCTCTTAAAGGACTGCCGGAATAACCTGTCGAGAGAAGAAAAGAACAAGGCTGAGACGATGTTAAGCCGGTTTGCCGATATCTTCTCGACCAGTGATGCTGACATAGGCAAGACTGCCCTAGTTCAACACAATATAAACACAGGCAATGAGGTACCGATCCGCCAGCGACCAAGACGTGTACCAGTGGCACGAGAACGTGAAGTTGACGCTATGATCGAGGGAATGGTAAAAGAAGGCGTGATTGAGCCTTCGTCCAGTCCATGGTGTTCACCAGTGGTTTTGGTGAAGAAGAAGGATGGCAGCATGCGCTTTTGCGTGGACTATCGTCGCCTAAACGACATCACAAAGAAAGACAGTTACCCATTGCCAAGAATTGACGACACTCTGGATACGCTAACGGGGATGAAGTGGTTTTTTACTCTAGACCTTAAAAGTGGCTACTGGCAGGTCGAGATACACCCTGGAGACAAGGAGAAGACAGCATTCTCCACAGGCAAAGGATTGTGGCAATTCAATGTCATGCCCTTTGGATTGTGTAATGCCCCTGCCACTTTTGAGAGATTGATGGAACGGGTACTTACTGGATTAATTGGAGACGCCTGCCTGGTCTACTTGGACGATATTATCATAGTAGGACGCACCTTTGAGGATCACCTTCGCAACCTGGAACGTGTGCTCTCGAAGATTCGAGGAGCCAACCTGAAGTTAAGTCCAAAGAAATGCGCATTGTTCAGGCGGCAAGTGAACTTCTTAGGACACGTGGTTTCCGAAAAAGGCATCCAAACGGACCCGGATAAGATCATTGCTGTCAAGGACTGGCCAGTTCCGCAAAACAAGACACAAGTCAGGGCATTTCTTGGTTTGTGCTCCTACTATCGACGGTTTGTAAGGAACTTTGCTGACATCGCCCGGCCTCTGCATAAGCTCACCGAGGACAAGATAAAGTTCGGCTGGAATGAGAGCTGTAACGTCGCATTTCAGAAGCTGAAGGAACATCTATGTAATTCACCGATTCTAGGCTATCCTGACAATGATCATGAATTTGTAGTAGATACAGATGCCAGTAACACCGGCATTGGTGGCGTGTTATCTCAACGCAAAGGAGAGCATGAGGTTGTAATAGCGTATTTCAGCCAAGCCCTATCCAAACCTGAAAGGAACTACTGTGTCACGCGAAGGGAACTTCTAGCTGTCGTAAAGACATTGCAGCACTTCAGCAAATATTTGTTGGGCCGGAAATTTCACCTGCGAACTGACCACGCTGCATTGAAATGGCTACTACAATTTGAAGACCCAGAAGGACAAGTAGCAAGATGGATTGAACAACTACAGGAATTCGACTTCGTAATACAGCATCGCAGTGGCAAGTCACATGGTAATGCAGATGCCCTGTCGCATAGACCGTGTCCCGACCAGTGTAAGCACTGCGCCAGGCAAGAGGCCAAGCAGGAAGGACTAGTGAGGATGTTGAGGACGGATCTTAGCGAAGACTGGAAGGAAACTCTGCAGAGAACGCAACAAGAGGACAAAGACCCATCCTCGAATGGAAGAAAACAGGTGCTTCGCGATCCCACTGGAGTGAAGTTGCGGCAATGAGCTCTATCACCAAGAGTTACTGGGCACAGTGGGAAAGCTTGGTTATCCAGGATGGAGTTCTGTGCCGTAAATGGGAGAATGCTCGAAGTGACAAGTGTCACCTGCAAATGGTCGTGCCGAAGCCAAGGTACCGGAAGTTTTACAACTCTATCATAATGGGAGTTCGGAAGGTCACATGGGAGTTAAGAGAACTCTGATTAAGATCCGGGAACGTTTTTATTGAATCCACTGTCGAGAAGACGCTGAGGACTGGTGCCGCAAATGCACGAGTTGTGCTGCCGTGAAGGGACCACACACTCGCATTAATCTAATCTAATCTAATCTTGTGTGGGGGCCAGTCAGTACAGACCGGCGACACTTCGACCCAGTGGGATCTTTTGTGTCGACTTCCCCAATACCGACTGCCATAGATGTTCATGGCAGCTAGGACCGACGGCTTAACGTGCTCTCCGAGGCACGGAGCAGGCGATAATTGTCAATCAATACGCACATAATTTCGAAAAGTCATATAACTTCCGAAAGTCAGAGGTGCGCGACGTGGGTTCGAACCCGAGACCCTCTGCATTGCAGTCTGTTGGTCTCCCCACTGAGCTATCTCTGCTCAGGGGTGCATTAAAGGTGTACAATGTTGGAGCCCCGTGGGAACGTATAGCATTAGATGTTGCCGGACCGTTTCCTGAAAGCCAGAGTGGGAACAAGTACTTCCTGGTAGTCATGGATTACTTCACAAAGTGGCCGGAAGTGTTCGCAATTCCCAATCAAGAGGCATCTACGGTGGCCGACAAGCTAGTCTTTTGTCGTTTCGGGGTGCCCTTAGAGATCCACAGTGACCAAGGTCGGAACTTCGAGTCTGAAGTATTTAAGGAAACATGTCGTGTGATGGGTACCCACAAAACGAGGACGACTGCTTATCATCCGCAATCAGACGGCATGGTTGAACGATTTAACCAGTCTCTGGAAAGATATCTGGCGAAAGTTGTAGAAAGCAAACAAAGGGATTGGGACAAACACATTCAACCGTTTCTCCTGTCATACCGTAGTGCCGTTCACGAAAGCACATCAATAACACCTGCTTTCGCTAACTTCGGAAGAGAACTACGAGTACCTGCAGACTTGATCACCGACATCCCACCTGAATCTCCACGCAGCATAACAGATTATGCGAATGATTTGCGCAACAGGATGAATGATGTATACGAGCACGTTAGACAGACCGGTCAACAGATGTCTGAGAGGATGAAGAACCGTTACGATCAGAAGGCCCACTATAAAGGCTTCGAGGAAGGATCGCTGGTGTGGTTACATAATCCGGTACGCAGCAAGGGAAAATCTCCTAAGTTGCAGGTAAAATGAGATGGACCCTATCGCAAAGGCACTGAGATGAATGACGTCACCTACCGGATCCAGAAAGGACCACGAAGTACACCAAAGATCGTTCATGTGGATCGATTGGCATGCTACTACGGATCCAACAATGTTCGGGACGAACATGTTTAAGAGGGGGGCAGTGTTACGGCTAATGCGCTCTGTGGGCACTGTGGGGAAGAGTCGGCGGTTTCTAATAATAATTTATTACAGCACCATCTATTGACATCTTACGGAACTACGTATTTGTCGGTACGAGTTCAGTGGAGAAAGCGCTGGCACATTCTCGAATCATCGCGCTGTTGCGTGCCGTGTGTGACGTTTTCTGGAAAACTCCAGAAGCACTTTACTCGCGTATAAATAGAGCGCACGCGCACCGCCGAGTCAGTTTACTATCGTAAGCGGTCAAGTGTTCATCGAAGCGAACGGAAGCGACAATACAGTTACAGTGGAAAAGTGTAGTATAGTGTTTGTAGTGTTTTAGAGTTAATTGTGTGCTAGAATAAAACGTGTTTTAGTCGGTAATATTGTTTTGTATTCTTATCCGTCTAACCCAGCACGTAACACTATCAATTACTTTATATAAAATCAACCTCCAAGCAAACTTCTCGACACAAAAATAATAAACACGCGCGATAGTCTGCGAAACGAAAACATAACTTTTGTTTGAAAAACAACACATATTTGACTTTTTCTTTTTAAAAAGTTGACAATGACTTCGTTCTTACAGCCATAACTAGGTGTCGAATTATCATAATTTATAATTAAGACACTGTTTACTGCTTACTTGCTTAGTAAAAAAAATATTATAATAAATATAATTCATATTAAATATTAATTATATGGATAATATAAACTAAGTTCGACTGATTATAGAGACCCATCTAGCGGCAGATTAAGTAACTGCTTATCGGTTCGATAGTTATTGAGCCGTGTGTCTCGTGTTCAGAAACGCAGTGACAGTTATCCGAAGTTTATCTAACTCATAACTTTATTGAACCAATAACTAACCAGAGCTTAACTGACAACTTCAGAAACCGGGCATAAGAGTACCTTTATGTAAACATAGGATACTTTTTCTCCGGTGGGGCGTGGGCAGTCCCTAGTTACAAATAAAAAACAGTACGTCCATCCTTGTAGAAAGTTGGCCGTACACTGATTCCAGTCTTGTAAATGCGTGAACATTACTTCTTGTAGCGACGGATCAGTTAAAAACGGTCCGGTAAACGCGGTGTGAACATTACATCCAGTAGCGACGGATCCGTTAAAAGGATCCTGTGAATACGGACCTTCTGTGTGAACGTAACGTAACAGCAATATTAATCGGATCAATTATAAAGGTTGGTCCGCATTTGTGACAGTAGTACCGATTTTATGGTATTGGTACAGAACTTGTGAAATTGGTAATCATTATGTGATATTGAAAACAATGGTAACATAGTCGTTACTATAGGTAGGTTGTATTATATTATTATATATTATAAAATGGCCTACTATACGATACAAAAATGAGGAGTGTTAAGGTTTGTCGGTTGCAAGCTACGTTAATATCAAAGATTGATCAAGGTTCCGAAGGACACACATACATTTAGATATTCTAAAAATCCCAATCATAGTCTTAGCTACCACATACCTAATAATTGGCATCGGAATATTTCTCCGTAGTATTTAAGTAGTTATGCACTTTTGCATTTAGGGCGAATGAAGATTTATTTTTTAGATTATTGTTTAGTTTACTGAGAATGATTAATAGTGCATTAACGAGTTACGGTCCAAACTTGTTCAGTACTAATGACTAAGCATCTGTATTAATCACTAACTAATCAAGGTGCAAACTGGCCATCAGCCTTGCCACACGAATCTAGGTACAGACTTACTCGTGAAGAAACAATGGAATTTCAGCTAGTAAGATATAATTCAAATGTCCATAAGCAATTTCAGTTATTAAAATCACAGAATAATGTGAATGTTCTTGTCATTCGATTCAATAATAATCGATTTATTATTCGAATCGAATAAATATGGCATTTATCGTCCCCGCGAATGTGGAGTCGATTAAAAAAAGTTCATCGGCTCACGTAGTATATTTTTCCTGTAGGTACACTTGACTATTTTTTGTTGTTACCATCGTGTGCTTAACGCTGTACTGTATATTATATTGTAGCAATAAATAAATCATATTAATAACATTCGGGTATAATGAATTAATTTAGACGCTACAAATAATTAACTACTTAATATAAAGTTTAATATACACAATCAAAATTAATTAATAGTCTGATCTTATTCTATTCCTATATATATTAAGTCTTAGAACATCTTTTTATGCTTGATTTACTGCGATTCTATACTTCCTTGCTGCAGGAGATCAAAAGGTAAAGCCTGTGGTATTTCATTCTCTGGGACGACTAATATTTCATATGCAGACATTTCAATTTCTTTACCATAGTATGGTAGATAACATGTTTTGTAACGCACATGTATTTTGCCAGTTACAAGCTTGCCATCATGCATCGCTCTGCCTATATATAAAGGCTCATTCTGTACTTCTGATCTGCCTCCGATAAATGCATTAGGAGGAATATAATTTAATTTTGTTTTTATCCATTGTGCATTGTATCCGCATAATATCTGAAATGAGAAAATACATAATAACTAAGTAGATATTTAAACATAACTATGCTATTCCTTGAAATGGAATAAGGTGTACTGTTACCAGTACTGATACGACGCATACTAGAAAAAAAAATAAGGACATTGCATAACCCACTCATATCTCAAGTAAATCATTGTAAGAATGCTATCTGATCTTATGTGTCTAGCTTGGATGGGAAAATACCAACTTGCAAAGTGGCAAATCATTTTAAATCTCAGAAGTCGCCGTGAGGCGACGGCCTAAGAATACTATTCGCCTCCCCTTTCAAGCCCGTGGGGGGTCGTAAGAGGCGACCGAAAGCTCTTTTAGCACAACCATCTGCTTAGCTTTGTGGTAGGCATTGCCGACTGGATAGCGACCACAGTACTTCAAGCGATAAACCCTCTATAGTCAGACGCTCGTGCGGATCGCGTTTAGTGATCAGTCTGTGTACATTCACTGCACGGGGAGATTTCGGTATGATATTTGGGAGGACTGAGGAAGATATTTAATATGTCACTGACAGGGGACGTCCTCTTGATCTGTCGGCCAGGGAGACCTATAGAAACGGTTGTCAGCTGGCCACCCGCGGTATAGTACAGGGGCCCAATTGGGAGTAACCACCTCAAGAGGCTGCCCTATCATGCACGCGCATAATCTTGGGGTAGGTCGTCGTGGCGGATAGTGACCGGCATTTGGCCGATTCTGGAGGGTATGGAAGCCCTTCCGTCCGGCGGTTCAACTGTACGTTCTCTGCCAGGATAAGGGCATACCATTTCACCTCGCTTTCTCCTCTACATTAACATATTATATCACCATTGTGGGATCTATATAGGCGAGTGCCTATATAGATCCCACAATGGCGATGCCGAGACAATTAGGCTCTTTGAAAACCTGAGACTTGCGACATTAGACCCGCAGGCGCAGTTTCCTTCTGCGGAGTTGATTGTATTGGGGGACTTTAACGCACACTACGAGTCGTGGCTGGGTTCCTTCAAAACAGACCAAGCAGGACGAACTGCCCATGCGTTTGCTCTTACGCATGACCTCACCCAACTGGTGACCCAGCCCATCCGGATCCCAGATGTTTTAAGTCAGGCGTCCATGCTTGATTTGCTGGCGAGTCATCCAACTGAGTACGCTGTATCTATCAGTGCCCCGTTGGGCAATTCAGATCACTGCTTGGTTGGATGTAGAGTGTCAAATGCGCCGCCTTCTACTAGAAAGGCGGTCAAGCGACGTATATGGCACTACTCATCAGCGGATTGGGATGGTATGCGCGACTATTTTGCGTCCATCCCTTGGTTGCAACGCTGTTTTGAGGAGAAAGATACTTCAGCGAGTGCCGCGGCGATTGCTGACGAGAATACTATATTCCGGCCTCTAATATCGTCATCAATCGTATATGCCGCCCTTGGTTCAATCGTGAATGCCAAGACGCTGTCAACCATAGACAAGCTGCGTATCACGCTTGGATCAGGGGTCTTGCTGCAAAGGATCCGAACCTTGCCTCCCTCAAAACAGCTTACAACAAAGCAACAAAGACATGCAAGAGGGCTTACTTAAGAGCAGATGCCGGGTAGCCGAGCATACTAGAGCCTCGCCAAAGCCGTACAATCAATTTTTTGTCGCTCATCGCTAGCACCTTTGAGGTACCCTGATGGAATCTTGGCCAATGACCCCGAAGAGAAAGCCAATATATTGGTTGAACTCTTCGGGGCTAATTCGCGCATCTGTGACAATAACGTGCATCCGCCGACAATTCCAAGTTGCGGACTCTCAATGCCTGATATCATCATCAGACAATGTGATGTCCGCAGGGAATTGATGTCACTAGATGTGCGAAAGTCCACGAGGCCATACGGGATACCTCCTAACGTGCTCAAAAAATGCGCGGCGGAGTTGTCTCCAGTGCTGACGAGACTATATCGCCACTCCTACCTTTCTGGTAGTATGCCTCAATCTTGGAGAGAAGGTAACGTGCAACCTATTCCTAAAAAAGGAGACCGGTCCGATCCATCAAACTACCGCCCAATAGCAGTCACCTCAGTGATGTGCAAGGTGATGGAGCGGATTCTTAACAACCAGCTAATCCGCTACCTTGAGTGTCACTCGATCATCAGTCGCCAATATGGGTTTCGATCAAATCGGTCAACGGGTGATATTCTTGCGTATCTAATGCACTTCTGGGGTGAAGCTATTGATAAGCAAGGCGAGGCTTTGGCAATCGGGCTGGACATTGCTAAAGCCTTATTGTGATTTTTTTTATTGGCATCATTTATATAAATTTATATAATTATTACTGTTGTTCTCTTAGATCCCCTGTAAATATTTGTACGTCTTATAGGCAAAACATGACCGATCCTTTTATGTTTATATTTTCATCTTGTATACTTATGTGTGCATACTCATGTTTAAACAAATAAAAGTATCTTTATCTTATCTTTATCTTAGATCGGGTCTGGTTTTCCCAGCCTGCTAGTTCAATAGGTCTCCAGTTTTTTAAACGAGCGAAAAATGCGTGTCCTAGTGGACGGATGCTCTTCACGTTTCTTAAGTGTAAATGCTGGAGACCCACAAGGTACCGTGCTCTCTCCCACTCTATTTCTTCTGCATATCAATGACATGCTACATCTTGGTGGCATTCATTGCTATGCAGACGATAGCACTGTTCACGGTTGTTACTATTCACAACTACTTAGCAACCGGCAGGATACTGAGAGGAGGCGGGTAAAGCTTGTCACTGACTTCAACAGGGTGTTGGATGACATATCCGCTTGGGGTTCATCTAACCTGGTTGAGTTCAGTGCTAAGAAAACTCAGGTGTGCGTGTTCAGCTCAACAAATACCTTATTCTCTCCACTTCCCACTATTCGGGCCAACACGCTGCCACTGTAGGATAGGCATAGACATTCGCCACGACTTTAACTCTAGGGATTACGTCAAGAATGTAATAACCACAACTGCACGCAAACTCGGGATTCTAAACAAGGTGCGGCGTTTCTTTACTCCTGAACAGCGGTATTTAGTATACAAGGTTCAAGTCTGTAGCAGCATGGAGTACTGTTCGCACCTTTGGAATGGTTCCGCTAAGTACCTACTCGATGCCTTAGATAAACTGCAGCGTCTTGCCTTACGTATAATCGACAGCCAGGAGGTTGCGAAGGACATCGAACCGCTACAACTTCGTAGAGACATTGCGTATCTTAGCGTATTCTGTGGCCTATATCATGGCGAATGCTCCGAAGAGTTATTTGACCTCATCCCACCTTTACCCTTATTTACCCTTACTTGAGAACTGCACGTGCCAGTCTTCATTACCACGGATGGACGGTTAGCACAATTCCGTCTCGCACCAAAAGGTTCAGCAATTCATTCTTATGCCGTACCATACAACTTTGGAACGGTCTACCGGCACATGTGTTCACTCCTTTCTATGACATTGGGTCCTTCAAACGCAGTGTGAAGAAGCGAAGTATCTGGTCAGACCGGCTTGACACTGACGACGGCTAGAAGATATCTATCTTCCCCTCGTCGTCAGTCTCTGGACTGTAATTGGGCTTTCCATCAGGTCCGTTACAATCACTTCGCCGTGTCACTTCTTTTCGGTAATACCAAATCGCGGTTACATCTAGTAATTGCATATAGGTAGTGCTTAACTTACAACAGCATTTCCTGTAGTAGAAGTACTTTAATTTAAGATAATAAATAGTCTATATTTAAAAGTGAGTATAGTGATTAAAATATGTTTTACTTAATATACCTCAAAATCTCTTTTAGAATGTTCCCTGTGGCCCCATGGCACATAGGCTAGACCTTTTGATGGCACATATTTTCCAGGACAAATTGAATTATTGTGATGAGCGCGGGCTATGTAAATAGGTTCATTTTCGAATCCACCAATCATCGCGTCTGCGGGCAACACACCATCTTGCATTGGTACCCAACGCAGTCCATCGTCAAAATGTTTACACGCCATTGTTTTAAAAATAACAGGTGAAGCTGTAACAGAAAATAAAGTTTATGAAATGATATGATCATGTTTCTAGTATATTTTACTAGAAAAGTTAAGACTTAAATATACCTAGATGAAAAATAGTCATACTTATAAACATGCATAAGCATTGGCGACTGCACGGATGGCGTACTGGTTTAAGTGGTCGGGTTGCCACTGCCATTGAGCCGAGTATTGTCTGTCGAACACACAATCCAACATGGGACAAAACTTTGTGTGATCCACAAATGCTTGTTCCGAGTATGGGTATTCTTTGTGTCCGTTGTAAGAATGTCTTTAAAATATTATTCCTAGTGACTACTCCCAGTCTTTTAAAAAAAGAATATAATATACATGTACAACATTGTGCATATAATGTAAGATAAATAGCCACTGACACTGGTGCTCCTCACATTCCTCATGAACACAAATTGGTGGTTGTACTTACAACAATATTCTTGTACTTGCCAACTAGTTTTGGACTCAATGGGCGTTCTTAACACAACCATTAAAATATTAATATAAAAATAAGTGCAAATATCTGTTTATGTATAAATTCGGCAGCAGTCCTCAGTTTCATAATGACACAATTACAAATAATTTGTGTGGTAATAATAAATAAAATCTGTATGTACACATACTTTCGATAATCCACTCCACCGGAGCCCAGTTCCTACTAACTGTATTAAACTGGACGTATCCTATTTCATATTCAGTATGCATTGTATAAACAAGGAATGGCTTTTCTTCTTCCCACAGACCCATCCTGATCTTCTTGTTATACCATGTTATCCAAAACTCTTGGTAAAGTTGAAAATCAATATTATTTAATGCAAATGCTGTAACATCTTGGTCTTCTACTGTCATATTTACAACTTTCGTTTGACGTCCAATTATAATCTGTAAAATAAGTATTATAATATATAAAAATTAAAATATATAAAAATGGATAATCATAACCATGAATATCATGTTTTGGAGAGACAGTCAAAGTGCTTGAAACTAGTCAATTAGATTAAAAAAAAGATTTGAGTATTAACAATTGATTGATTACATTGTGGCTATCACTTATTAGTGCTTCTATAATAAAGATGGATTAATACCTCTGCTAGTTGTTTGATTTTATTCCTTTGGTACCTTATTATTCTCAAGTGGGTGTCTAGTCTAATTATAAGTATTCAGTACAATCTTGCTAATCTGGTATACTACTATTCCTATACCAACCTGTCCAGTAGGCAAAGAAGATTAGATGTCCGTGATGTTCAAAGCAATGACAGCCAGTAGACAAAAAGTAGTTTATTTATTTAGTCATGATCATGTTACTTCAAGCTAAAAAAAATATTTTTAATATTTGCTCATTCTTTATCCACTCCAGTTATCCAGCACACTTGTGCCTACATATGGCTGGTGGGAGTAATGAGATTGTCCTGTTTGGTAGAGTATTTTTTAGGCTATTGACTTATAAATAGTTCAGCTATCATAGATATCCAAGATATTAGGAACAAACTGCATTACCTAATCTTCATGGTGTAGAAGACAATTATTGCTATGGAATTTCATTACTTACAGCCATTATTGTACTACTAATAGATTACCACTTACAAAACTATTCAATGTTTACTACTGACATACATCTATCTATAACAAAATTTATTGTATTTTTAATTTATATTTGTATATTAGGCTTATTCACTACAACAAAAACATCATTCCAGGTATGTATGTACGTACATAGAAAGATATAAGGTATGTACCTTATACAGCTCCACAAAGGGATTGTGTTTTGCAGTAAACGTTAATGCAGGACCAAGACCAGGCAGGGGCACTCTTATTTTAAACCTCATAGCGCCGCTGTCCGCCCTATGAAGGACATTGCGCTCCGATGCCGTAATTACTAAGAACACAAGATAAATTCACGTAATGTATATGAAGCTTAAAATATAATGCATGTAAAGCCATACGTACCTCTCATATCACCCATTTTAAAGTATTTTTAAATAAACTTATGTAGAAAGATGTATTTCTTAGAAACTACCAGATAAATACATGATACGCTAAATTCCACAGGGAAATTAATTATCTACGTTACAACTAGGTAGGCATAAAGGTATTGCAAAATGCAACATTAATTGTTGCTTTTATACTGTAACATCTATTTGTTGACAAATCTATTGTGAAATATATATGTCACATTCATAATTTGACATATGACACAACTCAGTTATATTTGACATGAGACCAGTGACACAAAGAAAGTCTATGATTCCATTGCCATAGTAGCACCACAGATAATATAATACTATACTAGTACAGATACTCAATCCCATACAAAAATCTTGGACACGCCTAACTCTGGTTATTCTACTTGCTATTTTGGTAAATATCTTTTTACACGTTATCTAAAGTAATCAAAGTTATCTACTTAAAGAGTTGTGTGCTGAAATGCGTACGATCACACTTTGGTGATTCTCATTTACTCGGTCGGATTTGCGTTGTGAATACACCGTGTTGCTGTTAAAATTTGACCTTGTATATATTTTTTTAATATAATTTTAATGAATGCGTTTTAAAAAGTAGGTATTAATAAAACAATATATTTCATTATGTATGCGATTGTGATTGCTGTGATACTTTGAAAATTACTCATTGGCGTATAGAATTATACTTTGGCAGTTAGTTATAATAATTACATCGTATATTATTAGCATTAGAATAGTTATTTGAAGGAATATGGAAAGATTTTTGATAATTATTATTACTTGAACTTGAAGGATTTTTATTTTTTATTGGAATTTAGAATTAGAATTAGATAATTTTATATAACTTTTCCTCTTCGATTGCGTGCTGAATCACCTCGATCAATGTCGAGGGGTTTCTACACCTGACAACATTACTAATTGAGTGATTTAACCCTAACATAAAGGTATTCAGGGCTAAATCTTCCATAGTGGCTATCCTGCCTGGTAGTTGGGTTTCATCCTTGCAGCTGTTGTGAATATCAGATAATATTCGGGTTAAAATTTGCTCGATTCGTAAAGAATACTTTGTGACGTCTTCGTTACTAATTTGTTTACAATTTAGCAAATCCACTAA
The DNA here is from genome assembly GCA_963675205.1 of Catocala nupta. Taxonomy (NCBI): domain Eukaryota; kingdom Metazoa; phylum Arthropoda; class Insecta; order Lepidoptera; family Erebidae; genus Catocala; species Catocala nupta. The sequence continues at coordinate 8,964,355 of OY776080.1, forward strand.
TAAATGAGCCGCATGCTTTTTCTCGCCAAATGTAGATTTTAAGAATGATTTTATTTCGTCCCACTTGGAAAATGATTTTAAGCTACAAGCTACTTGGGCTTTACCTTCAAGTTGGGATATAATATATTTGCAGAGCACATTCTGTTGGTCTGTTGTAGCTAAGGACATACCATTATCACCATTTGTGAGGAACGTGGGAAGGGAATCCCGGTCCCCATTATAAGGTTTGATGAATTTGGTAAGGGCTGAGAGTGTAATTTTTTCAGCTATTTCAAGTTATGACTTTGGTTCTGATTTAAGTGACATTTAAGTACATAATTAATAATAATTACATAATTTATTGAAAATACCTACGTTAAATACATATTAAGTACTAGAAAAACATTTTAAAAATCAGATTTAGGCTTATATAAATTTAATAGAAAGATACACATGCATAAATAAACAAATAGATATAGCAATAAATAAAATAAATAAAAATATGCCTAACTCTCTCTCTCTCTCCATACCATTTTCTTTCAGACGAATTCTTCCAGAATGGATAAATTTAAACGTGGAAAGCCGCTTAAGTCACAAGCACGGCAAATGGTATTTAATGTATACCTTTATTTCTTAAATGAAGCCAATGTTTTCAAAAGAGACCATGATGGTTATTTTAACAAAATTCAGGACCGTGTTACAAAAGCTACAGGAATTTCACGACGAACTTTGAGTAATATCTTAAACGAAAAAAAAACAGAATCAATCAATGAAATTTTCCTCACCAAAAAAAGGAAAACCTAAAAGTAGATTTCGGCTGGGACTTGATGATTTCGACTACTGTGTTATTCGTAATATGATATACAATTTTCAGTTGACGCTCAAAGAACTCCCAACTGTAAATAATTTGAGAAAAAGTTGATCGAAGCTATTCATTTCAAAGGCTGTGCAGAGACTTTAAGGCTGATCTTGAAAGAAATGGGGTTAAGGTTTCTGAAAACTGATAATAACAGACGGTTACTTATGGAAAAGCATGATATACGTTTAAAAAGGATCAAATATCTCAGAGAAATACAACAGCTGAGGAATTCTGGTAGAAACATAGTGTTTATGGACGAGTCATACGTGCACACATCACATACTAAGGGTAAAATTTGGCAAGATAGCAGCAAAAAAGGAATCAAGCAACCCATTATTGTACACGCAGGCAATGAAAAAGTCTTCGTCCCAGGGGCTCTAATGTTACATAAATGTGTCGACTCAGAAGGTGACTATCATAAAGAAATAAACGCGGAACGTTATCAAACTTGGCTACGCAATCAATTGATTCCCAACTTGCCTCCTAATAGTGTGTTGATAATTGACAACGCCCCATATCATAATAAGCTGTCTGTGAAACCACCAAACTCAAACACACCTAAACCACAAATGATAGCTTGGTTACAACAACATAACATTCCGCATGACCCAAAGAAAATGAAACCTGAATTGTATGAAATTATAAAAAGACAAAGAAAAATACACAGAATTTGCCATTGACCGTATAATGGAGGAACATGGGCATAATTATACGATTGCCACCATATCATTCCGATTTTAACCCCATTGAAAATATTTGCTCCCAAATAAAGCAACACGTAGCCAAAAAAAATATTGCAATGACTGTCACGTCCGTTAAAGATGCTATATTAGAAAAATCAATAATATAGGACTAGGAAGAATGGAAAAAGTTTGTGATCATGCTGTTAAATGCGAAGATGAATATAGACAATTTGACCCAAGAATCGATAGTTTTCCCGATGAAATGATTATTTACACAGGTGATAGCAGTGGGAAAAGTGTAAATGAACAAGAGCATAATGAAAGTTCTGATGAATCTACGATGTCAGGAATAGAGATCCTCCCTGATTCTGATTAAATTTTTTGTAATTGTAATATTATTCTGGAATGATCAGTGCTGTAAATACTTTTAAACTGAGATTTTAATGATTAGATTTCTAAGATTTTAATGTAAACCTGTGTTTGAAAACCATTTTTCTTTTTCTAATATAAACCTTGTGTTATTTAAACCTTCTTTTCTTCCATCATTACACCAGCTTCTACAACTATAAAATTTTCGAAGTAAATCAAACCAACAAAGATTGTAGCATATTCGCAATCGTGTGGTTTTCCTCGCTATTTACTTACATGGAATTATCGAATCAAATTTCGTTACTGATAAATCAATATTTATCTCTTTTAGCACAAAACACATAGGTAACTACTAAATTATGCATGAAGAAAATGCACTTAACCACTCTATATACATATCGTCTTCCGACGCTCGGGGAATACGACTGTTGCCGAACAGTGACGAAGATTTCTATGCGCATTATCACTTTGGGAGACCTGTATACAGTTGTTATTTTATATATAGAAAATATTACTGTAAAATCGACACACAAAAATACGATAGAGAATAGAAAATTAGTGTTCATGAAAAATTGTAGAAACAGTGGATATGGAAAAATACTTTGATGATGGTGTATGGGGATGGTGCAGGCTGACACGTTGCAGTGGAGGCGGACTGTCGACCAATCTAGGTTTCGAGGCGACCAGTGTGGTGCGGGCTCTCGCTGCTGCGCAGAGACTTATCGTCGACCTTGGAAGAGTGATGCGGACACAACCTTGGGTTCTGTCTTACCGCCGATTACACAAGCTAGGGTTTCTGGGATTGACCACTCAGTGCAGGACAGAGGGAACCGAGTCCCATTTGCCACCACTGCGACTGTGAGGAGGACACGGCGCAGCACACGCTCGAGCAATGTCCTGCTTGGGCGGTGCAGCGCCGTGAACTCATTGAGGTTGTTGGTGAAAATCTCTCGCTGCCGGCCGTGATCAAAGCCCATGGTCGACAGCGAGAGGAAGTGGGCAGCGGTCGTGTCCTTCTGCGAGGACGTCATCTCGCAGAAGGAGGCGGCGGAGCGGATCCGTGAAGAAAGTATCCTTGCGGATCCGAGCCGTCGCCGGCGAACCGGGCGGCGCAGGCGCGCTTACGCGCGCCTTATGCCGCCATAATGAAGGCTGCGGGCGGGAGAACGGGGATCTCCCGTCCGCCAGCCATTGAGTCGGTCCGACGCCCTATGTAGTGCCAGGGCGTCGCCGAGGAGCTGTATACTGCTGGATGGGTCGCTGAGGTAGTAATTGTTGCCAGTGGCCCATCCACTATACAAGGCAGCGAGCGTGCACACCGTGGGGTTTTGGTCCGTAGGCTCGAAGTACGGGAGAGCCGGACATAACCCTCTCGCCTCCCCTTGTGGCGAGAGGGTACGCATCAGGCGCATTTCCCCAAGTAAAAAAAAAAAAAAGGTTTCTGGGATTCGGATCTCTAGGCATCAACAGACACCATTTACGAGATCCCACTTCTGACACCAAATTGTAAGCAGGCCGTCCCAGTTTGTCTTTTAAAAAAAACTACTTTTTACACTGCACTGTACTTTAATGTTAAAACACTTAAAGATACAGTTCTACTGGTACCGATTTCCGAACTTCCCGGAGCGAACAGCGATTCGCGATGGATATAATCTAACTAACTTTTGTATGAAATAAATTATTGAAGTAAATAAAAACGCTGACCAAGTAGTCACAACACAATGGAAATGTACTAGAATAAGTAAAATGCTGATTTAGCGTTAATAAGGAACTATCTCGAGTTTTAACAGTACGATTCATCCGCTCTGAGACACTATTTTGCTGTGGAGTATATGGTACGGTTAAATGGTACATGATTCCCTTTTCAACACAAAAGTTCCTGCATTCATTTGAAAGATACTCACGCCCGTTATCGCAATATACCTAATTTAACAATTTTATTATTTAACAAATTCTTACTCATTGCAATAAAATCTTTACAACATTTAATAACCTCTGACTTGGAGTGCATTAAATAAGTAACTGTATAGTAAGTATAATCATCAATAAATGTAACAAAATAATTTTATCATTAAAATTAGTGGGGTAATAGGACCACAAACATCCGAATGTATAATAAATAGTGGTCGATTAATATTAGACTTAAATTATAGTTTGCCAAGTACACACGATTCACATAACTCATCGCTAGGAACTATATCATTAATAACATGGCCATCATCAATTAACCCCTTGAAAATCATACATTTTTGTTTATTTAAATAGCCAAGGTGTTTATACCATAATTCATAGAATTGAGTTTTGAGCTACGTTCAAAATACGCAGATATAGGAACCTGGAACGGCTGGTGGCAGACTATCTGAGAGGCAGGAGCGTCCTCCTCGAGGTTGGAGGCGAGGTTTGGCAGCGGCTCATGTCGTGCGGTGTCCCGCAGGGATCGGTTCTCGGTCCACTCCTGTGGGACATGGGGTACGACGTAGGGCCTACGTGCTATCCTACTCGAGCTTAGCGTCATCAGTTACATTGACGACCCCCTCGTCACAGCCCGTGGGGGTACAGAGTCCCGTCTGCCACCACTGCGATTGTGAGGAGGACACGGCGCAGCACACGCTCGAGCAATGTCCTGCTTGGGCGATGCAGCGCCGTGAACTCATTGAAGTTGTGGGTGAAGATATCTCGCTGCCGGCCGTGATCAAAGCCATGGTCAACAGCGAGAGGAAGTGGGCAGCAGTCGCGTCCTTCTGTGAGGACGTCATCTCGCAGAAGGAGGCGGCGGAGCGGATCCGTGAAGAAAGTATCCTTGCGGATCTGAGTCATCACCGGCGAACCGGGCGGCGCAGGCACGCTTACGCGCACCTAATGCCGCCATAATGAAGGCCGCGGGCGGGTGAACAGTGATTTCCCGCCCGCCAGCCATTGAGTCGATCCGATGCCATATGCAGTGCCGGGGCGTCGCCGAGGAGTTGTAGACTGCTGTGTGGGTCGCTGAGGTAGTAATTTTTGCCAGCGGCCCATCCACTATACAAGGTAGCGAGCGTGCACACCGTGGGGTTTTGGTCCGTAGGCCCGAAGTACGGGAGAGCCGAACATAACCTTCTCGCCTCCCCTTGTGGCGAGAAGGTATGCATAAGGCGCATTTACCCCAAGTAAAAAAATGTTTTACACGTAATTGTTACCGACTGTATACCTACTATAATTATGTGGATGCCAGGAACACCTTCATTAAATAGACAGGGTAAGTATACAGTGGGTGCGACCACGGATCTACCTTGACTATTTTTGTACCTATGCATTTCTGAATTTCTATCTGAATTATTTTCTTGTTTCGTCCTTTTTAGACCCCTTTTTTTACATAGTCAGGTTATAGTTTATAAACTCTATTTTTTATTGTAGATACTTTATGAAGAAACGGCTATTCATTATCGGTGATTCCGTCTGCCACAATGATCACAATACAACTTGCTTCTTGTAGAGGGGCTTGTTCTTATCAAATGCAGGTCTATTTTACGGTTTTGTACTAGTGTGTAAAACTTCAGTTGTCGTCTCAGTCTTTAATTTACCTCATGGTCTAAAAGACGAGTCTTGACAAAAGCCAGATTGAGAAGTTATTACGCCATCATAAGATGTAGGAAGGGTTAGCATTAAATGTGATACTTTATCCATTTCATCTAGTTTGGAACCCGCGGTAATCAATTCCGTTATTATATTATCGAACTTATTAAGCATAAATAAACAGCGATAGCACAGTAGGGAGACAAACAGATTCAATGCAGAGGGTCTCGGGTTCGAACCCACGTCGTGCGACTTTCGGAAGGTATATGACTTTTCGAAATTATGTGCGTATTGATTGACAATTATTGCCTGCTCCGTGCCTCGGAGAGCACGTTAAGCCGTCGGTCCTGGCTGCCATTAACATATATGGCAGTCGTTATTGGGAAGTCAGTGCACTATAATAGCCTTAGGGTATCGTTGTTAGCCTTCGGGTTGCGGAAGTCAGGTGGCAGCCGCTCCGTGTAAAAACTGATATCCAGTCGAAGCCGACCAAGTGCCTTTTAATAAAGGCTAGGGAGAAGATTATCGAAATTATTAAAATGTTGCAATAGATTAATATCCGTGTATGGAACCGTACATTAGTTTAGCTTCTCACGCGCCGTGCATTCTGCACACGCAGTAGAATTTTATATTGCTAAATCAATTAATTGTATGTAACCTACATTACAATATTAAATATTAATGCAATAAAATTAGTATTTATCAAATATTCAACTCGATCCTATAGAATCGCCCGTCATCATATCAACAAAAGTGTAGGCTCAACAGGGAAAAGATACCCTGGTAATACCGACTAAACCTACCACGGTGTTCCTCGACATAACCATAGACGGCGAGTCCTCCACCGTCCCCCTAGGGGAGACAAAGACACGATACAGAGACGCACGTGGGAACACGCACGCCGCCTCTCGGACCTGGTGCTAATCGGGTGGCGAGCAGGCCCACACAGCCCACCACCCCCAGGTCAAACCTCAGGGTGGCTGGAGGTCATCTCGCACCCTCCAGCGCTCGGTTCTGCGGTTGGAGAGAGGGTTTAAGCGCTCCTTCTCCCACTCCGCCGCCTTCTTGATAGAAATCACTTCCTCAAGGAAGGAGGCGACGGCGTTCCACGATCTCTCACTCCGGACCATAGACTGAACCACGGCCGGGAGCGAGAAGGCAACCAGTCCGACTGTCGCGATCAACTCACGGCGCTGCGATGCCCAGGTGAGGCATTCCGCCAAAGTGTGCTGCGCCGTGTCCACAACAACATCGCGGCAGTCGTCGCAGGAATGACATCCGGGCGTCTCCTGCCAGCCTATGCGACACAGGGACTGGCCAAAGGAACCGTGGCCAGGCATTACCTGTGTCAGCCGGAAGATGAGGGCGCCATGCCGGCTCTCCAGCCACTCCTTAACATGATATAACATTCTTAACTAATAATAACTATTTTACTACCAATATCTTAGTAAGTATCTACTTATATAATCCTATATTACATAATTACATTGTTGCCATCATCTTAATATAATAACTTTATTTTTTTTTTTTTATTTCTTTTTTAGCATTGTTAAACATATGAACTACACAGCATTATTACATCGATATAAAATCTATTTCCTTAAAACCATATCTACAAACTGGTTTTATTACTCTTTTAGGACGATTCACCGATAGTGGCACAAGAGTTTTATCACCAGAATATTCTACACAAACGCTAAGCTGTGGGTTCTGTAACTGTTCCCTCAAAAGACTCACGATTTCTGTACGCTCGACTCTGGTAAATTAAACCCCACGTACTGCTTGTCAGGTCCTACGTCCCTTACTGTTACACCCGCCGAATTCTCCACAGCGGATCTGGTTCCTGGTAATGAAATCATTTCATCTACAGATGGCACCCCATAAATGTTTCTCCTCTTTTTATTTTTATTGACGTGTCTTTTCAAGAAGGGGACCACTTTCCTTATTTACTACATAATTACGGAACCTTCTGTGATAATGCCATCGGACCACTTTTCTCCTGTGTAAATGCGAACCCACACCGAATCATCTACTTGGAAGTGTCTATCAGTCCCGCCTGCATTGTTTACTTGATTACGTTGAACTTTTGTTTATCCTAGCTTCTACCTGCCTATGCTCGCCTAGAAATTCTAACCTAGTTCTCAATTTACTTCGCTGTAATAACATGGCTGCTGACGCACTAGTAGAACTGTGTTCTACATTTCTATACATCATTAAGTAGATATGTTTGCAATGCTTCATCTAAATCAATCCCGTCCCGTATTGATTTTTAATAGCTCGTTAACCGCATTTTTCGCTGATCCATTAGAAGCAAGGTTATATACCGGTGTAAAGGTTACTTTAATACCGTAGTAGGAAATATCAAGAATTTATGAATAATTCATAAATTCTTGATATTCCCTACTTGAAAATGGTGGACCGTTGTCCGAGACTATTTCCTTGGGCAAACCAAAGCGTGCAAAGGTAGTACGAAACACCTTCACAACTGCACTAGCTGTGGTTCGTGGCATTATAAATACTTCTAACCATTTACTTGTGGAATCTATGATTACTAAAAATGTTTTGCCTTGCAATGGTCCCAAAAAATCTACATGTAATCGCGACCATGGCTCGGTGACTTAAGGCCACGGCTGTGGCGGCGCCTTTGGGGTGCCGTTCTTTCCAGGCAACATGTGACACACTCCTGACAAGTCGTTTCACTATCGTGCTCGATACCTGGCCACCACACAATACTACGCGCAATACTTTTCATTTTTACTATACCCAAATGACCTACATGTAATTCTCATAATACAGGTTCCCTTAACTTACTCAGTATCACTGAACGATAACCCCAAACTACGCATCCACTGTCTAGGTATATATCATTGCGCCTTACAAAATATTGTTACGGCTAATGCCCTCTGTGGGCACTGTGGGGAAGAGTCCATCTATTGACATCTTACGGAACTACGTATTTGTCAGTACGAGTTCAGTGGAGAGAGCGCTGGCACATTCTCGAATCATCGCGCTGTTGCGTGCCGTGTGTGACGTTTTCTGGAAAACTCCAGAAGCGCTTTACCCGCGTATAAATAGAGCGCACGCGCACCGCCGAGTCAGTTTACTATCGTAAGCGATCAAGTGTTCATCGAAGCGAACAGAAGCGAAAATACTACGGAGTTTGAAGCAGTTACAGTGGAAAAGTGTAGTATAGTGTTTGTAGTGTTTAAAATTTAATTGTGTGATAGAATAAAACGTGTTTTAGTCGATAATATTGTTTTGTATTCTTATCCGTCGAACCCAGCACGTAACAAAATGTTTTTAAGTCATTCTCCGTACAACCATTAAAATGTTATCTTTACCAGTACTTTCTCTTACGTTCTCCCTCGTAATTGGTAAAAAATGCTGAATGAAATTTAAATATGTACATTCCTCTCAATTGTTTTTCTTTATCTACTGGTAACCGAGACAGCGGCGGCGTTTCTATGACTACGCACTTCTTATCTTATACGGGGGCCAGTCAGTGCAGACCAGCGATACTTCGACCCAGTGGGATCTTTTGTGTCGGCCCCAAGATCTATCATTTAACTATCTTCTTATGAATGCACTGTATCAGCCGCAGCGTCCAGTCTTTGGGCTTTTTCATATAGTGTATTGTGGTTATAACTAGTGTAATTTTCACATTACTCAAGTAACATTGTTAGTGACTAATATAAAGAAAGATACACATTTCAAATAGTGTTATAAGAAGTGACTAAAAGCCAAAGAAAATTTGTTTAATAAACATTAGTGTTCTACCCGGACATTAAACAGTCAATCTTAAACTTAAGGAAGAAAATTATAACATCAGTGTTAGTGAAATATGTCGCACATTGAATTATCATTAAAATAATTCTCTATATAATCGTTGCAATAAATATTTTCATTCTAAAAAGTGAACTTTGGACTGCAACTATCTCTTCGAGTAGTGAGTAGCAGAACTAATAATTACATTAATTGACATTTATTTTATTTTTGTTCCAGTGTTGCTGTCAATAAAAATATATATCAGATGGTAAAATACTATGCAGCGACGATAACAAGCCTTAGCCAAATTACGGCCTCCGATGTCAAGTAGACCTCCCTTATAGATACTAACAACAACTGTAGCCCAGCGTGCATAAGCTTTACATGTTCATATTCAAAAAGTAACTTCGTAAATCGATGTTTGGACTGTATTAAAATAAGGTGCTTTTTGTCGTACGAAAAATTTGAATTATCAAGACCAACCCTCATAACATTCAGTTTATCTAAAATACATTAAATGTGAGTAGAGAACTCTTTTTTGGTAGATCTTTACCTTGAACTAATAAATTATATTCAATAAATGGTGTACGTCAGAATGGCGGGTGTACTTTTCAGCTTTGCCTAAATTTATTGCAGTTATTTGTTACCTTCTGTGTACCTTTACGTACCTCTCCTGAAAATCTGTGTACCTACACCCGTACAAAGATATTTAAAAATTAGGTACACCCGCCATCCTGACGTCAGAACCGCGGATGTACTGCTAACCAACAAATGTAGCTAAGTAGTAAGTAGATTTGGTACCTTTTGTGTACCTTCAGAAACAAGTATTAAATAAACAAAATACTGTTAGGTTGCTGAAGAAAATAAAAAAAACTATTTTCTTTCTTTGACGTCCTTTTTATTTTGTAAAATAACAATCTTAGTACTAATAAACAAGTTAAATATTAAAAAACCTATTAAAAAAACAAAAAACATTTTGCCTATGAGTAGGTGAGAGAAAGGAATTTCAATTTTTTATTAATGTGAATGCTAACGAAATGAGTAAATGTGCATTTAACTCAGTCTAATAATTTGTTAGAAGACTTATATTCATTAAATTAGATTTGTAAATGACAACAAAAAGTATCATCGGTCCTGTATTATCTACACAGTATTTAAACGTAAATAATTGTATTAATTAAAGATCTATTTATGTATATTACAGACATGATTTTAATCCATACATGACACATACTGCAATCATACATTTAGAGCTCTTTGTTACATGATTACGAAGCACTCCCATCGCTTGCCTCTGAAACAATGTGATCTGTAATGGCCAATACAATTAATATTATCTATTTTAGGACCCGAAGGTAAAAATTCAATAATACCAAGCAAGGTATATGTCTTATCGTGTAATGTTATACTACGAGGCACATCAAGTCATTTTAGGAAAGTGGTCTTTACCGGAAAGTAGTCATTTCAAGAAAGTAGTAATTTAAGGAAAGTGGTCATTGTCGACCTAAAGGATCTAAACATATACTTTCGGATTGACTTAACTCAAACGACACAGTGTTTTGAAGTACGTAACTGAAAGTTATTCTATATACTTATTCCCTTACAATTATTGCGCCGACATTCAACAATATTTAAATCGTCGCACAACTAATCTTGCGCGGATTTATTTAGGAGAGAAATATTTTTACAAACATCTGTGTCTCTACGAATAAATGCAATATTTCTGCTGACTTTTATAGTGGACAAAATTCGTTTGTACAAGATTCTATACGCTCAGCACTGTATATATGGTACATTTATATCTTATCGAAGATATTTGTCACCGAACACTCATAATTTATATGGGTAATATTATTGTTAGAAACTTTGTTGTCATAAAATTTGTCTAAAATTTCAGCTCTACGTTTGTACAAATCTTGTTTCTTGCTATTTTTGCCAATCATCGCTTTTACAAATTGACAGTACATGCCGCTATTTAGTATGGAAATGCTTAAATTAAAACCATCAACACATCCAACAGCAATTATTTGAGAAACAGCATCGAATGCACATGTGTTGGTTACCATAACATCTTTAATACCAGTCCTTGTCCTACTGCCATTAACCAGTAAGGGAATAGAGTCTTCACCTCTCTTATATTTCGATGTGCTTCGTTTACCTAGCCCCTTCCAATTTTCTATGAGAGATGGGTTTACTGAGAAAATTGATTCATCATTGAACTCTCTTTTAACTATTTGCGATTTAATTTTCCTTGTTTTATTTTTTCTTTTGACGATTGTTGGTGATGAGGTATTTTCCACGTTTTTTTTAATCATTGCGTCATTGCATACAAGGATTCATTACCTTAGTGCGGGAGTTGTCCTTTATAGAAGATTGTTATTTCTGCCTTCACGTCGTTACTATTTTATAAAATAAAAACGACGTCAAAGAGAGAAAATTGTTTTTTTACTTTCCTCAGCAACCTAACAGTATTTTGTTTATTTAATACTTGTTTCTGAAGGTACACAAGAGGTACCAAATCTACTTATACAATGTACTTAGCTACATTTGTTGCTTGGCAGTACACCCGCGGTTCTGACGTCAGGATTGCGGGTGTATTATTTACGTTTAAATACTGTGTAGATAATACAGGACCGATGATACTTGTTGTTGTCATTTACAAATCTAATTTAATGAATATAAGTCTTCTAACAAATTATTAGACTGAGTTAAATGCACATTTACTCATTTCGTTAGCATTCACATGAATAAAAAATTGAAATTCCTTTCTCTCACCTACTCATCATCTCTATTCTAAAATAGGCAAAATGTTTTTTGTTTTTTTAATAGGTTTTTAATATTTAACTTGTTTATTAGTACTAAGTAATCGGATTTGTTAAGTTTACACCTGGATGAATTAAATAACAGCATTGATATTATTTGTATTACTGAACATAACATGGTGAAAGGTGATGAGCAGTATTTGATGATACCTAATTACAATTTAGCTACTTGTTTTATGAGAAAAAATAGACGTGGGGGCTCCTGTATATTAATAAAACGTGGTCATAACTTTCAGACTTTGGATGAAATCAACAAATTGTCACTTGTCAATGTGTTTGAATGTTCGGCAATTGAACTAATTCAGCCAAAAATTTACATAGTTTGTATCTACAGGCCGCCGAAATACCATAATGCAATAATGCAAGAATTTTATAAAAGACTGAACATACTATTATTTAAACTTTGTAATAGTAAAAGTAAAAAGCTTATCTTGTGTGGTGATTTGAATATAGATTTATTGAAAAGAAATAGGCTATCTTTGGAATTTGAGCAAACACTGCAGGCATTTAATCTTAAGATAGAATTTAAGGAAATCACTCGATTTTTAAGTAAATCTTGTTTAGATATCTTTGCACATAATATCAGGGGATGCAAGGCTGAGATTAAAGAATTCTCCATCTCAGACCACTCAGCACAAATAGTAACATGCCCGATTACAAAAAAATGCTTATTGAAGTATTGGTTTGTTGAAAAAAGAGATCTTTCTCGTGAAAATAGAGATAAGTTTAAACACTACTTAGCTCAAATAAGCTTTTCAGACGTTTTTATTGAGCAAGATCCAACTAAAGCATTTAATAATTTCTATGACATATTTTCCCTGCTTTATAATTTATGTTTTCCTTTAATAAAAATAAAAAAGTCATCAACAAACAAAGTTGCTTGGATTACTAAAGGATTAAAGCTTTGTAGTTCCAAAAAACGAAATATGTTGTGGCAGTATAGAAAGGTACCAAGTAAAGACAATAAGATAAAATTTAAAACGTACTCAGCGAGATTTAAAAAAATAATACGTTTAACACAAAGAATTAAGAATGACTATTATATTAAATCCTCTCTTAATAAAACAAAAGCTACTTGGGCAATTATAAATAAAACAAAAGAGCAGCAGCCTAGATTGGGTATAGGCAGTATTAATTTGAATGATAAATTAATAAATAATTCGAAGGACATATGTAATGCATTTAATAATTATTATATTGACATGGTAGATAATCAGAATTTAGACAAATTTAAAATTGACTTCAGTATTAATAATAGCAGTAATTCAATTTTTATGGCGCCTGTAACTCACCAAGAAGTACTTAATATTATTAATTCATTAAAAAACACGAATAGTGCTGGTTATGATGGCATTACTACGTCCGTAATAAAAGATGTAGGTAAAATAATTTCCCCAGTTTTGACATACCTAATTAATATATGCAATGAAAATGGTCTGTTTCCAGAATCATTAAAAACAACTGTGGTTAAGCCTCTATTTAAGACCGGTGATAAACTGGACATGAATAATTATAGGCCAATTGCTATAATTCCTATATTTGCAAAGATATTTGAACGAGTAATATATAACTGTATCTATAACTATTTGGAAAAGTCAAACATACTTGTCAAAGAACAGTATGGTTTTAGAAAAAGCAAAAGTATAAACATGGCAATTTATAATTTTTTGAAACCTGTAATGTTGAATGTGGATAAGGGTCTACCAGTAATTGGAATGTTCATGGATATGTCAAAGGCCTTTGATCGTGTCAGACATGACATTTTGCTGGAGAAATTATATCATTACGGCATCAGAGGCAACGTCCAGGATCTTATAAAATCTTATTTATCTAACAGACAGCAAATTACAGAGATTTCCAAAACATGCACCAAATCAAAATCAGAACTTATTTGTAGGTCAAGATATGAGAACCGTGAAGTTTGGGGTGCCACAGGGCAGTGTCATGGGACCATTACTTTTCATCATTTATGTAAATGATCTCCCATCAAGTATTGCCTACGATATGACTTTGTTTGCAGACGATAGCACAATACTCTTTACAAATAAATCCTTGACATCTTTAGAAATGGATGACCCGATGACCTTGTAATAGACAATCACATGTTTGAACTGATTTGTGCTGCAGTTTACATACAGAATAGGTTTTTATTTACGTGTTGTATTGTGTACATACCGCCCCAAACTGATGAAAGCGAATACATGATAATGTTTAGTGTACTAGAAAAGATTAGTATTAAGTATAAACATAATTTAGTTATAGTAGGTGATTTTAATCTATTTTCGTGCAATATAAATGTCAGTAATTATTTTGAATATTTTACGGCCTTTTGTGAACTCGAGCAGTATAACTCGGTGCCTAATTGTAACGATAGACAGCTGGACCTAGTGTTGAGCGCGCGAGGCGTCCGCGTCGAGGCGGCGGACGAAGGGCTGCAACCCGCGGATGCGTACCACCCGCCGCTCGCTATCAGCGTCGCGCTCGCCGAGCGCCCTGCGCCCGCGTCTGTCTCGCACGCACACACTCCCACGCATTCGACTCGCCCGATAATAAATAAACGTTGGAATTTTAATAAAGCCGACTTTAACCATTTATATAATTTGTTGTCTACTATAGATTGGAGTGGAATGTATTGTTTAAAAGATCCAGACACAGCTTTAGGCTTATTCTACAGTAAAATAAATGAAGCATTAGATATTTGTGTTCCTTTAAAAAGAGTTAGACGGGTGAATACGAGGTACAACTATCCTGTATGGTATACGCGTGGTATTATTGCTGATATTGAGCTTAAACACACTTTGCACAAACGATACAAAGCCAGTAAGAGGCGTAGTGATTATGAGGCTTTCAAGGCGGAGATCGAACGAGCTCATAATCAGTATTGTGTGGCAAAAGAGCCGCGTGCGTTCTGGGACTATGTGAGGTCTAAGAAAGGTAACTCGAGACAGCGTAAGTTAATAGTAAATGAACGAGTATTATCAGAATCCGAATGTGCGCGGGAATTTGCGAGTTTTTTTCAATCGGTGTACAATCCGGATCCCGCCATGCTGAGCGTGGCAGCGGCCAGCGCGGCGCCGTCGCCGGCGCCCGGCGCGCGGGCGCACCTCGCGCCGCTCAGCCTCACCGACGTGCGGCGCGCGCTCGCCCACCTGCCGCCCAAGCGCTCGGCGGGTCCGGACGGTATACCCTCCTACTTGTTTAGGGACTGTAGCGGAGTATTAGCGGAACCGTTGCTACATTTGTTTAACGTGTGTATCAATACCGCAGTGTTCCTTGATAGCTGGAAACTGACCCGTGTTGTGCCTGTACCCAAGGGTAAGGGCGGCTCGGAGACCACTGATTACAGGCCTGTGGCGGTTCTGTGTACTCCAGCGAAGGTGTTCGAGGCGGCGATTCATAGCTCCATATATGCACAGATAAGCAGTCAGCTGTCCGATGCGCAGCATGGATTCCGCCCGGGACGAAGTACGACAGGTAATTTACTGCAGATGATGACATATCTGACGCCGGCGGTGGATTCTGGGGTGCAAGTGGACGTGGCGTATTTCGACTTCAAGAAGGCGTTCGACACCGTTGATAACGATGTCCTGCTGACGAAGCTAGCCAGTGTCGGATGTACCCCGCATACCCTGACATTCTTCGCTAGCTATTTACGGGACAGATGCCAGTACGTGGACTGTAATGGGTATCTCTCTGAACCCTACTTCACGAGATCCGGTGTGAGTCAAGGTAGCAACTTGGGACCTCTACTATTCATTGTGATGGTGAATGACCTAGCTGCGGTTGTCAACAGCTCTACCCCTCTGTTATTTGCCGATGACTTAAAATTGGTAATGGAGGTGAGGTGGGCCACGGATCACGACACGATGCAGCAAGATATCGACAGAGTTATAAGTTGGAGCTCAGAAAACAAACTCTTCTTCAACGTGGCTAAATGTTCGGTGCTCTCGTTTAGTCGTGCACGTGCCCCGGTTCACCACCAGTACCACATGGAAGGTACTCCCATGCGGCGGGTAACTGAGGTGAAAGACCTTGGAGTTGGTTTCACCGCGGACTTAAACTTCCGCAAGCATGTTGTTGCCGTATGTAAGAGAGCGTACCAAAATCTAGGATTTATTCTAAGGCAGGCAAATGGATTTACAAATTTGGGTGCTTTATGCGCATTGTATGAAGCCCTCGTAAAAAGCCACCTGGAAGGTAACGGTGTTGTTTGGTCTCCTCATGAGGCCAAATATAAATTAATGCTGGAGCGTATCCAAAATAAATTTATCCGGTTTCTATACCTTAAGCGGTATGGGGTATACCCTGGGTATCCGCTTTTATATCCCACGTTATTTATCCTGGGTATGGTAGGCTACACCAAGCTAGAAGTACGTAGGGAAGCCTCTCTAGCCACGTACGTGCTCAAAGTGCTTCGGGGGGTTGTGCACAACCCGAGCGTGCTGGAGGAGGTGCGGATGTGCGCGCCGGACGCGTGCGTGGCGCGGCGCCGGCGCCCGGCGCTGCTGGCGGTGCCGCGCGCGCGCACTAATTTACTGCATGAAGCGCCGCTGACGCGGGCGCTGCGTACGCTCAACACGGCGTCTGAGCAACTCGATTTGTTTACGTGCTCAATGAGCGAGTTCACAAAGGCCATTTACTATATATTAAGTTATAAGATAGTAGTAAGTACCTAATAGTAAGGAAATGTATATTTAGTCTCTTTTGTTTATGTTTTAATATTTTGTAAATTGTTTTTCTATGTTTAATTTTTTGTGTATGTACTTATTTAACCATTATGTCGCATTAGGATTGAGCCTGTAATGATGTAATAGGTTTATGCTAAATAAATAAATAAAAAAAATTATAGAATGGCTAAAAAAGAATAACCTTAAAATTAATTTGGATAAAACGAAGGTATTAAATTTTAAACAAAGACATAAAAATACTGACTTACATTTAGATATTAATTTTAACAATTATAAATTTGAAGAAAATGATACTACAAAGTTCTTAGGATTAGAAATAGATCATAAGTTAAATTGGAAAGCTCATATTGAAAAAGTTTGTACTAAAGTAAGTCAATACGCATATGGCTTATATAAACTAAGAAACGTAGCGAATGTATCGACATTGATAACAGCATATCATGGCGTTGTTTTATCTACATTACGATACGGCATCATATTTTGAGGGAACTCCACTGACTGGCCTTTAGCATTTAAAGTTCAAAAACGGTGCATCAGAACAATATTTAATATAAAAATTCCAGACAGCTGTAAACCATATTTAATCAAGTATAATTTAATGACGTTACCGTGTATTTATATCTATGAGTGTGCCATGTTTATAAAACAAAACATTGATCTATTTAAAAAAAGGTCGAGAATTCGCCACGCTGATAAAATGTGTGTGGTAGAAACTAAAACCGCTCTAATGCACAAAAGCTTTTTCTGCATTTCGACGCATATATATAATAACCTGCCGAGGTATATAGTTAATACTAAAGGTAATTCGATATTTAAAAGGCGTCTTCAAAAACTACTCATCTCTAAATGCTATTATTCGCTGAAGGAGTTTTTAGAGGATAAGAATATTGAAAATTTATGAACTCAATTTAATGTCAATTGTAATGTCAATCAATTAATTTTGAAAATAACATTTATTATTATTTGACATATTTACATAGTTGTTTGACATTTCAATATTATTCTTTGACATATTTACGTATATTATGACATGTTATTATTTCATAGAATTAGATGACAGCCAAATTTGCATGCCCTATGGCTGGATATGGTCTAAGAACGAGTAATTGTACTAGCATTAAGATCTGCACAGAAATGTATACCCATATTCGCAAGAAATAAATGAATTATGAAAAATTATGAATTATAAGATTGTTATTTTACAAAATAAAAAGGACGTCAAAGAAAGAAAATAGTTTTTTTTATTTTCTTCAGCAACCTAACAGTATTTTGTTTATTTAATACTTGTTTCTGAAGGTACACAAAAGGTACCAAATCTACTTACTACTTAGCTACATTTGTTGGTTAGCAGTACACCAGCGGTTCTGACGTCAGGATGGCGGGTGTACCTAATTTTTAAATATCTTTGTACGGGTGTAGGTACACAGATTTTCAGGAGAGGTACGTAAAGGTACACAGAAGGTACCAAATAACTGCAATAAATTTAGGCAAAGCTAAAAAGTACACCCGCCTTTCCGACGTACAAAATAAATGACTCCGCTTGAGATACCTTAATGAGCATTTAATGAATAGTAATTGAAGTCGGCCGACCCTTACAAGCTTCAATAAAACGCAACACATATGCTATTGCACGTCGAAGCCGATTAAAACTAGAAAATATGTTAAAATTATTAATATTACAATTATCTTCTGTCCCGCTCGCAAGAAATCTCGGTACGTGTTTCTGGTATTAATTTAGAATTTACTAAATTAGATGGCCAGCTACTGTGTGGGTCACTGAGAAACCTTGGCCCCGACCACCAGTTCAAGAGACTGAATAGTCTCAACACTCACACCACGCGATATATGATCCGCTGGATTTTGTTCGGTAGGAACGTGTCGCCATACACAATCGCCAGTTATATCTAATATTTCACCGATACGATTGCGAAAAAAAGTATGTAACTTACTTGGGCCTAAGTTCCTTTTCAGGGCACCTTTTACTTGTCCAGGCCGTATTCACAGTCGGGACCAAATTGTCTGCTGTAAACTCTGTCTAATATAGAATTAAGCTTACCCTTAGAATCCTTCAGATCTATTCTGAGGTCACTCCCAGTACGTATTTCTGGGATTCCTTCTTCTAGGAGCTGGAACCAGCGTCCTGTACTTAAAGCATATGTAATTATGATCTGATAAGGTAATCTCATCAGACACATGCCTCTCGACAATCTTAGTGCTAGCCTTGTTGGTGGGTAACGTGATGTCAATTTGTTTACCTTATTTAGAATTTGTAAAGAGATACTTACTAAATACTCCAGTAGGTTTTCCCCTATTACATTCACATCTGTGCTCCCCCAGACTGTGTGGTGTGCGTTGGCATCGCACCCCAGGATCTTGTCTAGGTTCTCCCGGCTGCCATATTCAATAAGGTCCTTTATCTGTCTAGATACAGTTTCCTTGTCCGTATAGTTGAAGTATGCAGAGGTCAGGATTACAGTATCCCGCCTTCCGCTCCCTTGTACATCGATCTTAACTGTCGTAAGATCCCTCGAACAAAAATTATATAAGGGCATTACATTTATGCCATTTCTGACATACACACATGTCCTTATATCATTAGTGGAACAGTTGTGAAAATTACACCTCCCATCCCACCCAAACCTCTAATCTCTCCCTCTTTAACATAAGGTTCCTGGATCAGGGCAATATCATATTCCTTCATACGCATCACCTCGATACAGTGATGAAGGTTTATTTTTACGCACCTTAGTCCCGCCATTCGGTCTGCCTACATGGTGGCGTCTACGGTGGCAGGCACTGCTGGCCGCCCCCTCGCTCCATTCCTCCATCAGCGCCTCCGCAGCCTCCGGCGAAGACAGATCTAGACAGTCTGTGTCCGATTATGTCGTTAATCTTCGGAGGCGCGCTTGGCGATAACGTGTAGAGAGCCGTACCTGGTTCATTCACCACTGGGTTCACGGGCTGCTCCCCGTCCCCCACCTCGAGTCCTCGTCGCCACTGAGAAATATGTACGTACTTAGGTATGAATTGCCTCGCGCAGTAAAACACATGTCCGTTCTTTACTCGCTATATTACAAGACTGGCGGTACAATAAAAACTTATGCCTATATACGTTACATGAATATTTCACAATCATACCCTTAGCAATCTGGTTTTTCTTAACTACTCTTGATCGGAATCGGACGGCATTTTTTCCATCCACGACACACAATACTTGCAGTTCTGCCAATAAGGATCTAACGCGAAATTGCCACGTGCTTATAACGCGATAACGTTCACCTTTAAACTGTTCTATATTTATTTTATTTCGCGAATCCATTTCTCGTTATTTAATAACGTGGCCTGGGCCCATAACCTATAAGGAAATGGCAACTGGGAGAAGTAAAAGACAAGTGCACTGAACGCCGGTTCAATTTATTATAAGGCTGGATTTAGTGCATGACCGATGGTGAGCGCGTATGGTGCGCGCTGACAGCATGCGCTCACCGTCGTGCGTTTACTTTAGATTTAGTGCTCGACTGATGATGGAGGTACGTGAACGTGTACAATTAAAAAGAAAAATGAATCCATTTATTAACTCCATAATATGTGCGTTCTATTTATGTAAAAGAAAGAGAAGATATAAAGGAAAGAGAAGATACCATGTTCACCCAATAATCATAGATCGGCTAATTGAAGGAGAATTTATTACACTATATCCAAAGTTGCAATTATAGGAGAAATTTTTTTTTGATTACGTTGGTATGTCAATTAGCTGTTTTGATGAGCTGCTAGCAAAACTTCAAGATAGATTAATGCATCACAACATGTACCGTCTTCCAGTGTCACCAGCAGAAAGATTGGCTGTGAATTTAAGGTAAGTATTTTTCTATTTTTTTAACAAACTTCTTAGGGCCTAGCTACACGGACAATAGTTAACCCAACCCAATAGTTTAGTCGATTGACAAAAGTCAATCAATCAATCAAAAATCAAATAAAGTTTGCACGTTAGATGTTCCACCGTTTTGGAGCAACGATATACTATATTCTCTATGGCTATAGCATCATTGCTCCTAATCGTCTCCTACCTAATATATTGGTTGCCCCGAAAACGGTGCCCTCCGCAGTAATCGATGTTCTTACTCTGTTGTATAGGTTCATCTCACTCCTGTCTGTGATGGGAGCTGGATGAACCTATATGGATAACAGAGCAAGAATACCAATGATAACTGACGGCACCATTGTCGAATGAAAAACAGGCTTTTACGGTTGAACTGATTTTTATTTCATTTTATATGTCTTTCAATTTAATCGGAATATTTCTCAGATAAATAGGGTGTAAAACAGATTGTAACTGTTTTACACCCTATTAAAGATGGTATGGTATAAAAAATAATAAAAACATTTAAATCAGTATTTTATTACTATAAGTATTTTAAAAACATTACATTCACATTTTTCGGCAAGTAAGATATTTTTCTAAATTGCTTGTTTGGTTTTGTGAGTGAACTGGTGCCGTGCCATAAATGGTTGAGGTAAGGTTTCTGCCAGATAAGAATATTGTTCAGGTAGATTTTCTTCTTGAGATATGGATTGATTTACAAGGAATGTATGAGCCGTGTCTGAATATTGCGAAGCCTGTGTTGTTGTTGAAGAATGAGATGTTCCGGGTCGCTAACAAGAGCTGCATGTTGTATTACCGTTTGAAATTTCCATAACTATTCTCAGCACTTCCGAACGGAATAGCAGTTTTTGTTGTATACTAAAAGTTTTAGTGATGGGTAATAGTGAACAAAAAAACGACATATCATCGTTTTGAATAAGTTTCGCATTTTCCTTAAATAAATTCAACATTTCTTTTTCGAACTGGTCCTCTTCATTACTATTTCATATTTCGCCTTTCCTGCACATTTTTTTGTTGTTTGGGAATCGTTCACGCTTTTGGATGTTGAAGGTACTGGTTCCTGAGGATTTTCTTCTGTCATTAGTTGATGTTGCTGTCCCGCTATTTTGAGATTCGTTAATTATGTTTTGACTTCCAGAAATAAATCTTCTGTAGCTACAAATCATTTCTTATCTAGGAATTGCATAAATTTAAAATAGTAATTTATTTTTGCTGCCACCCTCAGATCAATACTTTGTATTTTTCAATGTGGCTTTGCATCTTACATAGGCGTCTCGCGCAGTTTTCCACCGCAGTTGTATTTGTTTATCTCTAAAATAATGCAATATATTTATTACTACATTTAATTAAATATATATTTTTTTGTTTCAGATTCCTTGTAACCGGACAAAGATATACTGATCTTTATTTTAGTTACCGTCTCGGAACGGCAGCTTTAAGTGGAATTATAAAATAATTATGTACAAATATTTGGGAACTACTTCACGAAGAATGCTTTGCCATACCGAAAACACAGCTAGAATGGCTTGAAATTGCTGCTGGTTTCGAGAACACAGCCAACTTCCCTTACTGTATTGGAAGCATAGATGGGAAGCACATAAGAATAATCTGCCCTGAACACAGCGGAAGTTTGTTTACAAATTATAAAAAATACTACACTATTGTTCTGTTGGCAATGTGTGATTCTGATTATAAATTCACCTATATAAATGTAGGTGCTTGTGGAACAGATTCCGATTCAAATATTTTCAAGGAAAGCTCTTTATTTAGACAATTGAATAACGGGGAAATATTGCTACCTCCATCAAAACCATTGCCTAATACTACAGGACCACTTCCATACGTAATTGTCGGCGATGCAGCGTTCGGTATATCGCATATAGTTTTAAGGCCTTACGCACGTAGTAATTTAAGACAAAAAACAACTTCAATTATCGATTGAGCCGTGCTAGGAGGTATATTACTACTAGGCTACATTTGGAATTATGAGTAATAAATTTAATATATTTCATAGACCAATGCAAACTTCCCTTATTACTGTATTCGATAATACAGTAATAATTGTAAAAGCTTTTTGCGTTTTACACAATTACATTAGGAACCGGGATGGTTACAAAGTAGAGGATACATTAACTATTAATGGGCTACAAGATCTAAATTTGAATGTAAACAATAACATCAGATCAGGTGATATGATAAGAGTTAGTTTGCCAACTTTTTCGTTTCTCCCAATGGAGCTGTACCATGGCAAGATTCTAGTATCTTCTAATAAACCAAAGGGGCAAAACAAATCGAGATAGCAGCGCCACGGCGAGCACTTTCACTGTAATAGAAACGAAAACCAGAGTCGCTTTTTCAAACAATATTGTTCTTTTTGAATATGTTGACAATGTTTAAAATACTTTAACAATGAAAGTGCTCGCCGCGCCTCGGTGTCTTTTGACCCTACACAATATAAATATGCAGTTTTATTCACTTCCCTATATTTTTTTAATTGGGTACTATCGCTTGACAAACTTTCTGACCAAGCTTTAATTTTGGCGTCTCTATCTTTGTACAACTCGCAAGAAAGGTCCCACAAAGGTGGATGAACATGTACTTCAGTTATGACATACTCAGTATTGATATTCATCTTGTTTACGATGTTAAATATGCGCGTGCGCTCGGTCGCTGCGTCAGCGTGGCACTGAACCAGTACAGGTACGTTTTTCGACAAGAGCTCTATTAGCAGTATCATGAATTAATTGTGTTATAATTCTATTACTATATAGTTTTCAATAGATGGCGATATTACAAAATTTTGCTGCGGTAGCCATGGATTACAATACAGTAGCGTCTACTTTAGCGTTGTAAAGTAAAAATTCAGTAGGATATTTTGTTTTAGTCTACAACAACTTAAATCATTGAAGATGATAATTTGTTTAAATAATATCTAAAATCTCAGCAATAATGCCATATAAAAGTACAATAAAGCTAAACAGGTAATATCAATGCAGATTAAAATATTTAACTGAATAAGAGTGAATCTATACGTCTCTGTCGCGCAGTGATTCTAAGAAATTGATTATGAATTTTGGCGAATGTAACAATAAAATTGCGCTTGGGGAGTTACTCAGATGCATTGGATGTAAGACGGAATTCCATTATACTTGTCAGAATATTACTTCGGCTCAGTTTTTAAATAAAAAGGTACAATTAAAAAGCAAGTTCAAGTGTGATGCTTGCTTAAACGTTACTAATCGTACCCGAGTAACAGATGAGACTCCGGTACGAGGTATAAGCACTAGGTCCGCTTTGATGGTTATGGATAAAAAGGACGAACCGATACAATCTAATGAGACCAGTACCATGGAAGAAATATTGTTGGTTCAGAAATCATTCCAACATAATATGTCGGGTATTTTAGAAATGAAAGTATTACTACAAGAATAAATGCTATGGAAACAAGATTTATGCAAGAAATAAAGAATATATTAACAAACCTAATACTCGTAAATAATAAGTTGAAAGAAGATTTGAATAATTCTAATAAAAAATGTATAAGCATCGATCTAATATTTGATCGATGTATATAAGCTTGGAAAAGGAAATAACAATTTTGAAGTTAGGGAACCAACATAGCAGGCTTGTGAACGTCAATGCTCGCACTAAAACCAAGATACATGAACCAGCACCAAGCCGTTCACCGAATATAGCAGAAAATTCATGAGACACGAACGTAACTAGAAGGAACAGCATGAATAAATCGCTACAGGAGAAGCAGCCTTGCCCGCCGCCGCCGGCCGTCAGGGCAGCCATCCGCGCTGCCGACCTCACCCGCGCCACCACTTAGCGCCGCGCGCGCTGAGAAACCACCATCGTCGGCTCCTACATCGGTGACGTACGCTATTGTGGCCAGAAGTACAGCGGAAACACTCGACAATAACGTTTGGACAGAAGTGAAAGCGAAGCCAAGATATAATCCTATCTAAAAGGGGTGGGAATTGTATTATCGCGTCGTTGAAAGCAGTTGAACAGAAGAAATACTTACATGTCTGGAGGTTGGATAAGACAACTACTGAGGCGGATTTAGCTGAGTATATAATAAAATAATAAATAGAAATGTTTATTTGACCAAAAAATGAGTTACCAACAAAGTAATTACAAAATAGTGTTGTTTAATGTTTACAAACGGTACTGGTCCTGTGTCCCAAACTAGGCTGTAGCCTGTATTGTGGGAGACAGTGCTCAGACAAAAAGTTTTACGTTAACACAGTGGATGACGTAGTTTTATTGATGTCAGTAGGTCGTAAACAAAGGTACTTTATATCTAAATAATAATCAAAATAAATTTATTCAAATTAGGTTACAAGGTAACACTTATGAATGTCAAAGTTACACGTAAATTTTTTCCTGTGAATTTACATTTACTGCCACGTTCAGCAAAGCTAGGGTGTGTAGGGCTCATGAGAAGAACGGGCAAGAAACTCATAGCCACTCTTTTTAATCGCCAAGTGTACAATAATATTTCATTTACAAATCATAACTGTAAGGTGCTGCAACCATTTCTCCATGAACTACTACTCAACATACTCAAGCATTTGATAAAAATTGATGGTAGCCTCTAAAGCAGCAGTATGGTAAATAGGAGCATCCACTTACATGTACATAAATAATCAAGACAAGACGTGATTATAGTCCGTAGTTTAATCTAATTGTTTAAATAAAATGTAGAAGTAAATTATCGAATTCCACTAAACCAGAATACAGGATAAGACTCAAAAGAAAGCTTAACGGAACTGTCCATAATCACGAGTTGTCTTCATTGCACATTCTTCTTGATTAAAATACGACTGAATGTAACAGTAATGCAAATTCCAGCTTAAGCAAGGTGTAATATTACAAAAAAAAAAATATATACATACATATATTTAAAAAAAAACATAAGTGTTAGTATTGGTCATTTAATATCCTGTGATCTAATTAATGCAAATATTAGTGCCATGGATGTTTGTCATTTAAATAATCATCTATATTATAATATGCTTTAGAAATTAAGCAAGTTTTAATTTTAACTTTAAATTTATTCTCTGGTAATTCTAGAATATTACTCGGGATTTTATTATAAAAACGTATACCAAGACCCATGAAGGAACCATGAACTTTATGTAGACGGTAGAATGGAACACATAATTTATATTTATTTCTAGTATTGATGTTATGTATGTCACTATTTTTTATGTATAAATATATATTTTGACGGACATGCATGATATTAAAATAAATATATTGTGATGCTACAGTTAAAATACCTATATTCTTAAATTTTTCTCGGAGCGAGATTCTAGTTCCTAATTGATAAATTGCACGCACAGCTCTTTTTTGCAATATAAAAATACTTTGTATATCAGCTGCTTTTCCCCATAATAATATTCCATATGACATAACGCTGTGAAAGTAACTAAAGTAAACTAATCTAGCTGTATCAACGTCAGTTAATCCACGGACTTTTCTAATGGCGTAAGCGGCCGAACTAAGTTTCGCTGAGAGACAAGATATTTGCGCACCCCACTGTAACTTTGAATCAAGTGTAATGCCCAGGAATACTGTGGATTCTATTGCTTCCAGTACCTCACCATTCAATGTTATGCTAGGACCAAGATGTTTTACATTAGGCAGTATGAATTTAACACATTTTGTTTTTTTGGGGTTCAGTACTAAATTATTTAAAGTAAACCATTTTGTTACTTGAATCAATGCACTGTTTACTTCGTCAAAATGGTCCCTATTCCTATTTACTTTAAATATTAAGGAAGTATCGTCAGCAAACAGTACAACGTCACAAATATTGTTCAAATAAAAAGGTAAATCGTTTATATAAATTAAAAATAAAAATGGGCCTAAAATCGAACCTTGCGGCACCCCTAGCTTTACAGGTAAGCTATTTGATTTTGTACCATTGACATCTACACACTGAATCCTGTTATTCAAATACGACGTAATTACATCCAGTGCATTACTCTGAACACCGTAATGCCTTAGTTTCCGTATGAGCGTATCATGACAGACGCAGTCAAATGCTTTTGAGAGGTCGCAAAAAACACCAATAGCATTTTGTGAGTTTTCCCACGCTCTGTATATATGTTTCAGTAAAGCTACTCCTGCATCCGTTGTTGAACGACCCTTAGTAAAGCCATATTGGTTGTCATGAAAGAGGCTATTTAAATTAAAATGTCTAAGTAATTGCTTGAGTATTAATTTTTCAAATATTTTGCTAAAAGCTGGTAGAATTGATATAGGCCTAAAATTACTAGGATCAGTTTTACTACCGGATTTAAATAAAGGTATGATTTTACTATTTTTCATCAAATCTGGAAAAGTTCCCGAATCTACACACCTATTAAATAACCCACTTAAATAAGGAGCAACTATATCTATTATACTTTTTACGACCTTAACGGAGATACCCCAGAGATCCCCCGTATTTTTAGATTCCAGAGATTGAAAAGCGTTGATAATATCAGTTGCGTTAACATAATCAAATCTAAATAATACTCTACACTTTGTTACGCTGGAATGTAATAACCTCTCTGCGTCTATAGATGAAGAATTTAATGCGCTCGTGGTGGTAATCGGTACACTAGCAAAGAAATTATTGAACACGTATGCTACATCGGCATTATTTTTGATCATTTTATTATTATCCATCAGACTAATACTATTGTCTATTTGAGTTATCTTGCCACTAGCTTCATTAATAGCTCGCCAGGTAGCCTTAACTTTATTAGAGGACTGTTTGATTTTGTTACTGACGAACTTGGACTTAGCTAATTTGCATACCTTTTTAAAAATTTTGGAGTAATTCTTAACATATTCTGTAAAAGTAGGATCAAAATTATATTTCTTCATACTATATAACTCATACATTTTTACTCTGCTCTTATAAATACCTACGGTTGCCCATTCGTTAAATGTCCTAGTTTCTTTAATAACTTTTACTTTAAACCTAAACGTATTATCAAATTCTTTCTTAACAATACCAAAAAAGCTGTCATACTCCTTATTAGGAGATTTATCTTCCCTTATATTAGAGTACATATTACATGAAATTTTATTTCTAAAATGTTTGAAGCGATTATTTGTTAAAGGCCTAACAAGTATCTTTTGTTTAATATTATTATTATTAATGTTTGGAAACATTGCTAATTGTCCACAGTGATCTGAGGTTAAGTCAGTGGTAACTAATTTGTATGAAGCGTTACAATCACTGAAAATGTTATCTAAACAAGTGGAAGACGTGGCAGTTATTCTTGTTGGTTCCAAAAACAAATTCGTTAAATTAAATGATTTAAATAAGTTTATAAGTCTATTAGCCAAGGAAGAGCCATCTAGTATATTAATATTAAAATCACCGCATACTAATATGTATTTCCTACTAGTTCTGATTTTAGTAATTACATCTTCCATCACTGATTCAAACAGATTAAAGTTACTCAATGGGGGGCGATATACACAAATAATTATATACCATTCAAGCTCAACACTAATATAATTACTGTAATAAAATGTGTGTGTGTGTGTATGTGTGTGTGTGTATGTGTATGTGTGTATGTGTGTGTGCATGTGTGTGTGTGTGTGTGTGTGTATGTGTGTGTGTATGTGTGTGTGTGTGTGAGGGAGGGTGCGTGTGCGTTTGTGTTAACACAAAAATCCTTGTTTACAATTTAAGTTAAAGGGGGTGTGTGTGTATAGTGTATTTTTTACTCTATAAACTTGAGGAGCACTTCCGTATCATCGTAATGTAGCTGGAGTAGCCAGCTGGTTGCGATTGACTTAACCTCATGGATGTTGAGTATTGTTTGAGTGATTTTGAAATCGTGTAATTCCTTTTAACCACGCATTCTACTGGTGATATAGAATAACCCTGACCATATTTTTATTTAATTAGATTTATTTTTTTTGAAAAATTATTATTCCGTTTTTTTCGTGAAATCGTGTCAGATAGTCATATGTTAACCAACCGAGGCAATTTTAATTTTTTACTAATTAAAATAAAAAATCATATTAATAATTAATGTCGTAAATAATAACGGGCGGTCCTTTTTATTGCCCCTTATTATTTACGACATCAGGTATTGTTATGTTATTATTTTTAAATTAAAAAAATATTAAGATTGTGTCAGGTGGTTACAATATGACTATATGAAATCATTTCATGAAAAAAATCTGAACTGTAATTTTGCCGAAACCATTATTCTAATTAAGAAAAAATATCGTCAGGGTTATTCTATATCACCAGTAGAATGCGTGGTTAAAAGGAATTACACGATTTCAAAATCACCCTGTATAGTTTGCAACCAAGGCTCATACTGTCGTCTGGCAAAGGCGGTTCTACAGCGAGTGCTCGAGCAGACCGACTGCTTACTACGTTTTTTAGGATCCGGAAGGGGAACACTCTTAAGATTGTTCTGAGCACAAAGAGCTGTCTAATAGTTAGTACTTTATTGTCAGCGTACAATTGTTTAGTAGGGTATCTTATCGGCTTTTTATTCATTACTTTTAACACAGCTCTTTGTGCCCGTTCCAATTCAAGTAACTGTGTCTTTCTGGAACCCCTCCATACCGGAATGCAGTATTGAATGATGGATTGACATACGGCAAGATATACCATTTGTTCTTTGTCTTGCGAGGTGATATCGCGTAGGGTTTTGAAGAGGTGTATAAGTTTTCTTGTCCTGTTTTTAACGGTTTCAACTTGTATGTATGTTCCACGTCAACCCACTATCCAACTGCACACCTAAGTACTTTGCTTGGCATGGTAGGGTATTACAAGCTGGAAGTGAGTGAAGAAAGTGTTGCGAGGGAAAATTCACCATCCGACAGTACTGGATGAGCTTAGATTTAGCGTTCCGGATGACTACGTGGGGCGGCGGCGGCGACCGCGGCTGCTGGTGGTACCGACAGCGCGTACAAACTTACTGCAACAAGCGCCACTGACGCGAGCATTGCGCATACTTAACTACGTAGCTGAGTGCATCGACTTGTTTTCGTGTTCAATAAACGAATTCACAAAGGCCACTTACTGGATAGCTAGTTGTGATCAACAAAATAATCTTTAGTTCTAGTATATTAAGTGTGTAATTGCATAACTTCTCTATTGCATTGGTATTTCTATTACTGTAATGATAGATGTAAGTATGTATGTAAATAAATGGAAAATAAATAAATAAAAAGATTTAATGGAAATAGTGAGATCATCTAGCAACACTCTGTTTTTGACACGTCATGTTCGACGATTTCTAACAAGAATATTTTCGATTTATGCGTTTGCTCAATGTTAATTTCTTGTTCTTCTGTGTTTTTTGTGGTATTTCTACAACCTAGTACGTTGAGATGAACTAAGTTCCTCCGGCCAGGCATCGAGAGTACCTAAAAACGCTAAAGACTTCTATTTTGTGGTGAATTTGGTCAATTTAGTCACCATAACTCAAAGATCATGTTGTGTACCAGGATGTTTGGTGAAGCTTGGCGACGGTAAACGGACTGTTATGATGCTGTTAAAGTCGCAGCGCATAATTATTATATGACTCACAAGAGAAAATAAAAAATATACACTTTATTTTTGTATATATTATAAAAATTCTAAAGGAATGTATAGGTTGCTTTGACGACTTCAGTTTAGTTCATGATGCTGCTACTTGACCAGACCTCTAGCGAGGCTCGAGTTGCCTATCTATAACAGTATTGTAATCTATGCACTGAACACACGCATATGGCGCCATAGCGCACATAGATAAGACACTATATACTGAGATAGCGCGTCAGCGGACTGACGTACCCCGCGCGCCGGATCGACGAGCTCGACCGATGATTCCCGACAGCGCGACGTAGCTGTACGCGCGTAGGTTACAATCAGTATTGCACTGTAGCCGTTCATATGTTTAGTGAATATAGCTACGTTCGACCGATGTCAGCGCTGACCGTCGGTCGAGCATTAAAACCAGCCTAAGAGAAATACATTCAGAATAATTTATTTCTTAATTTACAAGACATGTGTATGTGTATGTGTGTGTGTGTGTGTATATGTGTGTGTGTATGTATGTCTGTATATGTTTGTACGCGTGCTGCAATTCTTATTTTAAAATATTTAGTAGTGATTCCGATTCTTCATAACATCAATTTTATTTTACACGTCTTGTAGTTAAGAGGATAAATGTTCAGTGTTTCATTTATTTTATTATATAGAAATATACCAAGGAAAACAACAGAAAGGGTAACCTTTGACCAAACGAGGATTTGAATTTATTGTTGTAAGCAATTGATACAGGTCTTCTACTCCCTTCCTCGAGCACTGAGTCATAAATAGAGGTTGAATGTTTTCTTAGCACAGTGTTAAGAATAAATAATTGACTTACATTAAGGACTCGACAGGAGCTATAAAGTTCAGAAGATGGAAATCTGTATGGGCGAAATGTACTAACCTTCAGGACAGCTCGAACAGCTCTTTCTAATATTAGTATCCTTAGATTTACAGGATCCACCCCATATTGTGATGCAATATAACAGCAGACACTGACAAAGAGCGAAGTAAACAATGCGAATAGTCTTGTAATCAGAAATTTCACGCAGGTTTTTAAAGATATAAATTACGTACACGGTTTTAATATTGACAATGACAACTAAAAGATAGATTGAAGAAATAAATTTAAGAAACGAATGAATTTAAGATTTGAATGATTGTACTATTCCAAAACAAACGAGAAATATTAATATAATATGACTACAATGAGAGAAATGAATTTTTTATCGGAATAGTCTACATTATATTATTATATAAACAATCGAAAATAGCCAATTAGCTTCAATGTACATAGTAAGCTCTGCTTAGTTTGGGCTAGATAGTGTTGTGTGTATGTGGTAGAATATTCTTATTATTATTATTCTCTTTATTTAAATATTTTCAATATACTTTTCATTTTTAAACATACATATATCTATAAAAATACATTTAAAAATATAAAATATATGGTACCCCACCGGCATCGGGAACAGGATCCAAGCTGCCGGTGGTTAGGATTCCAGAGATAGGAACCTCCTCACAATGCGTGCTGTATCTAAAAGCACTGCCTTCTGCATCAAACCCTTGATCCAAGCACCCAACGCGAGCCTCTTTAGATGGTGATCGAGGCTCTTGGCTATTAGACCATTGACAGATATGACTATCGGCACAATGATTGCCAAATCAACATCCCACATGTCGACAACCTCGCGAGCCAAATCGAGATATTTAATTTGCTTATCTTTTTCAGCTTTCGCAAGATTGTCGTCATGCGGAATGGTGACATCGATAATCAATGCGCGGCGCTCTGATCGATCTATCACCACAATGTCAGGTTTGTTGGCCACAACAGTCCTGTCTTTGATGTTATTATTATTATTATTAATGAGTCCGTAAAATGTCGCGTTCTAGAACACATATTTATCACCATTATCAGAATAATTATCATCTGCAATAAATATTTTTCATCGTTATTTGGGGAAATCCCATAAAAAAATGAAACGTAAAGGGTTGTCAGTTAGACAGGAAAGCCAATTTTTCGTGTATATAATACCGATGTTATTCACTTTTCTCCCCGGTTTCAAAAGGTATATTTTGTTTATTTATGCAAAAGGCATTATCATTATCGTTCTTTCTCTCTACCGAGACTGTTCACACTTTTCTTTTAGTATGTCACCTAGAAATGAAAACTTCTAATTGGCTGTCTGGATACTAAAATAATCACTGTTATGTTAAATTAGCTGTAAGCTTTCCAGGAATTGCAACAAATTGTAGTTAACATACCTTTCTTCAAGGTCATTGTTTGCTTTTGTCATGGATCATGCTTGTTTTTATTCGTTTACTTACCTAATATTGTATGTGTATTCGTTTTTACGTCGTGTGTAAACCTTGGTATGGGTGTTTTCGTGTGGTGCTATTGTTTGGTAGTGTGGTATTCTACTTAAAATGTATACCGTTTTGCATTAATTAAAATCCGTTCAGTACTACCGAAGACCGGCCCATCGAAGAAGTAGGTATATCTTCGACGAAAATGTATCGATGTAACGTCAATCAATGTATCCTTGAAATCTCGGCTATGAGTGCGATTTACTTATATGACTTCACGGGTAAACTATAGAATAATTCACGCGAATGAAGTCACGGGTTTATTTTTGTCTACAATATTAGTAAGGATACTTTAACTCATTTAATTTATTTAAATATATAATACTGGCCGTCTGATCAGAGCAAAAAGGATAAAACACTTAGAAGACGTAATTCGAAAAAAACGTCATTCTGTAAAATGCAGGCACCTAAAAAGCACCCAATGTCAACGCTTAATATATAAATGTATATTTACAACAAACTAAGGACTGTTTCTCTAAATAAGTACATACAGTAAACAATCCATAATGGATTCTTCAGGCCCTCAGTCCCAAACAGCTGAGAGCGAAGCGGCGTCACAGCCGGGTGAAAGTAAGTAGCGGCTCCAATGTTAGGTTACACTGAACATATTCTATTTGAAGTCACGAAGAATGCCTATGCAACTAAATTTCTATTTCCTTTAGTCGAGATGCATAAATAAAGTATCGGTTAGGTGACTATATTATGTACGACTGTGTAGTTTGTGCATTGGTGGCTGCGAATGAGTAGCTGCTAGAAATGTCCAAATTGCAAAAATGGTGCGGTAGTTGTCACTTTGACGTCTTCAAGAGATACCTTAAATTTCTTGGACTATCTCGCTTTTACGTGCAAGACTAATGATAAACTCTAACAATCAAAATGCAAAATCGCCTACGATAATATTAAAATGAGAATCTGGCAGCAAATATACGGATAAATGGTAGTGGGATTGCTTTAAAAACGGGCCGATTTAATTAAGGGTTGAGTGTTTGAAGAGGAGGGAGGGGGGGAGCTTTAAACCCCTCCAATTACCCCCATCGCGCGCAAATGTCTAGTTACCGAGAAATATTTAAAATTTGTTCAAACATAATCTCAAAATTGTGACATTTTATAATCTGTCTTGCATTAAATCTGTTGTTTTGGAAGCAACTTACAACTGAGACGTCTCCGGCGCTGCAGGAAGGGCAGCCTCTACGCCATTGCATTACAGCTGGCGGAGGCTGCCCTCCCTCCGCGCGTCCGCCTTTTTATAACCACTCTAGGGGTAGCGCATAAAATACTGGGGAGAGTAAAGGTAGGCTAAGGAGTGGGTCGATTCAGAGGTAAATTTTTAAGAGCACTAACTGAAAAATAAACTTAGTGAAAA
Organism: Catocala nupta; assembly: GCA_963675205.1. Lineage (NCBI taxonomy): Eukaryota > Metazoa > Arthropoda > Insecta > Lepidoptera > Erebidae > Catocala > Catocala nupta. Next base: position 8,998,241 of record OY776080.1, read on the forward strand.
GTAGGTATTTGAAATAGTAATTTTTTCTGGCGAGAAAAAGTTGCGTGTCATTTCACGTAAAAATAATATCTTTTACCAAATTTGGTGAAATAAAGCGATCATTTTACAATAAATGTTTTATTACATATAAATAATTAAAAATAGATTTTTGTATCACATTTTATCAAAAAAAGACGAAACAAATTACGTTGGTGTCATCAAAAAACCGTTCCATTTCACGTGTTTATAAAAATGTCTAAAAACAAAACTACGCGAGTGCGCGGGGTGGGGATGGTTCCGGAAGGTTGGAAAATCCACCCCCAACATATTTCAACCAGCACCAACCCCCGTTAAGATCAGCCCGTTTCTAAAGCCAACCATGGTGGTTTTCAGACTTGCCAGTGGCAACGGCGCAAGTGTTAGAGCCTATGGTGGCAGCGTTTCCGCCATACCCACCGTATGCAGTTCCACCAGCGCCTCCATCAGTCGCAGATACCATAATTGCCGGTCGCGATCTCCGATTTAAGCATAAGGCCGCAAAGAGAAGACCTGCATACCCTCCACCTAGGCCAGCTGGGGCCAGGTAATTTAATGTGTTACTCACAAAATTATAATCTTTCTATCTTTTTAAATATTTACGAATTAGATTCTCTTACTTATATAAACCATTCCTGACGCCACTTTAAGCTCTACATGCTTATATTGAAGCATAGGCACCGTCGCAGGCGTGATTTTTTGTAATTTGTCATTCTAGCTTATATGGTCTTAATTGCATGATTACCAATATATCAAATAAAAATGGTCCTCATATATTTTGATTTTCATTTCATTATTGTTCCTATTACTTATATTATTGCAGAAGTCCTAAGTCAACTGACGTAAAGTTATCTAGAAAAGCTCTGAAAGCACAAGCGCGGTGTCTTCGGTGTCATGGGACGGTACTCACCGATCGCTTAGAGCGTATATCGAAGCCTCAGCGACGCAAGATCATATATCTGTGGCGAGAATATGCGCAAATGTTTCCAGCCGAAACGGTCAGAACTTTTAACAAATTTACCACTAACTTTTAACAGTTTTACCACAATGTAGAACTTCATTAATATTTTAGGATAGTAATGTATATCTGATAAACAACCTATGAACACCAGCAAGGTGCAGCGGCTCAAAAATAAATAATTAAAATTGTATGACAATTTCAAATATGTTATTTATTTATAATTAAAAATTCGAAACAAGTGTAATAAACATTACTATAAAAATTAGGGGCTGGTTATTTTTGGGTTTACGGAGATCACCCAAATCAGATGAGTACCTATCGACTAGACTGTATGATATCGATAAGTCGATAAAAACAAAAATGCTATATCTTAGTCAAAATAATGTATACGAATTTATTTGTCACAGTTTTTCATAGGGGCTATATTATTATGGGACATTTAAATATGACCACAACTTTCTGTTACACACTGTACACAACTTTCTGTTATACATTGTATATAAGTAAAATGCGTAATAATTTGAGACTTGTATTCCTTAACAAGTTTACGTTACTATGTTGTTTTTTAGAATATATATATATATAACATAGTAACGTAAACTTGTTTAAGAATACAACTCTCAAATTATTATAATGTTACTGTGTTGTTTTTTAGAATATATATATATATATTTATCCATTTCGTGTTTTCAAGTTCTTCTTTATATATATTTATATATTATTAATCCATTCGTGTGAGATGATTGTTTATGCTTCAAAGTTCTTTGGCATATATATCATATATATGTGAAGCTCTGCATAATATTTTCCTTTACATAACTTCACAAATCACCAAATCTCAGATCATCTGATAAGTACTATCAAGCTTAAAAGCTTATTTGCTTAAAGACTATCTCTTTTTGGGTTTGTTTCAGGTTGCACGTTTAAGAGCTATGCTGGATGCAGATGAACCGTTTAAGCCAGATCAGGCTTATGAATATTTTGTTAACTTAAAGAAAGGCAAAAAGAAGAATGCCGCGTAAGTCGAAGGTTTTGTTTATTTATCGACTATACTATTCGTTGTAGGTATGTGATCCATGACCAAATCATGTCGATTTTGTAACTTTTTATTTTCTTTACTTTTTTGTAATTTCAATCAGTCTATGTAGTAAACGGAGTATCATGAGCGAGTTGAGAACAATGTCATCAAAATAAATTACACATTCAGCATTTACACGCCTTTTAACGAAGCATCCTCAGGATAGAAAGGCAACAAAACCTGTATCTAAAATACCTCAGATCATAAGATCGTCACAGCGTAGTAAAACTATATTATTTACGAATATAGATATGTAGAGTCTTGACGCCAGACCCTCGGCTAGAAGCTCGTGCTTTAATAATAATTTATCTTTGTTGCCTGTTTAATGTCTTGGTTGATTCTGTAGTGGATGCAGTTGGTTTCGGGATTAGAATGATCGCCCTCGTCCATTGTATGCCAAGGCATGAGAGTCCAGCAGTTATAATATCGAAAGCACTCTGGGACCGGCGATTTACAGACGGGACGGCAGCGGCAGTAAGCCTTTATTACCAGTGGCACATTATACATTTTTGTATCAAAACAGCTAGAAATATATAATTTTTTGTATTAAAAGGTCAAACGAGAAGCTATCTTATGGCTAGAGTTGATCTATTTTTATTTGTTTTAAGCAGCTTATTTCACCACCTATGGATGTGTACCATGACATTGGCCCTTTGAACTTGGTGCTATATTTACAATGATATTAACTTTTTTTGTAGTGCACGAGTGAATGAAATTAAAAAGGATATTCTTTCAATGTATGGTGAAAAACGATTTTTGTGGGCGCGTAATGCTACAGTTGCTTTTGCTAGAGGCATTCAGCTGCGATTGGCTAAATCTGGCCGATATGCACTGAGTGATGGGTAAGCATACTGATGAAAACAAATAATTTAAGCTATATAACATAGACCTAGCAAAATGTTGTCCCTCTTCAGGTTAACTATTTGCCACCAAATCAAATTTATATCTATTTAAAAAACATATACTGTATAAAATAAAAATGCTTTGTGAATATATCTTCATAAAGTTTCCGAACTTTATTGATCGGACTTAAAGGCACATAGCGCATTGAGAGACAAATGTTCAGCAGTGGACTAATGATTATGATGATTATAATTATCATCACGGTCTATAAAAATGAAAGTAATAATAAAGTATTATTCTCTTTATTACAATTTTTCTAATGATTACATTTTTAAATATAATTAATATAAAAACTGAAATGACCCACCGACATCGGGAACAAGGTCCGAGCTGCCGGTGGTTAGGGCCCTAGAGAGAAATCTCCTCACAATAAGCACCGTGTTGAGTAGTACTGCCTTTTGGATCAAGGACTTGATCCAGCCATCTAACGCGAGCCTCTGCAAGTGGTGTATTATTATAATAAACAATTTATTGTCAAAATTAAACTGCTTCCGCCGAATTTTATCATGATTTATCATGGCAGCTGAAAAGCAACAGGAATCGTCGGCGAAAGTGATGTAACTCTCTAACATACTTTGTTGCTCTTAAAACGTATTTTTCAAATACATTAAAGTAGTTTAATATTAAAATAGTATCTCTATTTTAATATAAATTGCTATTTATGACAGGATGTTACGGCTATCTAATATTATCTTGGACGAGATTTGTGGCTATATGCATATGAAGACGCCTTCAAGACAAAATCGTCATCCTAAAGAAAAGTTTATGGTTGAATTGGCTGATAAGGTACGCAATCATTATTATAGGAGATAAACATATAACCTAACTGTTTTATAGCTTGTATTTGCATGGGCAGATACAAGACAAACTACATTTTGTAACACGCTGTTTGAGATGGATGGGCGAACATAGTTGTTGTTAAGAAATCTCAATACGAGCCCGGAGTTAGGAAGTTGGCGGTGTTAGACACCCCGTGCATCGGAAAGCACGTAAAGCGGTTGGTCCTGCGCCTGATCTCTTTCCGGTCGTGTCGGATTATTCGTCCCATCGGATAATGAGAGTTAGGGAAAAGAGAGTGCACTTGTTTGCGCACACACTTGTACACTATAATATGTCCTGCGCTGATGGCCAGTCTCCGTTAAGATTGGCCGCTGTGACCGAAATTCGGTCAGGAGGACATTATTATTATATGTTAGAATAGAAATAAACACCGCGCCGCACTATGGGAAAGCTCCATACAACGCTGTCTCAAAACTGTTTTTCACAAAATTCGATGTTATGGGATAATAATCATAAATATATGTAGTATTATAAATGAAGTTTTCTTAGATATTTTTTTAACTGAATTTATTTCTTTAACCTAAGTATAAATATGCATCAAACGTAACTCATGTTTGGTAGCATGATTGTATCGCGGTACGTTATTATAATTCAATGCCTAAGTTTTTGATATAAATATATAAGTAGGTAGTATGCATTTTTAAAAAGCTGATGGTTCGTTAAATTGTTTCGCATATAATATTTTATATATTGCTATAAAAAATTAAATAAATTGATGTAGTCTAAGGCGGTATAATTTAGAGGTACTTGTAATTTCAATGAGACATTTACCTGTTGACGATGCTTGCCGATGTCGATATATTTATTGCATTAAAATTTATATGCATTGTAGCATCAGAGGATAAAAAAGAAACAGCGCCTATTTGCACCTTTTCTAGCAATGTGTTAAAATATATTGCGATGTAATGAGAAACAACAATCCAATATTTGAAATGCATCGTATCTCTCATAAAATCTCATGAATAGGCTTGTTTTGTAAATATATTATTATAATCAATGTATACGACCCATCTCGTGTTTTATACTCGGTGATAAGATACTGAAAATAGCAGCTCTAAAGGATCAACCACAAACAATTTTAAATTAATTATCTATTGAGGTCAATTGATGAAGAGTTAATTATAGATATGAGTCTTTTGATTATAGATCTTTTTATAGTATTTTTAATTCTATACAGGGTGATTTTGAAATCGTGTAATTCCTTTTAACCACGCATTCTACTGGTGATATAGAATAACCCTGACCATATTATTTTTTTATTAGAATTATTTTTTTGGAAATATTAATGTATCGTTTTTTTTGTGAAATGGTTTCGCTTAGTCATATGTTAACCACCCAAGGCAATTCTACATTTTTACTAATTAAAAAAAAATTACGTCAATAATTAATGTCGTAAGTAATAACGGGCGGTACTTCCCGCGACCTACATATCCCTTCTCGACGCTCGCGGCGATCGCTAGCCGGCACTGCGCAACCATTACCTAACCATTAAACCTTATCCATTCTCATAACCAATTAAGATAACCAAGAGATCTAACAATAACCTGAGTTACTTACTTTCCTCACTTAGTTAACAAAACTACCTATGATTGGATTTAAACCTTATGATTAATAAATCATTGCTTGATACTGACTACCTCTGTTGTACCCAAGATATTTACTACACAAATATCAACCCAATAAAAACAACAGCTGTTCTGTAAAGAAATAAATTCTATGATACAACATTTTAAAATATTGGAGGTCAAAGAAGTTCCTAACCAGCTCTACCGTACCTACCTACCTAATTACCACAGATTACCAGTTTCTACGACCAACACATTCATAATACACACCAACCTATGTTTATCTACATACCTAAATGTTATACCTACGTACGACAAATGAAAACAAACTTTCCTTATCTCGCAAACATTCACCGGAATGATAAATGGATAGTTACTCTTACATGTGTTATTTAGATTTGTAACTGCAAGATTACACACATAAACATGAATGCTTCAAACAACACTGCTACCTACTACCTACACAAAACTCCAAGGATATGACCAATAACTTACTTACGTATAACATTTACCTAAGTAGAATATTACAAAGCGACCGTAAGACGCAGCATAATATCATATTGAAAACTTTAATACTTACCAAAACTACACAAAGAACTTAAAATCAATCCAATCATGTGAACAACATCAGTTCAGTAGGTATGAAACAAACACGTAAGTAGATACACATTCACTTTAGGCATCAATAAAATAACGTAGCTTTAATACAAACTCACTCGTTTAGTAAAATAATGATTATTACATGTTAATGTCGATAACTAGATAGAAATACGCAATTCCAGCATAATAACATTAAATAACAAACAAACCATCAGCATCGATATAATCGCGACGCGTGCACACGACAGTATAAAAATAATGAAACTGATATTTTAATATTTGTGTAATTTTTTGTACTGCTTGGTCAAACACATAACATAAACAAGCCATTTTAATACTTGTGCCAGTGATGCAAGGTTTCCTTTTCAACACAGGCGGTCGCCTTTGTGTCATCCTTTATAATCGCCGACGCGGCCGTAGTTACATAGTTTTAAACTTTATTACTTACATGTTAAGAGTGATTTCGCCATGCATTATTGTGTCGGCAAGTTACTTTACGTATCAAATAATAGGTATAACAATTCAAAACAAGGTGATACGTTACGTTTTGGCCGATCGCGATCATAAGGTCCAGGGCTCGATACCTGGCTCATGCCTCATGATGCTTATTCGTACCGAAACTAAATACCTACTTAACGAGCAACGGTAATATTTAAGTTAACGAAACACTTTACGTATTCTTTGTTATAGAAATACATGTTAAAAATACATAAAAACATGTTATAAATGTTATAATAATAAAACAAAGACATATCACACAAAAAACTATGATTTAAACAAAGTAACTTGCAGATAAAAACAAAAAGATAGGTGAGTAAACGTTGGGTTTTGAACTACGACCACAAAAATACTATCTACAGTTTTAACCACTCGGCTATGATGTTCTTATAATAGACCTATTCTAGTAAATGTGGCCTCATCCGTCCACAAAATGTTTCTTTCCATCTCTAAAAACCAGGTACAAAATGACACCCTGGCTGAAAGGTCCGTTACGGTCATGTCTTGCACATATTGGAAATGATAGGTATGCTGCCCAGACGCGTTCAGCAGCTGCTACACATAACTTTGGCTGACATTAAATCTTCGAGCCGCTTGCCGGGTGCTGGATTGTGGCTCTCGAGCAAAATATGCTATGATTTGGCGCCTTAAATGTTCGTCATAAGACGGTAAAAGGCCTCGTGCTTGGGCATGCCTGGGAACACTTAACTGTCCATAATCAAATAAATTCTGTACAAGCCCAAGTATCCGCCTTGGTGATGGTACAGGTGAGTTCGGGTTGCGATGTTGGAACCATAGCCTGGTCTCATTTAAATCCTGCGATCTTGCGTAATGCAACAATTTCACCTAATTCTCTATTTGAAAGTGACGACATCTTGAAAAAGGCACGTGCGCTCAGTAACAATAAAAATATGTAGGTACTGATTTTATTTTAAATTATAATGTTTTATTTCTTAGGAAAACTAAAATAGCGGCATCGTTTGTCGGTTAGCTAAAAAGCGACACTACCTCAACAAGTACAAACAAGTATAGCTCTTATTTCGTCTATTTTGAGTTCAATTAACATTAGACACTATTTGCAGTCGGCTTTATGAAACGATTATTAGGTATTTTATAAGCCGCTAAACGGATGACATTCTGATTTCGAACTTTATTATCTTTTAATTAGGAATGAAGTTCTGGTGCAGTTCTCGGTGTTTAATAATTTATTCGTCAATTGCCGGCACAGACAGCCGTGTCTCAATTGTCGCAAATGTTACATGCAAATTACGAATATCGTTTTAGGTTACCTTAGTAATGGTGTGTTGGTTACTGCGGTTGCGAAGTAAAAGGTAAATAAGTAAGTAATATTACTTCGTAATGGCAGGAATTGCCTAACACGCTGCGGTTGTTAAAAGTTTGTTAAAATTAAACAAAATAGCACTCGCTGGGAGTTGAATCTAATCGTTTCCGTGTAAATGAAACAAATAAAAAATTACGAACAGAACTTCACGATACGTAAATAACAACTGCAACTATGCGTACCTACTTGTTGATCCAGCGCGGCGGCGCACAGTGGGCTGAAATTCGTGTTTCATAGACATTTAAATCCTTTTTTGAAAGCGACGCTTTTTTTGCTTGGGTACGATCGGGAATACCTTCTATATACCTGTTATGATAAACTTTTGGGCTTATAATCGAAAACAGCTCTCTTAGAATTTTTTTCGAAAAAATTTGTATGGAGTCGACACAATAAATGATGATATCTCCGTTATCGCACAATTGCGCCTAATATCCTCTTAGGTTATTAATATATGAATTATTTTAGATTTTTTGACATACTCCATGACAAGGTCAGACGTGCGCTTTTTTTTTTTAAATCTTTAAAATATTTCATTTTTTGTTTTGTTTATTTTTTTGTTTTAACTGATATCAAGTTTAACTTGGATGTATATAGACTAGATATTTACACAAATTTGTTGTGTGCAATATTAGAAAGTGAAACTCATTAAAAACCATACAAAATTAGCTTGATTTCTTTAAGCTTATATTTCTAACATAGAAACATTTACACATAATGACTTAAATACAAATCGTGATCTGACATTGGCGCTGAGTCCTGCAGACACCTTCACCCAAAATTAGCAGGTGTCTGCAGGAATCAGCACCACTATCTACTACTACTACTTTAATATCTATTGGATAAATAGGCTAAAAGATTAGTTGTAATTAAATATTTTTAAACATCATAAGACATATTCTGTGGTTAGTTTAGTAGCACTAGAAATACACTTAAAAGTAAATTTTAGTAGTTGTGCAATACATATAATCATACAAATAACAACTCATTAAAATTAAAATATGGTAAAAAAATTACAATAAATATATATATATGACAAAATTAAATAAAACAATTTATATATTATTTAAAAATATTGCCTATTCTGAATCACTATCTTCAGAATCGAACTCGGAGTCAGAATTTATTTGATCAATATCCATAAACTCAAATTCAGGTGTTTGAAGATTCAGCAGATCCAATGTTTCATCAAACAAAGGTTTCTTTTTCTTGGTATCCAACGTTGGTCTTACTGCTGAAATAAGCGGATCGGACGAAAGTAGAAGAAAATTAAAGATATCTTCATTGGAACTCACTCTGCTCTTCTTCCGTGAGTGATGTTCTCTAAATCTTCTGACGTCCTTGTTCCTCGCTTCTGAAGCTTCCTCAGATAAACACCCAATCGGAACAATTGCGTTAGCAGCAATAATTTCGGCTCCGTGAAGCAGTATCGTGTGCACTGTTGATGACATGTAGTACCAACTGTACAATTCCTCATATTTCTCAGCAGTAATGAATGGACGCATATTCTTTAAATTTTGAAACATTGATGGGTTCACCTGAAGTTATGGCTTGCAACAATATAGCAAATCTTCGGACCAGATCTTCATCTAGACCAGTGATAGCCGCAGTCTTATCAGGAAATTCAAAGAATCGTCGTGCAGTGTTGCCATCATTAGTTGTGCCATAACCTTGTTTTACGACATCGATTAATAGGTTGAGCTCCGTATTGAACCTGGCTTGGATCGTTTTCTTTCTTGCATCTACTGCGGCTTTCTCACTTTCCCCTCTAGCAGACCACTTTTTAATATCTAATTTATAAGCGATATGCAAAAGACATTCCATTGTGTTAATACGTGCATGTAGTGAAGAAAGTCCGAGCTCCATCAAATCATCTTCTGTTGATTTATTTTTAACTACTTCTAAGTTGTTCATCTCTGATGGTTTTGCCAAACAAAGGTAGCACGCTGCATTCGATCTCACGTTAGGTGAAAGATAAGTTTTTATTTCAGCATCAATCATGGTGAGCATAAGCTTATGACTCACCATATTGCTATCACACTGAGATGGTTGGAGAGCCGATATCTCAGCTTTCACTCTTTCATTTTCATCCTTCATCACTGTTTCACTTTCTTTAATAAAGGTGAACTGTACTGGACGACAATACGCTGCTGAGCAAGGTTTCGGGTTCTCCCAAACTGTGATGTCTTCACATATCATCTTCAGTGGCGATAACGAAGTCATGAAGATGCAAGAGTCATCTTGTGCAGAATCCATCTTCTGTTTGTATTTGCTTTGGCTGGATGCTCCGTCGAAACCGTATTTACATATTAAGATCAGTTCTTTATTTTGTATAACTTCTGGCAAAGATTTTATTATTCTCTTTGCTGTCAGATCTAGCAAAGCTTGGAGGGAAATTTTTGCTGAAAAATCTGTCACCGTAATTGAATTTTTCGGCTCAGGTGGAAAGCACACGTTCTTTTCTTTTTTCACGCAGTAATACTAAGGGTACAATTGCTTAAGGCCTTCTCGAATTGCTGATTCTCGAAAAGTTATGTATTGCCTTTGATAATTTTAGAGATATCAGTAAACCGAGTGCTTTTTGGGGTGAAAAGTTTCTTTACTACTTGGTTTTTTTATTAAATCTTGAAATTTTTCGATTGGTTCTGGGTGCTTCACCATATATTCGATCACTGCAGCAATGTTGTTTTGGCCTTCGTCTTTCAACTTAGAAATAGTAGCAGATACGAGCTCACTGGAATCTTTGTCAGGTCTCCACTCCGCCTCTTTTTCTGTTTCATTCCCAAGTCTTCAAAAAGGTTTACGGCTTGATATTTTTCGTTTTGTCATAGTTCCCGTTAATGATGTAGATGGCTCCAAATGCGAACTAGTAGCGCTTGAAGATGATTCCAAAACAGTTATATGAGAACGTGGTGATGGCTCCGAAAGTGGCACTATAAGGTTTCCCTCCTGCTGAGTAATTGACTTTATATTTTCTTTTAAGCAACTCGGCCAATCAACATCATCCTCGAGCCAACTTTCGTAGTCAGTTCGGAACCTCTCATATTTCCGTTGTATTGATTCATACCGTTTATGGCGCAGCCCTAGTGAATCTTCGGCAAAATTATTTTAGTCACACAATCTTCTTCAGACACACTGTTGTTTAAACGAGATAGCACGGTATGAAACAAAAAATTATAGTCACTGAGTTTAGGAGCGCTTTTCAAAATAACGAACAAATCCAAGTTTGTTACGATACTTGCCATGGTGTTTGTACTTTCAATGATTGAAGAATACTAAATGATTTTCTTTTAGTATGCTCCTATTTATTGCGATCGACTTTAATCTATTTTCCCGAACAACTAATTTGCTAAATAACCTCTTAATTATTTATTAACGAGAACTTAATTATTCAATAGATATAGATATTCAAAAAGTCAGTAGATAGTTAACATATCATTAACAAACAATAATTTCCTTAATTTTATTGGGGATTTTGAGAATTATTTTCATTTTTTTTCAAATCATTTATTTCGGGCTGCATAAGCCCATAGATAAATACCATAACCTAGATTTACATATTATAAAATTTTATAATACATAGGTACACACAACACCATCTAGCCCAAACTAAGCAGAGCTTGTATTATGGGTACTAGACAATGGATAAACATACATAGATACTTAATTTTTTTTTTTAAATACATACATATTATACATAGAAATACCCAGACCAAGACAAACATTCATGTTCATGCACACAAATGTTTGACTTGTGCGGAAATCGAACCCGCGACCTCAGGCGTGGCAGTCGGTTACATTAACCACTACGCCATCGAGGCCGATTTGATGTTAGTAAATACACCTTAATACTATGTTAGTGTAACTTCACTTCGCACACTTAATACTAGTGCGCTCGGCTGGTACTTGTCCGCGGAAGCGACGGAATACCACGTCTTGCGGCCAAAAGCTTTCATCCAACACCTTTTGCAGGTAACAGTCAGGTAGACGCACGACGAACGCTTTAAAGTTGACGTTGCGGCGCGACTCCAGCAACTGCACTCTCGGCACGTACTTCAGCTTTTGGCACACGTACTTCGCGATGTCCTCCGCCTCAGTGGTGTAGTGCAGGCGCGAGATGTACACCGGCGTGTTCGGGGACGCGGCACGCACCTTCAGGTTGGGATTCACAGGTGCTTTGCCACAACCGTTCTTAATGTTTCGCGAACGGCGCTTCCTCCGTTGCACCGTCAGGAAACCATCCTCGGTAGCCCGGTTCGTTGCTTTTGTAGGCAAGGGCTTTGCAGGGGCGCTCGCAGAGACCGTGGGGTCAGCTGTTCTTACAATTCGCGCAGAACAGCGGGGAAGAGCTGCGGGTGCGGGAGCGGGGCTGCGTGACGCGCTTGCGGCGCATAACGCAGGCTCAGCAGTCGGCGCCGGCGACAAAACCGCTGACGCATAACTCGTCGCCGATGTGTTAAGGCATGCACCTCGACGCGTGTTCACACTGTTTACACGCGTCGGTGACCCAGTTATTGGCACAGACTTGCGCAACGCCTCTAGTTCGATGCGCAAATCTGCAACAGTGACCTCCGATGCACTCAACTTCATCTGAACTTCTGCTAAACTTGCCTTTAAAGAGACGATGTCTTTTAAAAGGCTAGAGACGTCGACGTGATCGAAAGTGACGGCAGATAACTTGTGTAAGTCTCTCGCCACAAATGTCGGCACGTCATCTGGATCGGTCTCCTTAAGCAGCGTTATGACGTCCTGTAGATTCTTCCTTGTCCCGTCACGTCGACGAGATACCATCTGGTCGCTCTTGTTCAGCAACCGGAACACCAGCTGCTTAGGAGCTACAATCTCCTCCTGGCTAAAGTTTAAAGCGCAGATCTGGATGACGGACACCTCGTCCATCACGTCCAGCTTCTGCTGCATGAACGCCAGCAATTCATTTGCCACGAGTGTGTCACTCATGGTAACAGAAATAGCGAGCGTCGGCTCGCGCCGCGCCTCACAATAATAATATTAATTATTATATTCGCTGCACACGTCCGCCTCACAGCATTGTTACTATTTCTGGTAATGAGTTTTCTAGCGAATTTCACTTTCTAATATGGCGCATAGTTGATTTGCGTTAATGTCCAATCTATATACATCCAAGTTTAGCTTGATATTAGTTAAAACAAAAAATAAACAAAACAAAAAATGAAATATATTTAAAGATTTAAAAAAAAAGCGCACGTCTGACCTTGTCATGGAGTATGTCACAAAATCAAAAACAATTCCTATATATTAATAACCTAAGAGGATATTAGGCGCAATTGTGCGATAACGGAGATATCATCATTTATTGTGACGATGCCATACAAATTTTTTTGAAAAAATTCTAAGAGCGCTGTTTTCGATTATAAAGCCAAAAGTTTATCATAACAGGTATATAAAAGGTATTCCCGATCTAATCCAAGCAAAAAAAAGGGTCGCTTTCAAAAAAGGATTTGAATGTCTATGAAACACGAATTTCAGCCCACTGTGCGGCGCGGCGCGGCGGCGTAAGAATCCAATCCAAAGAATTCATCAAACTTTTACGACCAACTAGCGTAGCGAGAGGACGTGTGTACAATTTACAAATAAAAATAATTAATTTTGTCATTCAAAATTGCACCTAATATAGTAACTTACATAACATATTATCGCATAAGTGAGTGTCAACAAGTTACCCAGTGAGCGCCGTACAAAGAAACAGACTGCGAGGCGACACTAGCGGATTGCGGTGTGCGTAAGGAATATAAGGTAGTGCACATATTTTACTAGCGGAGCGGAAAAATTGTATTGCTCATTGATAAAATGAGTGTCTTACGGTCACCTACAAATACATCGTCCAATAACGATGGCCCTGGTACCAGTATTGGATCTGGTGGATCTCAGCCCAACCTGTCAACCATCGGGCTCACAGAGTCTGAATCTAGAAACATATCTATGCGTAAGAGAAAAACCCCTGACGATGATTTAGTATATCAGTTCGGCGAATTCAAAAAGGAAATCATAGAAATACTCAGTAATTTTGGAAAATCGCAGGCTGAAAGTCTTGATACTATAAGGCAAGATATGTCTACCATAAAAGAACAGTTGGGTGACATCAAGGCCACAACAGAACAGCTGATGGCGGAAAACAAGAATCTGAAATCTCAAATGCGAAACTTAACAACTACTCTTGATAATACTCAGGGCAAAATCAAATATCTAGAAGACGATATTCGTAATCTCCAGTCGAATAACCAGTCTTATCCGATATCATTAGAAAACTCAACATCAAGGTTGTGTGGTGATATAATAACAGAAATCCAAGAACGTACGGAACGTATCAAGAATATTGTAATATTTGGGATTGAAGAATCACATTCAAATAGCATGCAGAATAAAATAGACGATGACAAAAACGAGGTCAAAAAGATCATATTAGCTATACATCCCACTTGCCCCGATCCTGTAAGAGTTATACGTCTAGGAAAATATAATGAGAACAAAGCACGTCCTGTAAAAGTTTGCTTTGCAACCCAAGAACCAACACAAACTATACTCAAGAAAAGAGCTAACCTGAAGGACAACAGTATAAAAATTTATTCTGACCAGACCCCATTTCAAAAGCAAGCAATGATAAAACTACGCGAAGAATTACAAAGGCGCATAGAAAATGGAGAAAATGACGTAATAATAAAATATCAAAAAGGAGTACCAAAAATAATTAAAAAGCAGCAGAATCAACAACTACCAAGAAACTAGAAGTAAGGGAAAATACAAGAGATATTGCTTATAAAAATCAATTTATAACTCATAGAATTTGTAACTCATATGATAATTTAATTATTAACAAAAAATCAATAAAATTTCTTTATACAAATATTCGCAGTCTAGTGAAACCTGGAAAATTGGATGAAATAAGATGTGTCATAGAATCGTTTCAAAAAATGGTCCATGTGATAATATTTACCGAAACTTGGATAAAAAGTGATGATGAAGCTCAAAGACTAAATTTACCAAACTATAAACATTACTACAATTACAGAAAAAATACCCGAGGTGGAGGAGTATCCATATACATTCACAACGAATTAGAACATGAGCTGATAGACGAACAATGTGAAGACGGATGTCATTTCCTATGGGTACATCTGAAAACCCTTGCGCTAGATATAGGTGCTTTATATAAACAGCCAACAGCAAATACCTCCAGGTTTCTTGAGAATTACAATCATCAACTTTCAAAAAGGAAACGAGCTATTATTTTCGGGGATCTAAACATAAACATTCTTAATGCTGATATATCTGTAAAGGAATATAAACACATTCTACAGGAAAATAACTGTAGAATATTAAATAAAATCTCCTCAGAATATTGCACACGTGAAACAAGTACTACAAAAACCCTCATTGATCATGTAGTCACTAGCCTACAAGAAAACACATTTCAAATGGCAGTTATTGATTCCTCTGTCTCTGACCATAAACAAATATATCTTGAGATAAATAGAACCAAGCCTGAACGCCTACAACGTATACAGTATGAGTCAATCAACTATCCGAAATTACATACAACTGTAAGAAATATCATGGAGACCGAAAATATCTATGACTATGATGATTTAAGAGCTGCACTGCTGAATGCAATAACTGAAAACAAGATACGAAAAACAAAGATATTGAATCCACCATGCAAAGACTGGATAAATAGAAACCTCATAAATCAAATAAACGAACGAAACTACTTATGGCAGAAAATGAAGCAAGCACCTGAAGATAATGATATAAGACAACAATTTACACACAAAAGAAACACTACATACATCAACATACAAAACGCCAAAAATAACTATTACAACAAATCTTTTGAAAACTGTAAAAATAATCCTTTAAAAATGTGGCAATTAATAAGTAGACTATCAAAAAATAAAATTAAACTCAGCAGTAGGCCGTCAAAGATTAATACCACTTCAGGTGAAACTTCAGACATCAAAGAAATTTGCGAGTGCTTCAATTCCTTTTTCTCAACAATAGGAAGCGACCTAACTAGCACAATAACGACAATCGATTATAACTCTGTATTGTGGACTCCTACAACTAGTAAGCTCAAAACAAACCGCGTCCAATTATCAGAACTAAAAGCAACCAGTGAACATGAAGTACTAAAAATATTAAAACAATTAAAATCAAACACTAGTTCTGGCCTAGACGGAATAAACGCTAAAGCTATCAAAAGTACTAAAGATGTAATGGCGACAAATCTAGTAAACTGCATCAATAAATGCCTAAACGAAGGTTTTTTTCCTGATGCTCTCAAACTAGCAAAAGTAAGTCCTATATACAAATCAGGAAACAAAATGGATCCTAGCAATTATAGACCTATAAGCGTGTTACCAGTGCTTTCTAAAGTCTATGAAAAAGTCATACATAATCGCTTAAACCAATTTCTAACTCAGACTAACTTCATATCCAAAAAACAGTACGGATTTAGACCTAAATCAAATACTATCTCAGCGACAGTTGATCTGGTGACGAACATAAGACTTAATATAGATAAACGAAGAATTGGCCTAGGGATACTAATTGACATAAAAAAGGCGTTTGACACCATCAGCCATGATATATTATTGCAAAAGTTGCAAGATTTAGGGGTTACAGACAAAGCACACGACATCTTTAGATCCTATCTGAAAAATAGAACTCAAATTGTTAAAATTGATAACCATCAAAGTAGTCCTAGATTCATTACCTGCGGCGTACCTCAAGGCTCAATTTTAGGCCCATTACTGTTCCTAATTTATATAAATAGCATACATGAGACTGGGCTAAAAGGAGACATTACTTTATACGCTGACGATACTAGTTTGTTTTACTTTGGTAACTCGATAGATGTAGTTATGAGAGAAGCACAACAAGATTTAAACATATTACATTCTTGGCTGCAGGCAAATTTGCTGACCATCAATGCTTCAAAAACACACTACATAATATTTTCATCAAAAAATAAAAAAATTGGTACCTATAGTCCACTAACAATAAATGGCAAAATTATAAACAAAATTAATTCAGACAAATATCTTGGTTTACTTCTAGATAGTGGCCTAACATGGAAGCCACATATCGAAAAAATTCAGAATAAACTATCATCCCTATCAGGTGCCCTACGGCCCATATCTCGATGCTTGCCAAGACACGTGCGGTACACAGTCTATAATTCTTTGGTTAAGCCTCATCTAGACTATCTTATAGAGGTATGGGGATCAGCAGCTAAAAGTTACTTAGATAAATTACAAAGATCACAAAATAAATTAATCAAAACATTATTTCAATATAAATACCATACACCAACCGTAAAAATTTATAAAGAAACTGGACTAATGAACTTAACGCAAATCTATAAATATAACACATGTACTTTAATTAGGAAAATAATAAAAAAAGATATCCATTCACAAATAACTTTCACGAAAAATATAGATCACCACAAACGTAACACTAGACAAGCAAATAATCTCTGTTTGAAAGTGCCTAAAACTAACTACGGAAAAAAGAGCATCTTGTATGAAGGTGCTCAAAACTACAATAAACTACCTAAAAAAATAAAAGAAGCTAAAAGTCTAGCAATGTTTAAACAATTATTAAAACGCCACATTTCACATCAATAAAATAAACATTCTACCATTGTTAAAATTAACTGCCAAATACTCACTCGTAAAACATAAATAACTAAATTAGAGATAATAGTAATAAAAACTGAATATCGTTAAAAATATATATAAAAAAAAAAAAAAAAAAAAAAAATACACAGAAAATAAGTTTGTTATAGATATAAAGCTACTTACACAACATCCATTTCATATAAAAACATAAACAAAATTGTTAAAATTCTAAATCGCTTAAACTTAAATTTAAAATCGCTCGTCCTAACGTAATGTATCACAGGCCTTAATAAACACGCACTGCTACCGCTGCGGCACACGCGCTCGCCTACCTGTACTCACTACACACATTCCGACTAACTTTTTAACTTCTACCCCACTAACTACGCTAATTGGTTATTTTTGTTTACATTGTATATTGTATTTTCTCTATAAGTGATTATTGTAATCTTTTGAGAAATAAATGTCTTAAACCATAAACAATACTACGTAACAACGTAAATTACCTACTCAATAGTTAATACGAGATTCGGTGGCACAGAGATAATAAATGGGACGGCTGTGCATGAGATTTTAAGGGCGATTCGCCGCCGCCGGTGGGACAATGATATGGATTACAAAAAATCGCGCTCAACAGATATAGCCGTAAGTCGGGTACTTACGGCTATATCAGAAAGACGCAATAAACATATCTCATATAATAATATTATACAATTCAATTGAAATTATTCTACGAATTAAACGCGACACACGTTGCAATAATTCTTGAAGTGGTCGTAGGTTCAAATCCAACTTTTACTCATTTTGTAACTTAACTTTCATCTACAAGTTACTTTATGTTTAAATAATAGTTTTTTGCATACTATATCTTTGTTTTATTACCAAAATATTATGTTTTAATGTATTTTTAGCATGTACTAAGATAACAAAGAGGTGGATAAGTCTAAAAATGAGATAGAAAGTGTACGAATCGTATTTTGTTAACTTAAATTTTATGTAAGTATTTATGTTTAAAAAATAGGTTAAAACGAGTAAATTCGTGTCACAGCGTTAAAAAAATAATTCTTAGTTATCAAGTTGCCATATCATTATAATTCTTATTAGAATGGTTATTTAAACTTCAGCAATGTGAGTGTCATAGCCAAGTGATTAAAGCAGGCTTGTATTTTTGTGGTCGTAGTTCAAAACCCAACTTTTACTGACCTATCTTTTTGTTACTTATTTTTCATCTACAAGTTACTTTATGTTTAAATAATAGTATTTTGTGCGATATTTCTTTGTTTAATTACCATTTTAGTATGTTTTAATGTGTTTTTAACATGTACTAAGATAACAAAAAGGCGAATTAGTCTAAAAAATTGATAGAAGATATACGAGACGTGTTTCGCTACCTTAAATTTTACGTCTAAAAAATAGGTTAATAAGCGTAAATTAGTGTCACAGCATTCAAGAAATATTTTTAAATTTTATCAATTGCCACATCATTATAGTCCTTATTAAAATGCTTATTTAGACGGATATGACAAGAACGTCATAGCCGAGTGGTTAAAACTGTAGATAGTATTTTTGTGGTCGTAGTTCAAAACCCAACGTTTACTCACCTATCTTTTTGTAACTTAATTTTTATCTGCAAATTACTTTATGTTTAAATAATAGTTTTTTGTGTGATATGTCTTTGTTTTATTATTATAACATTTATAACATGTTTTTATGTTTTTTTAACATGTATTTCGATAACAAAGAATACGTAAAGTGTTTCGTTAACTTAAATATTACCGTTGCTCGTTAGGTAGGTATTTAGTTTCGGTACGAATGAGCATCATGAGGCATGAGCCAGGTATCGAGCCCTGGACCTTATGATCGCGATCGGCCAAAACGTAACGTATCATTCCTTGTTTTGAATTGTTATACCTATTATTTGATACGTAAAGTAACTTGCCGACACAATAATGCATGGCGAAATCACTCTTAACATGTAAGTAATAAAGTTTAAAACTATGTAACTACGGCCGCGTCGGCGATTATAAAGGATGACACAAAGGCGACCGCCTGTGTTGAAAAGGAAACCTTGCATCACTGGCACAAGTATTAAAATGGCTTGTTTATGTTATGTGTTTGACCAAGCAGTACAAAAAATTACACAAATATTAAAATATCAGTTTCATTATTCTTATACTGTCGTGTGCACGCGTCGCGATTATATCGATGCTGATGGTTTGTTTGTTATTTAATGTTATTATGCTGGAATTGCATATTTCTATCTAGTTATCGACATTAACATGTAATAATCATTATTTTACTAAACGAGTGAGTTTGTATTAAAGCTACGTTATTTTATTGATGCCTAAAGTGAATGTGTATCTACTTACGTGTTTGTTTCATACCTACTGAACTGATGTTGTTCACATGATTGGATTGATTTTAAGTTCTTTGTGTAGTTTTGGTAAGTATTAAAGTTTTCAATATGATATTATGCTGCGTCTTACGGTCGCTTTGTAATATTCTACTTAGGTAAATGTTATACGTAAGTAAGTTATTGGTCATATCCTTGGAGTTTTGTGTAGGTAGTGTGTAGCGGTGTTGTTTGAAGCATTCATGTTTACGTGTGTAACCGCGCAGTTACAAATCTAAATAACCATATCCATTCATCATTCTGGTGAATGTTTGCGGGTTAAGGAAAGTTTGTTTTCATTTGTCATACGTATGTATAACATTTAGGTATGTAGATAAACATAACTTGGTGTGCATTATGAATGTAACTGGTAATCTGTGGTAATCAGGTAGGTAGGTACGGTAGAACTGGTTAGGAACTTCTTTGACCTCCAATATTTTAAAATGTTGATTCATAGGATTTATTTCTTTACAGAACAGGTGTTGTTTTTATTGGGTTGATATTTGTGTAGTAAATATCTTGGGTACAACAGAGGTAGTCATTATCAAGCAATGATTTATTAGTCATAAGGTTTAAATCCAATCATAGGTAGATTTGTTAACTAAGTGAGGAAAGTAAGTAACTCAGGTTACTGTTAGATCTCTTGGTTATTAGTTTGCTTTGCATACTTGATATTTGAGAATGGATACGATTGTCGTGAAAAATGCCCCGCCGCGTCGGTGGTTACGCAGTGCCGGCGAGAGATCGCGGCGGGAGCGTCGAGAGGGGGAATGTAGGTCGCGGCAATTACCGCCCGTTATTACTTACGACATTAATTATTGACATTTTTTTTTTAATTAGTAAAAATATAAAATTGCCTCGGGTGGTTAACATATGACTAACTGAAACCATTTCACGAAAAAAAAACGATACATTAATTTTCACAAAAAAATAATTCTAATAAAAAAAGAATATGGTCAGGGTTATTCTATATCACCATTAGAAGGCGTGGTTAAAAGGAATTACACGATTTCAAAATCACCTTGTATATCTATTAGTCTGTGAGGAAAAATTAAACTATGGAAAAAAAAATGGAAAAATTAAACTTATCTGTAAGGTATTGCAGACCTATATTGTTGGAGTTTGCCAAAGAAAGACCCAAAAAAACAGCATCTGTTATAGTATATATCAACAATCAAATAAAAATTCTATCTCCATCTTTAATACGTAAGAATGGTGAGGTAATTGAAGTTACCCATGAGCTGTTTTTAACCATGATTGATAGTAAAGTAGCACAAGTTTTGACTGAAACCCGATTGAGTGCTGCTTGTACAGTTTGTGGTGCTACTCCTCGGCAAATGAATAATTTAGAGGCAGTGGTGATACGAGAGAATGAAGGTTCGATTTAGTATGGACCGTGGTTTTAACATATGACTAACTGAAACCATTTCACGAAAAAAAAACGATACATTAATTTTCACAAAAAAATAATTCTAATAAAAAAAGAATATGGTCAGGGTTATTCTATATCACCATTAGAAGGCGTGGTTAAAAGGAATTACACGATTTCAAAATCACCTTGTATATCTATTAGTCTGTGAGGAAAAATTAAACTATGGAAAAAAAAATGGAAAAATTAAACTTATCTGTAAGGTATTGCAGACCTATATTGTTGGAGTTTGCCAAAGAAAGACCCAAAAAAACAGCATCTGTTATAGTATATATCAACAATCAAATAAAAATTCTATCTCCATCTTTAATACGTAAGAATGGTGAGGTAATTGAAGTTACCCATGAGCTGTTTTTAACCATGATTGATAGTAAAGTAGCACAAGTTTTGACTGAAACCCGATTGAGTGCTGCTTGTACAGTTTGTGGTGCTACTCCTCGGCAAATGAATAATTTAGAGGCAGTGGTGATACGAGAGAATGAAGGTTCGATTTAGTATGGACCGTGGTTTTAACATATGACTAACTGAAACCATTTCACGAAAAAAAAACGATACATTAATTTTCACAAAAAAATAATTCTAATAAAAAAAGAATATGGTCAGGGTTATTCTATATCACCATTAGAAGGCGTGGTTAAAAGGAATTACACGATTTCAAAATCACCTTGTATATCTATTAGTCTGTGAGGAAAAATTAAACTATGGAAAAAAATATGGAAAAATTAAACTTATCTGTAAGGTATTGCAGACCTATATTGTTGGAGTTTGCCAAAGAAAGACCCAAAAAAACAGCATCTGTTATAGTATATATCAACAATCAAATAAAAATTCTATCTCCATCTTTAATACGTAAGAATGGTGAGGTAATTGAAGTTACCCATGAGCTGTTTTTAACCATGATTGATAGTAAAGTAGCACAAGTTTTGACTGAAACCCGATTGAGTGCTGCTTGTACAGTTTGTGGTGCTACTCCTCGGCAAATGAATAATTTAGAGGCAGTGGTGATACGAGAGAATGAAGGTTCGATTTAGTATGGACCGTCAACATTACATGCTTGGATCAGGAGTATAAAAATGATCCTACACATTTCATATAACTTGTTCTTTCAAAAATGGTCAGTCACTACAACTGAAAATAATTGCTTATTTTAGCAAAGAGGAAAAAAAGAAACTTAAACAAAAGCGATTTCGAAGCGAGCTGGGACTGCATGTCGATAAACCACGACAGGGTGCTGGAAATAGTAATGATGGAAACACAGCTCGCCGATTTTTCAGAAATGCACTTGTTCTGCAGATATTAAAGGTGTCGTTGTAGAACTTATAAAAAGACTGTACATAATATTACAAAAATATGCAAATAGTTCAGCGAGTGTGCATACAGTACGGCACAAATGTACGTGAAGCTTTATAACTAGTATTATATGCCTTCCTCCGTGCATAAAATACTTATACACGGAGAAAAAATCATCGAGTATTATGCTATTTTACCTATCTGGCAGTTGTCCGAAGAAGCACAAGAAGCCCGCAATAAAGATTATAAAAAATTAAGATTACATCATTCCAGAAAATGTTTAAGGTCGATAACCAATGAAGACGTTTCATACCTTGTTATATACATCTGATCCCTATATATCAAGTTTGAGAAATACATCAGAAACAATACCAAAGGAACTGTTTGATGAAGCCAAGGCTCTCCTTACTATTAACGGAAATGTTTTAAGATTTTGTTAAATTGTGTATTATTCACATATAAATATTTTTTAAATTATCAATTTAGGTTTAATTTGTCTCTTTTTTTACTATACTTTCGTCAAATGCGAAAAGTAAACGATTTTAACTGTATGTCCTTTTCATTTTATTTTTTATTAAATAATATATTATGAAATTGTATATACGTATTTTTTTTATAAAATCTTTATACATCCAAATATGCGTGTGCAAAATTTCAGCTCAATTTTTTTTAAAACAAATGAGATGAAATTTGGGATGAAACATACCCGACTTGCCTACTGTGCGCCGTCTGTCTATTTACTACAGTCTGCAGGCAAAACCTTTTACTGATTGATAATGAGCTCTTGTGGTTTGTCAATACTTAGGGACCCTACACACTAGCGCCTGTCCAGCGTAAGCGTTTAATAAACGTATGCGCAGCGCAGTCGCCGCGACAAATCAACGCACGCGTTGCGTTGTTGCGGCATTTCCTCTGCAGTTAATTAAATGTTGCGCTAGCGCGACGAAGACGACACACAATTTAGTTGTCGTTTTGGTATAATTATCATTAACAAAATGGATACTGACGAGGAAACTATTGATAGATATGCATATAAAAAGAAAATTTGTGCGCAATATAAAAGGATATGGCCGAATACATAATGTGTGCGGTCAAGTGAAAATTATTGTTTTGTGCTTTAATGTAAACACTTAAAAATGATTCAAAATATTTCTATTCTTATTTTCGAATGGTGAAACCTATATGTGATAAATTGTTGCAAAGTCATGTACAATCAGGCATACACATTTCAAGCTTGGTGTTATCGGCTGAAGAAAGACTTGTTACTTTAAGGTGAGTAGGTAAATTAAATAAAAAAGACATCTTTAATATTTCCACTTTTATTTTATGTATTTATTATGTAGTATAGTTTATACTTATTAAGAATTGCGATTAAAATTAAAAAAGGAATCAATATCAATCATACAAGTCATCCAAAAATATGCTTGAATTTATGAGACGCATCGCCACTTTGTTCAGAGGGCGAAAGATTGTGGTGAAATCGTTTTGTGATGGGTGTACAGTATGGAACTTAGCGGAATAAGTTGGCATATCGTCTCTATTTGGTCGACGGAAAAGTAAGCTGGGTAGTCAGTTTTGTGCCGTGCTTCTCGAAATTTGCTTATATTTTTTTATTGTATTTAAAATTTTCACTCTCGCATCCATTTTGTGATCTGGATGGATGCTTGCAAATACTTTCAGAGGTCGGATGCGAACAGGATTGTACATGACACCGCAATAACGTGGCGCATGCGTCACGCACCTCGACCCCATCGCAGCGTACTCGTGTGCTGCAGCAGAGACGCTGCGACAACGCGTGCGTCGCGTTGTCGCAGCGTCTGCGCTGCGCATACGTTCATTGAACGTCTACGTTAGACAAACGCTACTGTAAAGGTGTGACTCTTACAAAGACTCTTACTTGTGTAACCCAGACAAGATAATTGGATTCAATACACCACTGCCCAGAGTGGTGTATTTTATCCAGATTTCGTTATCTTTGTACTTACGTCCCATTTAAACAGGTGGACATAAATGTGGCCACCCCTATTTTTGCGATTTATTCATTAAATTATACGTTTTTGAACGTTCGTTTGCAATCTTAGTAGTGGGTAAGTTGGTAAAATTATCAGGTGTAATTGTGTCAAATGTCACATAATCTGTTTTGTAAGGTGCCCACTTTTTTATTTTATGTTTAATGCCCTGTATTTAGGTCGCTATTTAAAACTATCGTTAAATTTGTATCTCTTAAATAAAGTTCTGTGTCTCCTATCACTGATAAATATGGATCTACGCAAAGCAAAAGTTGATCGAATCGTAACGTTGTGACAAACTGGAATGAGTCAGAAAATGATGCCCGTACATGTGAATTTAGTTGTTCAGCGGTCCAATATGTCAATAAAAGGTATCTGAAGACCTGTGGCTACATCAGAGGACCTGGATCAGGTCGAACAAGGAAGACATCTGTACGGGATGATCGATTTATAATGTCAGCAGGCCCCTGAAATCATCATCGTTCTGGCGTAGAATTAGAACTCCCGCTCAGAGATGTCCGAAGTAGTGAGAAGACGTCTTGAAGATCATACTTTAAAATCATACAGACACGCAAAAGGTCCTAAATTTACCACAATTCACAAGACAGGATATTTTTTTATTAAATAAAAGTATCTTCTTTTTGGTCTCTAGTGTATTGCAAAACAAATTAAATTGCATTTATTTAATTAAGAATTAAACTAATAACAAATAAAATATTTTCGACCACCGTTACTATAGTCGATTTCAATCCATATGGATATGTTAAATTTGTTAAATTTATCACATAATTACTTACTAAATGGAATAAGTAACATATTTATTCATATTTTCAACGTTTTTACATGATATTTTAGTGTAGTATGGGATTGCTTTAGAAACGGGCCGATTTAATTAAGGGTTGAGAGTGTTTGACGGGGAGGGAGCGGGGAGTGTTAAACCTCCCCCAATTAACCCCATCGCGCGCAAATGTCTAGATCCCGAGAAAAAAAATTGAAAATTGTTCATACATAACCTCAAAATTGTGATATTTTATATTCTGACTTTCATAAAATCTGTTGTTTTGGAAGCAACTTACAACTGGGACATCTCCGGCGCTGCGGGATGTGCAGCCTCTACGCCATTGCGTAACAAAGCGCAAGCATCCGCGTGCTTGCGTTTTGTTACAGCTGGCGGCTTTTTATAACCACTCTAGGGGGAGAGCATAAAGTACTGGGGAGAGTCGGGGTAGGCTAAGGAGTGGATCAATTCAGTGGTCAATTTTTAAGAGCTCTTTAACTTTGAAAAGGAAGTGAAAAGTAGGTATTAAAAATAGTATTTTTTTCTGGCGCGACAAAAGTTACGTTTCGTTTCACGTAAAAATAATATCTTTTACCAAATTTGGTGAAATAAAATGATCATTTTACAATAAATGTTTTGTTACATATTTAAATAATTAAAATAGATCTTTGTATCACATTTTATCAAAAAAAGACCAAACAAAGGTAGGGCAGGTATTTACAGAAATTTAAAATTTAAATTTATCTGTAAATTACTAGCATTAAAGACCTGCTAACTAATCAGTGGCGTAGCGTGTACTAATATAGACGTGGGCAAAGTCGCATCAGTGAGGCCCCTTCTATTTCATTTCCAAGATTTACCCAATAAATCTATTTTACTAAACATGCTTTGGCATGACATACCTACTTATGATAGTAAAAATATAAATGCGCGGTGGGAGAATATTAAAAAGCTAGATTTAAAAAAAGGTTTTATTTTGTAACTAAAGTGATTAAATTTTTTTACAAATGTAATGTTCTTCGGCTTTTTGCTTTATAGAAGTCCTCTAGTAAGGATTTGTAATTGATTTTTGCGGCTAAATCTGCTTCGATTTAGAGTATTGCTAAAGCAGACAGTCGGTCCTGCTTCATACTGTTTTTTACAGGCATAATCAACATAATTTTAATAGCAATGTAAACATTAGGATAGATGTCTTCCAATTCATTTGTAATTATGTATTGAATCATCTGATTGGCTTCTCTAATGAAGTTTGGTAGTTAAAAGTTGTAAGTAGTTCTTCGTAAAGCTCATAAGATTCTATGTCTTTGCTTTCTCCATCTTGAAATCCACTTAAATCATTACAGTGCTTCAAAAGCTCGTTATTTGGCAAATATTTTAAATTATTTATGTAGTAAAAGAATCCAAAATTGTTACAATATACAGTGAGTGCCGTAAATCTTGTGTTCAATCATTGTAATACTAATTATAAAAATAAAAATCTATTCTGAATCTACTTTCAGCGGAATCACTAGGCTCATCTAACAGCGTCATAATTAAACATTTTCTTTTTCTTGCGAACTCTAGTCGTTGAAATCTCACAAATGCTCTTTTCTATGAATTAGTAGGTTTTTGCAGTACATTAATTATAGCCTGTTTCCTGAAATTTGTGAATCCAGTCACGAAAATTGCGCAAATTGTCAATAGCAACTTTAAAATTAATATCGACCTTTTGCCAGATCTTACTTATGTTATTGACGCGGCTTAATATTTCGTACAACACGTGTAGCATTACAGTTATAATGTGTGTGCGTGTGCGTGTGCGTGTGCGTGGGCGTGGGCGTGTGCATGGGCGTGTGCATGGGCGTGTGTGGGCTTGCGTGTGGGCTTGCGTGTGGGGGCGTGTGTGGGCGTGTGTGTGTGGGCGTGTGTGTGTGGGCGTGTGTATGTGGGCGTGCGTGTGTGGGCGTGCGGGTGTGAGCGTATGTGAGCGGGCGTGTGTGGGCGTGCGCGTGTGGACTTGTGTGGGCGCGCGCGTGTGGGCTTGTGTGGGCGTGCGTGTGTGGGCTTGTGTGGGCGTGCGTGTGTGGGCTTGTGTGGGCTTGTGTGGGCGTGCGTGTGTGGGCGTGCGTGTGTGGGCGTGCGTGTGTGGGCGTGCGTGTGTGGGCGTGTGTGGGCGTGTGTGGGCGTGCGTGTGCGTGCGTGTGCGTGCGTACATTTTATCCAATCATTCAAGTTTTTAGGACAAACAGCTGGCGAACTGAGAACCTTAGTTTGTGTTGAGTAAAGTCGTAGGGTATCTATAAGGTTTTCGGATCATTACTTTAAGTACCGCTCTTTATACTCTTTCTTATCGAAGAATAACCGTTTTGGCGGCTCCTCCCCAAACCGGAATACAGTATTGTGTGACGGACTGATATAGTGCGAAATGGACAGATATCAATTTATCTAATGGCAGGGCGTCTCTTAATGTTTTAAACACGTATATCAGCCGCCTTAATCTAGTCGTCACTAGGTCTATTTGCTTTGCCTATTTTAGCCTACTATCTATTAGAATGCCTAAGTATTTTGCGTGTTCAACCCTTGTTAAGTCTTGGCAGGTGCTATTATATTGCATGTTGCATTGATGGGCTCTAATAGAGTAGTTGTCGGGTGGTAGAGTGGCCTTGGTTATGGAAAAAGCTATATACTGGCTTTTAGAAACGTTCCATGTTAGGTTTTGGGCTAGCCAGTTCATAACCACAGAAAATGTATGTCCAGCCCTCTTTTTGACTATCTTCCAGTTTTGAAGTGCTGTATCATCTGCATAGGTGAGAATTTGTGTTCGGTAATTGAATTTGGCACAGATCATTTATATAGATTTGGAATAAGGTAGGGCCTGGAATGCTATGCATACTGTCTCTTAGTCACTAGTGTACTCCTCTACTCGCACAAACTGTTTCCGCTCCAGAAGGTGGTCTTTAAAATTTCGTTAGCTGTTCCTCGAATTCCCAACTTTTGCAGTTTCTCCTGCAGAATAGGAACAGAGTCCGTGTCAAAAGCTTTGGAGAGTTCCAAGAATATACATAAGCATTTTTGTTTATGTCTAGATTCTTTACAGCTGTGTTTGTTAATGCCATAATTGCGTCCTCAGTGGAAATGCCAGACCGAAATCCATATTGTTTTGATGCTAGTATGTGATACCTTTCTAGAAACGTCTTTAGTGCCTGATTAAGTACCTTCTCCAATATTTTTGATAGAGCAGGCAGTACTGATATAGGCCGATAGTTATTGACACAGTCTCTGTCCCCGTTCTTATAGATTGGATGAATGATTGCTATTTTAAAAGCTTTTGGAAAAACACCAGAGTTTATCGCGAGATTACAAATGTGTGTAATCGATGGTATACGAATACGAATAACCTTGGATGAAATACCATCGCATCCTGTGGCGCTATCTGGGCGAAGCTGTAATTTAATTTCAAAATGGAAATATATTTGTTGGATGAAACCAAAGTCTACTAAAATGAGATTCCAATTGACAAGCACAAGGAATGAAGAATGCTCTTGGATTAGTAGTTAAGATGCTTGATTTCACTCCTTTGTTAATGCCGACCATATTGGCGTCATTATCGTGGCCTTGGCCGCTACAATTTTGAATATTTAATTGTTTTTCAAGTTCATTGTTTGTTAAAAACTGTCCTGTTGTTTCTGATACTGCTAAAAAACCAAGAAAATGTTCTTCTAAATGGCCAGTGGACGTATCTACGTATCTTAATATAACAGACATTTGTTCGACCCGATTAATGTCTCTTGTGCAATCCAGCATTATAGCATAGTACTTAGCTTGTTTAATTATGACCTCATTGAACAGCTTGTGACATCAATGAAATAAGCTCGTTTTGTATCTGCGGACGTAAATAGTGATTATTTAGCTGTTTTCCATTGATATGACTTAAGTGGTCACGGACTGTCAAATCAAATTTAGATAATAATTTGAATACTTCAATAAAATTGTCAGTAGTTCCAATGTGATTTGGATCAAGAGATTCTGTATGGCCTCGAAAAGCCAAATTATGGGAAACTAGGTAATTAATTATATCAACCAATCTTTCGAATAAATTATACCAATTTATCTGACTTTCTTGAATCAATATCTAATTTTCTTCATCAATAGTCTTTCCATGCTTAATACCTTTTTCAAATGATAGCCATTGAACCATACTTTTTCTATGTTCTTTCTGATTTTTGTGGCGTTCAAGAATAGTATTTAGGTGTTTCCAATCATTACAGCCTAGAATCAGCTGTGTTTGCAAGCCATAGAAAAGTTTGCAACTAAAACAATATACTTTGTCTTGTGAAGTCGAATATACTAAACACCTACGATGCTGTCTTTCGCAATTGCTCAATTTTCTCGTATAATAAAAATTCGACAAGTGTCTTCAATAATTCTAATATTCATTGCTAAATGAATATTAACCAAAAAATGAAAATGGAATCTAAATTTTGTTGGGGATCACATTGGACTAAATCATCACGGTATGCATCGTTTATCGGAAATCTCCTGGATCATTTGTTTCAAGTATACAAAATTCTGATTCTTTGTTCTCCCGAAAATTTACTGTAGATGTACCAGCGCCAAGATCAAGGGAACCTCAAGCTCCGACACAGAGCACAATGTCGCTTGTAGTTTTGTTGGATTCACTCTGCATGACTTCTGATTCTGACCTCGTATTGTCATCATTCTTTTGAAAATAATTTTTCCGATTCTGCACTGTCAAAGGTCGAAAGACTTGTTTTTAACTTCTTCTGCTTCTGACGACATCTTCGCTTCATTCATTTGAGAATCGGTAATCATATCTAAATCTGCAGCTTCAGAGGTCGATATTTTTTTATTTAGATTTAAATATTTCCGCATACTAGCACCAAGAGCTACATTAGCTACCATCTCTGCTTTTTTTTCGCTTCGATGTACCGGATTTCCATTTTCGGTGCGCATCTCTATTCCTGCTCCGGACGGACATGATATCTGTAAAAAATACAGTTATTTACCAATGCGAATTATGTGGAATTTTATTTTCAATATATAGAACAACTAGCTTTTACCCGCGACTTCGCCTACGTGGAAAATTTACTTTGGGCAGCATTTTAATTTTCTTGGATACTTATTTTGTAAATACATAATACGCATACAAACTGCAGTGGTTTACTGTAAATAGTTTATTTTAATACATTTTTGTTTATCCGCTATCTTGGATTTCAAAATTGATGCCATATTTGATTGGTGTCCTTTCCAAAGTTCTAGTCTATCTCTGTACCAAATATCATTAAAATCGGTTCAGTGGTTTAGGCGTGAAAGCGTAACAGACAGACAGATTCATTCAGTTAAATTCGCATTTATAATATTAGTAGGGGTTAGTAGTCTTCAAATCCGCTATATTAAGATAGCACGCTACGGACTAGAAACTATATTTTTCTAGCGCGCTACTTTATACGCTATATTATAGCGCGCTGCGCGGGCACGCTAGTCGCGTCACAGAGTATAGTAGCGTGGAGCCATGGCGAATATAACCTTGAAATGCGCTAATTTAACTGTGAAGCGTGTTTTGTAAAAATATATAATCTAAAAAGTAATAGGCAAAATAAATTCAATGAACTCTCCTTTAGGACTGTCTATAATTGATTGACTGTGACTACTGAATAATAATAATAATAGGTTCTATAATAATAAAACAGTTATAGATGTATTTAAAAGTTCTTTAATACGTAACTCGCATGAGCCGGCCGGAATAGCATAGTAACGTAAACAATGATAATGTGTCATACAGCGAGAGCGGTAGCACGCGGCGACTGACTAGCGTATTTAGCGCGCTTGACGTCGTCGCCCACCGCTCGCGCTGGCGTGTCATTGCGCAGCGCGCCATTCGTTATACCACGCTATGCATAACAGACTAGGCATATATAGCGCGACGCTATTTCTAGCGCCAAGATTGAAACGATGTAGCATACGCTATGCGTTGAGTAAATATAGCGTAAATATATTATGACGCTATATGCTATATTAACCACCACTAGTAGGGATTACTACCAATTTCCCGACGATGCACAGTGTCTCGACTAGGAAAATATTATTTCTTCACTTATTTCATTCCAGGTCTCTTAAGCAATTTTAAGAAAGAGTTGTATAATGTGTACTGTATGTGTATTAATCGAAATATGTAGCTGCAAGACGGAAGTGGTTTACTCATGTGTCTAATTTGTTAATTTTTGTCGCTAATTGTTCTTTAATTAGCTACGTCTACCTACTCATTATGTGCGTAAAGCACAATCATGTTTGTTTACAAAGAAATTTCTAGGAAAAAAAAATAAAAATCATAATGATAGTACCCACATTTATTAATTTACAAAATATTATTTCTTTTAAAATAAATTAGTACAATAACAGTATTTAGACAGTGTGAGTTTTCATAAAGTGCACATATGTATGAAAATGAGTGAAACTAGACATCATTTTAACGCTGGGAAAAAAGAAAAAAAAAACTTGCCTCGCGAATATCTCTACTTGGTCCAAGTCCAGTAGTAGCCAATCTTCTATGAACATCTTGAAAGTTACGAGCAGATAATACTGGTCGACTCGTTGGAAACTTAGCTAAATAAGTTGTACGAGCACCTCTTCCACTTCCATTATACAGTTCATAATAAATATGCATATCCGACGATATGCGCCGGAGGAAAATCACTCAAACGGGGCATCACAAAACAAGAACACACAAGTTGCAGCGGCGAATAATATAATAATATAATATTCTACCACATACACACTACACCATCTAGCCCAAACTAAGCACAGTTTGTACTATGGGTACTAGACAATGGATAAACATACATATATACTTTTTTTTGTAAATACATAGGTACATATTATACATAGAAACACCCAGACCAAGACAAACATCCATGTTCATGCACACAAATGTTTGACTTGTGCGGGAATCGAACCCGCGACCTCAGGCGTGGCAGTCGGTTACACTAACCACTACGCCATCGAGGCCGACAAATGATTCGGAGCGACTGATTCTTTATGTAGACCTGGCCCGTAATTTATCCCTTACCCTACACCTCAATCCCACCCCAAACTACCTGAGATAGATAATGCAATTTACGAAAAAAGATGCACTTGGTAGCGGCAAGGTCTTTGTTTAGTTTGGGATACAGGTGTGGTGTTTATGTTATTTTAAAGCTTATTAGATACAGATTCGTCAATTAATAAACTAGGGGCAATGGGGACGTTTTCTTGAGTTTTTTAACAATGTTTAAAAAAACATTGTACGAAACTCAGTTTTGGTCTAAAATGTTCCTTATTTTTATACCACCGGTATTTTTTTGGATGTGAATAGTATACCGACGTTATTGTCTACACATTGCGTATTATTACTGTTTTTGTTTCAACACGATTAACCACCTGGTTCAAAAGTTACAAGGGTTTCTTGGTACAAGGTCCATAACTACTAAAGAAAATATATAAATAGGTATAAATAGAAGAATATTATGTTTCTTTTTTTTATTATTTTTCCTAGCGATAAAATGTCTAGTTTCACTCATTTTCATATGTGCACTTTATGAAAACTCACACATATATTTACAATAACAAGGTGTATATGTAAAAGCAATACAATATAAATAACTTATATACTAAGTAAGGCATGAATTATAAGCAACTACTACACACAATATTATTATATAATATTATATTATTATCACACATACGATCTCTCTAACCAATCTTTGTTTGATTAGAAACATTTCTTTGTTAAACTTTTTGATTTTTGTTTTTGATTAAATTTTGTTGAAAGGCTTGATATTTTCATTTTGAGTCGTTTTAGAGAATCGTCAGTAACAGCTTTGTCATGTGTTAGCCATTCTTCAAAAAACTCAATATCCGTCATAGTCACGACTGAAAAAAAAATTTAATTTTACTTTCGGGCCTTTTCGGGGTCTATAATATACATGAATCTGTGCCTGAATATTGTAGGTATTACATATAGAAAAATCTAGGTGGATATATGTGGTTAAAAAAAGTTGCTACTCTTTAAAGTTTACAATTAATGTAAAATTTGCTGGATTTAATTTATACATTTACAAATTGATATTACGCCAAAAGTAATACATATTTTTATAAAATATGTACATACATTTACATACATTTGAGTACATACCTTCAACAGAAAATTCAGAAGAAGTTCCTGAAAGGAAAAGGAAGAGGTTCCTGTAAAATTACGTCATGAATATTGTCCAGCTAGCATGTTCTAGCCGAATCACTGAATTTTATTACTTACCTTGTGATTTATTTATTCGTTCGTTGGTTCAGCCAGGATAAATAAATACCGCTCCACTATAGACGCAGTCATGCGTGTGAGGAGCCTGGCGGAAGACGCGGTGTCCCGGGGCGAGGTCGTCTTCGCGGTGTCTTTGGACATCGCGAATGCCTTTAATACCTTGCCCTGGAGTTGTATTAGGAAGGCACTCATTTTCCATCGAGTGCCGACCTACCTCCGCCGCATAGTCGGGGCATATCTGTCAGAGAGGGTAGTCGTCTACCCGGGTCACGACGGTTGGAGCCGGCGAGAGATGTCGTGCGGTGTTCCGCAGGGATCGGTTCTGGGTCCGCTCCTGTGGAACATCGGTTACGACTGGGTGCTGCGAGGTGCGCTCCTCCGTGGCGTCGGCGTCATTTGTTACGCCGACGACACGCTTGTCACAGCGAGGGGTAAGTCACACCGGGCGACGGCCATACTGGCGGCCGCTGGGGTCGCACAAGTCGTTGGTCGTATCCGGCGGTTGGGCCTCGAGGTGGCCACCTCGAGGCCCAACCGTCTGTCCAAGTCCGAGGCCGTTTGTTTCCACGGCCCTTGGAAACGGCCACCTCCAGGGGCCCATATTATGGTAGGAGGGGTCCGCATCGGCGTCGAGTCAACCCTAAAGTATTTAGGTCTCTTGCTCGACAGCCGATGGCACTTTATAGCCCATTTTCGTCGTTTGGCCCCCATTCTTCGGGGCGCTGCAGGCGCGCTCTCGCGCCTGCTGCCCAACCTTGGGGGGCCAAACACCTCCTGCCAGAGGCTCTACGAGGGGGTCGTGCGGTCCATGGCCCTAAATGGGGCCCCAGTTTGGGCGGACAACCTGACGGCCCGCAATATCTCGGCGCTTCGTGCACCACAGCGCGCCATGGCCGTCAGGTTGATTAGGGGATACCGCACGATCTCGTACGAGGCTGCGAGCCTCCTCGCTGGATCGATGCCATGGGACCTGGAAGCGGCGCTCCTGGCGTCGCTCTATCGTTGGCGCCAGGAGGCACTAGCTCGGAGCGAAGGACCGGATCCTCCCGCTATCAAGGCGGCGAGGTCCGAGCTCCGCCAGGTCCTAGTGGCGAATTGGAAGGAGCGACTTGTGCACCCCAGTGCCAGGCACGCCACGATCGTGGCGGTAAGTCCCGTGTTTGAGGAGTGGCTGGAGAGGCGGCATGGCGCCCTCACCTTCCGGCTGACACAGGTTCTGACTGGCCACGGTTGTTTTGGCCGGTTCCTGTGTCGTATACGCCGGCAAGAGACGCCCGGTTGTCACCACTGCGGCGACTGCCGCGACATTATTGAGGACACGGCGCTGCACACTTTGGCGGTTTGCCCCGCCTGGGCATCGCAGCGTCGTGATTTGATCGCGGCAGTCGGTTCGGTTGCCCTCTCGCTCCCGGCCGTAGTTCAGTCTATGGTCCGGAGTGAGAGGTCGTGGAACGCCGTCGCCTCCTTTTGCGAGGAAGTGATTTCCATCAAGGAGGCGGCGGAGCGGGAGAGGGAGCGTTTAAACCCTCTCCCCAACCGCAGAGCCGGGCGCCGGAGGGCGCGAGATGACCTCCAGCCACCCTGAGGTTTGACCTGGGGGTGGCGGGCTTTGTGGGCCTACCCGCCATCCGTTCAGCACCAGGTCCGAGAGGCGGCGTGCGTGTTCCCACGCGCGCCTCTGTGTCGAGTCCGTCGCCCCTCTTTTTAGAGGGGGGACAGTAGGGTTTACTAGTGGTGTGAAGTCTGCCTATTATGGGTAGGTCTTGTTGTGTAGTGGCCTGCCGATTTACACGGCGGGCCGTAACCTCGGCGGGGTCGCGACCGCATGCGAAAGCGATTCGCGCGGCCCCGTCGATAGTGGTTTTGTCGAGGAACACCGTGGTAGGTTTAGAGTCGGTATTCCGGGAGGTACTTTACTATTATTTTCATCTCTCCCCGGCGAGTCCGACATAATCCCTCCGCCCGCCCCCGCGAAGGGATATGCGTCATTGCATTGAACGACGAAAAAAAAAAAAAAAGGTTAAATAAATACAGAAATATTCAAAGGAAGTAACCAACACTTTCAATTACTTTAAACAATCCGTATACTCAGTAACAATTTGACACAAGTAGTAAAAGTAAATAATACTAAAGATATGTATTGTTTTATGATGTAGTCTCAATAGCACTGACAATGAAATGACGAAATTATGACGGATAAGAGCGAGACTCAAACAAAGATCGGGGAATCCCCAGTTCATAGACAAACTTTCTTATTTTCTTATAAGTGACTCACTTACTCAAGTCACACGCGCCAAGTTTAAATAAGTTAAAGGCTACTTTTTCAACAAGGGAGTTATGTTTTGTTGTTATTGCAGGGTCAAGAAAGTGATGAGTGTACTTTTATTCAATTTAAAAATAAACGGGGATTTTAAGACAGGTGGCATCGCATTTAAAGAGGTCTCGCGAGGCCCCTTTAAGTGCGAGGCCCTGGGTCAGAGCCCACTTTGCCCACGCTGCCTAGCTACGCCACTGTAACTTATGGTTCACAAAATCTAAATATAGTGCGGGTGTTAAAAAATATGTATGCGGCTGGCCACTGCAACTCATGTGTTAGCCGCAAAAACAATACAAATATAGAAACATAAAAATATTTTAAACATTCTAAAAAATATTTGCCTGACTATTAAGAAAACTGCCATTTTGTTGACTTTTCATCGCTGATTTTTTTATGTGTTCGGGTGCTCTATTATTTTTGTGTGCTTTTTCTCAAAATCAGACTTTGATAAAGAAAATAATTAATCAACAAAACCTACATTTTGTCATAAATTTTATTTAGTATATAAATTTTGTAAATTTAGTTGGCGTTCATAAGTGTTAGTTTGTGGCCTAAATGAATACATATTTTTTGACATTCACAACTTTAGACTTTAATTTTGTGGTAAATAACTTTGATCACTAATAATTACAGATCGGCAAACATCTTGAACATTAGTCGGCGTGGTGGGGGAAAGTTCGCCCACGTACAGTTCCGTGCAAAAATATTGGTCATTTTCAATTCATCATATTTTACTGAATTATTAATATTTAATCATTATTATATCTACAAGATTAAAAGTTAGTGTAATATTTACTATCAATCCTTTTATGGCTGCCCACGCCATCTCAATAGGATTTAGTTCCGGATGATATGGAGGCAATCGAAGCGCAGAGTGATTATGTTCAGCTAATATTTTGTCAATACTGAATTTTTTATACGAATCTTTATGCTGTTTAATTAATTTATGTAGCTGAGGCTTATAAATCCTTTCACTGTATTGCATGCCCTTTTCAGTCAACCATTCTTGCATAGCGGCTTTATTGGCATTTGACGTTGGAGCTCGGTCATACTGCTTATTATGGTATGACGCGTTATCCACAACTACTACGGAATTTGGTGGCAGATTTGGTATAAGTTGACAATGCAGCCATTTCTCGTAATTGTCAAAATTCATATTGTCATGGTAGTCTCCAGATTTCGTGCCTGCTTTAAACAAAAGAAGCGCATTAGGAATAAATTCGGGCTTCAGACCCCGCATGCACGATAGCGAAATCCTTTTGAAATTGGCTTTTTAAGCCCTTTAACAGATTCATCTGCCCATGATTTAGAAGGGGCATGGGAGGAATCGACATCTCTGTATATATGATGGGTCTTCCATCTTCACGATACTTATCTAACTTTTCGAGGTATTCAATCCTTAACAATCGAATATTCCTTTTTTCTATAAGGACTTTTCTATTATTTTTGGTTTTTTCCACCGGAATCCTAATTCCTTTAGAATGAACGAAGACTGCGTTCCGATCCCGTAAACTGTATGTCTTCTCTTAATTTTATTCGGAGCTTCTCCACCGTAGGTAGATCTTTATTGGTGATGTGGAAATTATGAACACATGTTTTAATTACACTTTTATCGAAACTAAAGATCCCAGTAATTGGTTTCTTAATTTTTTGCCTGGTGTTCTAAACACGGTAAGCAAACCGGAGTCTTTGTTTTCTTTCACTATACGTCTTACGGTACTTTCCGATGTTTTAGTGGCTTCTGCAGTCCGTTTTACCGCTTCCTTTTCAGTCTTTGCCTCTTATTTCATGAAACAATAGGCGTCAAATAACATCTTTCTGGCTTGCCTTTTTAAAACAATATTACTTTTGCGCAGC
Source organism: Catocala nupta (assembly GCA_963675205.1). Taxonomy (NCBI): domain Eukaryota; kingdom Metazoa; phylum Arthropoda; class Insecta; order Lepidoptera; family Erebidae; genus Catocala; species Catocala nupta. The sequence goes on from OY776080.1 coordinate 9,036,061, forward strand.
ATAACTATGTACTATTATTAATAAAATTATTAAAAACAATAACAAACAACAAAAACAACAAAATAACGAAACAAGAAACTTAACACAATAACGGAAAACAAACAAAAAAAACGACAATATTTCTGCACTCGAGTGTATTCAGAAGCGAACGGAACGTTAACGCAATGCGTGATGCAAATATCGACTGACTGATCAATCACGCGATCGGACCGATGCTTCCTCACCGCGCCGCCTCCGTCGCGCCCCGCACGCTCCGCCAAACAGACCTAAAATTGAGTACTGCGCAGCTAATGACAATTGTCAAGATTTTTGTCGGTATCTTTACTAATTTATTCCTTAGGTTATTTTTTTAACAATGTAAATATATACCTTTCAAATGTTTTTTTACTGTATATCTACTATATTCTGTTTGGTCAACTGCGGAAATCGAGTGATTTGTACAATTATAGCGCGGTAAGATATAATTGTAGCAGTGTTTATGTCATTTCTAAGTCTTTCGCTGCATCAAATCGAATGATTCGACTAGGTAATAATTTACAATTGACGCTACAATTGAACATCACTAAAATGTCTATAGTCATGTTAATGAACCGTTTGTATACCTTTTGATTCAGTTATATTGAAATCGACTATGCAACCGCATTGGTAGGCGGCCTATTTTTTTGTCGATCTGTATATATTTTTTTACATAAACTGAAGAATCTATTATAATTGAGCTCCCTCGTTAATTTCTTCTAGTTTATTTGAAGATACCATCGTAATTTGAATATTTATCAATTTTAGTAGTTCCTTCAGGACTTGTTAAGGAAGTACAGGTACAAAAAAATCTCACTCAAACCATAAAGGAGCTGTTAAAAATAAATGTTTTTAACCTTTAGGTTTTATATAGTACTGGATCTTTAAACGCAGCAGATAATAATGTGGATTATTTTCTTCAATAGATTGCCGTTTGGATAGATGAAATACTTACTGAATCTGACGATCGAATGCTGATGATGGACTTTGACGAAGACGATGGTAAGTTATAGCTTTGGAGTCCTAGCTACATTATAGGGCATATTTATTGTCACCAGTTGCAAGAAAGTTTACCTTAATACAAACCGGCAATAAAGGTAAGTGTCACCATTTGAAATTGTGGCAATTGTTCATTTATATTTGCTTTTTTATACTTATAATTCATTAAGTTCCGAGAAAAATGGTCGGTATAAACTTACATATCTACGTTTTATATTGCATTGAACAATTGTTTGCAAATCAAATATGTTTCTTTTCTTGCCATATTTTTATCTTAGCCAAATTTCTCGGAAGCTCAAAAATGAAAATTGCTGCAAAGGTAGGCTCCTTATTCTTATTTATTTTTTTATGAGAAGAAGTGGAACGATTTTGGGAAGCTGCATATGCTCCTCCCATTCCTAAAACTTCCCAAGAAGTAACTAGTGAAACATTAACTGAAGGCCAATGGCAAGATGGTCTAACTCCGTCCGAAGGACCAACTATGGGTGCCAGACCAGCTGCTGGCCCTACCCCTGAAGGCGTCACACCAGCTTTGGGGCCATCTCCACATGAAGCCGTCACACCAGCTTCGGGGTCATCTCCACTTGAAGCCGTCACACCAGCTTCTGGGTCATCTCCAGTTGAGGCCATCACACCAATCAAAAGCCCTAGTACAACTGAAAGTCCTACAAGTGGTACACCCAGCCCTACACTAACTCCGGGTCCTACAACCACTACTACACCACCTCAATCTCCACCACCTGGATCTGGACCACCGACAGATAAACCATCCTCCACAAAACAATAACATTGTAAGTATTGATTATAATGTTTTTATAAAATTTTATTTTAAATAAATCGACTCAGATTAATATTATGTACTTCTTTTTCTTCTCAGACATTATCGGACCAGGAGGTGCTAAATTTGAAGACGATTTTCTCGACATGATGGGCGATGTTAGTATTAAAACTTAATATTTATAAATTAAATTCTTAAGAAACATAATTATAATGCACATAACAATATGGCAAACCCCGTTTCATTGCCTGATTGTTACTTTTTGACAGCTAACCAGTAACCCTTTATTTACTAGGTTGTATGCATCAAGTTAATTTCAAATGTCAATAATGAGATGCAGCCCATATACTTTTTTGCTGATTTGGAAACAGTCCTTGAACATAGTTACGTTTATAAACCTGTATCGACGGCTCCCACTTGACAGTCACCGATTCTCCAAAGGAATAATATCCATTTGTTAATTAAGATTAAGCTTCTAACTTGTGATGAGTGATTCAAGTAAATAAAAATTGTAAAATAAAGTAAAATGCAAAAAAATATGGTTTATCTTTTACAATTGAACACGGCTGAATAAGGTAATAATTTATTGTTTACAATACTCCTGCTTGAATCTTTCTTCATTTTCCATGTCTGATGTAGAAAGTTTTGGTTAAAGAAATTACATTCGTGTTCATTTGTATCAGATGGGAGAATAAAGATAGGTTCTAATGTAGCGTCCATGAGTCTCGTGACGCTTATTTGGGTTTATTATAAAGCTCTATTAATCTTCTCCCTAGCCTTATTATTCCCAAGTCACTTGGGGTAGGCTTTTCTGATCTAACCGGATTTGACTGGATATCAGTTTTACACTGAGCATCTGCCACTTGACTTCCGCAACCCGAAGGCTAACGATATCCTAAGGCTAGACCAGTGTCAGGATATTATAGGGCACTGACTTCCCAATAACGACTGGCATAAATGTTCATGGCAGCCAGGACCGACGTCTTAACGTGCTCTCCGAGGCACGGAGCAGGCGACAATTGTCAATCAATACACGCATAATTTCGAAAAGTCATATACCTTCTGAAAGTCAGAGGTTGCCGACGTGGGTTCGAACCCGAGATCTTGTGCATTGCAGTCTGTTGGTCTCCCCACTGAGCTATCGCTGCTATAAGGCCCTATTAATATCTATTATAAATGTAAACTTTGCGTAGATGTTAGAAGTTCATTACACAATCATACGTGCACTATCGAATGGATTTGAATGTAACTTGACTCACAAATAGACTAACAGAAAGTTTAAGAGAATAAGAGTTCAATGTTATTTGAACATTAGATAGTCGTGATAAAATAGATGAACCTACCTAAGAGTGTCATCAGGTTTACCCGCACAGGCAAAGACGTGGGCTGTAGCTAGTTTGGATTAACAATATTATTTTAGTTACAAACTGATACATTTCAACATTACCTACTTAAGTTACTTAGAAGAACCTATGTTAATTTTACTGAGGATTTCCTTACTAATCGTTACATGTCTCTTTGTGCGCAGCAATGAGTGAAATATAGAAAAGTTACATAATTATTTATTTTCTTTGGATCCTAGTCGGTGTCAAGTGCCTCATGGACACTTCGAATATTTATTTCATTTGATAGTCCTAAGAAAATAATTCCTAATTTAATTGAATGAAAAATATTATTTAAGGGTGCTGGCAGGCGAAGACGACTTTTGACCGGTAGGTGCACTAGCGTATGTTTTTTATTATTGCGAAAAAGATTTAAATAAATAATTAAAATTTCTCGTTTTAGCACAACCAGCTTACTCGAAGTTTAAAGGTAAACAAGATTGTCAATTCCTGATTATGATGGTTAAAGAATTTATATGACACATAATCTAACATTGCGTATTACGAATGACCAGGGCCCATGCTGGATGCATTTAACGTTCTAACTGACTCAATGCAGCAAAGAGACGGCGATCAGCTAATATCACATGGAAAATTTAGTCAAACTTACGCTGAGGCGGCGGACGAGTAAGAAGTCATATCATATTATTAAATTAGAAATTATAATTGAAAAAGAACATGTGGGCTGAGGAAACCCATGTTTATAATTACTGCGCCATCCCTGTGGCTGTTGTGTGATGTTATATAGCCTATTTTACGTCTGAATTACTTTATCCACACGTAACATACGCTAAATAGGGTGCAAATTGTAAATAATTATTAAAATCGGTTCAGTAATTTCTGCGTTTATCCAAGACAAACAAAAATACAAATCTTTTGACTTTATATTAGTGTAGATTAGGTATTTAATTTAAATAATATAATTGCGTGTTAAACAAATAATACAAATAAACAAAAAACTCGGGATAATGTTCAATTCTATATACGAATAAGTATAAAAGCATTGCGAATTTTCAGATTAAAAAAGACAACAGTATTTGGCTCTACCGATTTTAACTCATTGTTGGCGGCAAGTATCAATGGCAATCTTATCGAAACCAGCAAGCCAAATACTCCGAGTGAATTGGAACCTTATATGAATGGTAAGGCGATATGTCCTGGAAAGATAAGCAGTGGTGAATCACACCTAGATTTCGCCAGCAGTGTTTCTTATCTCATATAATTAGTAGCGTGTGTGTTGCTGTCTATTGGATATATTTCTAAACACAGCGCTATTGTTTATAGTTTTCCGACAGAAAAACCCTAACCTCTGCCTGATAGACAAACTTGGGATCTTGGGACGTCACGATGGACAAAAAACATATGCCACGGCAACGATAAGTCAGCGTTTATAATGTTTAAAAATAAATGCCTATATATATCTTTCTAGATATACAATGATGTGCGCCTGTTTTACAGTACACTAGTACGCTACAATGACTATGCGTGGTATAATAACTATATTATACAGGTTAACATCAGCTATTGTTCTTCTTTGCAGATGTGGTGGATATTTGCTCCAAACATTTATCGCAAAACGCCGAATACAATAGTACGTAATTTACCTTTATGCCAAATAAATCTACAAGTTACGATAGATAAAAGCATAGCTCATTCAAATATTCATAAAATTACAAGCTTAGGTTATTATAAGAATATCCCTATAATATTTTTTTATATTTTATTTATATATATTATTTACTATTATTATTATTTCACATTTATTTACTATTAACCAATAAAAATTCCTTTTTAAATATATAATTATAAAAAGAACCCTAAAATATAAAAATTATGGATGCCCACCGACAGACATTATGATTATTATTATTTTATTATTTTTATTTTATATTTAATCTCCCTTTTATTCCAAAGGGGTAAAAACTTGACACACGGGCCTTAGCCAAGTGTGCCAGAGGGAGAAAGTTAAGAAGTAGATGATGCAAGAAATTTACGTGTGAGGCGACATGTGTTAAGGCTTTTTTTATGACTGTGATTGTAGATTTTGGCATGTCAAGTATGCTCAGGCTACGTAGAAGTGTCTTAAGGACTACTTCGGTTGTAGATATGACAATAGAGATGATTTTAACAGTGTCTACCTGCCATTGCCTTTTTATTTCGGTAGATAAATCAACATACTTCGACATTTTTTCCGCGGCGATGTCTATTATGAAAACAGTTTTTTTTGTTTTGTCCAGTATAGTTATATCTGATCTATTGTAGTGTATGGTTTTGTCGGTAATAATGGTCCTATCCCAGTACATTTTAAAGGAATAATTCTCTAAAACAGCACTGGGCTTATATTTGTAATAGGCATTTCTTTTTACAATAAAGGAATATTTGTGGGCTAGGTTCTGATGGATTATTGCTGCAACTTGATCGTGTCTATGTTTACAATCAGTTTGTACTATGGATTTACATGAACCAGTTATGTGTTGAATAATTTCAGAACTACTATGGCAACGTCTACATAAGTCAGTGGGAAGGTTAGGTAGGTATACGGGTTATGTGTTTCTGGTAATTTCGGGTGTCTATTACTTGATTCTGAATAGCGATCACAAAAGCCTCTGTCTCCGGAAAGAGCTCTCTTCGCCGTAGCCATTCGTTCGACGCTTCTTTGTCGACGTGTTCTTGGCCGAGATCAGCGAGATGTCTCCCGTGCAGTCCACAAAACTATTTTCTGCTCTTTGCTCAATAATTTTGGCTGTACATTTCTATTCAATAGGTTAAGGGGTTAAGTTTTTTATCTGCATTCGTTAAGTATTTGTGAAGTTGAGATTGTTCAGCTTTGGAATAGAAGTATTTGCGTAATTTATCTATAAAGTTATTGTGTAAGTTTTGTATGTCGATGAGGCCTCTTCCTCCACTTTGGCGTGGCAGTGTGAGACGCTGTATGCATGATCTGGGATGATGTTTTCTGTTGGCTGTCATGTGTGTGTTAATTATGAGCTGTAATTTCATTAAATCACTTTGAGATCAATTTATAATCCCAAAGGAATAGATAAGAATAGGTATTGCATAAGTATTTATTGCCTTTATGATATTGCGAGAATTTAACTGGGTTGAAATTAAACACTTTATACGGATTTTGTCGCGTTGTTTATTTTACTTTAAACACTGTTATTACATAATTTTGAAAACTTTAACACTACTATTATTAAACTTTACTACTATTTTAAGTATATATTTTCTAATTAAAACTATTTATATTTAAGTTTACACTTTGTCCCGACGTTTCGGTTGCTTTACAGCAGCCATGTTCACGGGGAGACTAAGATGGTAGTTGTCCCAACGTTCTGATGTGACAAAATCCGTATGAAGTGTTTAATTTCAATCTATTTTAGTTACTTCAAAATAACATTTAATGATGTCTTCATTCATCTCGTCTGTCCATTTCATTCTGGCGTGGCTAATAATGTCATTTGTTTGTGGAGAGATGTGTGCTGTGTGATTGTGTATAGCTGAATGGCTAACGTTCTCAGTTTGTATGTGCCGTTTTCTTCTCAATATAGCTCTTCTTTGGTCTCCTATTCGTTGGCGTGTGGTTTGCATTTCCAGATATCTATTGTTAAATTGTAGGTGTAAAGATTCTAGATAGTTGTTCATGTTTGTTGTCTCATATTTAGTTATCAGAAGGTGTGTGCGCCATATGAATCGGTTCATATTTTCAGTCCATTTTTTTCGCGCAGGGGCAATGCCACCAGTGGGTGCAGGATTAACGGCTAATGCCTCCTGCACAACAGCCGTTGACCTTGTAGTTCGGGATGAATATGTGGATAATGGTGATGAATTGGGTGACTGAAATAAGCTGTGAGTTGATGAAGGTGATGGAATGTTAGCGAAAAGTGAATGTTCTGATAACGTAGTAGGTGAGAGTGAAGGTGATAGTTTGGCTGTAGCATTTTGTTCGAGGGGAACCCGCCTGTTCAGTCCCCCGTCGCTAACGGTTTGCATGCTGTGACACCCAGCGTCAGCTCCAAGTGTGCCCCGGCGATAGCCCCCGGGAAGCGATCCTATACGTTTACTTCTTAGTATCATCTCCATAAACATAGGTTACCAGAGCCATGTTAGCCGCACCAAAAACAATATTGTGTGTCGCCCCCTACGTGAGTCAGGTGACTCGGACGTATGGTTGGATTATAGGGGTCAAAAATGTGGAACGCTTCACGATTTTGCGTGTCATCCTTGCGCAGGGGCCATGCTAATCTTCTCTGTATCGTTCCAATTTTAGTATATGTACTGCCGAAGCAAGTAATTATTATTATTATTCTCTTTATTAGCACATTTTTCAATAATAATTATATTTTAAATATATAATTATAAAAAAAAACACATTTAATAATATAAAAACTGAAGACCCACCGGAATCGGAAACTGGGTCCAAGCTACCGGTGGTTAGGGCTCCAGCGAGAGAAACCTCCTCACGATGCGTGCTGTGTCAAGCAATACGGCCTTCTGCATCAGAGACTTAATCCAGCCGTCTAACGCGAGCCTCTTCAGATGGTGATCGAGACTTGGCAATCAGTCCATGGACTGATATGACAATCGGTTTAATGATCGCTGAATCCACATCCCACATGTCGACAATCTCGTGCACCCGATCCAGATATATAACTTGTTTATCTTTTTCAGCCTTCACGAGATTCCCGTCATGAGGAATGGTAATATCGACGATCATTGCACGGCGCTCTAATCGGTCCACCACCACAATATCAGGTCTGTTGGCTACAACAGTCCTGTCAGTAATGATGGACCGATCCCAGTACAACATTGCATGACCATTTCCGAGCACGGGGTCGGGCACATACCTATAGTACGGTACTTCTAAGTCCACGAGATCGTATTTTTAAGCAAGTTGCTGATGTATAATCCTGGCTACTTGGTTAAGTCTATGCAAGTACTCGCCATTAGCAAGACGAGACGATTATTATTATTATTATTTATTTTATTTTTTATTTATAATATTTTTTATAACTTATGTGACTGTAGGACATGTTTATGTACTTAGGTAACAATTTATTATACCTAATATTACCTATTATTTTTCGTGGTGAATAGAATCGGTAGGTATAGACTGACTTAGATAAACTTTCATTAGAGAGCAAATTTGATCCTGTGACCCGGTTAGCTTACTTTAATGTCTTCTTGTCTGGTGCATGAATAACTAATATGATAACATTTTACAGAGGAGAAGGGCCCAGCGTTCAAGTTGATGGTAGAAACTATGAAAAAGAACCCAGACGATGAACTATTTCAAAAAGATAAAATTATAAAGACTAATGGACAAGCCGCCAAAGAGTTAGTTTCAATTTATAAAATATATAAATATGTTTTGGATTTAAACATGAGGATTTCGGTATTGAATCCTTCTATTGTGAAAATGGATGGAAAGCTATTGATTACATCTGCAAAAGATAAAAAAAAAATTATAAAGTATATACGTAATACGTTTGACCTTTGGACCAACCACATTGGTTTTACTGTAGGTAATCTGTACCTAGTCATGTCAAAATCTATACACTTCAGACTTCTTTAATTAGTTTTAATATATTTAAAGTTAACTAAAAATGTATCCTAATACATTTTTCTACAGACTAGATTGATTTGATTGTCAGCCTCGATGGCGTAGTGGTTAGTGTAACCGACTGCCACGCCTGAGGTCGCGGGTTCGATTCCCGCACAAGTCAAACATTTGTGTGCATGAACATGAAAGTTTCTCTTGTCTGGGTGCTTCTATGTATAATATGTATGTATTTACAAAAAAAAGTATGTATGTTTATCCATTGTCTAGTACCCATAGTACAAGCTCTGCTTAGTTTAGGCTAGATATATTTGGGCTAGTGTATGTGATAGAATTTATATTATATTATTATATTATATTTAGATATTTAAGATATTTATAATGCATTTTAGACTTGAAGCAGCGAAAGGTCTTGAAACCGATCATGAAGATCCGATTCTGACCGACGGGATTCTTACAAAGCTGAAAAATATGATGGCAGAAGTAACTCCTGATGATTTAAAGACCGACATGGAGGGTACTCACTAAATAATTAGTAAAAATTATGCTAAATATGAAACAATGTTAATGGATTATGATGTAATTTTTTCAGATACAATGGACACAGCTTCAAAATATATGTCACAGAGCGCCGTTGACGAGCGTAGGTCTCTTACATAACTATTACTAATTATTATGACATCGTCACTTGAATAGAAATGTAACACTTTGGTATTTAATGGTACCTATAAAAACAATTTCCAGTTGAACGTGGTCCGGCATTTGATATATTAATAAAGGAGCTAGAACTCGATGGAGCTGAACCATTCTACGATAGCGCTCCTTTAGCCACACAATATGCAGTCGCATACACGTTTGTATTACTTGTCTATCTTTACTATATTACCTATAGTCAAGAAAAGAATATAATCAAGTTAGCTAGAATGGCTTTCCTAAATTATTGCACTCCTTAGTAAATTAATAAAATTACATGATAGTTTTATTTTAAGGATTTTGAAAAGCAGATTTCTTAACAGGTTTCGCCATAAAAAACAAATAGTATGTAGTCATTATTACTAATTAATACACTTTTAAAGTTATGTTAACTACAAATGCTGTGTGTAATATATAACATAAGAAGTTAACGTAAAGAATTTGCCGTCAAAAAAACTTCTGATTGAATTAGACAGTCGAACGGACAACTCTTGGCTATAATAATACTTATACAGTGTGTCCCGTCATGAACTAGCGATATTGTAAGTACCGATAAAACAACTATTTTAATACACAAATAAACTACAAAATCAAGTCCAAACTACTTATCAGCTATGTGGCAGCCATTTTGTTTTTTTTATTGTAATATTTTCTACGTGGACACAAAAACCATCATATCTCTCAAAATTTAGGTCATACTGGAATAAAAATAGTCTTATTCGAAGGGCAATACTATTGTCTATCATTTACAACTTGATCGAAGAGTTGTCACTATCAAATCTTTGAAAAAAACCAAATTCCATCTAAAATATTTGAAAAAACTGACACGAATAAACAAATCAATGTACATTATTGCAAAAATAGTCCCGATGACCCATTTTGTTTTTCTGCGAGATTGACAGGGTATAATCTAAGCTACGATACAACATTCAATTTACAGCTGTATGACTATTGGTTTAGAAGTTATTGTTGTTTGAACATAGCCTATGCGCAAGCACCATAATCAGAATCCTAAACAGGAAAATCAATAAAACACAAAATTCTCATTAACATTTATTTGTGTAAAGGTTTTACATTACAATAACGCACATCACATTAATTGTTCAAAGTGGCCACCTCCGGCTTGTAGGCAAGCTACAGCTCTCTGTGCCATCTGGCCTGATGCGCGCCCAATCATGTCGAAATCAGCTCTGATTTCTTCGCCAACTACAATGATTTTCTCGACGAGTTGTTCTCTTGAGTTGGGAACTGCAGCGTACACCTTTTGCTTCATATGACCCCACAAAAAATAATCTAATGGTGTTAAATGGAGTGAGCGGGGTGGCCAAGCTACTACACCGCTGCGACCAATCCACGGGGAATGATTTGTATTTAAATAATTTCTTACTGCTAGAGAATAGTGGGCGGGTGCACCATCCAGCTGGACCCACATTTGCTGACGATATGCCAGAGGTAATTCCAAGAGACTATCAGCAAATTGGGTTTCCAGGAACTCCAGGAATCTAGCGCCGTTCAATGTAGGAGGCAATTCCAAGGGCCTAATCAAACGATCGTTGATTATTACCCATACATTCACCGAAAACTCATGTTGAAATGAACTTTGGCGCACTGCCTTTGGGTTCGCAGAGCTCCAGAGATGATCACTTCGGTGATTTGTGATGCCAGCTCTAGTAAATTTAGCCTCATCAGTCCAGTATCTTTTTCAGAAAATCAGGATCATGTCTTGTCCTTCTATTGAGCCACGAACAAAACACGGATCTGGATGCATAGTCTACTCCGATTATGTCTTGGACTCGGCGAAAATGAAATGGGTGTAATCCCTCTCGTTTCAAAATTCTCATACACTCGACTTAGATAGCTGTAGTTGCACAGCAATGCGTCTGACACTTAGTCTGGGATCATTGGCTATCAATCTAAGCACTTCCTCTTCATCTTCGGGCGTTATTATACGAGCGCGTTCATTAACAGACCTTTGGATTTCTCTTTCCGCTAACCTTGAGTGCACCTCGATAAAGGTTTGGCGGCTCGGGGTAGGCCGGTTAGGATATCTCCGTCGATATTCTTGTACAGCTCGATTTGCACTTCCATTGCAAAAACCATACACGAAATGTATGTCGGCAATATCATGGGACGAATATTGACGATTTTCCATGTTAGTATCACACTGTTAACAATAATAATTAACAGTAATACAGAGCACGTAAACACTTAAACAGCAGAGCAGTATGTAAAAGTAGTGATCACAACGCAGGGCGAGGGACAACTAAACTAACTAATAATCCTTAAAACTATGGGATTTTTTCCAAGTAAGGGATCTGTATTTTCCATCTCGCTTACTCACAATATTAGCGAGCAGTATTTCTGGCCTGCTCTCGCATGGAACGCAGTGAGCGCCAGATAAGATCTTTACAATGGGCTTTTGTGCTTGCGCATAGGCTATGTTCAAACAACAATAACTTCTAAACCAATAGTCATACAGCTGTAAATTGAATGTTGTATCGTAGCTTAGATTATACCCTGTCAATCTCGCAGAAAAACAAAATGGGTCATCGGGGCTATTTTTGCAATAATGTACATTGATTTGTTTATTCGTGTCAGTTTTTTCAAATATTTTCGATGGAATTTGGTTTTTTTTCAAAGATTTGGTAGTGACAACTCTTCGATCAAGTTGTAAATGATAGACAATAGTATTGCCCTTCGAATAAGACTATTTTTATTCCAGTATAACCTAAATTTTGAGAGATATGATGGTTTTTGTGTCCACGTAGAAAATATTTCAATAAAAAAAACAAAATGGCTGCCACATAGCTGATAAGTAGTTTGGACTTGATTTTGTAGTTTATTTGTGTATTAAAATAGTTGTTTTATCGGTACTTACAATATCGCTAGTTCATGACGGGACACACTGTATATTAAAAGATTTGCGTTTCATTCTTAGATTAAAATCAGCGCCTGGGCTTACAAACATCAAGCCTGATCCAAAAACTGCTCCAATATTTTCGGAATTGCTTCATGATGTCGTTGACGTTGCTACACCGGTAAATTTAAAGCAAGATATGAATGGTGAGTATATATGTAGGTACATGTAAGGAATGAGTAATGTTGTCAGAAAGAATGCTGTACTTCAACCTTCCTGTTCACAATAGGATAGGGTCGCAAGGTCGGCACCGCGAGGCGCGCCACCTGTCCCTAAGGGTCCTATGATAGGAAGCAATCTTATTGCTGTCTATTAGGTTCATATCTAGATTCCGTGTTGCTAAGGATTTCGTAATTGCATGCAATCAATCTTTTTATGCCACGAAACAAAAAAGGCAGTAATTTAAAAGAAATGTAACAGTAAGGTGTGGTCATATTTTAGAGCAGTTATGTATATCTGATGAATAAAAAAAATTAATACAATAAATTAAATATTTTGTCAATTTCAAACATTTTATTTATTTATTATTAAAACATCGACTCAATTGGTCAAATGTAGATTACATAACTATAAAAATTGCACCTGGTCATTCGGGTTAACCGAGGTCATCTGAGTCGGCTATAACTATGTTATTTAAGTATCGACTAGAATGTATGATGTTGATCAGTCAATAAAAGAGAAAATGCTATATCTTTGTGAAAATAATGTACCTAGGTATACAGATTTATTTGTACAGACGCTATATTATTAGACATTTAAATTCTTTCTGTCACACGCTGTATATAAAAAAGAGAAAAATATATATTTTGTTTATTGTGAATACTATGCATTACAACTGCAATTTTTTATATACATGCACTAAGAAAATGAAACCTAGATACCTATTTAAAAGAAGCATCATTAATTGATAAATAAATTTATATTTACAGAGGTTATTGAGCGATGTGCCAACTACTTATCCGCATTTGATCGTGACAGAGGTAAGTTTTATTAATGATTGCCGTATTTATTATTGAGCTTTTAGAAACTATAAAGAAAACAACTTATAAAATAACTTAATCTTATAAATCACCACGACGAATGACCGTGTTATTTACTTGTCTTTTTAATAGGGAATGAAATTGTATTTTTGTTATACCCCTTTTTATATCTGCTTTACCTAATGCATCTAAATATCGTGAAGGCATGCTAGTACTAGATTAAATAAACTATAGGTATAAATTTTGGATCTTATAAGAGAGCCTCTATTCCTTTAACAGGCTCTGTTTAAGAAAACATCTTATTATAATATAGATAATTATATATTCATTCGTATTGTAAGTATCTAGGAAGTGCTTACAATTTTTAAAGATTCCAAGAAGTGATACCCTTCTCGGAGATGGTTGGACTGTCGTGCTACGGCTTCGAGGTCGATCCCAATGCACGCACTTCAGACTTGTTTGGATTAGAAATAGTTAACGATCGCTCGTTTTTACGACGAAGGAAAATATTATGGGAATTCTGCATATCTGAGAATTCTCCATAATGTTTTCGAAGACGTGTGCTTCACACGTCATCCTCCACGAGGCTGTCGTTGTGGACTATGGCCGAACTCTTCTGTCTGAGTGTCTGGTTTATATTACGATGAATTTTGATTAGTTCATCACCTATGTTCAAGGAGATCTCACACCCGCTAAGCATATTGCGCGCACGGAGGGCTGTGACATTTGGGGGTAGGAGAAAACGGGTAAAAGTTCTTTGTTTTAGTTAATACCTAGGTAATATCAAATACTGCTGTGTGGTAAGACCGTTAACGATTATCTTTATTATGGTCAGAAATTGTCACGAAACAGTTGTTGGAAATGATGAAGAGTAAACCAAATGAAGTGTTTGCTTCGACGCCAACGTACACCATGGATTACATCACCGCAGCGGAAGAGTAAGAATTTTATTTTAAAACTATTTGAAAACAGTATGTAATGAGCTTAGGTGACGAGTCGTTATTTTTTATGATATTTTTCGAAAGATTGATGTACAAATGATATATGAATGATAATAAATTCTCAATATTACACCAAAAGAGAATAGGGTCTATAAAATAGAAGAAACAATCCCTACTAAAACATTACAAACATATAATCAATTGCCAATATTTACGATGATTTACCGATATTATAGGACAGAAAATGCACCAACTATAGTCCCATACCTTCCAATCAAGGATATAGCTGATACAGGAAAGGAGAATTTAACGAGAGATATGGCGAAATTGACGAAGAAGGAGCATGCGGTTCCAATGAAAGGTACAATTAAATATTTCTTTAAAATGTATAGAAGAAAAAGCGTAAACCCTAAATATGCTCCTGCATGACCTATGTTTGAATAGACTATATAAAGATATTATCGGGTATACCGCTATGTCGATTGCTGTTTTATAATAACTTTTAGTCACACTGATACTGAATCATGAATTCTAATCAGTTTACGTGTATAAATATGTATAATAGTGGACAAAATAAGCGACGATAAAGTTGCAATTTCAGGTGAATGTGTGAGGTAGGGGAGGCATTTCTTCATACTGCCGCCTCATGTTTTGACTACAAAGCTAACTTTCGTTCTAACTAGATTGCACCAAGTGGTCTATTGAGTGTGATCTCGTGTATGCTGGTTCTCGTAATTCTGAATGTGTACGGTGCTTACATGATGAGTTACACTTTTCATGGATTGGCTGTGTGTCCAGCATCCCTCGCTTTAAATAGTATGTAAAAATTTCACTTGACTCCCTAGCTCTACATTTAATTTTATTAAGGTTATAACTTTAATGTTTGTTCCACAGCATTGATCAACGATGTGTCAAAGCATGTGTCCCAGCCTGTGGCCATACGAAGTAAAATTATTTTTTATTGTAAATTAAATTAAATGTTATACACAAAGTTGAACATTTCGTTGAAAATTTATTGTGTTTTCAGGTGGAAATGATCCCAGATATCCTGTGGAATTCTTAGCAGCGGTAAATAAGTCGCTGGGCAAAAGGCCTTTGTATAATTACAAAGGCTATGGACAGACCTATGCCGATGCGGCATCTTCGTATGTAATTTTTTATAAGAATAAAAGTAACCAATGTTATCCTTTTAGTTATTATGTTGAAGAATAGAGTTGGTCATAAGAGTCCAATAAACAGACATCTGATGGGAAATCCACGTTCTCTAGTGGGGACCATTAACTGGCAAATGGAATACGCGACAATCCCCCCTAGGTGGACAGAATTGACCTGACCAAGATGGCTACCTGCCGTTCGATGCAGTAGCAATTTCTATATTTACCTGTTACATTATAAAATACTGCTTATTTTAATAAATAAGTTACAGGCAACTATTGATAGTAGTAGTAAGCAACTATTAATAGTAATAGTTTTACTAGATGTGTATGTCGCAGGCAATTTGTATGATTCCGCGTTTTACAAACGGCGTGGTCCGTTTAAAAACGCTCGCTGTTTTAAAATATGCCGCAGGCGAATTGGCGACTCGTTCAATTATATTGGCTCCTATTTCTGGGTGGTCACAAAAAAAAACCACGAAGCCTACGGCGGGAGCAGAGCTCCCACCTCCACCTGCTAATCTATCCAAGTCGGAGTGCTAAGAGTCGGGACTCGCTCGGCGTTAAGTGACAAGGCAATTATTTACATTTTGCCTTCGGCATATTTTAAAACAGCGAGCGATTTTAAACGGACGACGCCGTTTGTAAACCGCGGAATTATACAAATTGCCTGCGATATGTACATTTATTGTCCCCCACATTCTATTGATGTGTGTATATGTATGACGACAGCTTAAATTCTATTAGCGTTTGATGTTTTTTGTAAACATTCTTCAAACAGGTTGCGGCTTGCAGGCCCCTTGGACGTAGAGGCTCGTCCTTCGGCAATGGAGTTAGAGGAAACTATAGAATCAGAAATGCATAAAGGTGTCCCAATCAAAATAGCACCTACTATGGTTGAAGATTTGCACCGTAAGCTTTTTTATATTCAATTAGTTAATAGCTAGTTACATATTTTCCAAGCCTCGTCCTTTGACTCGGTTAAACGAACATTACTTTTGTTAAATTCTTATAGATACTTATGGTGTTACAAGCTTACATAGGCTGTGTTAAGAATGTGTTTCAAAAGGAAACACGGCGCCAAATCTTAACAGAGACGGCACCCAATCTGGCCAGATTGGGTGCCGTGCGCATCTGCGCAGAAGATATTTACATCGCACAAGTGGGATCACATACACAAGTGCTGTCTCTATTCCTAGACTCTGATAAACCGATGTGACAGTAATACGTCACGACCGGAAAGTAATGAAACGTAGGACCAACAGTTGTATGTACTTTTTAGAAGACCAACAACGCCAACTGCCTTACTAACTAATCGGATAATCGTTACTGCGGAGAATCTATTGACAGAAAAACTTCAAAAATTTGAACCTATTAGGTAAATGTTTCCTAAAGATACAAGAGCTGTTAGTAAAGATACTTCGACGCAACTTCCAAACTTTGTTTTATTGCCTAATCTACTTGTAGTATCGCAAACACTTAAATATTGTTTTGCTGTACAACGTTAAAACTTCTCTCATGGCCTAGTTTCGTATAAGTGGTTATCTAGCACAATACTTGCTTCCTGAAAGGTTACACAGGAACTATAAATTTCAGACCCATTTCTATTTTGCTTCTTGCAATGTTATGCATATTCTTAACTTACGCACGTCTGTCAAAAATAAAGTGACTGAATATAATATAAATACTTAATTTCCAGCTACTATGGACAGTGCTGCCAAACATTTAGCCAACATTGGAACTGCGAAAGGTTAATTATTTAATATTTTTTATCTTTAATAATATTATAAAGCGGAAAGATTTGATTTTTTGTTTGTAATGATTTAACTCAAAAACTATTCAACCGATTTAAAAAATTCTTTATCCATTAGAAAGCTATATTATCGCCGAGTAACATACATTTTATTTAAAAAAAGTACTGTTACACCTAATCTAATCTAAACCTAACTACTTTTACGTGAGCGAAGACGCGAGTAAAAGCTAGTTTACTATAACTATGTAAAATAATTTAGTAAAATAAATTAAGTTTCGGTCATCATCAGGAAAGACTATGGAGCATCTGGTAGGATTGATGAAAGAAAAGGGAGAAATTCCTTTGGCGCAGTTGCAAGGCTATGAGCAAACATACGATGATGGAGCAAGGAGGTAAGAAATGTTGAATGGAGCAACGGTTAGGCAGACACTATGACACTGAATGTCAATGTTCATGGCAGCGTTGTTGTAAAATGTGGATATCATACGCATAGTTATCCTACATATATACCTAATATAGGTTTGCTATGTGAGCAGTCGTTGCACGTTTGAGTAAATAAGCTTGGCACCATTTCTAGAACTTACCCAAAGTGATATCGCATATCAGCTGCGCACGCTACGCTGGCCATCGTTGACATTTGTGAATTATATTTGTAAATATAATATATACACAAATACTGTTAAACTAACAGCAAGTTTTGTGTGTGTTGAGTGTTTCTATGTATAATATGTATGTATTTACAAAAAAAAAAAGTATATATGTATGTTTATCCATTGTCAAGTACCCATAGTACAAGCTCTGCTTAGTTTGGGCTAGATAGTGTTGTTTGTATGTGGCAGAATATTATTATTATTATTATTATAATTATGATAAATACCAATCACATAGTTTGGTCACAGCGCAACATAATAATGTTTAGTGGCAATAAAATTATCTGTAAATGTATGTATAATGAAAAACGTATCTATATAGATACATCCCATTACATAGTTTTAAAAATGCTATGAATTCATTTTTCAATACAGAAATATAATTGTCGCCAAATTGCATATAATCAATCATTTGAACACATTTTAGCGCCCACCATTTCTAGGTGCAAAATGCCGTGCATCCCAAAGCACGCACCTCTGACCTTACGAAGTTATGTGCTGATTACATAGTTAATTATTGCTCGCTTTAACGGTGAAGAAAAACGTCGTCTGAAAAACTACATAATATATTCTATCACTTAGACACAACACCATATTTTAGCATAACCCAAACTAAGCAAGACTGAGAGTTCTCCATAATGTACTTGAATATTTGTGATCGCACTACTGGGGCAACCCTTCTGATATTAAGAAGACACCCGTGCCCAGCAATTGTTACTATTTATTAATGTGAGAAGAGTTAGGGGGAGGAGGAAGTGTTATAAAATTCAAGCAGGGTAAAATAAGTCGAATCAGGGAATTGTATTCTGTGGTGCTTAATTATAAAGCCTGCAATACATGTTGGCCAAGCGTAAACCAATGCGAACGAAGGCAAGTACCGTCTAGACTCTTAATTTCCAAAGTGGTCCAGGTGGACCCCCAGGGGTCCATGGGAGACTCAACTCCGGGGTCTACGTTGGCGTGACAAAAAATGGGGGTTCACAATTCGGAAGCGGGGGTCCACGAAAATTTATTTGCTTTTTAATTATTAATTTTTATTTATTTAGTGAAGAACTAAAATGTTGGCTTGACTTCATCTATCAATGTAGGCAGATAATATTTTAAGGTCAGCAACCCAATTTAACCTTTTGGCCCAAATAAACCGATTTTACTTGGCGGATTAAATTTCTAGCTGCAGGGGGAACGTCCGGAACCAGCTAAATTTTGAAAGTGGTCTATGACAAAAAATGTTAGGCTTGTGAAAATAATACATTTTGTACATATAACGGTGATGTTCGCCAAGCACGAAATGGCAGCCGGACCAACATGTGGACGCTATTGGCCGAGGGCAGACCAACGCCTTTGATTTGTGTAGAAAAACCAACACCGCTCCGAAGTGAGACGAGTGGTCGCGAGCGACTGCGAGTTGTTACAAGCTAAGCAAATTAAGCTCTATACACGTTGGCGCTTGCCTTCACTCGGTCAACTAGACGAGCGATACCAAGCACTGGCAAGCTAAAGCAAATACATCGTCTATACGTTGGTATTGGCTGTCACTCGGCAACGTTGAGCCAACATATTGTTACGTGCTAGGTTCGATGGATAAGAATATAAAACAATATTACCGACTAAAACGTTTTATTCTATCACACAATTAAATTTAAAACACAACAAACCCTATACTACACTTTTCCCCCTGTAACTGCTTCAAACTCCGTAGTATTTTCGCTTCCGTTCGCTTCGATGAACACTTGATCGCTTACGATAGTAAACTGACTCGGCGGTGCGCGTGCGCTCTATTTATACGCGGGTAAAGCGCTTCTGGTGTTTTCCAGAAAACGTCACACACGGCACGCAACAGCGCGATGATTCGATAATGTGCCAGCGCTTTCTCCACTCAACTCCTACCGACAAATACGTAGTTCCGTAAGATGTCAATAGATGGTGCTGTAATAAATTATTATTAGAAGGGACTGCCGATCATAATCATAATCATCACCAAAATGGTGTTTAATTGATTACCATTAACAAATAAATTGATGATAAATAAAATAAAATACAAATTGATTTATTTTTTAATAACATTTACAACTATTGCCTCCAATAAAATGAATACACATAGATCTATCGTTACACCAATTACACAATCATATTATAAACTTTTGTATGAAGTTACCGCTTTGTGGTTTTCAACCTAATCATGTCTTCATTCTTTGAATGGTCAATTCGAATTCTATATTTATTTTGCGACCCTGCTTCTTCTTATTTGTTTAAACATTACTTAATATTTTACTGCTATATACCGGGTGATTATTTAAGCGGTTGGTTTTTAACTTTCAAACAAAACACAGGAAAATTGGAACAAATATATTTTAAGGATTATTTCCTGTAAATGTTGGCCACGACTACGTTTTAGGTGATCCATTCGAGAAGTCCAATTTTGAGTTACCTACTTATTCGAGCAAATCGATAACATGTGTGATGTCTTCTTCTCGTGCTTGAATCGTTTTCTTTTTTTTTATTTTGCTCGTCAAGATGACCACACTCCGCCTGATGGTAAGCAGTTGTGTGGTCTAAGAGCAGTGGCCTCCACATCGTCCTCATAGCAGCCGAGGCGATGTTGAGGTCTCTACTTTGACGGCCTGAGAAGGAGCTTTTTCACGCCCCGCTTAAAGGACCCGCTTAAAGGACCCAGGATTGAAGGAAGAAGGAAACACGTGCCTTGGCAGAGAGTTCCATGCCTTGATCGTTCGGCAGAGGTATGAGGACCCAAACTTGTTGGTACGCACTCTAGTCGACTCCACCGTGTAAGGATGGCATCTGAGCCCAGCACGCGTTGTTCTGGATAGGAAAGGGGAGGGCGGGATAAGGTGGAATAACTCTTCAGAGCACTCCCCGTGGTATATTCTGTAGAAACATGCCAAAGAGGCAATATCCCTACGGAGTTGCAGAGGTTCCAGTGAACTCGTGACCTCTGGATCTCCGATGATACGGACAGCCCGCCGCTGTAACCTGTCAAGAGCGTCTAGCAAGTACTGCGCGGAGCCATCCCAAAGATGAGAACAGTACTCCACGCAAGGGCGCACTTGTGCCTTATACAATAGGCACAGCTGCCCAGGCGCGAAGAACCGCCTCACCCTGTTCAGAACTCCGAGTTTTCGCGAAGCTTGCCTAATGACGCTCTCGATGTAGGTTTTGGGATTAAGGGAGCGGCAAAGATCCATACCTAAGATGGAGAGGCTGTCACGTATCACCAGTGGAGTGTTCTTCAGAGAAGAGAGGGGAAGGAACGGAGACTATTTTGTTGAGAACGCGCATACCTGGGTCTTCTTGGCGTTGAACTGGACCAAGTTCTTGGCACCCCATTCAGAGATGCGGTTCAAGGTCTGGTCAAGTTCAACGACAAGATCCTGCCTTTTCCCCTCAACCTCAGCCTGTTTGGCCCCAGGACGTCCGAGATATCGCCTATGCACGGTACTGTCGTCTGCATAACAATGTATGTTGCCGAGACTCAACATATCATTGATATGCAGAAGAAAGAACGTAGGGGATAAGGCGGACCCCTGAGGCACTCCTGCATTGACCTTCATAAATTTGAAAGCGCGACCGTCGCAAAGGACCCAAATACGACGCTTCTGCAAGAAACTTGCAATCCAGGTGCACAGTTGAGGGGGCAAGCCATAGACCGGAAGCTTGGAAAGAAGAGACCGGTGCCAGACTCTATCGAATGCTTTGGCTATGTCTAGGCTGACAGCCAAAGACTCGCCGTGCTTGTCCATAGCCTCACCCCACAGGTGCGTGACGAACGCTAGAAGATCACCCGTTGATCGTTTAGCCCGAAAGCCGTATTGGCGATCATTGATCAACGAGTGATCCTCCAGGTAGCGGACAATTTGGGTGTTTATAATCCGCTCGAACACCTTGGAGAGCACTGAGGTGATAGCTATGGGTCGATAGTTGCCAGGCTCGGAACGGTCCCCCTTTTTGGGAATCGGTTGAACGTTCGCCTCCTTCCAAGCCTCAGTGCCTGCGGCGTAAGACGTCCGGTATAGGCGCGTAAGTGTGGGAGACAACTCCGCTGCACATTTTTGAGGACCACAGCTGGGATGCCGTCAGGTCCACTGGCTTTCCGAACATCGAGAGACTGTACTATCGCACGAACGTCACGTTGCCTGATATGAAACAAACAAGAAATTTGACGTACCCCCACTAAAAATAGTCCAACGGCGTAAAATCGCACGATCTAGGCGGTGAATTCACTGATCCTAAACGAGAGTTGAATTGCTCACTAAATTCATTGCGAAATCGGTCCATGGTTTCGTGTGCCGTGTGGCATGTGGCACCGTCTTGTTGAAATCTCGTGACAACCAGATTCAGCACGTGTATTTTGGGCAATAAAAGTTTGAAATCATTGCACGGTAGCTATCACCATCGACAGTAACGCTATTCTAATCTTTATGGACTTCTCGTATGGATCACCTAAAACGTAGTCGTGGCCAACATTTACATGCAATAATCTTAATAAATGGCATGAATTGATACCTAATCACCAATAAAAAAAATTGTAAAACTATATTCCCGGTTTTTTTAAATTAAAAACCACACGCATTATTAATATGTTTATAGACGTGTATTTCATTCACATCATTGCTCAAGATGTTTCCTGTTACACATTGATATCTAACATTTCGTAGCATTGCTTGAGTCGGGTCATCAAGCTCAGTATTTATTTTGAGATATTGTCAGTCGGCAAGCGTCTGCGCAAGTTACGCCGACCGCTACGCCACTGAGCAATGCTTAGTTGAGTGGTGTAGCAATCGGCGAAGCTTGCTCATTATTTCAATCTGTAGCACAGATTAAAATAATAGTGCAAAATTAAAAGTATTTATAAATATGGCCTTAGGCTTGAAAATGCCCCATCTTTGAAGAGAAGCGAGGTCGAAATGGCTGCATACGAAAAAGTAAAAAAGAAGCTTGATAAAATGACTGAAGATAAACCTGGCGCTTTAACGGAAAGACAGGCTCAAGTTCTACCAGGTAAAGTTATAAAAGCTGTAATTATACTAATGTAATCGTGTTATGCTTCAACGATATCCAGCTTTAAATCTAAGATTTATTTAGGGTACAAAAACACAATATAAATTAGTTACAAACAAGAAGTTAACCACCATCTACCTACTACCTACACCTACAACATTTACTTAGTAACTTGCCTATTTATGACATTACATATGCCATAGTGGAAGTATCTGCTCCAAAATTCCATCGGTAATAGTTCTCGTAAATGGATACAATCAAATATTAAGACAAGAAACTACTCCCTACTTTCATTCAGCTTTTGTCACTGATTAATCACTAACCCTCTCTTTATCCTAGTTTAATTTCAATAATTGACACAGCTTCCAGTTTTTGTTGTCTCTTTGCACAAATCCAAATTTTCTCCGCCCCACTCTAGTCCTGGAAGAAATTATTATTTCGTATCTTGTAACAAATTAATGATATGATACGAATTGATAAATGCATAATAATATGTGAAGTCTTAGAATATCAGAAATAATTAAAAATCTGTTGTCTAACCGCCGGTGTGCCGCTACGACTCAATAAGTTAAAAAATCTTTAGGCTAATTGTTAAATAATTTTACAGAAATAATAGACGAATCTTCTAAGTATCTCTCTGCACCGATTCCTGAGAGTAAGTATCAGTTATGTAATCTATAAATTCTATCTATACTTATATTATAAAGCTAAAGAGTTTATTTTATATTTAATTGAACGTGCACTGGTTGGAACTAAAAACTTATTTTAGTGTTGGATAGCCTATTTATCGAGAAAGGTTGTCCTCGTGGGTCGTAGCGTAATGTAATATATAACATCACGCAACGACCCACGGGGGTGGCGCAGTAATCATAAATGCAGGTGAAACCGCGGGCACAGCTAGTACTATATATGTATCCTACTAATATTATAAATGTGAAAGATTGTTTGTTTGAAAGATTGTGTGAAATTTCAGATCTTTGGATGTCTCTTACTTTAAATCACGCGTGAGCGCTGTTATACGAATTTGCTTGATCTTAGTACAAATAAGCGATGTCCTGGATATTAATCCAGGATGTATACCTACATATATGTTATCGTAGGATACTAATAGTCACCAAATGTATAAATAATACCTCGCCACAAACCGATATATGTGAAAAACAACAAATATATGTGACCAGTGGTCTTTAACACACAAACAGACAATCAGACAGACGTGGTGCGTTATAATATGGATAACGATCAATACATTTTCTATATGTTAATAATTTCAGCTCCGACTGAGAAGCGTCAAGTGTTAGCCGATCTGATGGGACGAGGCGGTGATAAAATAATCGCACAGGAGGCTAGTTATAAAATGTCGCATAAAACAGGTGGTGATGAGTACGTGAGACATTTAGTTTATACTTAATCAAGTTAAAACCGATTACGTCATTACGCACCCCCAGTGCAATAAAGGCGTAAGTACAATTAGGTAGGGTTTTAATAGCAGATTAGAGTACTGCAAGTAAAGATATACAAGGTCAATCAGTTTGTTGTGATTTGACAAAAAATAAAGGCTTTATACAAAAAAAAAACATTTGTCGCGTCATAATAAGTTTAATATTTTTCAATAATTTAAACTTTAAACTTTTAACCTACTAAAATACTTAAATTTTGATAAAAATACACCTAATCTTACGTTGTCTTTGTTTCACTAAATTCAACAAAAGATTAATAAGTACTTTTTATGATAAAATGTATATCAGAACAAGCAGTTTTTTTTAATAACATTCCTCTTACGCCTTTAATCCACTGGGGATGCGATAAAATTATTTAATTACTTACACACTTTTAAAATGGTTTATATGTTATTGTAAATATTATAAACCTGACAACACATTATTAAGGACCGATTTTTAATTAAATTTTAGGATAATTAAGGCTAAAGTTGGAGTAACTACAGCCAAAGACGAAGGGAAGAAAAAAGAAATTCAAAGAAAGGTGGAAGCTTTGATTCCTGACGAAAAGATGCAGGTG
The DNA here is from genome assembly GCA_963675205.1 of Catocala nupta. NCBI lineage: Eukaryota > Metazoa > Arthropoda > Insecta > Lepidoptera > Erebidae > Catocala > Catocala nupta. The sequence continues at coordinate 9,060,918 of OY776080.1, forward strand.
TTATTGAAAGGTAATATTTGTTTTCAATTGTTGTGGTGTTGTGTTGTGGAATTCAGTGAATGTATATAAACTGAAGGCTGAACTTTGGAAAAACACCGCGTAGTTAAAGATTTATATGTGGTCCTAAATGTAATAGCGATGTATACAATTTCATTCAACCTGTTGACAACACTAGACGTTTCTGATCTAAGTGCATTACTTAAACTTAATCCCAAAAAGAAAACGTAGTTAAATAAGTCTACGTTTCAATAGCTTTTCAGCAAAGGTAAATGCGAATGTAAGTTTATTTATCAGTTTCGTTTGTTGCGCTTTTACACCTTCAGTACTCGACCGATTATTATGAAATTTTGCATACACTTTATATCCACGCGTAACCTTAACATTTTATATAAAAACTCATGTATTTTGTCTTTATTCACCGTGTTACTTGTAATGTTATTTTATACCAGACCCCGTTCAAGAGGGTGCAGCTCATTTGGCAGACACCGTCAAAGGCAGAGGTTAGTCTTTGTAGTGTTTGGCGTGTTATGAACATAATTAAATACTAAAAGAATGTGAAAACGGTGAAATGTTAATATTTCCAGGTGAGGCGTTGGAAGTTGTAAAAGATAGCTTGAAGAAAGAAAAGGAGAAAAATTTAATAACAATAGGCGATTTTAAAGAAACACACGAAGGAGGAGCTCGAATGTAAGAATATTAAACACGTTTTAAGTTAAATAAATGTTCTCGTATACATACTTGGTTTAAGTGAATTTGTGGTCGGATTTTTTACATTTCATTACGTCAATTTACCACCCGTAGGTTGGCTGAAGCGCCACGTTTCGAAGTTAAAGAACCTGCGTCTATTCTGAAAGATGTTGTCGCGAAACGAATTGATGACGCGTTGCCTGAATCTGTACCAGTCAATATTGAGAAAAAGCATATGGATGGTATAATTTTATTTATACGTGCTCCCAAGTAATGTACATTTATTAACATAACATGAGAAGCAATGTCATGCCATATCTTTATAGACATCGTAAATATAAAAACTTGTTAAGCTAAATGCATAATTTTCTATAGACTGAATGAATATTCCAGAGCAGTCATTGTGCATGCACAAAACTTTTAGAATCGCTATATGGGTAAATATTTGAAAAGTTCAAATATTGTGTTCGAGCCTTTCCGTCCCTCGTCGGCTGCCTACGCCGGCGCGGCGCGCGGTGGTGCGGGTCGGACATCTCACCCGCGCACTTCACTTCGCTACCATATTCAGTTACCGACGCACGCGCATTTTTTATTGTTTTTAACTACCAATTATTATATATTTATTATATATTTTAGCCCTAGGTTAGGTCTCCAACAATTGCCTCCAATTATATTTTTACTTATTTAATTTGAAGTTTACAGTGTATATATTCGTAATTAATCAATTGCACACTAATTAAACTGATAGATAGGACTGAAATTGGACCTGATTTTTCGATAAACGGTAGTGAGAAATAAGACAAACGGCAATTAGTGTTTTGGAAATGGTAATTATGTTACGTGATCTGTAATTATAAATTATATACAAATTACATTTAAATCACATATTTATTGATATTTAGGTAGGTAAATATAACATTGTTCAAATACTAAATATTATATACATATATTAACGCCATTGTTTTAAAATAACACTTAGCATTTCTATATTTTCCTTGTACATTTTGTTCTCTATAATATGGTCTTTTTCTATAATTTGGTATTCATTATCAGTTTCCAGGTTATTATTTTTTGTATATCGCTTAACAATTGTCAAAATCCTTCTAACGATACAACATCTCTACCTTGCGCTATAGCATAGTCAAATTCAAGTCAAGTCAAAAATCATTTATTCATTTAAGTCACAAAGTAACACTTACAAACGTCAAAATAGATAGGTTAGTGAGTTTATTAAGTTACTGAAGCTACATTTAGGTTAGTTGTATGGGTTCAGAAAAAGGGTTAGAGCCTATGAGAAGAAACCTGCAAGAAACTCACGGCCACTCATTTAAATCGCCAATTAAAAATAAGTAGTCAGTAGTGCGTTTTTCAACTGCTTTTACCTTCCATCTTTAGATCATGAAAATACCATCACAATTTAGAAATAATGTTCGTTCGTTCGTTCGTTTCTTCGTTTTGTTTCTGTACGGGCTTCTGGGTGAATTTCACAAGAAATGTAACTTATCTATCTATTTATTGCCAGAGTTTACAAATTCAGTAGAATTATGACGCAAATTTTCGGTTTTTATATAAAAATATATGTTAATTAACTTACCTGAAGCTTCTTTAATATAAATCACTGCAATATGCAGAGACAACTTTTACCAACTCCGTCCAAAATGGAAGGGCCTCAGACTCATACCAAAGAAATAATGCCCGCTAAAATCAATATGAATAAATAGCTTAATTGTCGTTAGCTGGTAGCAGCTGTGCCTTGAGATCCTTTATTGCAGAAAATAGACTGTAGAAAACCCAGTGCGGGTTGGCAGACGTCACATATCTTCAAAAACATAATATAAAACTCTCAGACATGCAGGTTTCCTTACGATGTTTTCCTTCATCGTTAAAGAGAGATAATTAACTATTTAACAAACATAACTTCGACAGGTCAGAGAAACGCACCTCTGCGTGGCAGTCCAGCGATCTCCCACTAGGCTGTTGCTGCTTTTTTGTTATTGGATTGACGTTACCATATACTTGATAATTCTATAATTTTTTGATTTCTTTTTCTGTGGTCTTTTAGCTCTTGGTAGCAACTCTTCAGCAGGTATTATTTCTTTTTCTTCTCTTCGTTTTTATAACGTTGTTTCTTTTCTATTTCGTATAAAGTAGTAGCTTTGATTTAATAATAATAATAGTTTATTAGTACTTAAAAGACACAAAACAAAGGCACATGAATACAGCACGTGGTACATCAAGATCAAAAAGTTGGTTAACAATGATCTAACACCTAAACTTGGTACGCAGACCTGTATCTTACGAGTTAGTTTCATGATTTCAGCAGATAGATACAACCGTGACATTTCTGGGACTGTTTACCTTGTATATTGACAGTAAAGAGTGAGTGTGACAGTGTGTAAATATTTAGGTGACTTTAGTGTGTGTGGGTATGTGTACCCGAGAGTTTGTGTGCGCGTGGTATGTGTTAAATATATATAAAAGTAAGTAAAGTGTGAGTATATGCGTGTACATAGTTTGGTGTGCGAATGTGTATTAGCATGGGATGTTAAGTATGCTTTCCGTATTATCGTATGTAAGGGATTGTAACCATTTATGTAGTTCTCGTTTAACTTCATACCGAGTCAGTTTATAAATGTGGATTACTTTGTTTATTTTATTACACATGCGCGAGCTTTGGACAATAAAATGACGACTTTGTTTATTTTATTACACATGCGCGAGCTTTGGACAATAAAATGACGACTTGCAAATGCGGAATGACAAGTTGTTGTTCTGCATACAGGGAAGCCTTGTCGTCTCAGTAGTGTATCTGCATTTAAGGGTAGCATAGAATGCCTTCGTAGTATCTTGCGATGGATGTATAGTTGCCGAACTGTGATTACTTTGGCATCAGCATATAACTTTAAAGTAGGGTAGTCACGTGGTTTAAACAGCATTAATTTAAGAATCGCACGTTGTGCACGTTCAGCCCGAAGTATTGAGGTTTTATACGTTACTCCCCATACGGGAATACAATAACTAATAATAGACTGACACAGACTAAGATAGACTAGAGCCAAGACCTCGGTGTCAGCAGAGTGCCTTAACTCGGTGATCGGAAGACAGTCACATGGTAAAGATGGGACAGAGCATGTATGTGCTTTTATGCTTACAGAAGATGGCGGAGGCTTAGGAGATCTAGGACGGGAAAATCTAATAAATTTGGTCTTTTCTAGGTTTAGTGTTAGTACATTTGTGGACAACCAATCCATCACTAATCTAAGGGAGTCTTCTGCCCTAGATCTGGCCTTACCCAGGTCTCATCACAGATCAACAACGCTGCGTCATCTGCATATGAAAATATATTGCAATTTGTAGTGGGTAGAAGACATAAATCATTAATAAATATTTGGAACAGCGTTGGTCCTAAAATACTCCCCTGGGGTATGCCAAATGTAAGCTGTTCGTAATTGCTAATACACAAGTCTATTATGACACATTGGCTGCGCTTGGACAGGTAATCTTTGAATAGTTTAAGCGGCATTCCGCGTATTCCTATTGCTTCCATCTTCGCTATTAGTCTAGGAATTGAGACAGTATCGAAGGCTTTAGACAAATCTAGAAAGATACCATAGCATTTTAGGTTATTGTCCAATCTGTCCACCAAGCCGTTTGTAAAGTCTGATGTAGCATCTTCTGTGGATATGATATGATGATACTGATTATGGGCAATTAACTTATGTTTAGTAATGTAATTTACAAGACTATTGTTTAAAAGGCATTCGAGAATTTTAGATAGTGAGCTCAAGACAGATATTGGTCGGTAATTTGATACGTTGTCTTTCCCCATTCAAATTTGCGCATCCCTAAATCCAATTCTGGCTTTAGCTAGCTTCTTTCTTCTTTGAATTGTTTTTTCGAGGCATGCTTAGGTGCCTTAAATGTACTGTGGTAATTTTGTAGCAAAAATGTTAAGAGGAAATATAGTAATTATGTAATCAGAAATTTAGATATTTACAACAACACATTCTTTATTGATCTGTTAAAATAGAAAATTTAGTAATGAAAAGGGGATAATATGGCGATTATTATAGTTCAGAAAAGTTATTAATTAGTGTGACAGACTTGCCTCTAGGAGCTCGAATGGTAATGAGAATTTATTTCGCCAAAGATAATTTTGAGAGATTCGAAGTGAGCTATGTTGGTGCCAAACCACTCTTTGAAGTGTTACTCGCTCGAGTCTTATAGACAAGCTAAATACGGACTCGTTGATCTAACCATTCAGAAGCTAATATGTCTCAGATAAAAATTTAAACTCTCGACTGTATCAACGAATGGTAGTTAGTTCAAAGCGTTGGGACACTTTTCAATGGCGTTGCAAATGACTTAATTATGATCTTTAATGTATATAATTTGGGTATTTTATAAACCTTGTATTGTACAATCTAAATTACTGGAAAGAAATACGATCTTCAGGATATGTTCATACCTTTTAAGGCATGATATGCTAACATTTGGATAATGTGATGCGTCTGATAATGAGATTTGAGGAACGTTTTTGGTAATAACTTATTAGTTTATAACAATAGACTTGCGTTGATGATATCTACTCATAGTGCTGGACCTGTATTTTACATAAAATAGATAATAACATTAAATTATATCCTACTACTTAGTTATTTAGTGAGATCCGCGTAATATGTACGTGTTCAAATATTCACCCATATATTAAACTAAACATGTAACGATTTATTAATAAATGTAGATCTTTTGCGGTTACCTTTATTATTTATTACAGTTGTACTTACTTTTGTGTCCATTATTTTAACCAATTGTGTGGGTACACAGTACAGAAATTTTAACCTAGTTTGACCATAAGTACCAATAGTATGCTTAATTTTTGTAGTTTGACTATAAAGAATTAAGTTTTTCATAGCTAAACTAGGATGTCAAACTAATATAGGTCAAACAAAATAGGGTGTCTAACTGACACATGCTCTAAAAGGTACTTTAGGGGTGAAAGGTTGTAATGTTGTATATGGCTTTTCTTATCCCAATAAAACATAAAAATTTACATTTCAGAGGCAAAGGAAATCGCTTCCAAATACATCGCCAGTGTTGCTACAGATCAATGTTAGTAAAAATAATGCAACGTGTAAGTAGTAGCAAAGGCAAGACGTTTTCACAAAACAATTGTTTTTTACAGCTGGTTTAGATCCAAAAACTTTAAAAGGAATGGATTTAGCAGCGTTTGAAGCAGCGTATGTTATTTTCTTTTATATATTACCTAGATTGACACGTTCGCTGATCGTTATTGCCTTGTGACAATTGTAGCTTATATGGAAAAATCTATTCGTCATTATTGAACGAAACACTTAAAATGAAACATACGAATTTTGTCGCGTTGTTTATTTTACTTTAAAACACATAATATACATTACATAATTTTGAAAACTCTGACACTACTATTATTGAACATTATTACTGTCGTATTTAAGCTATTTAATTTAATTAAAACTATATTTAAGTTTACACTTTGCCCCGACGCGGTTTCGGTTGCTTTTCAGCAGCCATGGTCACGGGGAGACTGATGGTAGTTGTCTCAATGTTCCAGTGTAGTTATTTCAAAGTACCCGAACATAATTTAATCTTTGGTGTTTCTATTTACTTAGAAAGAGCTCAAAGTATCATGAAGTCTAGCTGTGTTGTGCTTCTTCTTGGGTTTTATATTTGAATTAATGGAATCAATGCTGGTGGTACATTCCAACCATTCTCTATTGAAATTAGAATGTTTTTTAATTTCAATAGCCTCGCGAAGCATCCTTGGTAGGAATCTTGGTGTTCTTTTGCGAGTATTTGTGGTTTCTCAAATCATAGGTAGTGGTTGGTCCCCTGTTGCACGTGTTCACACACAGCAGACTTCAACGAGCGTTGGTGTTTAAGATCAGCTATATGTTCTTTTATGTGGGGGTGCCTATGCTTCCCTTGGTTTGACTAATGTATGAGAGTCCATAGTCACAATCTATTTTATACCCCCTACATCTTGTAAAGGTAATTGGCACTTAACGGATGGTATAAATTTACTTATCTTTGTTGGCGATTTTTTAGTTGTATTAAATTAAATAGCTTAAATAGTAGTAAAGTTCAATAATAGGAGTCAGATTTTTAAAATTATGTTAAAAAAGTGTTTTAATGTAAAATAAACAACGCGACAAAATCCGTATAAAGTGTTTAATTTCAATGTATAACATTCGCGTAAACATAAGACAATACTATTTGTTATTAGTTTATCGCACTGAATTAGGTAATAATATATTGTCGCTGAAAGGTTAGTCAGAATGACTATTGATGACGTTCTACACTGAACGCATTGTGTCGGCAGTCGACCGCTCCTATCTGAACGAAACAATGCCTTTGATTCGAGCGCATAAGCGCATAACCATCGATACGTTGCCGCGTCTTTTAACTACTACTGCGTTGCAGACAGTCCCATTGTATGTTTTATTAAATACTGTTACGTGCTGGATTGGAGGGATAAGAATACAATAATAATAATAATAATAATAACACCGCAGGGCAGCTTGTGGCGGGTTGAATGTGAGTGGCGACACTGCGGTCCTGAATGCCTCAGAGAGTTGGTTAGGGCCTCGTCCCCGGCTTGCCATTACTGGTTGGCTGGGGTGGAACTTCAAGAGCGCCCGTAGGACTCAACTCTGGCTTGCCTTGGTCGGCTGGTCAGAGGGGGGCCGCTAGAGCTATATGCTTTGGGGTGGAAGTGTCATTTTTAAGGGCATAACTACGGGGAAACCCGCTCCGGGTCTCCGTTGTCACGAGACCCGTGATGGTGAAACTGGCGCCGCACCGCTCGACACCCCTAGCCGCTCGCACCGGTGTTGCCCTCTGCTGGCTTGTATGCCTATGGTGGCTATACAGAGGGCCCATCTAGTGAGTTGGCGAGTCACCGTCTGCCCGTTGCATTGATGCTATTAGAGTATTCAGGGCAGACACCGTTTTTCATCCATAGCTACCAATATATCGGTCCACCGAACACCCATACCCAAAGCCCATATATTAGAATCCATACGTAGAAATAGTGCTACTCCGGCTGCGGCCAGTGCCGCTGTAGGAGTTTCATCCCACCTTTAATTAAATGTCTCGAGGGGCCTCTTCACGTTGGACCTATGTCTCCGTGTAAGTTTCCCAAAGGGCCAGTAGTTTCTAATATAATATGTTAGAAAATACCTGTGATACGAGAAACATAATAATCAAATTTATTTGTCAGAATATTGTAGTTACAATGGTGTTACAAAAAATTATATGTCCATAATATCCTGCCGTTTCCAGCGTACAAATATTCATATAAGTACAATAATCAAATAATAAAAAATATATAAAATAAAGCTAAGATAAATACAATGTCGATAATTAAGAAAATCAAATGTATAAAATAATTTAATTATAGGATGTCAAAGTTTAATTTAGGAAGTCATACGTTGAATAGTCAACATTTCTCTAAAAGAAAATAGAATAATTTAATTTAAATGTTATAAAATTCAATGTTTTAAAATTGTCTGGTAATTTATTATAAATACGTATTGCCATACAGAAGACATTAATTTGAGAATAGTTGAATTCTTTGTTGGGGTACATACAATTTATGAACCTTCCTACTTTTCCTTTTTCTTTTTTTAAACAATATTACGGACTAAAACACGTTTTATTCTAACACACTTTAAAATTTAACACACTATACTACACTTTGCCACTCTAACTGCTTCAACCTCTGTGGTATTTTCGCTTCCGTTCGCTCCGATGAATACTTGACCGCTTACGATTGTAAACTGCCTGGGCGTTTTTATTTGTGTGTGTTTTAGTTGTTGGTCTCAGATGGCCTTTACAACTTTACGCGGACTGTGGGTGAGCGCAGAAGGCGTTAATAAGTAAACTAGCCAAAGTTATCCCCAAGGACGAACTGCCACGGACCTCGGCTTGGGGCGTTGTTGGCAACATGGATATAGGGTGATCCACGGTATTAACGTTAACGCGACGCGTATTTCGACCTCGGCGGCGAGGCGGAACCGCGGACGACTTAGTATGGCTGCGCGGGCCGTATAGGCTTGTGTGAGTATTGTCGTATAATCTATGGTCTAAAGTTAGCAAGTGCGTCAAAAACGTGTGCATAGTTACTAAGTACTCGACATAGCGCCCAGGGGTCGCCTTGATTGGCCCTAACATTGTCCAGCAGCGCGCACATTTCTGTGTAATTCGCGAGGCTGGCGAAATTACCCACTTGAGCGAAGACGACTCCGAACTCGTGGGGATTGGGGTTAGCTTCTGGTCCCGTGACCGGCGCCGAACACGGGTTTATAGTGGGCTGGTTATTGTGTGTTAAAGGTGGCTCCTTTGGCACGAGGTTGATAACGACGGGCCTAGCTACGGTTTGCGCGAAGGGAGCCCTGCTCTGCGGGTTACGTGGGTCGGACAGAGAGAGGCGGAAACGCACTCTGGGAGTTGAGTGCGCTTCAGGGTGAGGGACGCTAGGGGCAAAGGGTAGTGGACTGGACGGGGCGGGGCGCTGCCTTGGCGTCCGCTTGCCTTGCCGTCCGCTTGCCTTGCCGTCCGCTTGCCTTGCCGTCCGCTTGCCTTGCCGTCCGCTTGCCTTGCCTTTTATACGAGATAAAGCGTTTCTGGAGTTTTCTAGAAGCGCCATACAGTACGAGAAAATTATAGCGCTCTCTCTACTTTTCGCGTGCTGACAAGCTACGTAGTTCAGTAAGACGTCAATAGATGGCGCTGTAATAAGTGTTCTGCGAAAGAAGGCACTGGCTGTAACAATACTATCAATGTATATAATATTCTGTTTGAATGTATATTACTTAACACTATAGCAAAGCCAACGAGACGACAGTAGATATGTAAACACGTCTTTTTATAAAATGAACTAGCTATAAATATGCCTAACCTTTTCTCTTAAGCGCAATGACGTAAAAGAAGTAACAAAAGTGAATGTCGTCATGTCATCTTTAATACCGGTATCCTAACAATCCAGGACATGGAAACATTTATTTCGTGTTTTAATCTAAATATTTCGTGATTTTGTGGTATTAGTCATTCTCATAGATAAGAAAATGAATTTAGTTTTGACATTCCTGTGACTATATCTGTAAAAGACTAGGAACTTTTTAAATGCTGCTGACTCATTTTCTTATTACTTTTACAACTTACGGATGCAACTAAAAACTTTGACAAAATACATTGAAATCAAAGTACCTACTAAATAGTAAACCGCTAACCGTTTGTTTACATTCTCTATCTCGACTCGTTGGCCTTACTATAAATTAAACATAAATAGTATTAAATCTAGTTTAATTTGCATTGATGACAGTGAAGCACAGAAACTAGGTATTGAAACTGAAGCACAACGCAAAGCAAGATTAGAGAGAGAGGAAGCAGAAAGATTAGCAAGAGAAAATGAGGCGAGCAGGAAAAGAGCACTAGAACGACGTACGTGATTTTTAATGCGTGAATACATTTATTTAATTTTAGAGCGCTTTTGGTCTATGGAAACAAAATCCACCTATGCCATGTAATACGATTCTATGCAGATAGGACGAGTACTTGTCATATATCCATACTGCTATTAATAGTGCGAAAGTAGTCTGTAGAGCTTTTACTACGGCCTCGATGGCGTAGTGGTTAGTGTAACCGACTGCCACGCCTGAGGTCGCGGGTTCGATTCCCGCACAAGACAAATATTTGTGTGCATGAACATGGATGTTTGTCTTGGTCTGGGTGTTTCTATGTATAATATGTATATATTTACAAAAAAAAAAGTATATATGTATGTTTATCCATTGTCTAGTATCCATAGTACAAGCTCTGCTTAGTTTGGGCTAGATAGTGTTGTGTGTATGTGGTAGAAAAAAAAAAATATATATATATATCAAATTCTGATAAAATTTGTTTACGGAAATAGATTGTATTCTAGGAAAGGACAACTAACTTTTATCCTAGCATGTGTCGTGTGTGTTCTCCGTGGGATTTACACAGGTAAAGCCGCGGGCAGAAAGTAGTACCTACTCGTATATAACGGTGCAGATATCACGTGCAATATCACTACTTAAGCGGATATAATTTTTTCCTCACTAATAAATTAAGAATAAAGTTATACGTAGCATAACTTTTTAAATTCTTTTGGAATATCATCGCTTAATATTGGCGTAGATCATAATTTTGCTGAACAATTTACTTTATTTACGCATAACTATATTCCTTGTTTTTTCACTATATTCCTAGTAAGCCTTAGACTTAAGGTAAAATCGCAAGAAATTTAACAGATCATGATAGGTATAGTAATATCTATCCAAACTTAATAATAGTTATATTAAAAAAATGTATTTGAGCAAAATACAAAAATAAATAAATAAATGTATTTATATCTGTATATAGAATGCATGTTGCAACAGCCTTCTGTTACTGTTCCCAAAAAACAATTGTTGTAACAGAAACATATCAAGCGTTCGACAATATACCTCAGAAATGACTGGCTATCCTTTATTTGTTCCTGGACATATATGTACATATATTATTTTTGGAGCGCGAAGTGACAGCATTTTGCCAAAGTAAAAATCTGAAGTGATATTACCTAACTATAGTGGTGGTGTTTTACTGACAGTGCGAGGTTAAGTGGTTATTGAGATTGATGTACTCTTAATATATTTTGTAGATGATGAAGAGCAGTTAGCCGCGATGCAGCTTTTAATAAAGGAGTTGAAACATCACGGAGACGAAGTGTTCTACGAACAGCCACATGCGGTCCTCACCCACGAACAAGCCGCAGAGAAGTGACTACCATATAACTATAATTTAGTTTTACAGGTAGCTTTAGCCTCTATAATACCAAAGGGAAGCAAGCATAAATGTGTACATTAGTACACCTACATTTTCTTAACCACATTATAGAGGACCAACTTATTTTACCTATTTGCTGTAGAGAAATTCCTGATAGAAAAATCAAATTCACTTGCCCGACCCGAGGATCAAGCGTCGGCACTTCAAAATCTCCTATATGACTACCAAGGCAGTCTGATGTACATGAATATCGAACAGTCTCGTATATTAGAATCTAATATACGAGACTGTCCGATATCATATTATGATCCCAACAAAATGTATGTATTCCTGTGGTCTAAATCGATGGAACAACACCTGATTAAATCATTATATCTATGTGTAATTGTTACATAATTATGTAATATGAAACCTGATGAAATTTAGACACATTTAAATTGTACAGCTTGAGTTCGCCGCCCTCCGATACAGAGAAAAAGATGACAGGGTCTCCAGATACAGCGCGACTTCACAAGAAGTTTGAAAAGAAGCTCACTAGTGTTGTGGCACCAGTGACACCTTCAGAGTTGTCAGACGCCATGCAAGGTACAATTCATACAAAACATACAATGAATTAATAAAATAAAACATGTGCAGTGATGACTTGATTGCAGTGATGATTCCTATCCTAAGAATATAATTTTTGAATTGTGTACTTAATGCGAACTGTAAGTAGTGTCAAATTAAACATATAGTAGATTTAGCAAATGCAATATAGCACGCGCAACAAAGGGGCCTCCAATATACAAGAAGCCCCGCGCCCAAGTAGTATTATAGTCAGGATTTCAAGAAAATAATATTTGTGTCTCTAGTAGTAACGTATTATTGTATAAAAAAGGCCCTCTCGATCTGATTTGGTACTGGTTGAGCCCAGCACTGACATTAAGCAATGTCTAACTCCACTTTGAAATATTGCCAGATGCTGTCATAGAAGGCGCACAGCAACTCTCAGACACATTCGTCGCCTTAAGTAAGTTTTATTGAAAATGTATTTGCTGAGAGTTCAATAATTATTTTCTAACACATATTAAAAAATATATTTATAAAATATACAGGTTACAAAGCACAGGCTGGTGTTGCTCTTATATCAGAAATGCAGAAGCACGGTAATGAAATACTTGTAGAAGTGGACGGTAATACAGAAACGACATTTTTCGCCGCACAAAGGTAATCTATCAAAATACTGGTATACATACACAAATAGTCTCACGCCTATATCGCCAAATATAGTTTTATGTACCATAGAATAGGAAGCGAACTATTGTTGACAATCGGAAAACGTTTCAGAATCCTTGCTAGTAATGATAATTCCTTGAATGGGAAACCTAATAACATTTTGCCATATACGGGAAATTGAGCCCTCAGCAGTCAGGTTTTGATTTATTACCGTTCCACCACTGAAACAAGCTAACTTATATTAATGTTATATGATGTGCCGATAAATAAATTCTTGATATATTATTTAAGGTTGAAGAAAGCAAAAGAACTTAAAACTGACGTACCGTGTACAGAAGTAGCACCTCGTTTAAATAAAAGATTAGATGAAATTATGCGCCAGCATTCCATGCCTCGGAAGTTAGCACCGACTGTAAAAGGTAAAATAGACATACCATGAAACACATGACTAAGACTCATGACTATATTCCCGAAGCAATATGCGGAGCTGCGTTACACGTATATTTCGCGAACTATGCTATACTCTGTTCTATGGCTATTTTTTGTTCCACGGAGTAGAGGGCGAGCCTATTGTCGTCTACCAGACAGTTACAAATCCGTACCGCTAATGAGAACTACTTTAACTACTCGACAGAGCATCATTGAAATATTTCACATAGAATTCTACAGTAAAGGACATAGGGTACCTTTCGTCCAGAAAAAAAGTATGTTTCCGATAGAAATTTATTGACAATCTAGTGCCACATAATTACGCTTAGCGCTAATTAAAAGTGACATCGTATCGACATTCGGATGCGGGATCGTAGAATTGTCAAACACCCACTCTCACACTTATTTTTTGTAGTAATTTCCATCGCTAATGCGAATCACATTTGACTATATCTAAGTGCTATCTACGCTAGGCAAAGCGAATAGTAGCCTTTTATTACTGTCACTGAAAGTTCGACAGAAGTCAGTGTCCTACTTTGTCTATTAACAACCATGATATAAATACGTCCATGATCGTACACAGACCGGATTAACCTGAAGGCGATGGGCCTTTGACAAGTCTGACTTATTTTGCAGAGCATACAAAGGATGCTGCTGATTTCTTGTCGCCCGTCGTCACGAAACCTGGTAAGTCGTTCATTTTCAACCTACGAAACTAGTTTCCAAAAAAATATATTTTATGAGCATGCAAAGTCTAATTCGGCTCACCATCTTTCTAAAATTAGACCCTATGAAAGATTTCCTATAGATTTGACAATAAATAAGTAAAAAATTAGGTGTCCAGCCGTAAATTGTTATTAAAAGTATTCGAAACATCAGCAATAGTTATACGTTTATACGGAGTGTCTATACCTTATATTATGATATTATATTAATGAATGATTAATTCTTCTTTGGGGAATGTTCCCCAAAGAAGAATACTCAGTAAATTTCTGTCAGATAAAAAGAGTATTATTTAAATCATTACAAATAGTGGTTATTAGAGTGGAGCAATGCAACTTCTTTGCAAAAGTGCAAACTACTTTAATTTCTTGTTAAGTAAATCACCATGCTAAATTAGTATATCAATCTGGTATTTTAACGTATGTGTATTTTTCAGAACCAGGCATTGAAGCTTACGTTACTTTACTGGAGGAAATGGAAGCGGCTGGCGAGACGTCACTCATTGCAGGAGATATACCGAAGACACATAAAGAGGCAGCGTCTTAGTTAGTACATGCTTGAATGATGTAAAGTAATATTAAAACTATAATGATTTAATTTAAAAATATTACTTAGTACTCATAGTACAAGCTGCCTGTAGTAATAAACATTAGTCTAGATAGGACCGTTTTTTTTTTCAAATTTATTAATAATTATATACCTAATAATTAAATTCCAGTACAAAACTGGCAATTTAAAAAAAAGTTATTCTCCCGTAATAGAGGCAAGATATAGTCTCGCACCTAGAGTACTAACAAGAGTTTCGAAGCACTGGCCACATTTCTAGGCTCCGAAACTCTGATCCCTATAAAACTTTGCCTAATTCGGCAATCGTTGGTGTGTAGCATTGGTGTTTGTGGCTTACTCTTCAGTCGTTACTTCAACGATGTACTAAAAATTTTAAATGTAATGTTTCTTATCAACAGTCTCCGTCAGCTGACATCTTTTGAGGACAAAATCAATCTACCAAACGCTTCTCTACAAAATAATATTAAAGACAATCTGAAAAATTTAATGACTGATGTGAATCCCGTCGGATACACCAAATCTACAATGAACAGTAAGTAAACGACCTCTATTGCAAATTTTTTATAGTTGGTTATATTTTAATAGATTTATACTTTCTACCTGTGGTCTGCAAAAGGTCTAATGGCCCCGTTAGCGAGTACGCAAATCTTTATAACACAGTATATAGCTGTTTAGAGCTGCGCACTTCTAGTTTAAAATATAATCGATTTAATTTTCTGTTTTCAGATGTTATCACAGATACAGCAGGGCTTTTAACATCACACACGATGAATGAAGGTATTACTAGAAATATTGTAATGTAACCGTATATATGCTAGCTATCACAAATGAACATACTATTAAATTTACAATCCATTATTCCTTGAGGCTAAGTATTACACTACATGTTCATGGTGCTGTATGTTATGTAGTAGTACTACCATTCCTATGATGGGCAAGGCTGTACTCATAAGATCAATAGTAGCAGTCAACCTATCAAAGATCACGTTAGTAGCAGGGTCTTGAAGACGAATGATATATAAATCACTAAAAGCCTATACTAGTTCGTTTTATGTATATACGTGTATTGCTAGAGTCCATTGTGTTTTGTAATATACCAGGCCAGAAAGCTTTAAAGATAAAAGTAATATTAAATGTAATATTGCTTATAGGCGAAAAGACAGAAGCTTTAAAAAAGATGATAAAGCATATGGATGATGCTGGCAGCAATCTGCTGCTGAGGCATGGAAATGTTCGCAAGTCATATAAAGACGGTGCCGACTTGTAAGTGTTTTAGTACCTACCATATTTTTATACATGTCACCTTTTAAGTAAATATTTATACTTATTATTATTATTATTTATATTTATATTTATATTTATTAACGTTATTTTTATCTTTCGTCTTAAATGAGCCGTTGTATTGTTATATTTTATAATTGGACCGTGTTGTGCAGAAATGATCTTGGTTCTTTTTTAATTTATCTAATAGTATGAAGATCTTTTGAATAAACATCAAGTAATGCAAAAATCTATATTCAATTCTTTATAAAACTATATGCATAACATGATGTAACAGTCACACGAAAAATGAATTCATGTTACAAATCAGCTTTATTTCTATTTATGTTTTTGTGGATTGGATCATTTGGATTTTTGCACAACACGGTCCAATTATTATAAGTGTTTTATTTTGTTTATTCTGCTATGCTAAAAATTTATGTCGATTGTAACCTTATTTTACAAAGTTCATCCTGAAATCGGTTTAAAATCGATTGCCAAAGGACCATGGGCAATGGCAATATCAATAAAAACAATTTGTAAATTTAATTTTACACTTGTAAGTTATTTTTACTTAACGGTTATATTACAGTACAATATATGATTATTATTATTAGGTACAGTATATGATTTAGTAATTACACAAAACATATTAAATCTATTTTTCAATTGGTAGTTATAAGAAGACAATGAATATAAATGATTCATATTCTTAAAATGCTCATAGTAGGCAAATAAAAATGGTGAGTGTATTATTATTGCTCGTTTATTATAATCATTATAACTGTTTAACAACTGCGCTGGCAGATTAAAATCTGTATGACGACCTATTCCCATGTACCATATAATTGATATGATATGGACACAACTTCCTATAGTGCGACTGCCCGTCAAGCAGGTACAGTAATAGTGTGCAATAGCATGTCTGTCACTATCAATTAGCACCCATCAATTAGCATATACAAATAACATATGCGTAATATACACAAATTAAAATATGTATATATTAAAATATGTAAAATATATTAAAATATGTATTTACCATATAGAAGTTTCGTTACATAGTTCTCATAGTACAAGCTCTGTTTAGTGTGGGGCTACATAATTGGTGTAAGTATTTATTATTAATATAAATGGCAATCTAATATAAAATAAATGTACAAAATGTAGGTGTGTTACAGGAGAGTCTACATATTATAAATATTTTGCAGTGAAACCTGCCTGCCGATAACGTCGCGAGCGCAGGAGCGTTGGTCGGGAAACGCGGGGTATTTTGTATTTTGTAACTGCTTATCTTTATGTGCATGCGCCACCGATGTGCACTAATAAATAGATAAATGAGTAGGTATTTTAGAATTACTCGTCAATAATACGTAAACGAAATAATACATAAATAAATAATAATAAACGTTACATACTATGAGAGCCCAATGCGTTTGGGCAATGTGCTCATAGTAAAAGCAAGATGATAATAATATATCTTACCAAAATATTTCAATATAGCTACATTTAATTTTTGTTGATGGGTGGGGACGATTCCGCCCATGGTCCTTTGTATCAAATAGACAAGAAAGCGAATGATTAAAAACGAGGTAAATTTGTAGGATTGCAGGTATTTTTTTATTAATGAACAGGTAAGTAGAAGTGGTAGTAGAGTAGAGGTAAGACGAAGTAAGAATGTAAACGTGGAATTGTAAGAGGGTTTCTTACAATTGTATATTTACATAAGAGAATGTAAACATACAATTGCAAAAATCGATAACCGCGCATGATTTATAGTCGCTGGATCATTATGCCGACACTTTTGTGAAAGAGTAAGAACTTTTTCACAACAATGTCGACATAATTAGCCAGCGATATACCGGCACCTACACTATAGATTACAAAACCACGGCTGGTTTTTAGCAGCCATGATACAAGACGTATTCTTGTTTCTAAGTATTTGTAATTTCATAAAACTACACTAGTGAGGAGCCTGTCAAACAATAATATCGTTATAAGGGACGGTAGCATAAGCCAGGTGATTTGAATATTATGTAAGTTAGATATTTTTCGCAGATTGCGCGACAAAAACACAGGTCAGTTGAGCATCGTAGGTGCAGATCCAGTTGTGGCAAGGAAAGTCGAAATAAAGTTACACAATTTGATGCAGTATCAAACACCTGAAAAATATGTTCCTATAATGAATGGTAGGTGTTTGTATTTCAATAAATATTTTGTTCATTTATTGTGTGTTATCTATTTCATGAACGATTTTTTTCAGGTGTCATTGAAGACGCGACACAATATTTAGGCGTACATTTGTTGGAACCGCGTAAGACAAAATATTGATCAAGTTTTATATGTAATGTATCAATGTCAGTTATGTCAATCAGTAGTAAATTAATTATTCTTTTTAACAGAGGTCATCAAAGTATGCAAGTGTATGAAAAATGTGTTTGTCCAATGTGAACTGTGGTGCGATGAGATCTTGCGCCGAGTGGCCAAACCGCCTTGCACGTGCTCTCGGCACATATCTGCGCAAGACGTACAAGCCCTCGGACCAGCACCACATCTACAGATCTGTCCGGGATCCTCACGAGTCTTCCCACCGGGTCTAGAAATAGCTATTACGGAATGTCCATCCAAACAACAGGCACCTGAAAAGACAGCATGCCCAGCATCGAAACCTACACCTGGATGTGATGGAAATCCAACTACTTCTTACCTGCTGCACTCAGCAGTATACAGAAGAAACTACGATAATGAGCGTCCAACACGGATACCGCCTCAGACCTCGGTAGATACTTCTGAGCTATCTTCAGAGAGCACTCCAGCAATAACTCGTGCACCAGATACAGATCGTTCTATTACCGTCAAAAATCTCATAAGAGACCTTCATTTACAAAACATACACTTTATAGGCAAATCTGACCCAGATAAGTCTGGATCCAGTCAGAAAAGAAAGTCTGACTTTTCTTATAAAGCCCATCAAAGCAGGGCTAGAACACGAGAGAGCGCCGCGCCACCGTCCCACCATACCCCTACCACATTGTTTACTAAGGTTTACTCCCGAGACAGCATCTACCTAACACCTCTCTCTTCATCACTTGACGTTGAAATGTCAGAATCAACGTTTGCGAGAAATAGGACCAGTTACAGCTCTCGTAAGTCTATTTCTATAAAGGTTTATTTGGTATTAAAGGCTTAAATCGAGATATTATTAATAGGATATTTAAACAGGTGCTCCAATAGTAATGGTCTCAACGGATCAAATGGCGGACTGGCACGCTATGATGGTCAGCCTGATGTGGAATGTGCAAGCGTGGCAGAAATGGATTCAGGAGAACATCGATCGGGGCTTGACATACCAGTACGACTCTGAGAGCACTCCCGGTAACAAATTAATAATTTGATGTAGCTTATACTTTTCCTTAGAGAAAGATAAAGTGAAAATGTATGACTTAGGGCTGATTTTTCAATCAACCGCTATCTTTAATATGAGGAATAAATATGGTGGTATATACCATATTTACCTACATAATTATGTATAACCGCTAATAAGTATTGTAGTACGCATTTGCCGATCTCATGCTCTTAGTCGTCAACGTGAATGTGTCAACGTAACATATAATTTAAAATACTTAAATGCCTTATTGAGCAATATTAGGCTGCAAAAATCATAGCTAGAGTATAAATCTATCGCATACAGGTATATCAGACCACGTGCAAATAAAATTATAGGATAATAATAATAATGTTTACTTCATCTCCATCAATTACATCATGTGCTATAGTGCTATACAGTATATAGTTGACACGAACAATTGTCAGTAATTCGTAATGTTTGGGAGATGTGGAGTCTAAACTAAGCCGAAATCTGTACTATAGATCTCCAGGCCCCCCATTTCATAACATTGTATGGATTGTCAACATGTGGAAAGCGTACATGAGAGTTGTGAATAAGTAAACAGGAACAAGTTTCAGTGTATAATATACATATATATGTATATGACATACGTACATACATATATATAATAATATATATGACACATTTGTGAGTGTGTATATACTTAGGTGTGTGTGTATTTGTTTGTGTGTGTAAGCATGTGTTTGTGTGTATGTATGTTTATGCGTGGTGTATGTGTGGCCTGTGTATATGGGAGTATATGTGTGTGTGTTTAAGTGATAAATAATTTTGTGAAATAACAGTTTTGCATGTTTTAACATACATATTTATTTAGTAATAAGGTTCTTAATCATTGTGGGTAATATGCAGATAATGTATGATATATTAATTGTAAATAATTGTAATATATACAATTTAACAGTATAGATATGATATATCTATATGTGTATATTGTACAATTTATATACTCACCTCTAGGTTTTTTTCTGTTTCCGCGTAACTAAGTTTTTGCAACCATTTATAAATTCAATTTTTGCATTCAGTATTACAATAGTTGGACAAGTGAACTATTTTATTTACTTTATTGAACAACTTACCTCCTCGGCATGAAAAAAATCTTTGTGCAAATGAGGTGTTTACGGCAGTCGGCTCACAAATCGCCTAGTTTCTTTTAGTCTGAGCTATGTGCTTTCTTCTATCCTCTGGTAAGTCACTCAATTTATGAAGTATAGATAGCATTATGTAAAGCTGGCGCACAGTGAGGACTTGCGCTTCTTCGTAAAGTTTAGAAGTAGGATATAACCGAGGTTTTGATAAAATTACTTTTAGTATCATTCTTTGAGCTCTTTCAAGGATTATCATTTTTGTTTTACAAGCTCCTCCCCAGGTAGTGATGCAATAGGATATGATTGACTGCGCCAAGACCTCACATACTAACTTTATGGTCTGTATGTCTACTACGTCACGTAGTGCTTTAAATATGTATGTTAGTTTTCGCATTCTATTGGATAAAGTGTGTATGTTTGTGGTTCTCAAATTTTAAATTAGCGTCAATTTTGATTCCAAGATATTTAATACATTTTGTAGAAGTAATTTTGGGACATGTACAGCTGGGAGTAGAAGGAAAATTACATCTATGCGCATATACGTTATTTGAAATATTATCTATTTCTCTTCGATTTTGGATTGAGAACATAATGAATTTGTTCTTATCGTCGTTTAAAGTGAGAGAGTGATATTAGTCAATGACAAATCATGTTGAATCCCTCCTGCGCAAAATTAAAAAGTTTATCCCATGAATTAGCATAAAAAATTATAGCTGTATCATCTACATAAGCCGAGATGCGGCAGTTTTTATTACCAAGTGTGCAGAGCTCATTAATATAGCAGAGAAAGTGTTAGACCTAGTATACTGCCTTGTGGCACCCCGAATGCAATTGGCAATTCGTCACTGATACTGTCACCGATTTTCACGCATTGGGTTCTATTGTGCAGATAATCAGATAGCAATGCCAGTGGGATGCTTCTTATACCATGGGCTTCTGAAGTCTGTCTACTGAGAATGAGAAGAATGAGAATGTCGGCACTGATCTGATCCCAACCTGGTGCACAGTCACTTTTTATAAGCTGTATTGTTCTCTCAACTTCTCCATTGTCCGTTGGTAGAAGAAAAAAAGATTTAACGGGAAGCTTTGTGTGTAAAATCATATCAGATAGGCGTACCGATATTCATTAGTCTTGTCTCCGCCTCTTTGGGATTATCAGTAATTTTTTAAAGTTGTAGTGGTAGTTGATTTTTGTTATTGTCATTGGTAATTGTTTAAATGGTAGACCAAAGCCTTTTTGAATTATATTTAGACATTATTAATTGATCTCTCTCATAGTGTTTATTAAGTTTTTTTTAATAAATTGTTGCAATAATTTCGATATTTTAAGTACGACATTTTTAATATAATATGTAATATTAGTTGTATTCGATTTAAATTTTTTGTCCATCCTATCTTTTTCACGTATGCAACGTAACATGCAAATAGTTACGGTTTTATTATAAATTTATTTCTAGGAGTTAATCGTCTTATCGAGTTGTTTGCAATTAATTGCTGAATTATATAAATGAACTTGTTCATTGCAGTATTTAAATTAGCTTTCTGATAAACTTCCACAAAATCATAATTGAAAACATGATCTAAACACGATTTTCCCCTAGTTGCAGTATTAATGGCAGGAAGTAGTCCGTGGAAGGTAATTGTGTCCATGTACGCTGTGTTAATAGGGCTTGTTTTAATAAGATCAATATTTATGTCGCCAACTATTATATTTTTAAAAGACGAAAGCCCTTCTAACATTTCATGTAAGGAATCTATGAAAGTATCAGGTGTTTTGAAACTGGGTGGCCTATAAATCGTAATTAATATTGTATGATTTTGTATTTTAATTGTCAGGCAATTCGCTTCAGATAGGGATGGTTCCTCTACAATACATTCCAGGTTAGACTACAAGGCCATCGTTTTGATTGTCGTTATCATTGGTTTTAAACATGGGATAGCCAGCCTTCTGACAGCACAATAATGTCACAGGATAATTTCAATCGTTTAAGTAGAACGTGTATTTCCTGGAAGTTGCAGTTTAAGTTACGGATATTCTGTTGTAGAATATTTAGATATCTTATAGGATGTTGAAGATATGAGATGCATTCCTCCAGTTCACAAGAAATAGGGATATAAATTTTAAATGGCTTATGTTTAACTTATCACCAGATATAGTAAAATATAACAGTCAAAAATAGTAAATGATCACCTAAATTAAAACCGCAATATATTTAAAGAGATCAAAATAAGTCAACGGACTATTTTTGGGTGAGTTTAAGAAGGAACCTAACATAACTTAACCCTTCCTAAACGGAATGCGGTGATTTGAGGCGTATAGGTGCTCGTTATGATATATTTTATTAAGCATATTTTGCTGCGCAATTAGTATTTTTGGTGGTCATTATATTTAATTCAATTTTAAATTGATCAATGTTTTGCATTAAATTATTTGTTGTATCGAATGATGTTTATAATTATTACTAGTGAAAAGAATATAGAAATTATACTATTTGTTTTAATTTGGAAGTAAGGTAAGAGTCGCTTTTGTTGTATGTGTACAGTAAATAAGACAACGTAAATTAAAATTGACATACTCCATTGCCTGTTACGGTAAAAAGTATATTGCTTAGGTATATATATTTTTTTTAGATAAAGGAATATAAGAGGTTTTGGTTTAATACTTATGTATTTTATGTAACTATGTATTGATAAATATGGTATAATATTATAAATATATTTTTTATTGTATAAGATAATATAGGTATGTGCTGTAGATTGTGTATGTGTTTGTTGTGTAGGTTTGCAAATATACTCGTAGACTGAAGTGTGTTAGTAGAATGGGAGTGTATAGAGACATATGCAAGTATAGTAGAAAAATGACATAAATATATTTGTAATGACATTTGTAGCTTAAATTGATATTACCATAATATTAAGTTTTTAAACTTATACAAATTAACTTTATAAAATAGTGCAAGGATAATAGTCACTATGTCTTTAGTGTAGTCAAATCTGCTTCACAGGAGATTAATTTGGATGGGTCACATTCTTTCTGACGAATATATTAGGTACCAGAATATATTGACGAATATATTGTCCAGCAGCCTGCGCGTATTTTTTGCTTTTGACAGATTGGCGTGCCAGGAAATATAAACGTTTTCCATGGGTAGTGAGAGATGCCGATATGAAAACAGGTTTAGATTCGCTAGTTAATTTTAAATGTCCCGTATTCAGTTTCTCTTTGTTCCCCTATTGAAAGTTTTCAAGGCTTTCATTACATCGCTGAAAATTCTACTACTACAGGAGCTGTTTTACTTTGCGACATTTTCAGTCTTAATATGTTTCGTATATCGGATTCTTGCACCTCAACCCAGAACGTTACCAATATTTTTTACCATGCTGACAAGTGTTTTCAGATTATTGTTCTGGTACATTTCTGACAAGTTGACGCTTTAGCATTCCGTTCAAGTAGTTGAATCTTTTGTTCTATTTGATTGATTTGTTTTTTGAACGCAGTATTTTCGGATTTCGTTTATTTAAGTTTGCAAAATTTCGTTGTATTTAGCTGACACGGTCTAATAAAAGTTATGATATCCGTATTTTGCTTAATCATTTTACTCATTCCTGTATCAAACTTTAAAGCCTGATCTTATTGTTGATGCTGTACATTTCCTATCATCTCTTTTACATCAGTTAATGTGGAATAATCAAATTTACGTTTCAGACGACGTGTAATGTTTATTTGTCCTCCACAGTCAGGATCAGATCCGACACAATTGGAGGCTGTATCAGACTCCTGTGTTAAAATAATAGGTTTCAATAATGATTTTTCAGGTGAAGTGCGCCAAGTTGACATAATAATTATTACAAAGTAGTTTAGAATTACTTTCTGGTACTAGGATAGCAGCGAAATGTAGAAGTATTACGGAGTACACAGCTCAGTCTGTGCGTATAGGTACACGTCCTTATCACGGGCGCTCGCAAAGACGTCGTTTTAGCTATCTTACTCACACAAAGGGTCCAGTGGTTGTTTACCTATTGACGTTTCAGAACAAGTTTGACGTACGATCAGTGTTTAAACACTCAATGTAGTTATAGAAAGGATTACTTATCGTTGTGTGTTCTGGCGCTGCACGCTGTTTTTGTAGTGAGCACTTGATACTTTTTTGCGCTCTGGTACCGATTCTGCAGTCTAGTACTTCGAATGAAATAATTTCTACCAATTTGACTTTAAATTCTGGCAACATTGGCACACTTAATAAATTGATAAAATGTATTTCTTCAAACATGGACAAGGATGACTTTCATTTGTATAAAATGAAAGTTATCCTTAATGACATGACCATATAGTTGCTTTTCTTTTACCAGTAATCAGAAATTCTAGAATAATTTACAATCTTCTGACAGTACTCAAACAATGCGTGACTTAATCGATTAATTTTAGTTAGAATTCATCGACATTTTTACATAACCATTTAATTACTACAACTAAAAATTATTTTATTTACACCTAATATGAAAAGTGTTCCTTTAAAAATATAATTATATTGTAGCTTAAAATGAGTGTCAATAAAATAAGGTTTAATTTAATGTAAATAATTATACTCATAACGTCTTGTCGTAATTTTTGTTTACGTTTAGTGATAAAAATCTCGGATCACCATTTGAATTACCCAAACGGTGATGATGTATTAGTTTGGCGACGCTGGTTTTTGAATAAAATTGTCCTTTAGCTACTAAGATTGTTTATTTTTCTGTTCCGTGGTACATCTTCTTTATATATATAATTCTTCTGTACGTGTGTTGACAGTGAACTCCTCCTAAACGGCTGGACCGATTTGAATGAATTTTTTTGTGTGTTTAAGTGGATTCGAGGATGGTTTAGATTTGTTTTTTTTCCCGCCTGTACAGGACAACATCTGTCGGGACAGCTAGTATGTATATAATTATTTATAATGGATAGGAACGTTATATGGACATAGACTCTCGATCTCCACACTTACGAACCTAGCACATCTGTATCGTTTCACTAACTCTAGTTACATTCTTCATGAACGCTCGTTGAAGAAGCAACTCTTTCCTTTATTCCCTACTACATGAGTACAACTGGTATTGTAATTTCAGAGGAAGCTAAAGATAGTTGGACTGCATTTCATAGAAGAGTGTCTACGGAAGCGCTTCAGTGGCGTCAGTACAACATCTTCAGCCATCGACTTACTGTGCGACTGGTTTCGCGATACAGCGACAAAGTAGTAAATAACCTTAAATAATGATTTTCATCATCAACACTTATTTGTAATTGCTGCTACTTACTTATTATATATAGTAATACCCCGAACTTACGCGATAGGTGGGACTGATCGATAATCGCGCAAGTCAAATTCGCGTAAGTCGCGAATTTCGCATATAAATAAATCTAAATTATTTTAATTGGGGCGACGTCTAAAGAAAATTATAATGTAAACAAAAAATCCTAACTATATAATATTATAAATGCTAACGTGAGTTTGTTTGTTTGTTACGCTTTCACACCTTAACTACTCGACCGATCATCATGAAATTTCGCATACCTTCACGTTGTCAGTGGTACATAAAAGGACATAAAGTACTGTTCCTGGGGGATAGAAAATTTACATAACTTACATTTACGCCAGCGAAGCCGCATGCAAAATCTTGTTTAATAAAATCTTGGATTATAAAATATAAAATTGACAATTGAAGTTATTTTGATAAAGAAGGCATCATTAAATCTAACGAAACAGTTTGACGACTCAGATTTCTCTTTTCTTAAGTAAAATTTTTTCAATTCCTGAACGCAATAGCAGTAAGCTGCTATTGCGTATAACAATAACGTAACAAAACTGTCAATTATCGAATATAGACTTATCTATATTCGATAATTGACAGTTTTGTTACGCTCTAATAAAAGACTAATCGACAAGATCTGAAGTCGCGTAACTCCGGGCACGCGTAAGTCGGGGTAGCGTGAGTCGAGGTATTACTGTATTCCAATAAGAAAACATATAATATACACCGTGAATTTGTAGTAGTTTTGGAACCGAAAATCTTATACTCTATATCAATAATAGAATCGATAAGTAAGTCATTATTTTAATAAAATCAAAATATATTTATGTATAAACATTATATTTAATGTTGTTTACGAAAAATAAATGAGAACTCGTAGTAACGTCACTCAATTTTCACGTACACACGGCTACACATTAAGTAAGACACCCTAGGTACGCATAACTAACTACATACAAAATAGAGAATTATCAGAATAGGACAGTGCATAGTGTTGTCGATGTAATGGTAAGGATAGAGCGTAACAAAAATATAACGCACTCTCTCGCACGATTCGCAGCGTTTAACTTCTATAAGTTCAAAGTCCAAACAGTCAAGTTGATATGT
Organism: Catocala nupta; assembly: GCA_963675205.1. Taxonomy (NCBI): domain Eukaryota; kingdom Metazoa; phylum Arthropoda; class Insecta; order Lepidoptera; family Erebidae; genus Catocala; species Catocala nupta. The sequence goes on from OY776080.1 coordinate 9,087,519, forward strand.
CGCTGTGTGTACTACGATTACTACTTGTCACTACGATCGATATCATTCATATTTAACAACTCACCTAACTAAGCGTAAAACATTTGCCAATAACAACAGAGCAAATGCTGCGCCCGCGCCGCCCACCAATCCGCGCTCACTACCCTAATGTACCCAGGCGCCCAGGCGCGCATAGCGCTCCCAACTGTTTCCGACTCTGGCGTAAGCGCACCCCGCACCCTGCCCGCCCTTCAGTACTGCGCTAACCCGCGTACGATAAGGATGCCTTTATTTATTGTCACGCGAAAATGAGTCGTCAGTACGAAAACTCTAACGCAGAGTACTTGGTTCAGCTATATGCTGTTGCCAATTACAATTTGGAAGAGGTCAGACAGTTGTACTCCCAGCTGAAGCATTTGAATGTGCTGCAGCTACGAGGGATTGAAAGCCCTCAAGTTCCACTCCCACCACCTTGGCTGCAACTCAGCGCCTTCTCGACCATAGACAATTCTGTACGTCGTCTCATGCGCAAGGCCGAAGTCGCCTGAATGACCCCCGGAAATCGAAGAGGATATTCGAGCGGGATCCACGGCAAAGCACGAGAATGGTGGCTCGAGAATTTAATGTTAGCCAATACTTTGCATGGAAAACATAAAAAAAATACTACCTAATGGATTGAACCCTTATCATTTTCGTCGTGCTCACGTAATTAACAACAATGATGCACCAGCAAGGATCGCCATGTCAGTGGTTGTTAAATAATACGAACGTGAACATATTGTGGATAGATGAGGCTTTGTTTACTCGAGTGGGACTGTACATCGTGCACAACGAGAATTACTGGGCTCTTGTAAACCCTCACTTAATACGGGAAGTCCAACACCAAGTGAGGTTCAGTGTGAATCTTTGGGCCGGTATTATAAACAACCATTTAATAGGGCCTGTTTTTATTGAAGTTCATCTAACGGGCAGCTCGTATTTAGAAGTGTTACGAACAACGGCTGTCCCTCTCACAATCACTCATTATGCAAGTGCTACGTGCCTACCTCAAAAATCAGTTTGGTGATAGGTGGATAGGCCGCGGCGGTCCCGTGGTTTGGACGCCGAGGAGCCCGGACAAGCCACAAGGTCGGAAATAAAAAGACTTGTGTATTCTCGTGAAAAAGAAAGTCGTGAGGAGCTACGTAGTGCAAAAGTGCAGGCCTTTAATAAAGTTAAAAGTGATAGAGACACATTAATGATAATACGTACTCGTTTATTGAACGTGGCGTACTCCATTTCGAGCAGTTGCTTCGTTACAGGCAAGTGTAAATAATTTGTAAATAAACTCGCCATAGGTATGTAAGTTAATTATTTTGTAAACAGCTCCATTTTTTTAAATACGTCCTTAATGCTCACAGTTCTTTCGCCGTGTTTATTTTGAATTACATAATAAATAAAGTTAATTATTTATCGAAAAGCAATGTTCAGATAAAGTATTTCAGACGGTCCTAAGCCCGTGTAAAGTATGCAGCAGAAATTGGAGTACCTATCCATTTACGTATTAATTGTGATGTTTTACAATGCAGGATTTTCGTAGTAAAAAGAGAAAACGTATTGCCTCGTATCAGCTGATTCTGGCTGTATCTATTGAACTGTGACGTGCCTATTATCAATTTCGTCGCTATTGTATTTACCTAATTTTATAATACTTGTTTTAAATTATGCATAGGACCGGTCGGGATACACGAGGCTCTGTGTAGGTAACAGGTGATACGCGTAGTAATCGTGCGTCGTTCATATTTACCAATCAACAACAACAGAGTAGCGCAACTGAGTGGCGATGCCAACGCCGACTATGCGCGGCGGCGCGGGCGCCGGCGCGGCGACGGTGAGTGTGCATGCGTTTGTAAATGAATTGTCCGTGCGTTACTACGATCAAACTCGTATAAGTGAAACGTATTATTTATATTCCATCTTCTTTACTATACACAGTAAGTACCAACAATTAATTTACTATTTTTTATTGATACTACTAATTATCCTAAGGTACCACGTTTCGGTTCCAAAACGACTACAAATTCACGGTGTATTTTGAAAGTATTTTTTGTATAGATTTTGTCCCCCACACGATACACCGTGAGAACTGACTCATATGATGAAATCGCACGTGACATGATTTCCATTATTGAAATGTTCGCCAAATGGACGCAATGGTTAATTTTAGTTGTAAGTACCACCAATATAATCTTTACAATAATTGTTTGTTAGGTATACGTCTTGTAAATATTAGACAACAAATAATAACTATTAAATAAATTTGGTAGATTTAACTTAATCGTCGAGTTCGACACGTCACTTTATCACTTCGCATAGACGTGAAAAACATACCTAGTTTAGAAAGCAAATATATTGAAAGTAAAAACAATATAATTTTAAGATAAAATGACACTGAGGCACTGGCATAACCTCTTAATACCATCATAATATACAAAACCAAAATATTTGATCTCATAGTGGGTATAGTTAAAATTTATTTACTTAAAAAAACAAACGACTAAATAAGTTTCCTTTTCTCTTTTAGATAAAAGAAACTGATTCAATGCAACTAAGCCCTGACTCTACTACTCCTCTACACGCAATGTTAGCATATAATCTTGTTAATCTATGCCCTGGACATATAATCTGCCGTCATAAGGGAAAAAGCCGTATCTGGCTGGAAAATATATTTTATATAAATATACTGGTAGATGCGTCTTTCTTTACTGATTCCAAATAGGTAAAAACTCAAATACTGTCTTCTGTTTACGTGAATGTTATTCATTGATATATGAATATTTTTCCTTACGACGGCAGAAATGATTGCCCTGTATTCATATCACAGATCCAACTGCTGATAACAATCATAGGTGAATAATATATGTACTCGTACGAAATTGACTGATCATATTGCTCACGACAATATAATCTGCTTGAGTTTGTGATCATGATTGCCTATTCACGTTGATAGACGAGAATAGAGCATTATTATAAAGCAGCGATGCACACTATCGCATTCGAATGATAATAAAACTGAATACTGAAATTATACAATACTCGTTTGTATGTACTCAGATGTGCCCAGGTAGGTATCGCGTTGGGGACAGTTACATTCGTCAATTATTCGAATACGCTGGACTGGCCGCCAAGCCATGGTGGGCCAATATGCAATATTTATTATCAAACTCAATACCTACCAATTCAAATCATAATTTAGTGGGATGGAGGACACGTCTTTGTTAATAATATCTATTCCAAAACAGGTGCTGGTACCGTTATAAGAATAATATAAGTGAGTATGCCGAGGACTGGGACAAATACAATTCGTTCCTAAATATGCATTGGGAGCAAAAATATCAAAGATTTATTGCAAGTAAGTCTTTTTTATGTATATAAACAGGGATAAGTGAATGTTTAAAAACATTTAAATGTAACCCAAATTGCTGGTACAGTTTTAAAGTATCTTCCTATCTCCTTTGTTGTCTAACACCATGGAGTAACTACTAAATGCAAAGAAACAATGTGCACAACTGCATTCGTATTCGTATGTGTATTAGTAACAAAGTAAAAATGTATATAATAATAATTCATATCGTTCATTTTACCACAGACAGACAAGATTTTGCCCGGGCGCTTCTCCATTTTTCTCATTCTGCGCGATGTCGCTCCTGCAGATAAACCGTCATTGATGCGTAACAACACTGTTGAATTCCTAAATTACAAATTAGATAATCAGGCAACGGATTATTTTAAAATCTTAATGGAATGCGCAGTTTATCGCCACATTCTTTTCACTAAGACTTTGATAATCAGTAGCATTCTCCAATAGTGGTTATAATAATAGTGGTTATATATTTTAGACTACGCCCCGAAGTTATCGGATTCAGGCCCGGTGTGGGTGGTGAGCACATGCGGAGCAGTCCCCAGCGGTGCCGTAGCTGCTGGCATTTACGATGGAGAAATCATCTGGATCGCTAGAACCACTCACAGGTATACGCTAATTAAATATTACATTTACTGGCACAGCGGTACTGGTCTAGTTTGGTTCTTGGGCAAACTGTTATTGGGATTTTCTGTCAAGAAATTCTTAGTAAGTAGCAGCATATAGCCTGCAACTGATCCTGGTAGATATCAATAGGTACAAATTAATTTACAAAAAATCAAAATAAAGTGGGTAATTATATTTTTAATATCAGATGTAACGTGTTGCCGGCCGCATTACATCCATCCAAACATTGTTGCTTGGTGTACACAGATGGCGCTGTTTATCACTACACGAAGTACCAGGTGCGTCATATTATAATGTGTACCTATAACTAACCTACTTAGTTACCAACAATCACTTCTAACACCTGGTTCTTATGTATATCAAAAACGAGTTGTTTCAGTCACAGACAGTTAAATCTAGAAATATTTTGCATCCTTCCAGAAATCGAAGTTTTCTCTGTATGATCGGTACTTTAAATGAAATTGTATAGTTGATAAAAATAATGGGTGTTATTTAAAAAGTTACTTGAAACAATATTTATACTTATTAGGAACTGACACTATAAAACACTTAAATATAAATAAATCCATTACAAGACTCACCGACATTTGTTTTACAGGTGATGTGTAACGCAGAAGTAAATTGGGTACCCTGGCGTGGCGGCGCAGTGTGCACTCGCGCTGTCCGTGTCGCTGAAGGCGTATATATCGGTAGAGTTGATTACCGCGGGTCCCATCTCGTAGGTCCAGTCCACGCTCCACACTTCCGCTGCCACGTGGTCATTTTCGGACGACCCTTTGCGTTCAACTGCTATGAGCTACTTGTCTTAGTGCCCGCACCGTCACAAGAACCCACGCATTGAAAGGAGAATTTTACGCGCAGAGGGCTTCAAAATTCTTTGCGATTGAAAGTTTGACACAGTTGACTTGAAATGTCAAAATTTAATGAGGATGTAATCGTTGTTCCTTTTGATACATTAGAGAACAAATCATGGAACTCAGGGTAGTGACTGAACTGGCTAATTGGAAGACCAATATAACTTAAATCTTTGTTTATAATTTGTTATGACTTGACTCCTCTGTACGGTTCTGTTTTGTAGTTGATTCTCATTATTAAATAATGCGACAATTTAACACAGAGATTCAAATTATGATGTGACGTGTCTTTTATTATGACGTGTGGTGGGTGTTTAAAAGTGTTCCTTGTATACAAGAATGTTTTATGTTTGTTTATACTTTATTAAAATTCTATTTTGATTTTTTACATTGAATCGTTTTTATTTACACAACCAAAATCCTTTTTAAATTTTATCATTAATCTTTTTTATCTTGGTTTTCTTGTTCCACTTCAACCTTTTCAATGATTCCTTTTGTGCCTGACAGTCTGACTATATCACCAGTTTTGAATATGTCAGTAGCGTATGCTGCGCCTACGATGCACGGCAGACCGTATTCTCGAGCTATCACCGCACCTGAATACATAACGATGCAACATTATTATGGGAACTTTGAGAAGTACTTAAGTACAAAAAGTCACCTTAATATTCTATGTGTATTTTGAAGAAGCTGTGCAAACCCGTTATTTGTTTAACCCAAATAAAACCAAAAAGCCAGATGTCAACGATTGCATATTTTGATGATTGCCAAAAATTTTCTCTCGAATATCCGAATTCTAATATTCCTAACCGATATATCAATTTACATCGGATGAAACGTATAGGCATTCATTTCATCGGGTTAAATTTGGATATCGGTTAGTGAGAATCCAAAGTAGGTAGGTACCTACCCGAATATGAATATCAAAAATAACTGTACCTGTGTCTTCTAAACCTCGTATTGCCCGAATACTTGAAGTAGATACCTATGACTAATGGTAACTAACCGTGTGATATTAGTCCGCCTAGTTCAGTGACGATGCCCGTCAACAGAGGGAAGTACGGTGACCACCCGATGTCTGTAGCGTGCGTTATCAACACGTCCCCGCGCTGCAGCTGACCGACCTGTAATACGAAAATTGTTTCTTAAATTATAACTCGTACCATTTTGATTGATTTTGTTATTGATGTACCTAGCATACTTTTTTTTAGTTATTGTTATATTTGATTTTATAATTTACTGTCGTGCAACAGACTCAAGAAAATATATTGTGCGTGTACGCCATTAAATTGGTAATTAATGTAATTATTTAATTTTAGGCGAGGTAAAACGCAGCAGACTTTTTATTCTAGTTTAGAGTAGCCTACTAGGCAATTGGGTTTTAACTAGCATTTTATAATTATGAAGTCGAATAGTTACATTAACCATATACTTAAATATATAATACATTTGGAAATTTGCTCAAAGATAAATAAGATACAGGCTTTTCAAATCTGTTAGTACGGGTAAATGTTAAATGACAGATAAAGGATGTACGATACAAACTGATTTAAAAGTTCTTGTCCGAGGGAGATAACGGGATATCCCCCACTTTTTCTTATATCTAAATTTAAAATTTTAATTATCTCCCTTATTTTCCGACCAGATTTGATACTGTTGTACAAAAAGATTTCTTTTGATTGCTACTTATTTGCTTTTGTGTGGAAAATAATACTCAAATACAAACGTCAAAATGTCATTCCCTTACAGTAAAAGCAATTAACGCTTCACTAAAACTTTTTTGTAATACCTAATGCATTTAATAAGTTTCTATTAAAACGAGTTTTTTTGATATACAGCTAGAGTACAGATTATGTTCCGTCCATAAAATATTCAGAGTGCCTAGTGCAATTTTACGTTAACGTGATCGACACGTTTATGATGTTCGGCACTCCGAATTGTCCGCTATAAGCTCTAAAAAACCAATCAGAGAGTTAAACGCGGTAAAAATTTCGATCGCGTTAATGTAAAAGCAACTCGCACTAAGCTCCCAGTACCTATCTACATTACTTGAACATACCTCTGACAGATCCTTAACGACACACGCCCTGGCCACCACCTCGCCGCTACAAACCGAAGTGGCCTCTAACTTCACGTCTCCGGCGGTCACCATCGGTCGCTTCGCTTCCAAAGCGTCCACCCATCCGGTGTTCAGTTCCGCGAACTTCAATTTGCACCAGTTTGGATAGTACTGCTGCCGTTGGAGTGCTCTATGAAATACATTAATTAAAAGCAATAACATTTTTGTTCTATTTGGGTGTAATTAACGTATTTTATATAAAATTAGGTACGTTAATTAAGCTGTGATGTTGTCGAAATTTTCGGTTGTTAGGCGAGGTGACCGAACTGGTGAACCTTTTAATGGCACTAGTCCAGTTGGTACAAAACATCGAATTACTAATATCCTAAAGTAGCACCGGGTCGGTTAATATTTTATGTTCCATTAATTTACATAAGGTTTACGTGACATGTAAAAGTAAATGTACGCATTGTATAGCTAGGTACTGAACTTGCAATAAACAACAATATATTGGTTATAAAATGAAACCTAAAACGGTAAGCTTTTAGGATAGCAAGTGGACGTCTTGGCAAAATCAATCATAATTTCCTTACTTCTTCAGCAGCGCAGGATCTCTATTTGCTATGTAATTCCTGAGTTCGTCTAGTCGGAAAAAGAACACCAGGTCGGGGTTCGGTATATACCACTTGCGAACCAGCAGACGTCCCAGCTGAACGAATCCGACGCGTATTTTGTGTATGCCGAGTATGAGGTGAGCCTTCGTACTCTCTCTGTGACGAACCGTGCGTCGGCATAGGGGCAAGATCCAACGAAGGACTTTTCTGGAATATTTGTAAATTACGTTGTTAATTTTATTCAAGTATAGCCAGTAACAATTAATCTTTTCTTCTCTACTCCTGCCCAAGGCTTATATAATCACTGTGACTCTTTGTTAATATTCTTACTATAGGCAAAAGCTAAAACAGCTAGGTCACGGCATAACTATGTATAGCAACACTAAATTCGGTCAAACACTCGGCGAATGGGCAGTGGTGAGGCAAACACTCGTCTTGCAAAACCAAGCAAGCAATAGCCGAGGCTAATAAAAAAACAAATTTACATAATACATATAAGAAGAAAATATCCGATATAAGTTTGTGCTATTAAACATACCGAGTGCTATCTTTCTCTGGGCTGTTTAGCCCGGCAATGATTTCATCACTACTCTTAGCTTTGATACCGCCGCTGGACACATGTAAGTTCTGGAGTACCACCATCATGTCCTCCGGAACCAACACCCAAGGTTTGGTTACTAAATCGAACTAAAACAAAAATATTTATTAACTTTTAGGCAAATATATAATATAAAAATATTTATTAGCTTTTGATGAGTTCTAAAGTTCTAATATCACTGTGTAGTAAGATTCCTTTCATGGCTTTTCTACACTATATCAGGTACAGTTCTGTTCCTGTCACTACTAAGAATATGTTGGAGATCAAACCCAAAACTCAGAGCTGCGAGATATAACGTTTACGCCATTAGATGCTCTTTGCCGAGGAGCTGTAGACTGAAGCAATATCGTCGAGTAAGATTGAAAAGACATGGTTACGTCTCATTAGGGGATCGATACCGCATGTTGGAGAAATGACACGAAGTTAATAGTAATAAAGTGTCAGCCGTAACATGGTAAAGACCCAGAATCTTTGCTGACCTGAATGAATAATAATTACCAATTAATAGAAGAAATAATTACCTCCATAATAGCTCTGTATCCATGTTGTTCTAAGAATACGCAGACATCCAAATATATAGCCGGTGAATTTTTCTTAAGCCATTGCATGGCCGTTTTTGGATCCTGCGCTCTGAATTCCTCAGCCAAACCGGATTTCTCTAGATTTTGAACGATGTTTGCTAATGCTACGGGCACTTCAGCAGATAATACGTCGCCAGAGCTAAACAGTCCGCTTATTTCATTGCACTGCTCCGGAGTGAAATCTGTGAGAAGATTACATCTTAATTAAGGTAACCGAAAATCATCGCGTTAAGAAATAAGACTAAAAATTTTGCGACTTGCAAAGAATAAGGCGTACATTGATTACAGAACTATCTAACTACTATATAAGCATATACATAATGTATATGTATATACAGGCTGTTTGGAGGGTGAGTAGCCATAGGAAAATGGTCGATAGGTGATGGTGTTGGCTACGTGTTGCGCCTACTTAAATAACATTTTGCCTTAAGTTTAATGAGTAATAATTTTTTTTCTATTTTTCTAGAAAATCTCCATTTTTTTGTATAAAATCTCTATTTTTTTTTTAATAACCGCTGAAATGTTAAAAAAATGATGTCATTTGTTAGTGTAGTCTTACCTTATTCAGATTTAATCATAATTTCATACAAACAATTCAAAAAGAAATAACAGTGAAGTATCAAACTTTCATAAATAAAATAAAAACATCCTTATGTCAACTTCACATGGTAAAATAAAAAAAACTTACGGTGTATGGCATTTACAAATGTTTTTAAAAACTTCTCTAGTTAATACTCTTTCGAACGGTATGTAACATGTATCATAACTAACCAGGTAACTCAACAAAAACCGGTTTGTCGTCACGAATGGATTAAAAAGGTGAAAACCTAAACTATTCAATTGAGCAGGTAAAATGTTTTGTCTCATTGTAACACAGCTAAAAGTATTGTGCTATCTCTTTCATCGGTTGACTATTATGCTCCCTTTGGCCCTTGCGCACCCTGTCGGGTGCATTTAGTCGACACTTATCGTTCTTTGCTACTTCACGTGTCGTACTTCACAACTCCGCTCTGCGCATTATTTTTGTTTTCGTTTGTTGTTGTTAAGTTTTGTTGTTACTGTTATTTTTAATGGCTGCTTTTACTAACGAGGAATACGCTGATATGTTGATGGCTTACGGCAAAGCTGATGGAAATGGACGAGAAGCAAAAAGAATTTATGAAGAGCGTTTTCCCAATAGACGTCAACCTAATCGTCATACTTTTGAAACGACATTTAGACGCTTAAGGGAAACTGGCAATCTAAATCGCCGTGAACCTGGAGTTGCCAGACAACGTAACGTTTATTAGTTATGATACATGTTACATACCGTTCGAAAGAGTATTAACTAGAGAAGTTTTTAAAAACATTTGTAAATGCCATACACCGTAAGATTTTTTTATTTTACCATGTGAAGTTGACATAAGGATGTTTTTTTTTTTATTTATAAAAGTTTGATACTTCACTGTTATTTCTTTTTGAATTGTTTGTATGAAATTATGATTAAATCTGAATAAGGTAAGACTACACTAACAAATGACATAATTTTTTTAACATTTCAGCTGTTATTAAAAAAATAATTAAAGTGTTTATACAAAAAAATGGAGATTTTCTAGAAAAATAGAAAAAAAATTATTACTCATTAAACTTAAGGCAAAATGTTATTTAAGTAGGCGCAACACGTAGCCAACACCATCACCTATCGACCATTTTCCTATGGCTACTCACCCTCTAAACACCCTGTATATTGATTTTGTGGATTATTATTACCTGATTTTCCCTCCAAAAATACTGTCATAGCGACAAACTGGCTGCAAGTACTGGCGCAAGTTGTCAGGCTGTGGTTATAGGCAAGATATTCTATCTTATCTTTGGACTGCTTAAGATTATCAAACAACACTTTCGGATCTTCAGTCTCCATCACGTAGTTTAACTTACTTACAGCTTTAATAGAATCATTCATTCGCCATTTCGATATCGTGAGTGTCTGAAAGTAAATTCGAACTTAATAAGTGCGAAGTATTACTTATAGATGTGCCCGCGGTTTCACCTGCGTTTATCGTTACTGCGCCGTCCCCGTGGGTCGTAGCGTGATGTTATACAGGCGATTTTGAAATCGTTTAATTCCTTTTAACCACGCATTCCCCTGGTATGGTATAGAATAACAAAAAATATGAAATGAAAAAATATGGTTAGGGTTATTCTATATCACCAGTAGAATGTGTGATTAAAAGGAATTACACGTTTTCAAAATTACTCTGTATAGCCAATAGCCTTCCTCTTAAATAGGCTATCCAATACTAAAGTAATTTTTCAATTCGAACCAGTAGTTCCTGAGATTAGCGCATTCAACCAAACAAAGAAACAAACAAACTCTTCAGCTTTATAATATTAGTATAAATTTGTAGCAATTATAAAACAAAGCTTTTAATTTAAACGTCATTAAAATACAGCACCTTAAACCGGCGAGCGTGTATGAGGAATGTTATGAAAGTGAATGAAGCCAGAGAAGTGTGTCAGGATCGTAGCAAATGGAAAACCGTAGTCTCTGCCTACCCTTCTGGGAAACAGGCGTGAATCTATGTATGTATGTATGTAAATACACCAACATCATGATTATTATCGATTAGAAAGTATCTAATCAAAATCGATGATATAAAGTAAACGTAACTAAACTTTATCTAATACAAAATGTTTACCATGCACGCACGTACTCACGCACGAACGCTCACACACATACATATATGTAAATATCTCTGTAGTAGTGACTTACTATATTTCAGTTTATTATTTTTTAATTTAACAATAGCTTCTAATTAAAAAATATTTTGTTCACCTTGATCATAAGCCAGATAGCAAGAGGCTTGTCGCTCCAGTGTGGCGTCCGTCTATGTTTCGCCGTGCTCAGTATCTGATCACCGGCCACTTTGTGCCCATGAATAGCCATCTCCACCATGCGTATATTTATGTCTATTTCGTGCGGTATTCTGCGGTATATAGTCTATAATGAAAAGGTTTGATTTAGGTGACAGCGTTAACAAATTGTTTGAATGGAGTTATGTCTCATAACCACTTACGATTCAAATGGCAAATAGTTTTACTTTTGTAAGTTAAACCAATCCTTGCAAAGTTGTTGAAATGTGGAATAGAATTTAGGTCCATACAAGCCATCACAAATATTTTATGAATAAGTAAACCAAAGCTCTTTAAGGTAACTTATGATCAAATATATTAGTCGTCATGAGAGAATTGACCAATTGTAGTCTATTTAGCAGACACTGACGTTAGACACATTAAAATGTCTTCGTCTATTGCGAGCATCACAATCAGCAGTGACATCGAGCCACTAGACTGACGCAATGACTGCATATCAAGAGTTTCTCTATTCTCAAAACCAAGCACTAGGCGCCTGGTAGCCAAGTGTTCGGTAATTTTCGCAACTAATACTTACGTTGTAAAGGGAGAGAGTGCATCTATTGTGTGTAACCAGTACGCTGTTGTCATATCCGCTGCCATTACTCCCAACTATCGTGTCCATGCCATCCACCAAAGGTACGAAAACCAGATCGTAACTCATTGCTGTTACTGGGTTTGGCAGCACCTGAAGAAATTTATTTATTTATTTATTTATGGGAGAAATGTTTGTTGCCTGTCGTACCGACATTAACGTAAAAGGACGACTATTTTAACATATCACAACAACTATTTTAACATACTAAATGTAATAATAGCAGGTTTGTAATATTTTTCTGATAATAATATGTTTCAGATGAACAAAATAATCGCAAAACAAGATATTGTTAGTTATGTCAGTGGCACTACACAGGCCATATTTACCACTTGCTAGAATCCTGGCGGGTCCTTTTTTGGTATATAATTTTAATCAAATCCCCATTAAGATAAACAAAGCAAGTAACGCTGTTTTTTCTATACTAAAGATTTCAGGTGACAAGGAATCAGTCATATAAATAAACCCTTTTTCATTCATCTCTCCCATATGCCTAACTATCTTAGTGTGATACTTTGAAATCGAGAAATTAGACTCATTCATATGGCATAGCTTTTATTAGATTTTAATTAAAATTGATACATTAGCTTGTGTGGATCAATACATGTTATTATTTAAATCAAAGGCACATATTTGCACCCAGTAGCTTAGGATTAAGACAGTGCTGAATAATTGGTGAACCAGATTACTAATGATCAAGGCAGAGGAATCAGGTTTTGCATCATATTAATTAGAATCATGCAGATAAATGATAGTAACATGGTGTCCTTAATTAACTTTATTGTTAAATACTACTTTATTTTATCACCCACCTCTCCGGTGTTGCCAAAGGACATAAGTTCGTCATCTGCCATCACAGGTGAATCCAATTCATGCAACAATTCCTCCTCGGTCCAGCGATCTAAAGATGTAATCGGTCTTGCTTGCAGAAGAAAAATTACATTCTGAAAAATTTGAACGCTTGATCATCTACTAACCACGCTTTAAAAAATAAAATCATAGACCTGACCAGCGCCTTCAATAGAGATGTTTATAAAGACAAGCACAGCCATTAAACCATTTATTATTCCCTAAATTAAAAATAGGCACAGTTTATCCATCTTATAGTAACATGTAACTAGATTTTACATGGAACTGATAGAATAAGACGATGGTGTCTGAGCTAATGAGAACTGAGTGACAGACACCAACGTGGTGTTCTGCACTAGAAATTTAAGTAGGTCTAAGATTATTGTAGTAGAAAGTAGTTAATGAGTGATAGTGAAACAATAAGAAAATCATAAACAATTACAAGTAAATAAAGCTATGCAACACAGTGTGTGTACGTGTGAATGAGTGCGCAAATATTTTTCTCAGACGGTGAAAATATCTACCTCAGTAACAGCCCACTCAATATCTCTGCCCGCACCCCAGAGCTCTTCTTGAACTACTCCAATCTTAGCCAGTTTCATTACTTCTGCATCACTGAGACAAGCCACGTTACGTTCTTTTTCTGGCACATCCTCCATGGTGATGCCACTTCCTTCTGTCTTAACTCGGCGAGACTTGGAGCCTAGTTCAGTTTTGTTAACGGTGAGCTGTCCGTTTGCTTGACGTTTTATTATGAAAGTATCAGGTTCAACAGCACCGGAGACCACGCTCTGTGGACAAAGATTAATAGTAGAAATCCAGTCATAAAATATATGAGAAGTAGGCTAACAAGCGCGAATTACGACATAAAAGTATTAGTTACTAGCATTTGCCCAAGGCTTCGCTCGCGTAAAACTAGGTTAGGTTATATTGCTATGTTAGTAACGGTACTTCTTTTTTAAAATCAAATATAGCCTATGTTACTCAGTGATAATACAGCATCGCAACGATGAAAGAATTTTTAAAATTGTTCAAGTAATTTTTGAGTTAAACCTTTACAAACAAACAAAAAATCTAATCTTTCCTCTTTATGAGGTTACTATTGATATAGACAGATATTTTTTTATAGGTACCTCTCCAAGTCCATAGTTAGCAGTAATTAGCAGACGCGAAGGGTCACCGTGCGCGGGGTGCCGCGTGAACATGACGCCCGCCGCCCGCGGCGCCACCAGCGCTTGTACCACTACACCGCCGCCGCATAAACAGGGCTGACCATTTTGTCTGGAAAGAGAATAAATAACATACGTTTCGTTACAGATCATCATTTGTAAACATTAGTTCTATTAATCTATCAACATACTTGATATATCATTATTATTAACGTGACGTGACCACAGAAGGGATAGTTTGACTATAGCTACTTTGGTCGGCTAGCTAACTCTGCGTAAATATCTGTCGGACTAGTAAATACAGATTATAAAGATAGAGATGGCCTAAACAACACGACGCGGACGCGCGCCTCAGGCCTGCTTATAATATAATAACGTTGTTTTACGTGACGTTTCTTTTTAAACCGTCTTGTATAGAGTCGATCTATATAATACAGGATCTGTAGGTAAGTCAGTAATGTATTTTATGTCGCGATTATCAAGATGATATGCTTAATGCGCATAATAAATAACGAAATATTAAAATAGCGAGAATAGTCTGTGATAGCTTCCGGCGGGTATTGATCGAAGACCGAGGTACCTAAGTGGTGTTGTCTCGTGTATCGTAACGACAGACTTCGGGCATGTCTCTCTACTGTGTTTCTGGCAGAGAAAGTGAGTAAAATAAAATATGGAGATACTATATTCAGTTTTGAATAATATATGGAAGACATTGCTTATCTCGGCTTATCTAGAAATAGAATTCGCTATACCTCAAGCATAAATATGCCTTGTAGACATCACTAATGATGTCTGCTTAGCACATTCATGGCTGAGCGAGCTAACGCTCATCCGTTTATTATATTATAGGACTTTACTTTAGGCCAGTTAGGATAGTTGTACTGTGCTCAACCCAAAAATGTCTGGCGCCGACACCAGGTTGTTAGGTTACAACTAAAACTCACAACTTTAAGGTTGTATGTAGACTTACACTGCTCAGGAGCCAAGTCCTACAAAAATAATCGTAGACAGGTACGAAAATAAACGTTGAATATAGCTGACAAACGAGCACACACATCAAGTGTTCAGGCCGCACAGATTTTCTGTTTATTTGAGGGTATAAAATACGTTATACCTGCGATAATAGGCGCTGGTGAAGGCGAACATGGAGCCCCAGCACTTCTGGACTCCCTCCAGCACATCCGCGTCGCTTACACATCCCAGTATCGTCTCATTCTGGCCGGCAGCTGATAACTCCTCGCTGTCCTCTCCCACCGCTAAATGCAAATAAAATATTTCAATTATTATCATTGCCTTCAGTATGCTGTAATGTAATGTAAATCTACATCTATTTTTTAATTGGTCATTTACTAAGTTAACGTTTGTAAATAGTTAAAAGTTGTGTTTTTTTTGGCTATACATGGATAGCTATGCAGTTTCGCACCGACGCTATAGACACAAATTTTATATACTTATACAACATTTACGTGACTACTCGATGGATATCTCCAAGATATACCTTATCTTTTATTCATAATAATTAGAAGAAAGCTTCGTTCAATTTATTTTCAGTCAAGTATTATATTCATATTTTTTATATTAAGTAAACATTTAATGGTAAATATCTGGCTTCCAAAATGCTTGGTGTGCTCAATAGAGCTAAGCGGTACTTCAGTGTGGGCCAAGACTGCTTCTATATAAGTCGCAAGTCCGGCCTCACATGGGCTACTGCAGTCATCTTTAGGCAGGAGCACCAAAATACCAGCTTGATCCTTTTGATGCGGTGCAGAGACGAGCTTTGAGAATTGTCGGTGAGCCCAAACTCACAGACAGTATTGAGCCACTAAGTCTCAGACGGGACTTGCCTCCCTTTGTGTGTTCTACCTCTTGTATAATGGATTGTGTTCTGATGAGTTGTTTGAGATGATGTCCTCAGCTACTTTTTATAATAAACATCATAAAAAACTACGTCGCGCAGAGCGATATTCTTATCGCTCTAAGCGACGTAATTTTTTTTTTGAGTACTTTCCTATTTAACTTTTTTTATACTACTAAAGTGGCAAACAAGCACACGGCCTACCTGATGGTAAGTGGTCACCGTAGTCTATCGACGCCTGCAACACCAGAGGCCACTTGCGCGTTGCCGACCTTGTAAAAATCTTTTAACGACCTTTTTGAAGAACCCCATACTGTAGTGTTGTGGGAAAACCTGGGCAGGGAGTTCATTCCACAACCTGAGCGTTTGCGGGATAAAATTCCTTTGGAACTGCTTGTTACGGTATTAATTAGGTTGTAAGGTGTAAAAATGAAATCTCTGCTGATGGCAAGCAGTGCGATGATAAAAAGTATTATCAGAACACGATTCATTACATAAGCGGTAGAACACAAAAAGGGAGGCTAAGTCCCGGCTAAGACTTAGTGGCTCAATACCGTCTGTGAGTTTGGGCTCATCGACAATTCTCAAGGCTCGTCTCTGTACCGCGTCAAAAGGATCAAGCTGGTATTTTGGTGCTCCTGCCCAAAGATGACTGCAGTACTCCATATGAGGCCGGATTTGCGATTTTATAGAAGCAGTCTTTGCTCCGCAGTGAAGTACCGCTTAGCTGTATTGAGCACACCAAGCTTTTTGGAAGCCAGCTTGACCTTGCTCTATAAATGACTGCGGAACTGTACATCACTTGAGATGTCAAGGCCGAGGATTCCAGTACTCTTGGAGATGGTGAGAGACGTGTTCTGGAGTTGTGGAGACACAGTGAATGAGGTTTTCTTAGCTGTGAACGTACAGACTTCTGTCTTAGCTGGCTTAAACACGACTAAATTTAGTTTTCGCCATACATATACTCTATCCAGAGTATTGCCGATTTCAGACACAAGCTGTTCGCGGATTTCCTCTACTGTAGATCGAGGGATATCAGCGCGGCCCGTGTATTAAGTATCCCCAGTACTGTCATCCGCATAGCAATGGATGCCATCAATTGACAACATATCATTGACATGCAGCAGGAACAGCGTTGGGGACAACACAGAGCCTTGCGGGACGCCAGAATTTATGTCCATGCAGTTTGAGCAATCACCGTCAACCACAGTTAGGATGCATCTGCCGGACAAAAAGCTGGCAATCCATTCGCATAATTCCTTGGGCAGTCCGTAAGATGGTAACTACGATAGAAGACCTTTGTGCCAGACCCAATCGAAGGCCTTTGCCATATCCAGGCTGACAGCTAATGCCTCATCTTACCGCTCTCAATGGCTAGTGCCCATCGGTATGTGAGATACACGAGAAGGTCGCCAGTTGAGTGACGATGGCGAAAGCCTTGAGGGTACCTTGAGGGTAACTCAACAAATCGTGACCCTCAAGGTACCTCAGGAGCCGAGAGTTGATCACCCGCTCCATCACCTGGAAGAGAAGAGATGTTATGGCATTAGGCCTGTAGTTCGATGAGTCAGATTGTCACCTTTTTTTGGCGCTCGGTGAACGAATGAGGTCTTACATGAAGACGGAACTTGTTTTGTGGAATAGGAAAGCGAGAAGAGGCGCGTCAATACTGGACTCAACTCAGGAGTACACTGCTTTAGCACCAATGCCGATATGCCATCTGGCCCGCTCGACTTATGAACATCTAAAGACATTAGTACCCGCCGGACCTCACGTTGTGAAGTTGAGATTCCGGCATGGAATGACCGCACCACAGGATGGTGGGTGGTACGTCGCCTCCATCGTTCATAGTCGAGTTTGAGGCAAAGAGAGAACCCAGCAAATCGGCCTTCTCTTTGGCACTACGGGCCAGATTACCCTTGGGCTTTCAGAGTGGTGGCAATGACGACAGACAAAAATTACCTTCGGCAGCCTTGGCGAGGGACCAGAAAGCGCGATTCCCGGAAGAGAAGCTGGCAAGTCGCTCGCCAATTCTGCCGACGAAATCAAACTAAGCCCTGGCAACCACTCTCTTATTGAACCTCGAGGCAGCATTTAATTTGCGTTTCACTTCGGGGATGTTAGATTCCTTGTTAGTACAGGCCGTGGTCCAAGCCTCATAGGCAGATTGCTTTAAGGCTCTAGCATCTCTGCAGGACTGATTGAACTACGATCGTTTTTTAATTCCTGCGGCGATCCGCGGGTTTGGGATGTAGCATTCCATTCCCGCGAATATCACTTACAAAACAGCGCTAGCGCAGGTTTCGGAATCACTTGAAATTAAATAAAGCTGCCTCCACGGGTACGCTGCGTAGAATTTTTGCAGCCCATCCCAGTCTGTTGACTTATAGTGCCACACTCGGCGCCATGTGGTGAGCCGGAGTGGATCTGCTTGCGCAAGTGGCACTAGCGCTCGTAGTCAAGGCATTGGTCAGAAGAACCAAGCGGTGCATTCACCTGGATGGAGTATCCATCCGAGCGCGTAGTCAGCAGAATGCCCAATAAGAAGCTTTTGTGGGTCTCTACGTCTGATATTCTGGTAGGACTATGTACCAGTTGAGAAA
Organism: Catocala nupta; assembly: GCA_963675205.1. Lineage (NCBI taxonomy): Eukaryota > Metazoa > Arthropoda > Insecta > Lepidoptera > Erebidae > Catocala > Catocala nupta. The sequence goes on from OY776080.1 coordinate 9,106,194, forward strand.
ACCCATAGGCCAGAGCAAAGTCATGAGCAGACCTTCCTGCAAAGTCAGTGGACCGAAAACCAAGCCACTCTACGTGTTGGGCGTTAAAGTCTCCCTAGATCACTAATACTACAGAAGGGTACTGCTCAAGAGAATGACTTGTCAGTCGATGATTGCGGGTGCTCAAAAAAACGAGTCGTGTTTGCGTCACCGCTATGAGACCTGTAAAGACACGCATAGATACAGGCCTCTGTAATCTACGCGTACCCACAAAGTCGACAGGTCACTGTCGACTTTGTTAACGACCTTGAAGACAGAGGTCTCCAAGGCCATTAAGATGGTGACAGCAAATATCATAACAGACGTATACACAGACCCCAGCACAACGCACAAAGCTGTGCTCTAACTTGTAGCCAAGGTATAGGAGATACGATGTGTCGGTCGGGCATGATATTTGCGTCTCCGTAAGGAAGAACAAGTTCGTCTTCGCTGTCTCCATGTGGTGATGGACAGCGTTGATGTTGGAGTGAAGTCCTCTTATGTTGCAGAAGTCCACCTATAATGTGGATGAAGATGCCGCTGAATAAATATTTCTTCTATTCTTTTTGGCCATATTTAAAATAGGATATCAGGAGACGCTGTACTATTAGCGCAAAGGACAAAGACGTGTTTACATCTCACCAGAGCCTGGCACAGGTACAGTTATTTGCTGACGCGCTTCACATAATCACTGGTCGCCTCACTGACAGTGCAGCGCCTCCTCAAGGAGCACCGGCACCCCTACTCACCGCAGGACCACAACACACGGTTATTTTGGCTGCTATCTTCTGTAGGGTGGAGGTACTTCCCTAGACGGGCTGCTCCTGCGAGAGGTAACAATAAACAGTTACCTCTATGCCCTACCTCTTTTTTTATTTATAATAAAATAACTCGTATTCATATTCATAAACGGATTTAACTGTTTTATCAACTACTTAACTTGAACTTGTAGTTGTAAGTAGAGCGCTAAAATAATATTAGGATTTAACTTAAGGTTGCAAATGATTATTATTCAAATTGGACCCAACCTGACGATCTAACAGCAAAACGCAGCTCCGGACCCAAATTCTGTTCAGTAGCTTTTATCCTTAACTCTTTCATACTGTCCAGTATGTCATTTTTGATATCTCCTTTTATCTCGGTTATTACGAAAAGTTCTGATGCCCTGAAAGAAAAATATGAAACAATGATAAGTACTTTAAACATTAACATAAAAGAATTTATTTAAAATTTAAAATGGTATTTGTTTAACAACTGTCTTGGTAACGAAGTTGCAGTAAATGCAACTGCTGTGCAGATTTCAGGCAAAGTGTTATTGAGTTTTTCAGTTAAGAAAGGTCTCGATAACGGCACGGAATATGTGTCTAGTTAACGATAATACGTTCGCCCCTTATAACATGGGTCCTTAAACCGCGGCAGTCGAAATATGAGGGTTAAACGCCACTGCTTATCCCTTCGAGTATACAGACGTGAGAGATAGTTTATCTACATATGTATATCATTAAAAATTTAATTGACAATATTGGTGCTTCTTTTTGTTGCGCTCTGTAGGAATTACATCATTGTTTGTCATAAATTATGTTACGTAAAAAATGGAACACTGACTTTTTACATGTCTCCTTAAATATTTCTTCATTGTAGTCTTCATTGGCTGCTTCAATCTCACGAATGGCTGCTGTCAATTCAGGATTGTGTTGCAGATGCTTCTCTAAAGCTTTGATCGTCAGAGAAAATCCGGGTGGCACTCGGTAGCCCTGTAGAAATATTTAACAAGTTATTGAACAATTTAGGCAATTATTTAAATTTTGCAGTTATGGTCACATTTAACATATATATTCTCGGTGTTGCAAGCCTTAACATACGTTTTGCGTCGCCCCTTAATCTGTTCTTACTAATAAATGCGATCTTAGCAATATCCAATATACGAAGGGTTCGAAGCATCTTTGTCAACACCTATCCTGGATCCTAAAAGAAGATCTGCCATTTACCTTCAGGCAATCTCTGAACAGGTAATTAACACGTTTTTAAAACAGATAATGAGCTACCAAAACAAAATTTCGTCACTATTAATATTGACTATCCATGAAAGCATGTGCACTTTAAAAATCGATCTGTCTGATCCCGATAAAATCAAAAACCACCAATAGACTGAGTGATTTATGAGGAAAGTTTAGGTGTATAATTTTTTAAGGTTTTGTACTAACCGCGCAGGTCGCTAGTAATACATAATATTGTTATCACGTTTACGCAAATGATATACATTGAACTTAAACTTCTTTACACGGATGTTACCGCGTTGTTTATTAAAAAATTACTCCTCTTACATACATATAAAAATAAAAACGAAACATAATTACCAAACTATTAAACTACTATTACTGTTAAACTTTATAACTATTTTAAATTATTAAACTATTTTAATTTAGATTTACACTTTCCCATCGTTTCGGATTCTTTTAAGTAGCCATGGTCACGGCGTAGTTTAATTTAAATGCCCTCGATATATTTTAGCAAAGCGCTCGTGCGCTTCATAAACTTAATGATATGCAGTAAACATACCTCTTCTTTCTGCACAGAAGCTAACAGTGCTAGAGAGGCGCCTTTCCCTCCGACGTACGCGGGACAGGCAGAAGCACGATCCTCAAACGGCAAGCAGTAGCCAATTTCGCCAGCCTGCTTCTCAGTCAACCACTTAAGAATACGCAGAGGTTGGACTCGCGTGGAAGGTTCGCGTACCACTTGAATAAGAAACAAGCCGTTTTAAACACTGCAATGCTTTAAAATCGTATACTTAACGATAGATTAGCAGGAAAACATTACCTACACGTTTATCGTTAGGCAAGTCTAGATATTTATTACACACACTTATCATAAGCTCTGTTTACAGCGCCTTAAAATAGAGTCCTATTGACTTCTTTTGTTTACAATGCTTAAAAATATTAAGTAAATACTCTAACAGGAAAACCTAGTTAAAATTTGCGGCATCGATCCCTGGATTGCTAAATTACAATTTTGTAAGAATCTATAATACTGATGTAATTATAACAACAATCATAAAGATCATCCAAACTCTAAAAAGTTATTGCGATGACACAATTTTTGTACTTGAGCACCAAACTCTGCAATATTTGGCGCCGAGAATAATTGCATGAATGCATTGTCACGTTTATATATCCCCAAATGGGTAGGAAGAGAGATTATTACACCCACATTACGCCTGCCATGTTTTCACGTCCCACGTAATACAATGCTAAACTCTGTGCTGCAAGGGAAATTTTAATGTATTATAATATCAGCCCTGTATTAACTGTCTCACAGCTGGCCACGGGCCTCTTCTCAGTGTGAGAAGGGTTAGGTTAGGCCATAGTCAACCACGCTGGCCCAGTGCGGGTTGGCCAGACTTCACATATCTTCGAGAAAATTCTGAAGATCTTTCAGACATGCAAGTTTCCTCACAATGTCTTCCTTCCCCGTTAAAACGAGAAATAATTAACTATTTAATACGCATTTAACTTCGAAAAGTTAGAGATGCGCGCCTTAGGATCGAACTCGAGACCTCTGCATGACAGTCCGGTCATCAACTAGCAAATCGCTGTCTTTTGATTGGCTACAAAAAAATTCCTCAGATACATATCTATAATACTGTTTATTATTTACCTGATGGTTCATAGCCAAGTTCCAGGACGCCTGTTCCAGGCACACAATTGATAGTCACTTGTGTTGTTCGATACACAACCTCGTGTTGGTATGGTACGCCACTAAACACCTTGCCGCCGTCAGCGTTTGTCCGCAACACCAGATTCAAGTCACTACCTTTACCTGAAATTATGCAAATAGGTGTTGTTATTAATTTTTACTAATACGGGCGAATTTGCAGGCAAATACTGGTTTAGGTATCTATTAATTATGGTGATTTGAATGATATGTCTAAAAAAATAAGTTCCAGAGTCAAACCAACTGGGTCTTATGGAACTTACAAATAAATAAATGTTTGGATTGCTAAGAACAACGTAAAACGAAAAATTATTATAACAATAATTTAGTACCTACAGAAGTTATCATTTATCAAGACGATCCTAAATTTAAATTGATGACTAAGGAATCTAATAAATGCGATTTTTACCTAGAGAATGAAATTGCACGGCACACAAACGGCAGATTCTTTAATTTGTTACTTCCTGCGTTAAATAAAAGAAGGATTACTAGCTCTATAACTAAGAGCATTCTTATCACATAAATCAACAAAAAGTGGCCTAATTATTGCAATATGATACTTCTCTATAGCAAATCCATTACCTAACTTCCTAACTTCTGTATTCTGAGTTTATTCTGAGTTCTGTAGATATACGCGTACACAAATTTAATTACACATATACATTATCACGCCTCTATGCCTGAAAGAGCTGGCAGCGATATATTACATTCACATTTCGCATACGATGATAGGTCCCACGAAATAAGAAGCGAGTCTACTGCCATCTATAGGGCACAGTTCCAAAATCTGTGCTACTGAAGATTTCTTGACAGTATAACTCAATAATACTTTACCCCGGAAATCGACTCAAAAACTTATGGTAAGTAGTCTCTTTACAACTACGCCACCGTGGTAGTTAACAACTTTCATTAGATAAGTATAAAATTTGCCATAGGCGGTACACCACCTGTGACAAATGTTATACTTACCGAATGAAAATGTACACCCAGGTACACATGGGTATGCGAGGAGTGCGACCGGGACACGGCGCAGCACACGCTGGAGGAGTGTCCGGCGTGGGCCGAGGAGCGCTGTGCCCTGGTCGCCGTGATTGGCCCCGACCTCTCGTTGCCGACCGTCGTATCCATGATGGTCGGTGACGACAGGTGCTGGGGCGCAATGAGGTCCTTCTGCGAGGCTGTCATCTCGCAGAAGGAGGCGGCGGAGCGGGGGCGTGAGGAAGATCCTTACGCCCCGGACATCCGCCGCCGGAGGAGGGGGCGCAGGAGACGCGCTTATGTCGCTCTCCTGCCCCCCACCTAAGGGTTCTGGGTGGCAAGGCCTCAGGGGACCCTGCCACCCGTGAGTAAGAACCCATAGAGGGCGCGCGCGGTGTTCCCGCGCGCCTTCTAACGTCGAAAGGGGAGAGCGGTGAAATGCTCTCCCCCGGGGACGAGAGGAGGTCGGGTCCCATTGACCCGGCCGGCACCCACACGGGGGGGCCTGCTATGGATGAATCTTTTTAGACTCCCAACAGGCCCCCCCCACTGGGTTAGAAAGGGAACACCCCAGGTTTTTTTAGTGGGTATCCCAGCACTAGGCTGGTGAGTCCCACACGCCCCGCCGATGCCGTCCCCTAGCCGGCGGGTAGTGCATCAAGCATTTTTTCCTGGGAATCAAAAAAAAAAAAAAAAAAAAAAAAAAGGGTACACATGGGTAGGTGATCGATAGACGCCGATTAAGTACAAGCGTAAGACTTACTGCTCACATTTATCGTGTAAGCATCAGGTATGCCATCAGGTCTCTCGCAGAAGTCTGACATCACGAGATCAGTTGCAGTTATACTGCGTGTCGTATAATCCGGGAATCTGACGCAGCCGGATATGCAGCTGAAATTGTATAGTATATATTAGATACTTATAATAGCTCAGTAGCACATATTGTTGTAAGTGGCAATAATACCTAATGGAGAACTTGCGGGTTCAAATTTTACCTATTGCAGTACCGACGAGTACCCACAAAAGAAAAATAATAAAATAAATGAAGTAGTCAACTCATCCCGCGGGCACAGCTTAGAGCAGGATCAGTTAACTAAAGAGACCTTAACACTTACTCTTACACAACTTAGCAATCAGAAGAATGGGTGAAGATAAGACATATTATACATAATATCGGGCCAAAGCTCTCTAGATTACCTATATGAGCGCTTCACATGAGATTGGTTCGTATAGACATTTGAAACTAAAATCATGTTATCTTAAATGTATATACTCACTGAGTCAAAACGTTTTTGTAAGACAAACAGCGAAGATACACCGCGGTCCCGTCTTTCGCTGCTGCTGTAACCGTGATGGATCTCCTCAGCCCCTGATACGCGTGAGGCGCCCAGCTTCTATCTTTTATTCCTCTCGTTCGAAGGTACACATCCTGGTCTACTGCTCCTTCATCGTTAAAAGATTGGAAACGGCCCTGTGCTGTGCCCCATTGAAGCCAACCGCCTTCTTCCCATTTGCTTCTGTCGTAAACAAGATTTTAATATAGGTTACTTTATTAAAAAAGGTGTTATTACTTATACACTGTTTCATGACACATAGATTGCAATAAAAATAATACATATGCTTTTATTAAACAGGGAAATCTATACCATACATCAAGACTTCAAAAAGTTACTTCAGCAAGCAGTGTCGCCGCTATCGGCTACAAAATGTATGCCCCATTTCACAACTGAAAACTTAAACCCCGTAGGCATTGTAGATTATACGCCATGGATCTCATAAAGTATATAACTATTTCATCAGTGTTAAAAATACAGAACGCACCATACATGATGATCAATACCAAAATGCAAATTCTTGTGATGTGCGTTTAATTGTCTTATAGACAATGCCACACCACGAATTAAGACGCCTCTATACTGTCAGTTCACGTCGCAAGAATACGTATTTTTGTATTTAGATACCAACGCTGTTTAAAGTAAAGGCAACCTTAAATTGCTAATGCTTTTCGTGCCATGTAAAAATATTATATCTTTTATTAAGGATATACGTAACTTACAGCATATAAGGCCACTTATCGTCACGCCATGTCTCTAGTGCTAACGCCTCTGCCGCCAACTCGTTGCTCCAGTCGTGAGGGTGCCGCACCGGCTTGCTTGCTGATGCCCAGCTACAACACAAGTAACCAATCATTTTAAAATAGAGAGCGTGCTCGATGGCGCATTGGTAGTAAATAGGACTGCCAAATTATTGGTGTAAAGCACACGTAAATATAGAGACGAAGAATTAAACGTCTATGGATAAAATAGATCCGGCAAAGGGTTCATCTTGTATAAAAGTTTACGAACTACTATTTATCGTGATCTTATGTACTAGATTTTGACCGCGGCATTGCTTACATAAATATAGGTTAGGTTAGTAACAGTACTCTGTCCTATTTTGTACCACTGACAACATATATGAGAAATTTCATAATGATCAAGCGAGTAGTTAAGGCATGAATGCGTTACAAACAAACTTACATTTGCATTTATAATATTAGCAAGGATAAAATACATATAAATAAAGTTAGGCAGATAGAACTTTATTTAAGTAAAGTAGTGCAGAAGCGCAAAGGGTATCTAGTATTTTTATTTATTCACTCTCATTACACTACTTAAATAAACTATTCTAAAATACCACACGGACGTATTTGGAGCTATTACCATAAATGGTACTACTTACACCAGGTTAAGTTTTACATGCTGCGTGACATTATCGCCAACTCTCGTCATGAGTCCATTGAACAGGAACCTGTAGCGAGCCTGAGCTTCTAGCACCCGGATCTTGAGCCCACCGGCGCTCCAGCCACCCTCGACGTTCTCCCACACACTTACTGCTGTGTCTGGATGTTCTGGAATAAAAAAGTGGACGTTGTTTTATAACAACATACACATTATACAATAATTAGCCCGCGATAAATATTTTTATTAAAACTGGCCAGTTATAATTTAAATCATTTATTTCATGTGATATCCTATGATTCAGAGATATTATTAAGGAACATTTCGTTTTGTGAATAGATTACCAGCAAATTGTGTTCTACTAGTATTCTTGTAAAACCTTTCAGCTAAACAATGTTTGGTGTGTTAGGGGTAGAGTCATATCAGTAATACATGATTAGGATTCGAATCAACAGCCTCTCGATCGGAAATACGATGCCAATTTAATCAGCCTGAACCAGATACTCGCACTGCTACGCCCAACGAAGTAAGAATTCTTAAGGACTTGGATATTATTCTGGTGTTCAATCATAACACGCGACATGCGATTATAAAATCATAGCGAGATTTTTTTATCCCTAATAATATAATTATAACATGTTTAACGGAAGGAAATTCTCTACGTACTAATTACAATTGTCACTTCACTTCATCTGTATACTGTAGGCAAAGACCTACCTACCGATATATAAAAGTAAAACTATAAGCTAATGGATAGATTAAAATGACCATTACTTTGGCGACATGGGTAAAATTAGAGGGAAAGGGCATACAAGAAGACGAAGGAAAACTTAACTTACGCATCAACCTGTAAGTAGTTCCATCAGGTAACTTGACATGCACCACAATTTCTGCCAGCGGCTGTCTGCCGCACAGCTTGCGAATAGCCAACAGTATTGTAGAGCCGTCCGGGGCGGAGGCGCGTAAAGAGAACCCATCCCATCCTTCGTACTGTTCCGGGCGAGGCACCTCGTGTAACCGGGCCGGAGACAGCTGTGACTTCCATCGTCTCACTGCGTAACGTGCACATAACAGCTTCAAGGGATAATTCCAACCTACAAATAACAATTTCATGTAGAAACCTTTGCTTATAAAATTGCAATTTCAATATGCAATAAATTTGTTTTCGGTAGTGGCACCTGGTCCGATACCGGGTTTAAATTATGTTGATAAGAAACACAATATCGTTTTTATCAAGAATCATTTAAATCCTATCTACGCTATTATATGTATAACCAGGCTAAAAGTTGCGATTGTTAATAAACATCAATTGCGATTATGATATACAAAACCAACTAATATCAGTATATATGTAGGTACATGAAATATAAATATAACTTAACTTTAAAAAAGGAATCCCGCGAAGTAAAACCCTTTTTTAGGTTACTTTTATGTTTATTACGTTAAATCAAATTGTTTAATAAATACTTCTATGTACAATTTCAATTTATTTTAATTTTGTATGTCATATATTAGGGTTTTACCGCAGAGTACGGGACGTAGGCTAAAAGACTAAGTATTATAGTAGGTATTATAGCATGTTTAACATACAAAATTGTAGGGAAAATAAATAAAGTACTAAAATGTAGTTTATATTAAATCTAACTAAGACCATTAAATAGTTTCTTCCTCAAAAACTATTTAAAGTTTAAACGAAAAATTGTTGATTAGGTAGACTCATTAATTAGTTATTATGCACAAAATCTGACATTTTCTTGGCCCTGAACTGATGTTCGGGCAAACCATTAGGTAGTAAGTATTAAAGTCGATTTTTCATGCCGCATGTTTTTCCTGTACTTGATTTATTTTCCGACGCCTAATTTTTCCTCAAATTCTAGGAGCAGGATATATCTTACAATAAACCAAAACTATTGCTTACAAGGTATGTCCATATCAGTATTAAAAAGGATTTTAATTACGTATTATTATTTAATACGATACGATTTGCTGGATGATTATTAGATAATTCTACGTCTACAGATAAGCAGCTAATTTTATTAATAGTTATTTGTGTTACTATGCAGCAAAGATAAGTCTAATGGAGAGACCTTTGGCTCTACCACGCATAGATCTCGAATTCAAAATCACATCACACATCACTAACTTTTCAATATTAGCTGCGTATCATTGTTGTTAAAATCACTCGCTTAAACGGTGAAGGAATCTGACAAACCAGCATGTTTCAGTCATGCAGGTTTCTTTAGATTTCTTCTCAGTTCTTCATGATATGCTCATAGATGTAAGATGTCAAAGAAACCATATTTTAAGTATTACTACAATATGAAATAAACACAAAATCCTAGATTAAGCTACACAAATCTTATACCCATACGTGGTTCGGATGAGTTCTTCTACTTTTTAAGAAGATAGATTTTCTTGGATTTATACATAAGTATAAATGTAGCGCAGGGACTAAAGGATTTTCGCAATGTTTAGGTTGTTTAAAGTATACTAAAAAGTTATACCTGGGTATGTACTAGAAACAATTATTACCCATACAGCAAGTAATTTAATTGGTAATTACGTTTTTGAGCCGTTTGGGGTGGAGACGCTAGGTTCATGGGGTCCGGGCGCTCGTGCGCTTTTTAGAGATATATCTAAGCGGCTAATCGACGCTTCGCGTGACAAGAAGGCTGGACTTTTCTTGGCTCAAAGAATCAGCATTGCCATTCAACGTGGCAATGCTGCCAGTCTCCTGGGCACTTTCCCGGTCGACAGCGATTCTGAGGACTTTTACGACGCTGCCTGAACCAGCCATTTCCTTTCTTTATATTAAATTTATAGACCCATATTTTGTTACTTTCATGTTTTATTTATAAGTGGTTAGGTTTGTTAATATTAGTTAAGTTGTAAATTATAATTGTTGTTTTGTTTATGTAAAAAAAAAAATATTATATTAAAATAAATGTCAATCATACAGCAAGTTAAGTTTGACATGCTGCGTAGTATTATAGAGAATTATAATAGTACTAATAATATAATTATACTAATTTTATAATATATTATTATATAGTATAATTAGTTGTAGTAATTACCTGTGTAATTACTACCTTAGTCACGTATCTAATTCATATCTAAGTAGGTATATATTTTTATTACACAATTCGGCAACACAAGCTAATCTAATCGTAAATAAAATAATCTCTTATGACTAAACGTCAATCGTCTATTGCCTTTAATCACTTCAATATAGTTGTATTTGAATATCTCTGTTGGTCGACCTATATCAGAGATTTCCAGACCTTTTTGTCGTAGACCACTTTCAAAATTTATAAGGTTTCAAAGTTTATAAGGTCCCCCGCGATACACGATTTATTTCAAGTGCGGGAGTAATCTTTTGAATATATTACATTTAGAAGCTAATATTAATTTTCAGCAGCGTGCTTTGATTTGCCAATGGACAACAATAGAATGCATAACCAGTGACTAGATAAGGCAGAAGAAGTAACTCGTAACTCGGAATGAGCAACTATATGTTAGGTATTAATTAGCTCATGGAATGTCAGAGAGACACCCTATACATATATTTTACTTTAATATCCTCGATATAAGTACAAGTATGTATGTATAATATCAATTGTTCAATAGTTATACCTATATATCAGGGTAACATATTATTATATGTGACAAAATATATTGCCACCAACGTAACATGGAATATTCTAATTATAAAATGTTCAAAGATAAAAAGATTTTATAATTAGACTATAATGGACTTATATTTTTTATTTGCATATATATTCATAAGTTAGTAGTCTACAAATAAATGTCTATTCATACTGCATAAGGTTCAATTTAACCGATAGTTACAAGTCAATACATTTAATAACTACTCACTTCATTTAATTAAGAGTATGGAACTCCGTAGGTACCGATCATACGAATAGATTGTATTGTGTCATCTCCTAATTGTAAGTTATTAAAATAACTCTACCGCTGTATTTAAAGTCAACATGGTGATGATCTTATAAAACTGTCTTATTCACCTAACTTGATAAAAACAAACCAGTTACTCATTTATAAAAAATACAAATATCTAAACAAAAATAATCATACATATTATACCTACAAGAAATTTTGTTTGTTAGTTTGTCCTCGTTCAAAATAAGCATTTTAAGGAATGAAGGATATTGTAAATTTAATTTTAACACTGAAAATAAAAAAGGTAATATGAAATTAAATCACACTGACAATTGACATTGACAATCGACATTGCGCTCTATAGCACAGCGTGTTTAAAAAATCATTATTTTCAAACATTCTATAACTCATAGTATAAATACAACACAACCTTACTAGTTACTAGTTCACAACAACACAACAGTAACACAAACTTACTAGTTCCTTTATAATTCCCTTTAGCCTTCCCCTGTTTCTTGAATAACAGTAAATACAAAACTATAGCACCAGTTATCAAGCCCGACTGCAGGAAGAGATCAAACAAATCCATCTTTGACACACTTTGTCACGAGTATACACAACAAACAAAATCGAGAATAGTTTAATGAATGTTCAATGTCAACCGGTAGAGGCACCGTGTGTAACATACACAGCCGAGTCTCGATACGGATGGACGCGGTCTAGTGATATAATAGACGGAATAAAAACTCAGTCCTAATATCATTCGTAATGATTACAGTGTACCTATATACGGTAATGGAACGTATAATCGGCTGCAACTATTATTCCCGCTGATAAGGAATCGCCTTATATCAATTGCTACGCAATGTGTATATTTATGTCGTGCGTATACCTACGATAATGAATAAGTATGTTATATGCAAATTCAAAACAGTTTACAGTGGCGCAGCGATTATAAATACGACTGCTGGTGGTATTGGGTTTGATTCCTGGATGGAGCAAAATGTCATTGGGTTTAACTGACAAGTCATTCTAGGTGGCAGCACGGAGTCTGTGCCCGGTAAATGGTAATAGGTTCCCCTTATATCGTAATCTACAGATATTTAGTAGTTAGGTACTAAGTCTCTAACCTTACACGCATAAATAGGTCATCTCACTGAACGACAGTGTTAGTAGAATGGCAGTGCATATAATATCCGAAATAAAAAGTGCTTGTGCATAATCTATTGTTTGTAAAAATGGCGTCATGTCGTTACTGCGATGTGTGCCAAAAATAAAGGATAATGGATTACACATAAAAAAATTAAAGAAATATACCCAATGGTATTGTAAAGTCAGCTATTTTTTTTATACCCTTGAATTGCTTTGCTAGCGTTCATTCATAAATATAGAACTGTACGTACTTAAGACTTTGTTACAAATGTTACAGTTTATAATTGTTTTAATAGATATATTACTTTCGCTTGTAATAATATATCTGGAGCTATCAGCGCTACGTACGAAATTATCATTAGATAGTCATACTGATAATAACAAACCCGTGATCAAGTCAAAGTCAAAGTCAAAGTCAAAGTCAATGGTGGTATATAGTAAATATGGTCTAGAAAGGCCCCTACAGAGATATTTTATAAGAAATATGCAAAACCAGTCGCATGCCTAATGTTTAATATATGGAAAGCAGATAGATAGGTTTTTTTAAATTACATGGCAAATAAGTCTTGATAAGTCTTTATTCTTTAATATCCCTTGAATATCGTGGTTTGAATGTCTAATACGCTTCATATATAATAAGTTATTTATGTAAGGACATCCGGCTTTTTTGGTTTATATTAAGGTGTGCTAGGTGTAGGTACTACAGTGCGAACCCCACGTAACAGAAAAAAAAAAATTAAAATAATTTTTGGGTTTAATACATAAGTTCATCTTATCTTGTGTGAGAGCCAGTCAGTACAACGACAAAGACCGCCCTCGGCCCACAATTGTAACACTTCGCAGTCCTCGCCATCGTGACAATCTATTAGCAGCGGTAACGAAATATAATCGCAAAAATCCTGAGAAAAAACTTAGTACCCAGCATTTGGACATAGCAGGGAATCAACGACCAATATTTGTCTCTGAACATCTGACTCCCACACAGAAGTCTCTGCATGCCACAACCCGCATAAAAGCCCGAGAAATATCGTACAAATTTGTCTGGGTGCGCAATGGACTGGTTATGGAGATGGTTAGAAAATCTGTGGAAGATCAAGCGATACTGATTAAAAACAATGAATGTCTTAAGTTTATAGTGTAAGCTTAGTTTTAGTTTATTGGGTTATACCCTGATATTATATATGGTTATATTATTATATAAATGCTGGACATATATTACCAAAACGTACAAGGCCTTAGGACTAAAACCAATGTACTTCTCAAAAACGTTCAAACATCAAATTGCAAATTCATAGCATTTACTGAAACCTGGCTTAACGCTAAAATATCCAATAGCGAATTATTTGGTAATAAGTACATTGTTTATCGTAGGGACCGACAAAGTAGTAGAAGTACTAAACAAGACGGAGGTGGTGTCCTTTTAGCTGTCAGCAAAGACATACCATCTGTTCGCATTGAAAAATGGGAAACTAATGCGGAGGACCTGTGGGTATCCTTAGAAATTAAAGTCGGGACGAATACTAGAAAACTTACAATATGTGTTGTCTATCTACCACCTCCAGTTAAATTAGAAAACTTAGTTTCATTCTTAAACAATGTTGATAAAATAACTAATCAGACTGATAATTTGATTATTCTAGGGGACTTCAACCTGAGTTTCATTGATTGGAGACAAAGAGACAATTGTAATAATATGGCACCTTTTAATTATAGTTCTCCACTCGGTTTCGCTTTAACAGACTTTATTTATATGAATAACTTATACCAAATCAACTGTATTTGCAACAGTTTTACTAGATTTTTAGACTTAGTTATCACAAATTATTCAAATGCATACGTAACGAAACCTCTTAGTCCTTTAATCAATTGTAATCAGCATCACCCTAATTTACTTATATACTTACCATATAAAGACACAGTGTATCTTAGTCCACGACGAGTAATGAAGTATCAATATTACAAAGCCAATTATTCCCTAATAATTAAAGAACTTAAAAATGTTAAGTGGCAGGATGTGTTTGCAGGCTGTAACAACGTTAATTCAATGCTTTAAAATTTTTATAGTACCCTTAAGCAGGTTATAGAAAAGTATGTCCCAAAACTAACACCTAATAAATCCAAATTTCCTTCCTGGTTTAGTAACAAACTTATTAAATTGATGTCAGAGAAAGAAAGGATCAGGCTAAGGTTTAAAAAATTCAACAATCCTAGAGACGAGTTAGAATATCATTTGCTGCGTACCAGGTGTCACGCTCTGTATGATAAGTGCCTTGCTGAATATAAAAGTAAAATAGATTGTAACATAAGTAAGAACCCTAAAGCTTTTTGGAACTTCGTTAAGCACAAACGAGGAGGGCGGTCAACCATACCTGCAAGTGTCAAGTTACAAGATAACATAGCAAAATCGGGTCCTGAGATAGCTAATTTATTTGCAGAACGGTTTGCATCGGTTTACATATCTAATAAAACGCGTTGCGCACACACTAACCACCAAACATTTTTATTTGAGGCGAATTTACAACAAACGCTGTGCTCTATAAATATAGATGAATCTGACATTCTTAAAGCTATAAAGAAAATGGATCCAGCTAAGGGAGCCGGTCCTGACTCGATCCCACCAATCTTTATCAAAAGATGCGGAACTGTCATTTCTTTGCCACTGGCACTCATATTCAAAAAGTCATTAAAAGAAGGGACTTTTCCTGAAGAGTGGAAAGAAACTCACATAGTTCCAGTGTTCAAAAAAGGGGATCTATCTGATGCTCAAAATTATCGTCCAATATCTATTTTGTCGTGCTTTGCAAAACTCTTTGAAGCTATCTTATATCCTATAATTTCACGACATGTAGAAAATAACTTAACGGACTGTCAACATGGTTTTAGAACTGGTCATTCGACGCTTACTAATCTGGTTCCATTTATATCTGAAATTTCTAGTACAGTTGATAAAGGTACGCAAGTAGACGCCATTTATACAGACTTTAGTAGTGCCTTTGATAGAGTCAGCCATTCTATACTCCTTCAAAAAATTGGTAACTTCGGAATAGTCGGGCAACTTCTTAAGTGGTTCGAATCATATTTAAAACACCGACCACAGTCAGTGGTTGTGAATGGTTTCATCTCAGCTACATATTACGCCAAATCTGGTGTGCCCCAAGGATCGCATCTAGGACCGTTATTATTCCTTATTTTTATAAACGACATTGTTAAAGTCATAAGTTACTCCAAAGTGTCTTTATTTGCCGACGATCTAAAGATTTACAGAAATGTTAGCTCACTCCAAGACGCTGGACTCTTACAAAAAGACTTGGACGCTATTTCGAAATGGTGTGATGGCAATAGTATGTCTCTAAACGCAGTGAAGTGTGCGCATATTAAGTTCACTAGAAAAAAGAAACTACTTAATTCACAATATAAACTCGATGACACTGTGCTAGAAGAAGTTCGTGAGGTTCGGGATTTAGGAGTGATAATTGATAGTGAGCTTAAATTTTCCATACATATTAATAAAATTGTAACTAAGGCGGCGCAGATGCTTGGGTTCTTAAAACGTAACACCCAAGGTTTCAAATTCAACCAGACCAAAATTATATTATTTAACACACTGGTACGCAGTAATCTTGAATACGCTTGCACTGTATGGAATCCATATTACTCAATACATTCGCAACGAATTGAGAGCATCCAAAGGGCGTTCACTAGATATTTGGCTTATCACTCCACTGGATTCTCACACAAACATCCATACAAGAGCAGATTAAAGAAATTCAATATGTTAACTCTCCACGACCGACGTTCATACTTGGACCAATGCTTTTTTCATAAAGTTATAAATGGAAAAACTCAATGTACATACCTTCTTGATAAAATTTCAATTAGGGTACCCCATAACTATCCTAGGCATAGGATCAATAAAATTTTCAATACAACAACCGCTAAAACAAATCTAGGTTTACAATCACCAGTAAATAGGCTTATTAACGGATACCATTCACTCGTCACACAAATACCTGGTCTAGATATTTTTTACGATAGTTTCCACAGTTTTCGAAACAAAATATTACAGTATAAGAACATGTCCGGATATTGAAAATTTTTGTTGTTTTTGAATTTCAATTATTTCAGTTAAGTATTTTTGTATTATTTCATCGTGTGTATATTTTATTTTTTTAAACCTGTTTTGTATTTCTTTTTTTGTTTTGTTTTCATTGATTTATAGCTAATTAATAAAAACTCAACCAACATACAATTATTATAGAGTGCTATGTACGCCGTTATTGTCATGTACATTAGGCATTAAACCATTAAACTGCTGTATTATAACAATTTATAATGTATATGATGTGGCTGTACTTTAATAAATAAATAAAATAAATAAAAAAATAAAGTACAGACCGGCGACACTTCGACCCAGTGGGATCTTTTGTGTCGACTTCCCCAATAACGACTGCCATAGATGTTCATGGCCGCCGGGACCGACGGCTTAACATGCTCTCTGAGGCGCGGAGCAGGCGATAATTGTCAATCAATACGCACATAATTTCGAAAAGTCATATAACTTCCGAAAGTCAGAGGTGTGCGACGTGGGTTCGAACCCGAGACCCTCTGCATTGCAGTCTGTTGGTCTCCCCACTGAGCTATCGCTGCTCAAAAATAAGTTCAACTCATGACCATGACATTTTAATAACAAATCAATATCAAAATAAGATCAAAGAAGGATTTCATATTATCAGAAATCAGTAAACATAACGTTGACTTCTTTTGTCGAAAGTTAAATACGAATTATATATTTTGCATCACAAAAAAAGTATATTGATATTTGTATTCTATACATTACAAAAACATCTTTAATTGCTATTATAGTGCATGGATGGATCCGATGCCAATTTGGGGTATCGATATTGTTCACTAACAGATAACCCCTTTTTCATCAACGCCTTTTAGTACCTAAAATACCTACATAATTAATGATGACCGTCAAACTTTTCTTGTTACGTTTTTAGTCACATGACTTATAAAAAGGCATGAATCTCTAATACCATTCCATGACGATTTATGTACTTTAAAAGTGGTATTCAGACGTAGGTACTTTCATAATGAAAGCATTCGTTTTTCTGATCACGCTGTATGCGTCTGTGACAGCAGAATTTGATCTTCAAAACATATTTTCGACCGAAGTGCGGTGGTGTCATGTTTATGAAAATATAGTTGACGATTATCAACACGCCGTATATCATACCCGTCATACCCGTCGGTCACAATGGACGTTATCGAATAATAATAGGTATAATGCTTGACCATAATGCCGCAAGAGCAGTCAGAGATATTAAACTAACTCTTATTGATGAATATCTCAGCAGCATCCAAGAAAGCTTAATCCCAATAAATATTGCTATACCACATATTAGTATAACCTCAGAGCACGATTTGAAGAAAATAATGAGTGAACTTGGGCTAAAGAAGCTTTGTTTCGATCCGGCAGTAACCAGGAACGTTTATAAAATTATAAATAACACAAGTGTAAGAAAAAAAATTATATGCTACGACAGTACGTCCGGTCACAGTCCAACTTATATACGCTGATATATAATTGTTATTTTAAGGCGCCAGGTAACACTAAAACACTTGTACATATGTATTTAAATGTACACTATTATATTATAACGAACGAAATCGCTCGCGAAATACCCGAAGGGGTAAGACAGCTTATATTAATTGTAGGGCATTTATTACAGCTAAAACATAATCTTAGGATAGAATCAGATAGGAATAGTTACTAAATAACAAATTGGTACTATGTTAACTTTTTTAAACAAATGATACTATAACATTACTTAAACCGGCGAGCGTGTATGAGGAATGTGATGAAAGTGAATGAAGCTAGAGAAGTGTGTCAGGATCGTAGCAAATGGAAATCCGTGGTATCTGCCTACCCCTCTGGGAAACAGGCGGGAATCTATGTATGTATCTATGAATGTAAATATTATTACAATTAATTGTGCAGGTTGGAACTTGGAACTATCATATCGCCTAAAGAATAAAGTAGGTATACCTACCCATCCCTACGTTATAAATAAAAAGCTATTCGAGTAACGACTTACTACACAGATTTTCTTGTACCTAATAACGAAGGTCGTAGCTCTGTATAAAGCACATTTAAAATGCGATACGTGTACTACATAATATATATTACTAAGGTCTATATCAGAGCCGGCTGCGTTACCAAGCGGCTTCGTACAACGCTCCACCATCTCATTAGGCACCGCTGGCCTGGAAGCTGCGTCTCACCGCCAATCTTACAATTCTTCGACAGGATGGGATCCAGTGCTTGGACGAGAATTAAATAAATAAATAAAAATAAAAAAAGTCTTTATTTTCCTTCACAGCAGGCATCTTAAAACTAGATAGATCTATGACAAGATGGTTACTTATTATGCAATTTGTGAAGGACTGGTGCTAGAAATAGATATATAATATCTGTGCTACTGGTCACCAGGCCCATCAAGTTGCAGGTTGCGTGCGTGTCACATTTTAAGTGCTTAGTTTTTTCTTTATTGTCATTAGTTAGATGCTATATGTGTTATAATACTTATATTTAAATTTCTAGGTTTAAAAATTAACAAATATTATGTTTTTACTATAAAGTGGAGAGCAATTTATTTATGTGTGTGTGTGTCCATGAGCGTGTGTGTGTGTAAGTGTGTAGGTGTGAGTGCATATGAGTGATGTGTAGTGTGATAAGTGGAAGATTCAAGGTGGAAGATTCAGGGTGGCTACCGGCAAATTGATTCTTGTTTGTTTATTTCAGGGGACGTAAGAGGTTTTCAGTTGTTTCATAATCTAGAGGGAGGAGGAATTTCAGAAGTGCTTTTTTGCAATTGTGGGAGTTTAGTGGGTAAATTTTTAATTTGTTATTTAATTTATTATAGAGGAATGGTCCTAGATAGGTCATGAAATGTTGTGAGAAGGCAGTATTGTGTCGTTGCTGTTTAGCAACATAACCCATTCTTCTTTTGTCCATAATGGTGTCTGTTGCAAACGGTGTTTGGGAGTGTTTAAGCAGGGTTGCTCTGAGGATGAAAGTTCTCCTAACACTTAGGACTTCCCATAGTTGGTACACTTTTAGAGTGGGGTGTCGATATGGCAGTTTCGCTGCCACTTTTAGAAGAGCTCTTTGTGCTCTCTCTGCAACGATCAGATGACTCTTGGCAGTACCTCCCCATACCACTATGCAGTATTCTATGATAGAGTGACATAGGGCAAGGTATATGGTCTTAATGGTTTTACGATCGGCAATATGTCTTAGCGATTTCATTAGGAAAATCAGTTTGCGTAGTCTTGTTGCCATGGTCTCAATGTGTAGTTTAAAAGTGAGTGTATTGTCTAAGATGACACCAAGATACTTTATCGTTTCAGCTCTTGTTAGAGCGGGACAGTGGCACATGTCAGTTGGTTGGGCGATGGTGCACGTATGGGCTGTGATTGAGTGCTCCTGTCCTGGCAGATAGGTAATGTAAACCATAGCGCATTCAAAAGTTCAATAATAAAGTTCTATATAGATCATAACTTGTTTATAGGCCGATAGATGGCGTTACTCTCAAAAACCACGAAATCCTGAATCGCGCTATGGTTTCGTTCACACGGAACGTATATATACCCGAGCCGTAGGCTCAATTTAGTGTGTGCTTGTGTGTGATCCTTTGTGGCACTTAATAAACACTGATGTCTACTGTCCATTAGTTCGTTTTATTTAGTACAACAATTCACCAGCTTAGTTCATCCGTTAAGACGCCGAGTCAGGTACTTAACATATTGGTCCTTCGAGCCGGATAAGACAGACATCCTTTTTGTAAAAGCGTGCCTTCGCTGGTCCGCTACCCCCCGTGATACTCGCAGTGGATCGCTGCAGAAGAGTACACGGACCCCGCACAAGGCTGCTTGCTGCGCCCTACGTTGGTGAGCGAGCTCGGCCAAGGCGGATAGTTCACGGTGTCGCCACAGAGGGCGCCAAATACAGTTCAACGTCCAGCTGAGACGTATGCGGTCCAAGGAGAGGCCAAAGAGGACATCAATTTTAGTACAACAAGCAGCCACTGGAGGCACTGTTAGCAGTTCAACGGGGTGCCATAGAGGGCGCCACAGGCAGGTCAACAAACACTGGTTTGAGTGAAGTGCAACTGTGAGTACAATATTTTCCAACCATTATAAGTGCAAATAATCAACAAACAATCTTTCAAGTAGTCAAGCAATTTTGAACTCTATTTACAGCAATATTTTAACTTAGCAAATTTGCAAGATATTTGGGACTTCTATTATTTTGTGCTATATTTTTAGACTTGGAAAATTTTAATAATTAGAACTTGTTAAATTTTAAGGTGTGCATGTTAGTATTAAGGACTTAGTATAATTTATGAAAAACGGGGGAACGAGGAATCTATGCCCGATTTCTACTAGAAGTTTTATGTTTCCAAAACACTTGTAAAACTTTTTGGTATTTTTATGGACTTGTAATATTTTAGATAAGTGTTTGGAACATAGAAAAATTTAATGATTTTAACCTTTTGTTCCTTTTGTCATTTTAACTTTTTATTCTGTGTACATTTTTGGGTCTTATCTCTTTTGAGTGTTACGTTTGACTGTTTAGTTTATTTATATTGTTTTTGTTTACATATTTTAGGTCAAGTGTTTTAAAACTATTCTGAAGTAGTGCATATTTTATATTCCTACATTTATAAACATAAATATTTAAAATGGAAGGCATAATTAATGTTTTGAGAGATCAACAAAATGTTATAACAAAGGGATTAACTAACTTTAAAAAATGCGGAAAGGATAGATTAACTATAGAATACATAGAAACTAAACAAGAATTATTAGAAAAAGACTGGTCATTATTTAAAGAAACTAATACTAAATTATACGAGCGTTTTAAAACCGAAGATATAGATAAAAAAGTTGTTGATATTTACGACACAACTGAGGAAACTTATATTATTTATAAAAGTTTGATGAAAACAACACTTAATAAAATTCGACCAACAAAAGGTGTGGTACAATCAAGTGAAAATTATGGTTCTAGTTCATCTAAATCAGGTAATTCTTATGTAAAATTACCTAAGATCTCCATTCCAACCTTTTCGGGTAAATATAGCGAATGGACGACATTTTATGACCTTTTCACTTCTCTGGTTCATAAAAATAGTGCTTTAGATAATGTGTAAAAGCTTCATTATTTAAAAGGTCACCTTTCGGGCGAAGCTGAGCAATTAATACGGCATATCCCAATAACCGATGCCAACTATGTACAATGCTGGGCTCAGTTAGAAAAACGTTACAGTAACAAGAAGTATTTAACCAATTGTATTTTGAAGAGGTTGTTTGGGCAAAAGCGTATGCATGTGGAATCAGCTACAGCTTTGAAAGATTTAATTGATACTACATGTGATTGTCTGAACGCATTAAAGAATCTAGACATTAATGTGAGCACATGGGATGTCATCATCATACATATGGTAACATTTAAATTAGATAATGAAACCCGTAAACAATGGGAGTTAAGTCTTGGCACCAGCGATGCCAATAATGACGTACCAACTTTTAACCAGTTTAAACAATTTATAGAAAATCGTTTCCGCGCATTGGAATGTTTAGAGCCAACAAAGGCTATGGCTCACCAGGTCAATAAGCATAATAATAGTTCACCAGGTCATAGTTCAAAGGCAATGTTAGCCACTAGCTCATCACATATAAGATGTGAATATTGTTCCGAAGGTCACAAACTTTGCTTTTGCAAAAAGTTTACCAAACAGCCCGTCGAGCAAAGACGAGCGTTTGTTCTAAAAAATAATATTTGTTGGCAGTAATCACACTGTATATGATTGTAAGAAGCCCACCACTTGTCGAGTATGTCATAAACGACATCACTCACTGCTACATCTTTATCCTACCTCTAATGTAGGGCAAACCGATCTGACCAAGCCGGCTATTGATAGTACTAGTTCTGACACTAGTGCTACTCCAATAGTTACGTGCTTGGCCACGGGAAAGGTCCCTAAGCCCAGACAGGTCTTATTAGCCACTGCGCTAATAAGAGCCGAGTCAAGAACTGGTCAGTATCAAACAGTTAGAGCCTTACTTGACCAGGGTTCGCAGGGTTGTTTCATCACTGAAGCAACAGTTCAATTCCTTAGACTGAAAAAGTTCCCAGTCAAGGGACTTATTTCGGGTTTAGGAAACAATAGTTCAACCATAGCAAAGTATATGGTACATTTAAAAATTCAATCACGATTAGAGCCTGATTTCAAAGTTCAATTAAATGCCTATGTATTGAGCAAAATTACGTCTTCCTTACCTGAACACAAAATAGCAACAACATTAGATTGGGTTGGCGTTACAGACCTGCAGCTTGCCGATCCATCATTTGGTATGCCAAACAAAATTGATGTGTTGTTAGGCGCTGAGGTCTACAGTAACATCCTTAAGGAAGGCTTAATGAAGAACAGTTCTGGTACACTGGTTGCACAGAACACAAGTTTAGGGTGGATTCTGTCAGGCGCAGTCTACGCAGAAGACAATCAGAGAACAACTACGATTTCTGTAATGCACGCTCATATAAGTGAAGATGAAATGTTGAGAAAATTCTGGGAAATAGAAGAACATAAGAATACAAAGAAAATATTTACACCTGAAGAGAAGAAATGTGAAGACCTTTATACTGCCACAACTAGAAGAGATGCTGATGGAAGATATATTGTGAGGTTACCATTTAAAGAAGAACACCCGTCTTGTCACTTTGCCAATTCACGTTCTATTGCTGAAAAAAGATTTAGGACATTAGAGAAGAGACTACAGAACAACACAGATCTAAAGGAAAAATACGCACAAGTAATAGAAGAATACTTACATCTAGGACACATGCAGCTAGTAAAAACAGACGAGGACAACAAAGAAAGCGGTATCTACTTACCTCACCACGCAGTTATTCGCGACGATAAAACCACCACAAAGGTGCGGGTCGTCTTCAACGCCTCTGAGAAGTATGGCAACGGACTATCGTTGAATGATAAGTTGATGATCGGTCCAACACTACAGTCTGACTTAAGACACACAGTGCTGCGTTGGCGAGTTCATTGTATCGCGCTTGTTGCTGATATTATAAAAATGTATCGACAAGTCAGAGTAGCTGAGCAGGATGTTAAGTTTCAACGTATATTATGGCGAGACAGTCCTGAGAAACAGATCAATGATTACGAGCTTGTCACTGTTACCTTTGGCACTGCCTCTGCACCTTACCAAGCCGTAAGAACCTTACACCAACTTGCCCACGACGAAGGTGAGAGCTTCCCACAAGCTAGAGACAAAGTACTCAACAGTTTCTACATGGACGATCTCATGACAGGATGCTCTAGCCTAGAGGCAGGCATAGAAACATATAAGCAAATGACAGAATTATTAGGTAAGGGCGGATTTAAGTTACAAAAATGGAACAGCAATAATCTAGAGTTAATTGGAAAAATAAATAAATTAGAAACAAATACTGAAGAACAAATAGAACAAACTAGGACAAATAAGGACAATCCGGATATGAATCAATTAATGCAGGATACAGGAAATAGGTCACAATATAACGAACAAAACAATTTAGAAAATAGAGAACAAAAGGAAGTAGAAATAAAATTAGACAGTACTATTAAAATCTTAGGACTTACCTGGAATCGCTACGATGACACTTTTCAGTACTCGGTAAATATTTCACCTCTAACAATCACCTCTGTAACTAAAAGGTCCATACTATCGGATATAGCTCGTCTGTTCGACCCACTGGGTTGGTTAGCA
Organism: Catocala nupta; assembly: GCA_963675205.1. Classification (NCBI taxonomy): domain Eukaryota; kingdom Metazoa; phylum Arthropoda; class Insecta; order Lepidoptera; family Erebidae; genus Catocala; species Catocala nupta. The sequence goes on from OY776080.1 coordinate 9,130,511, forward strand.
CCTAGTGTGGTTATGGCGAAGGTATTCATCCAAAAGTTATGGCTCGTAGGTGTAGGTTGGGATGATGTGCCACCAACTGAACTAGTACAAGAGTGGATAGCTTACCGTAACGAACTGTCACATCTTACCAAAGTGCGGATACCTCGTTGGCTTAGAACTAATTCAACCGATAAGATTGAACTGCATGGTTTTAGTGACGCCTCCAAATCAGCCTATTCAGCAGTCATTTATTTACGACGCGTTGACTCGAAAGGCGAAGTTCATGTGTCATTGGTAGTTGCGAAAACCAGAGTTGCTCCTATTAAGCAAATCAGTATTCCCCGCCTGGAGTTATGCGGCGCAGTTCTTCTGTCACAACTTTTAGTTGAAACAGCTGAAGTCTTAAATATAACCAAGGACAAGATAAGAGCCTGGACTGACTCCACAGTAGTGTTGGCTTGGATAAACAGCCACCCAAGTAAATGGAAGACGTTTGTAGCAAATAGGACGTCCGAGATATTGACTGCCACGAATTCGTCTCAGTGGTGCCATGTCTCGACCAAAGACAACCCAGCAGACTGTGCCTCCAGAGGAATACTCCCAAGCGCTCTTTTAAATAATGATATGTGGTTTTCGGGACCATCATTTCTCAAAAACAGAACAATTATATACAACAGGTCAAATCAGTACAACATAGATCTAGAGGCGTCTGTGAAAACTCATTTAGCAGTAGTTCCAGACCCTCCCTTTTTTGAAAAATATTCAAATTTATTAAAATTAGTTAGAATCGTTTCTTATTGCCGTAGATTTTTAAAAGAAAATGAAAAATATAAATCAAACTATTTACAAAAGGTAGAATTAGATGCAGCTCTCAAATGTTGCATAAAAGTAGTTCAAAAGGAAACATTTTCTCAAGAATATGAACAATTACAATCTAAAGGCTATTTACAATTAAAATCAAGTACAATAAAATCATTATGTCCCTACATTGATAATAAGGGTGTAATGAGAGTAAGAGGCAGACTTGAGAAATCTCTGTTCAGCGAACAGGCAAAACATCCGATTATTCTACCTCGCTCTTGTCATTTAACTAAGCTCATCATAGCGGATGCCCACTGTAAAACACTACATGGTGGCCCGCAAGTCATGATGAACTATTTAAGGTCAGCCTATTGGATAATAGGTGTTAGAACACTTGTCAAGCATCACGTGCATAGATGCGTCATATGTGCTAGGTATAGAGCCAACATTAAAAACCAGTTCATGGGCTCTCTGCCTGCTGTACGTTGCACACCTGCTAGACCATTTTTACACAGCGGTGTTGATTACGCGGGTCCAATTAATATTAGGACAACAAAAGGTCGAGGGCATCGTTCATATAAAGGCTACATATGTCTTTTTGTATGTATGACCACTCGCGCTATACATTTAGAAGTAGTCAGTGATATGACCTCACAGGCATTCTTGGCTGCTTTCAGACGTTTTGTCGCTCGTCGAGGTCACTGTTCCAAGTTGTGGAGTGACAACGGTACCACTTTTGTGGGTAGTTCAAAAGAGTTGCAGCAGTTGACGGCAACTCAACAAGAAATAGTACAGCACTTACAGATCGATGGTACTGAGTGGCACTTTCTACCACCTCATAGTCCCAACTTTGGCGGACTTTGGGAGGCAGGGGTAAAGTCCACCAAGGCCCATTTAAAACGTACCATAGGCGACGCTACACTCACATACGAGGAGCTTACCACACTTCTCAATCAAGTGGAGGCTTGTTTAAACTCGCGACCAATGAGCGTTATTAATGTTACTGATCCTGGTGAACCATTACCTTTAACCCCGGGACATTTTCTTATTGGCGAACCTTTGATTGGCGTGCCAGACGATTCCCAAGTAAGTTCGAATGTGAGCTGTTTAACTCGTTGGCAGTTCATACAAAAGATGGTACAGTCGTTTTGGAGTCGCTGGTCACAGGAATATCTCTCAAATTTAATGAACCGATACAAATGGGCTTCTCAAATTCCAGAACCAAAAATAGGAGATATAGTTCTCATTAAAGAGGATAATTTACCCCCAAGCCGGTGGCTGTTAGGTCGAATTCTTCATAAACATCCTGGTAATGATGGCATAACCCGTGTGGTCACCGTGCGCACACAATCGTCGACAGTGAAAAGGCCAACCTCAAAAATATGTATTTTGCCTGTAGTAGATTGAGGACTTATTGTTAAGAGTATATTGTATGTTTGTAATCAATTTATATATTTTTAGGTCAACGGATCAAATGCATTTAGTTTTAAAGTCTAGTCAATATTTACGTTTTATCTTGTTTATTTTCAAGGAACTAAAGGTCGTTTTTGGCAGATGTTTATTGTTAAGTTTGTATTATCGATATCTTTTAATCTAAGATTCTAGTGCAATTGTATAGTAGTATGTGTTGTCTATACAGTAATCTTATTAAGCAGTACAAATAATTATACATGATTATGTAAATCTATTCAGTTCAATTAGAGAAGGACGTTCCTGCAGTATCGTCCTTGGTGGGCGGCATGTTCAGAACGAATAATGTAAACCATAGCGCATTCAAAAGTTCAATAATAAAGTTCTATATAGATCATAACTTGTTTATAGGCCGATAGATGGCGTTACTCTCAAAAACCACGAAATCCTGAATCGCGCTATGGTTTCGTTCACACGGAACGTATATATACCCGAGCCGTAGGCTCAATTTAGTGTGTGCTTGTGTGTGATCCTTTGTGGCACTTAATAAACACTGATGTCTACTGTCCATTAGTTCGTTTTATTTAGTACAACAATTCACCAGCTTAGTTCATCCGTTAAGACGCCGAGTCAGGTACTTAACATAGGTGTTTTTTATACCAAAGGGAATATATTTCGTTTTGGTGGTGTTTAGTAGTGTTGAGTAGGACATGAATTTGAACTGAGTTTGTAAGAGTTGCCTCTTTTTTGTATTGAGCCAGTACAATGTCCCACTTCAAATGAGGCGAGGCGTCTTGAAGCACAGCGGTACATTTGAAGTTATGAGTAATTTTGTCATCTAGTGTTGCTGTGTTGATTGTACCTTACAAAATGAGGCGAGGCGCGTCTTGAAGCACAGCGGTACATTTGAAGTTATGAGTAATTTTGTCATCTAGTGTTGCTGTGTTGATTGTACCTTACAAAATGAGGCGAGGCGCGTCTTGAAGCACAGCGGTACATTTGAAGTTATGAGTAATTTTGTCATCTAGTGTTGCTGTGTTGATTGTACCTTACAAAATGAGGCGAGGCACGTCTTGAAGCACAGCGGTACATTTGAAGTTATGAGTAATTTTGTCATCTAGTGTTGCTGTGTTGATTGTACCTTACAAAATGAGGCGAGGCGCGTCTTGAAGCACAGCGGTACATTTGAAGTTATGAGTATTTATATCATCTACAATCTTACAAAGTGTGATTAACGTAAAACTAACCACAAAGTATAAGAAGCGAATGTCTTAGGACAAAAATGATAATATTTTCGTAACATTTTAAACAACGTGTCGAATGTAACTTGTTTGTGCAAAGTAAATAAAAGCACCTGTCTTTTTGATTATTCGATTAAATATTTTATTTTACTAAATAGGCAATAACACAAGTTGATTTTAAAGAAAGTACGATTTATTTGAAAGAGTTAATGTTAAATTGTATAAGTAATATTTGCGAACCTCCGAAGGCATACAAGTAGCTACTATGCATACCTAGCCATAAAAAATAATAAACAACTGTAACAAAACTAATAATACAAATTAAATGATTTAAAACCATAAAATATATGTAATCAAATAAACTTTTCTAGGCATAACAAAGTCGAAGAAAATTAACAAAAGTGTTAGGTATATCGTTGTCTCACTCGGTAACGTATAAGGAAAATAAAAGATGCACCATTAAAGTGAAGCATGTGACGTGTTCTCTCTCACTCACTCTACGCTCATGTCATACACGTCGAACGCGACATAAAATTTGAAGTGGTACATGAAAACATTTTGAGCCACTCTTACATTAGTACGTCTTGTACGGGACAAATGTCATGCCTTTTGTAAGTCCTACTCAACACTAGTGTTTAGTGTCAGTAGGTTGTCTTTCAGCCAGTTATTTACCGTGTCTATTCCTTTTTGGGCATTGCTGTAAGTCTGCGCCCAGGTATCTCCACTGAAGAATAGTGCTGTATCGTCTGCGTAAGTAAAGATTTTACCTTCCTTCAGTTTCATCTGACACAGATCATTTATATAGATCAGGAACATGGTGGCACTGAGTACTCCCCCTTGTGGGACGCCGTAGGTAACGTTGGCATCATCGCTGGTCCAGGTATCAATTTTTACCCGCTGTTTTCTATTTTCTAGGTAGTCCTTGCATAAGTCCAGTGGGATTCCTCTCACTCCAACTCGCTCTAGTTTCAGGAGGAGGTTGGTAATCGAGACAGAGTCAAATGCCCTTGCTAGGTCTAGAAGAATAACTAGGGATTTCTTCTTGGAGTCCAGGGTGGTGGTTATGGCATGAACAAGGTCAAGTACTGCCGAAGAGGTAGATGTTCCTTTTCTGAAGCCGTATTGTGTAGGGGCGAGTATTTTCTTAGACTCTAGATATGTTATGAGCCGTGTGTTCATTATTCGCTCTAATATCTTCGAAAGGACGGGTAATAACGAGATCGGCCTATAATTATCTATACATGTTTTATCACTTCCCTTGTGTATTGGTTTTATCAAGCCTGTTTTGAATACGTCAGGGAAGGTACCGCTTGTGATAGCCAGGTTGCATATGTGGGTGATTGGGCTGGCTAGCATGCTGCTATATCGCTTGATTATCTGGTTGGATATACCGTAGATATCTGCAGAGCGTTTGTCTTTCATGTTATCTATTAATCTTTTTACTTCGTCTTCGGTTGTTTGGGTCATAACGAAAGAGTTTATGGGCGTTGTTAGTTGGTGCTGGTTGATAGGCAAGTTATTTCCCACTCTTTTTTGAGTTATGTTCTCGGCTAGTCTCTTGCCGGTGTTTGCGAAGTATCTGTTGATTTGGTTGATGTTCTGGAGTTCACTACCAGTTTCTAGTAATGCCATTGTATGATCATCTGTCCTTTTACGGCCACTTATAGATTTTATTAAATTCCACAGCTGTTTAGGGTTCTTTTTTGCTTTTTCAATCTCTTGTCTTTCGTATGCCCTTTTTGTTTTTTTCAGTATAGATGTGCAGAATGATCTATATCTTTTGTAGGTGGTTGCAAGAATGTCATTATTAGGATCTTTTTTTGTTTTTTTGTGAAGGTTATCTCTGTTTTTTAGACATCGTAGTAGACCGTTTGTAATCCAATTGTAATCCAATTCACAGCCGACAGACCTTTTCTCTTCTCGTTGTTTGATGCAAAGACCTACACTTGTATAATAGCTGCAGCTGTTACACAACCTACTTACAAAATAAATAATTGTACTTAAACATGTCGAAAAATGTCGTATATAATACTAATAACAGTGATACGTATGTAGTTATTATGGATTATCATACTTGAAGTTTATATGTAGGTATGTACAAAATTTAACAATGGGTGATCAAGGGAAATTTTAATTAATAAATAAAATAGATTAAAATAACATTATTTTTCCTTTTACTAAATTTAATTCCAGTACACACATGTAAATCGAGGATATGCTTAGCATATTCTTTATAATATATTATTTAACTAAATATATTTAGCATTTTGTCCCATATATGTTAATGACTTTAGTTTGTAATTTGCTAAAAACGTCAAAATAAAATTAAGTTAAAATTTTGCCGAGGTAGGTAGGTGTAAAAAGAAAAAGCCAAGAATCTTCCTTATTAGACAAGAAATTTTAAGGATATCAACAATGGTGTACAACTGTGTAAAAGTGGGACAAGTGACACATTGCTCGAACTCATTTCGTTTGTGGTTTGCAAATTCGATCAAAGTCCACGGGATTGCCCCATATTATTAGGCTATATCTGAGCAAGGAAAATACTTATAAAGAGAATATTACCACCTAGTAGAGGCTTGGCTGTGTATACATCTAAACTTAATAAAGTCTATGAGCAGCGTTTACCATTTTTTAACCTACCTACTTATTAGTCATCGGTCAGTAACAAGCACACACATAAACAAGGCAAAGATTTGTTTTAGTGCCAAGTCAATGTATGTCTCAAATGTCAAAGAGAAGTAGCACATAGCAGGATACACCAGCTCAAGTTACAGCGATGGCTTCCTAATGGCCTTGTATTTTATTGCTGTAAATTGTAATAGAAAATATATGTAAGTTTAAAGAATTTATAAGTATGGTACATACAATATATTGAAAACACATAGTATAAGTAAATCTTAACTGCAATGTTTGTACCATTAGTGAAATATAATCAGCAAAGACAAACAAAAAATATGATATGCAAGTTATCCTATTATACGCTTGGTCCAAGCATGAATCCTTGTGGTACTCCGTTATTTTCAATAGTAGCTGGTGTTTAACCTTATTTACCAAAAACATTCTTTAGTATATGCTTTCACTTGTCATAATACGAATAACTGCCCCCTTAATTTATTGTTACTGATTACGGATTCACGGATCGGGCAAGGTATTACTGATTTTCGATTCCTGGATTAAGAAAAGGTTTTGAGTTTTCTATTAAGATATTCTCAGTAGCAGCACGGGAGTTGGCAATGTGTCTGGTGGGCAATAATTTTGCTACAATAATAATGTGTGTATGTACACTTCTGCCTATCCTTGCCGGGATACATATTTACGGTTTTATGTATATTGTTCTCCCAAGGCTTATGCCTAACGGCCACTACTAAAACAGCCACTACTGGTGGTCGTTGGGACAAAATTTTATATTTGTTCCCAAGCGCCACGACTGGAGGCGGTTGGGAACAGATGTAATAAATAAAACGTACCTACCTAAGAATTTTGTCTTACGGTCTAAAACAAAAATATAGATTCACTTGAATTATTTTCTTACGTATGTATATATTTTTATTTGGAATGTAACTCCTTAATTTAAAACATGATAACAGACATACAACTGCAAATCGAAAACCTTTACCCCGAGTTACTTTTTTTTTTATACCAATCGGTAATATAAAATTTTGTCCCAACAACCACCAGTAGTGACAGTTTTGGTGGTGACCGTTGGGAATAAGCCCTCTCCCAGTAATGACCGGTATCCGTAGCTTACGCGCCAGCAATTTATCTGATTGCCAGAGGTGTCACCAAACGCGCATTGCACCACAGACATAAAGCAATCACGTGTACGCCACGTAGTGGCGAGGCGTCCACTGAAAGCACTACGCCATACGTTTAGTCAATTATATTATGTTATAGGTTAAAAAATAAACAAAAAATTATTTCAATACCATTGTATTTATTAAATAATATCATACACTATAAAAATTAACTATAGTATCGATAAATAAATACCTGTTATTATACAACAATACCCTCACAAACTTGGACAAAAAAAAAATACATATTTTATTATAATTAGCTTTTTTTATACTTTGTGGTTAAATATCTTCTAGGTGTATCATTTTACTCTGCTAGGATAAAATGAGGGCAGGAGGCAGGCAAAGCATGAGATTTCTAACTCATGTATATACGACAAGTAGCGCTAAGTAAGCTTTTAGGTCGGATAACGTCCATCTTAAAATTATTCAATCATGACCATTCCAACGATGTTAACACAACCGAAATCTAACAACTAACATCAATAGTTCAGTAAACACACCAACTAATAATATTCTGTTCTTTGTCACCTAAATTAATAAACGATTTTGACTTGAACATAATACACCTCAATTATTATTATAAATATTCAATAAAATGCAAGAACTCATAAGATACCTACAGGTGTCTTTATGTTGTAATATAAACATCTATTATTTTGCTGTTTAACATGCATACCAGATATTCTTGGACACTGTGATCATTATACATTTTGATATTCTGTAAATAAAATTCGTCTAGAATTCTACTGGCAGTTCGTCAGTGGCCATAGTCTATTATTGCCATTCTCTAATGTCTAGCTGTGCAACTCTATTAAATCTCACTATATACCAATAACACATCAGACTTGACTGTTATAATTTGAGTTTTCTACCATAGCCATAGCAATAACAGTTCGTAATTATGGTTACTGGTGAAGCGACAATCGAGTTCGAGATGAGTTTTTGCAGAATAGCACCTGCCTGCTCTGGCCTACTCGAAAGCGAGGTTGACAGCGAGATAGTACGAAGTAGTGCACATAGTCAATTTTATCGTACAAATCTAATCTATATTGTTTTTCTTATAAATCGCCTTCAAGCTAACTCAACAGATACATTTTATCCTGTATTTTATACATTTATTTGTCATGTATTTATTTATTACAGCAGTAGAATCATCTATGTCAGAAACCCAAATACAATCATGAGAATCATAAAATCACATAATTTATATTGTAGTTTTTTGAATAATCAACAGTACTTTATAAAGATTTCCTAGTTGAAATGAGTATTCTCTATAGTGATGTGTGATAACATTTAAAGGAGAGTGGACATTTTGGGTCTAAATGTAATAAGATAAATTATAAAGTAAAACAATCGTTATTTTTTTCTAAATCGATAAGCCAAAATGCAGCTCAAACCGCAGTCTGGGCAATGAGATATCTTATAAATACTTACTTTCAACTTGAGTAAATCACTTTCGATTAATTCAAGCAATTCTAATGTTCAAAAATTAAACAAAATAAATGGACACTTAATAGGTAAATCAAACAAAATGATTAATTCCTAATATATTAACATATAGAAACTACAAAAATAAAATTGACAAAAAAACATGCATTTATTATATCTAAGTGGATAGTGAGTTATAGCTCAGCTCTCAGACTGCCAAAGTCCTTTTAATTTTCAGTGTTGGTATTACCAATTCCGTATTTTTACATTTAGGCCCAAAATTGTATGAAAGATGTCCACTCTCCTTTAGTGAGAGCAAGAAAAATAATATGTTGAATATTTGTCTTTTAACGACATATGTACATACATATATCCCTAACAAATGGTACAATTTTGAATGTAAAGGTGATCTCTTAAAGAACCATATTTAAAGTCATAAATATTAAAGTAATTACTTAAGTATAATAAGTAATTACTTAAAAATGTATTTTAATAGTACACTATACCATTATATATAAGTAATTGTTATGTGTAAGTTTTAAACAATGTCAATAGCTAGCAGACTAAGACACCAAATAAATATTTTTACAGATGATATAACACAAAACATTTTTAAATAACAAACACTTAAATCAAACAATCAATAACAAAACTCATTACCAAATATACAGAATAATACGTGTTATTTAAAAACAATTATACTAGCAAGGATACGACTCACGTAATAATAAGCGGTTACCGTAGCCTTTTAGCACTTGCAACACCAGCCACAGTACTTGTATGTTGCCAACCTTAAAATAAGGTCGAACTGTTCTCTAAGACAAGGGCCATAGATCATAATGGACCTCACAGCACACCGTCTCCTAAAGTCTTATCATCGTAAAATACAACGCAGGGTTGTTTGACTTCCATGCGAGCTTTCTTTGTGAGTATTTACTACCTAATACGTCAAACAATTTACAAGTAATTTCGTTATTAAAACATCATCTTAGTACAATAACTTTTAACTAGTTTCTGCCTGCCACATCACCTACGGATACGCATACCGTATAAAAAGTATCCTATATATTATCCAGGACACAGTCTTCTGTCTTTGAGCTAAGTTTTATCCAAATCCGTTCAGCAGTTTAAGCATGATTGAGTAACAAACATCCAAAAATTTTCATAAGATTTCACACTTATAATATCAGTAGGATTATTATTCAATGTCTTTTAACAACACGTAAACACATGCACCTTTATAAATGAGTCGAATAAAAGAGTATCTGGACAATCAGCATATTATGTCAATCCATAGACAATAATAAAAATTACGAGTAATAACATCAAATACCTATGAAACAAATAAAATATATTGTTTGTAAGTGGAGTCATAATAATGTGAGATAAATATTTAATTGGATTAGTTGTAAACAAATCATAAAATCGACTAAAGCCTCGACTTGCCGTTAGTCAAACAGAAATATTTAGCTATATTCAATTTTAACCGGCGAGTAGTACATTTTAGTAAACAAGTCCAAATCAGCCTTACTTTTTCTATAAATGGACTGGGATTAATTAATTTTACTTATATTTTACACCTAATCACCATCATTCTATATTGCTACTTAATTAGCCTTGTGGAGTTTTTAAAACGACACAGTTACTATTTTCACAAGTATAATCAGCTTTACAGTATAAGTAGTACAGTCAGCAACATACATACAGCAATATACAGCTTAACAATAAAACAATAAACATGTAAAAAAAATTATGAATATAAAAAGTCGAATTATTACCGTATGGTTGAACTGTGATAATATCAATTATCTTTTATCTATTATTTCTATAAAAACTAACATTTGTTTTACTTATTTATGAATCAATCGACATATCGCCTTTGTGTATCGACTTATGTTACTGACTGTACCAAGATACCTTATGGATGTAAATGCACAATTAAACTGCTCAATAAATGCAGCGAAAACTAGTAACCAATCAAAATTACCCACAGATGCAGCGGCTAAATTCTGCACTGCTAATGGTGGTATGAATTGGGGCCAGATGCGCATTTAGTATATTGTACTGTAATACGTATTGGTATAGAGCATAGAAATCCTTAACTTGCGTGAACCAAGTTACAAAAATATTCTAGAAACTTCTTGCACTCTAAATAGTCATAGTATATAATTGGTTCTAAATTTAATAAATGCTTTCGTGTATCAAGCAGACCATAATATAAATACGCAAACTTTATATATTTTGAATTTTATGAATTAGATTTGAATGCGTTCCGGTATTCTACTGCATCGAATCAGAAACTTAAACACATAATAATTATAGATATCAGATACTAAAATAATTCGTCTAAATACCAGTCGCAGCGCCATTACCAGTAGCACCTCAAACAGCCTCTTTGGGTACTATGTAAATGCATAGACAACACGATAACAACTAATCTTGTTTCTTGTCGACGGGTTTTTTGGCGGGCGCCAACTCTTCTGGATTCTCGTCCATACTCGATGCCGTATCTGTGCGTGATTTGTCTACTGGATACAGCCTGAAATAATACATTATTTTTAGCTATCTTCACGGGTTATATTAGCAACTAATGAAGATGTAGACATCATCACAGGTAAAACGATAACAATTCTGAAAAATCTTGTATTTCTATAATATTTATAGTCATCAAAGAAAACTAATAATCATTTTGAAACATCTTTTCGTATTCGAAATAATTCATTTTTAAATAGTCAGAGGGAGCTTAATTATCGTATCATACTAATGTCTGGTTTTAATTAGAAAACAATAAGAGAAAATTTGTAAAACAAATTGAGAGAAATAAGTATTATTATTATACAAACATACGGCCAGGTTCATGTTAAGGTGTTACCATACGAATCACTTGCGTCACCAAGAATACCACTAGCGCGTTGCTGGCCTTTCATAAAAGGATTCGCTGTGTGCCACCACATGCAGCAAAAATTACCCTGGTCACCTACAGCAAACTTTCTCCTCAAGCCTAGAAACCCTATCCTCTACAGGAACCTAACATAGGGTCGTTTTTTGACAGCTATCTGAAGCTCAAGTGGCGCCACCAGATGTATGATTATACAATTTATGATAACTTTTAAATATTATATTTTAACTAAAGAAATGAAAAGAGTGATAAATTTATACTGACCATCTCTGATACAGATACACTAGGAACACGAGATCATCTCTGAAGCAGGCCACTCGATGAGCAGTCGGCATAGTAATGATGAAGGCGAAAATGTCGTCTATGAAAGTGTTGAACGCTTTGTACATGAAGGCTCGCCACGGTAGCGCCGCCACAGACCGCAGGCGGTAGTTCACGAATAGTTGCGGGAGCATGAACAGGAAGCCGAATGCGTACACGCCGTTGACTATACTGTGCAGCGCCCACGAGTACCAACTGTGGAATAAATAAAATATATTAGCAGATTAGCATTACCCAAACGACTTATCGGCGATGACCAACTTGTCAACGCACGACTCCAAAACAAGGGTTGCCAGTCTCTCGGTTTTCTATCGGATACATTTCGGAGAAAGTGCAGAGGAACTGCATATTTGATTTCTCATTCCCCATTCTACCATCGGACGACCGGACAAACAGATCAGCGCCACAGGTACATAGCAGATATTACTACATTTACGAACGAAGTGCTTTGCTTCCACTTTAATAATGCCTACCGCAAAGCAGTGGAACTTATTACCCGATTCTGTGTTTCCCGATGAGTACAATCTGGGCGTCTTCAAGTTGCGAGTGAGTAGGTGTTTTCTAAGCAAGCGTGTAGATGGCGCCCGCCACACACAGCGGGTACAACAGCATGGACAGGTAGATGCGTACCTCTTGTGCGGCTCGTACACGAGCGAGTAGATGGCGCCCGCTATACACGGCGGGTACAACAGCATGGACAGGTAGATGCGTACCTCTTGTGCGGCTCGTACACGAGCGAGTAGATGGCGCCCGCTATACACGGCGGGTACAACAGCATGGACAGGTAGATGCGTACCTCTTGTGCGGCTCGTACACGAGCGAGTAGATGGCGCCCGCTATACACGGCGGGTACAACAGCATGGACAGGTAGATGCGTACCTCTTGTGCGGCTCGTGCACGAGCGAGTAGATGGCGCCCGCTATACACGGCGGGTACAACAGCATGGACAGGTAGATGCGTACCTCTTGTGCGGCTCGTACACGAGCGAGTAGATGGCGCCCGCTATACACGGCGGGTACAACAGCATGGACAGGTAGATGCGTACCTCTTGTGCGGCTCGTACACGAGCGAGTAGATGGCGCCCGCTATACACAGCGGGTACAACAGCATGGACAGATAGCGCATGGCCTCGGCGTCAGCGCGCGCGGTGCTGCGCTCGCCCGCGTCCGCGCTCGTGTCACGCCACACGCGGGGCTTCCACCCGGACCACGACACGCGCAAGTGAAGCACCTTCGTCACTTTCCATAACTGCAATTTCAAAATAAGATTGCTGAACCCTAGGCAAGTTCGAATAAAAATGAAGCGACAGCGTGCCGTTAGCTGAGGGCTAGTATGATTATAGCCCCTTGCACTGGTGGCAACAGACATGTTCGTCAAGGGTTGTCAAAGCGCAAGTGATACGCCGCCCTCAGGTTTTGCAACCGCTCATAGGCAGCGTAGTAGCAGCCGTACGCGTAATAGCTAACGGTCAATATTTCACACTTGCTTAGAATTAAATAACGTAAAAACGATATCTCCATTCTATATAACGTTCCAAACGCGTGTTTGAATAGTAACAAAACAGAAAATTAGAATATATGAGAGTCCAGGACAACAGTAAAAACACACACAAAAACAGTAACAGTAGCATATAACGATTTTTAATTAGCCGTCGCGTTTACCGCTAGGTAAACGTCATTCACTGTATCTCTACAGCTCCAGAACACGTCTCTCACCATCTCCAAGAGCATTGGAATCTTTGATATCTATAGTGATGTACAGTACCGCAGTCATTTATAGAGCATGGTCAAGCTGGCTTCCAAAAAGCTTAGTGTGCACAATAGAGCTAAGCGGTACTTCACTGCGGGGCAAAGAATGCTTCTATATAAGTCGCAAGTCCGGCCTCACTTGGACAACTGCAGTCATCTTTGGGGAGAAGCACCAAAATACCAGCGTGATCCTTTTGACGCGGTACAGAGACGAGCCTTGAGAATTATCGGTGAGCCCAAACTCACAGATGGTATTGAGCCACTAAGTCTTAGAAGGAACTTTGCCTCCCTATGTGTGTTACCACTTATATACTGGATTGTGTTCTGATGAGTTCTTTGAGATGATGCCCTCAGCTACTTTTTATCATCGCACCGCTCGCCATCGGCGGGAATTTCATTCTCACACCTTACAACCTAATTGGTGCCGCACCAAGCCGTTCCAAGGGAATTTTCTCCCGCGGACGCTCAGGTTGTGAAATGAACTCCCTAGGTTTTTCCACAAGACTACAGTATGGGGTTCTTCAAAAAGGACGTTGAAAGGTTTTTACAACGTCGGCAACGCGCAAGTGATGCATCTAAAAAAATTTCTGTTACTACCATAACCTAACCTACTTTTACGCAAGCGAAACCGCTGGCAAAAGCTAGTAACAGAGTTCAATCTAAAGAAAACACTAGAAGACTTTGGAGTAAAGAATATTTGGACAGATCCGAAAGTGACCAGGTATGTTACATTACATTTTCCATTTGGTTCACGCAAAATGTAATGTAATAAGCACCTTTATTTGCTGTCCTTTTTCATAAAAGATAACTCCCGCACTAGTAATAATTCCTATACCGCGAATGAGTTTACAAACATTCATCTAAAGGACATAAAGAACATCTAGACTAGGAACAACCGTATATGAACCAAAAACAAACACAAAATTGCCCCGTTAGGAATTTGAATGGAATTGATACAATCGTTTTAAATATTAAATAGTTGTGTTTTATAATATGATTTTATCAATTCTATTTCCTATTGTTTCTGCCGGCTTTCACACCGCCATTCACAATAGTAATAAAAATAACATAAATAATAGCTGTGAAAAATAACAGTGTCTGAAAACTTTTTGTTATTATAACAGTTTTTAACACAGATATTAAACATAAAATTTAACAATGAAGATTTATCTTGATTAAAATCTGTATTGTTTTTGGTAGCACCTTTAAATGTAACCTCTGGACTCCAATTTACAGCTATATTTCAATGCAGGTTCATCTCAACGCCGGCTGTGTTACCAAGTGGCTTTGTGCAACGCTCTTCCATCTCATTGTACAATTTTGAAACCACACTTCGTTGACCGAACTGCTTACAAATCGATGGCTTTCGATTTAGAAATCGGACCACAGTTCATTGCCAACAGACCGTGCCTATTCGCCTTACTTGATGCAGAGACATATATACACTTGTATAGTGGCTTCTACATTCACAGAACCTACTTATATTAAGTAATCGTTGTACTAGTGCCTAAATAGTCTTAATTAGTCAATGTAATGTTATCACTACATATTATAAAACAAAGTCCCCCGCCGCGTCTGTCTGTCTGTTCACGATAAACTCAAAAACTACTAAACGGATTTTCATGCGGCTTTCCGCAATAGACAGAGTGATTTATGAGAAAGGTTTAGGTGTATAATTTGTTAGGGTTTTGTACTACCCATGCGAATTCGGGGCGGATCGCTAGTTGTAATATATATAATGTGTATAACGTATACTCTAACGTAACTCGTTGGCCCCGTGGGATAAGTTGGCATTTATGTTTGCGCTTGATCAGCGATTGATTTGGGTGATTAATTTTATGAGCAAAATAATTATATTTCACTTGGCCACATTATCCTTACATGATTCAGTAGATGTATTATACCCTCATTTCTGCAGCTATGTATTAGATCCAAAGTAATGAAAGGCGAGCCTCTCGCTACTGAGAATATCTCACAGGGGCGTGCACAAAGATTTCTAGTAGGGTATGCACGCCCTACCCGAAACCTCTGCGAGGGCACTACATTTCATTTATAAATGTTTTTGTGTGTATATATATCTGTGTACAATAAATAAATAAAATATCTTACCAAATTCAATTCAGCGACTTTTCGACAAGGCACCATTGATGATTGTGTGTGTGGCCACCATGAATATCCAAATAAGTGACTGATGGTGAGAACAAGCCACCTAAATGATATCTATTGTAGCTTTGTAGGTATTACAAGGCCGTGAGATGTTAAGAGTGTTTTTTGCGCAAATTAACAAAAATAAATGAACGAAATTACTAACATACCTACTTGACTGTAAGTATTATTTTAATTTTTATAAATCAAATCAACGCGCCTGTCTTTTTTTAAATAATTCTGTAAAACGTCGTTGTAAAAATTATAAGATCGTTTTAAAATCATTAAAAGTTCTTTTTCTATTGAAATCATAGACAAATCAGTGAGTCTACTTTGGCCCTGTGTGTTTCGTAGATATGTATGGATTCTAATTAGGCAAAAAAATTATCGTTCAGCCGATACGCTACTAACTGGAATCGTAACTATTAATTTTGCTTATTTGTAAACTTTGGGAAATATGGCTGTTAAATTGTTTGTACGTAAATATTGAATAAGATCAAATATTCTTAACCGTGAGTTCGAACTGACTAAACATTCACATAAAAACATGTATAAATACTTGTTTTTTGACAATGTATCGCACTGAGTTCGCACTGTTTAGCAACATTCTGTTGTGAAACATGATTGACATATCAATAATGTTAACAGTGCAAACGTCAAACTAGACAGATACATCGAAAAAACATTAACAAATCTTAAACATCGGTAAGTGCTAACACAGATAACAATAAATCTTGAGATACATTCAAAAGTTTTGTTGTTTGTCATTATTGTGAACGCAACTAACAAAAAAACATGTTATGAGATTTGTTACATACGATATGTCTCGAAACATCACATGTTGCATGTTTTTTAGTGCGAACAGGGGTAACGTTTTTAATGCGTCTAATTTATAAACTCATCGGAGCTCATTCCTAAGGCGACCCGCGTTAAAGGAATGTTCATGCGAATTAATGAGTTCGACGATCGATTGCTCTGAAAAATTATTACAATACAAAGTATAATATTCATACGAAAGTAGATTGAAAAACTTAAGGTATTTTAAGTTTTTATAACGACTACGACACTCGTTCAAGACATTGTCAATAATCTCGCGCCTGTAATATTGTTGAACATTGTCAACACCTCGTTTTTTTTTCGGTCGATCGCAATTTGGTTAACAAACAAAATAGTTTATTTGTGTGTAAACAGCCCGCTAGGCAGCTATAAATATCATAATACTTTTTATTAAAAGAACGTGTCGTATTACCTTTCTGTTGTTTTAGATCTAAATCGCGAACACAGCGTCCAAGATAAATTATTTTATTTTTGTCATCAAAAGATAACGTCTAGAAAACACCAGTTTTTAATTTATTTAAACACACGTCACCAACACAGATGTCACAGGTATAATTTTCCATAATTTACAGTAATTCCGGTAATTTCACTAATTATTTAGATAACAATTACAAAGCGCTCAAAATCCCCTCGACAGCTCTGTGAAATAATTAATAATGGCGTACGATGCTATATTGCTAAAATAATAGGCCTGTAATAAACAACAATTATGATGTTTTTGACAACTATTTAAACTGGTTGGATTTTCGTTGTAGGCAGTGCCTTCAGTCGGCAAACACAAACGTGCATTTTACACACACAAGCAAAATATTTGTCTCGTAGACAACGTAATCGATTGACGTTTAAATTAATGTACTGCTAATAAGCACGATACTTTGTGCTTCCAGACACCTCTCTATTATATATTGTATTTATTTAGTAGTTCGCTCAAGGACCAATAGATGGCATTAGATGGCAGTGGCACAAGCTATTTGTTTAATAGTTCGCTCACGGACCAATAGATGGCAGTGGCACAAGCTCTTATTGTATCTGATAATTTTATACTGTATTTATTATTATTCAGCTTGTAGTATTTAATAAATAGATTTCGATTATATAGATTTACATAGGCCAGCGGACTAGGGTATGCACTGCTTATTTGCTTGTATGAAGCGCACGCGCCTGATCTCAACATAAGAAGTCGATTATACTATGCCAACAAAGCTTTGAGCAAAGTCTTTGCCAATAAAGCCTGAATATTGGACTTTACCGTTAACATAAACATAAATTTATGCTATAGGACCACAGATTCTGTATAAGAAAATAATGTTGATAAAATGCAAATATAATAATATAGAGTCAACTCATAAGATTTACAACATCCTCAGTTTATTTAATAAATATTACATTGTTTATAAACTTATTTTAAAATATGTTCGTGGATTATGTATGTACATCAGTAGGTATCTAAATGCTATAAATGTCACTTAATGTTATTTAATATAATTAGGAACTTCCCACCCTCTAACTATATGAAAGTGTATATTTAATATTTTTGTAAGTTATTAGGCTTAAAATCACTCTAACATTTTCCTATGCATTCATCTTTATACATATAATTCTTTTCCACGTTTGTAAGTCACTGAACGCCTCCTAAGCAGATTGACCGATTTGGATGACATTTTACCAGTTGATCCCTGGATAATTTAGATTCACAATTAAATCCGGTGACGTTTTGCGATCGGATTATAGGACTTTTTAGATTATAAGACGTTGTTCTGATAGGACTACGTCTGTCGGATCGGCTTATAGTATTAACAAAGGTAACTAGGCTTTACCTATGCATTAAATTTTTACATTCAAATAGGACATTTTGACCTCTAATTTATTACCTGCACTCAATAACCCGAACACGCAGTTCTACTATATAATATATTAGTGGCAACACTAAAACTGTTTTAAATACTTATTTGGGTTGACTTTTACATCTAGGAGTCTAAACGGGACAAGTCTAAAAAAAATCTTCATTCTATCTGTTTATTCCGGCATTACGCAATAAGCACAGGACAGATTTTTATGTGGCTATTAAGCCACAGCGGCACAATAGGTTTTCAATTATATCTGGCATTCTAACGATTGACAGGTTAAGTATGTTTCAGCTACCTCTGTTCGGTAGAGCTGGAACTATGGCGCATATTGCAATAGGTACACGTTAAAAAAACGCGAGCGGTCTATAGCCCAAGCGGCCGAAGTAAATGTGTAGGTATGTAAAATATAATAATTATAATTAACGGAAGAAAGATATGCGAGAAACTCAGGATCTTATCAAGTGGATATCTATAGTCTCTGATAACCCCTGGGGGCAAAAGACGTAAGGTCAACTATGTAAAATCTCAATATCAACTATATAAAAATACTCAACTATGTAAAATCAACCTACAAGATAATTCTCTTTTCCAAGGGTCCTCGAAATGAAACACTTCACACGTTCAGTTACTATTGATGTAATTCTCACACAAAGATAGTACTGTATAAAAGTATTTAAGAGCGTATACGCCTCGCGCGGCGGATCGAGTTTAGGTATTTGTAGAACCGCGGCAACCCGCGCACCGCCAGTTTAAAACCCAGGTGCATCATGACGATGTCGCGTGGAATAATGATCTTGATCCTTTTTGCCATTCATGAAGTCTTTATCTACGTATACGTCGATTATGACAATATTCAAATTAATTATTTTCAATGCAAATGCATATAAATATATTAAATGAAGCTAGTTTTACTTTTTTTTAATTACTTGTTTAGTAGGAGGATGTTTTTCAGAATAACAATTTTTTTTTATAATTTACCTTGCGCAGTTTTTATTATCTGATACTTCTGATAGAATTAATTTGTAACTTTCATCTAATTAATTGTCACTTTTTTAAATATACATATACTGTGTCATTATGTAAAAGGCATGAAAACCTACGAATAACCCTAAATACAAAACCAAAAAAGGGAAGAAATAATTCACGATAAAAAATATTTATTCACTTTTTTACAATTTAGTTATAGAATTTATATTTTACTGAATCTACATTTACATTTACTGCCACGTTCGCAAGAGGTAGTAGAACCATGAGAAAGAACGGGCAATTAAATAAAACTCACGGACCCTCTTTTTAATCGCCAAAATTAACAATATTTCTGATTTTATTATACATATATCAGTTAACATTGAAAGGAGCTACAAAACACCTTTTATTTACTTTACTATGATTATACTCCAGCAATTAATCTTGTTTGATAAGAAGTGTTATTAGCCTCTAAAAGTAAATATAGTAAAACAGGAGCATCCACTTACAATGCAAGCAACTTATGATGCAAGCAACATGTGATCACGCCCAGAACCATTATGAAATTCTATGTTGTAGATAGAAAAGGATGATTGCAAGTCCATAAAACCGAGATCGACCAGTCTTTTTTATCAAATAGTATTTCTTTTGCCACTCCATTCCACTCCATCCCTTTTATTTGTACTGGGCCTTACTTACAATATTGATAAGCCGGCTTGTAAATACAATTAGATTGGCGGTATTTTGCCCTCGCCGTTAAGTACTGCGCCGAGTGTTATGGGTTCGATCCTCACACAAGACAACACTTTGTGTGATCCACAAATTGTTGTTTCGAGTCTGGGTGTACTTTGTGTCCGTTAATTGAATGTCTGTAAAGTCCCCTGCGACAACATGAATAAACACTCTCAATAAACTGTGTCTCTTAGAGGCATTGACCGCGCCTTTCTGGGATCTACAATCTCAGTTAAGAGACATTTATTGTAAAAATTTATCAAATTTGCTTCCATAGCAGAATATGGAAGCAAAATTGATAAAAATCTCCAAAATTCATCGTCTTTGTAAATTTTTGTTATTTTTATTTGAAAGGCTTTGCCTGTCCATACTGCAAAGAGGCAAATATGTTTTGGGTAATATGTAATTGCCCCTGAATTTGATAAAATCAATCGTGTGATTTATTCACGGAACCATCTTGGTTCCAAAATTTAATTTTTCTGTGCAATTGCTTCATCTGCATTTATTCCAAATGCAGAACTGGGACACTTTATTTCTACAATGCCCTTTTCATACAGACCATCCGAGGCTCCCAAAGAAAACAGCTCTTGATCGACAAAAGACCACATTGCTGAATTTTTATTTTTTGTTCTTTTTCTAATTGTTCCAGTGCTATTTTTTATTTTATAATACAATACCAAATATTTACAACTAAAATCGCGAAGTGGAACGCATATCAAAATTTTATCAAAAATACTTGGTTTTGTAGAATCGCATCTGTACAATTTAGTGCCTTTGAGTTTGCTAAATTAGAGAGTACTTTTCTGTAATAAAATAATTTGATGTAAGACATATCACATAATACTATTACTTAGAAAAGAGTGACTCCAACAAATAATATTTACGTCTTTTTAGCCTCTCTTGCCAGTTTCAAATTATTCGCCAAGGTACTCATTTTTCTTTTAGTATACCCATACGTTTTGGCTTTGTTCTTTTTACCCATATTTTTTGTAATCTGAAAATAACACATAATTAGGTACGTTTTATTTCACGCGGTTTCACCCACGTTTACAGTTACTGCGCCCGCCCTGTGGGTCATAGAGTAATGTTTTATAGCCTATAACCTACCTCAACAAATACAAAACCACTGTACTTATGAAGAGAGCAAAAATATTTTTTGAAATCGAACTGATTGTTCCAGAGGTTATCGCATTCAACCAAACAAACAAACTCTTCAGCGTTATAATATTACTATCTGATTTTTACAACAAGGTATTTTAGTTAATGAGAGACATGAGTTCGTGGATACTGCTTATCATGTATCCACGAACTCATGTCTCTCTGTCTCTGAGTAGAACTGATAAATATACTTATGTTTACTTAGATTCCTTAACCCATACAAACTATTCATCTCTACATCAGTCCTCTTTTACACAAAGATTACTAGAAATATACTTGATGAATATGACACATACGTTGAACGTTTTCTATACAATTCTAGTGGATATCCGGTGTGAGCTACTACGCTATAAAAAGAAAATGTTTTTGTTTTAAAACCATCTTCTCATTACAGCCTTTCAAATGAAACCGGATTGGAGGATACGTCGGTTGGATGGTAACAAAGACTATAACAGACATACATATGTAGGATCATTTTTTGGGTTTATTATATATCGTTCAAGGTGCGATGTATAGATAGTAGGTACATTACAAATCCCGTCCGGCCCGTGTTTGATCGCGCCACAATACTAATCGCTAGACTCTAGACCAACACGTCAGTCAAATACATCATATAATAATAATAATATATTCTATCACAAGTACACACATCACCATCTAGCCCAAATGGACAATGGATAAACATACATAAATACTTTTTTTTTTGTAAATACATACATATTATACATAGAAACACCCAGACCAAGACAAACATCTGTGTTCATGCACACAAATGTTAGACTTGTGTGGGAATCGAACCCGCGATCTCACGCGTGGCATTTGGTTACACTAACCACTATGCCATCGAGGCCGACAATATGTAAATCAAGACACATCAACTTTTCATATTTATAAAAAAATAAGTTGTGAAAATCTTACGGATCAAGAAAGCTCAGCCGCGCTATTAAGGTACTAAAATTCTACTTTTACGTAATATGGCGGGCGCGGTGACAAGCGTTACGTCCACCCCCTGAGAGCGCCTAGCGCGGTATGGCCGAGAATCGAGATGGCATCGCGCTTTGAGATTTATACGTCGTTTTAAAAAAATCATATCCATTACAAATAAAACGTTTAGATTCAAATTTTTTTTATATGACGTAGTATGAATCTTAACGTTCCTAAATATGTATGTATCTATTTTATAATCACAGTAGTTTTTTAGAAATAAGAGCAGTTTTGCGAGCCAATATTGTGCTAAAAGCTCTGTTTTGACCTACTGTTTTCTTAAAAATAATGAATGAATGTACACATTTTTTTTAATACATTTTCCTGTACAACTTGTGCTTGTATAGTTCACATTTACGGAATTATAGAACGATTAGTTTTTATTGCTCTAGCGAGCAATTAACTCGCCCTATACAACAGATTTTACGAAAATGCTCAATTTAAATTCATCCGTTTTAAAATATTTATTATGAAAGCTCATATATTTCTCTTTAACATTCCATTAATAAACAATGAAACTTACAGTTTTTTAATTTCTTTTTTATTCATTGTTATTTATTTGTAACATAATAGGACAATAAAAACCCGCGAAATCGGCTCCGTCGGAATAAACGCTCTTAACAAAACAAAAAATTCGTTCGGCTTATATAGTACGGCCGTGCACCAAACCATAGCGCGATTCAGCGGGATGGAACAACACCATCTATCGACGCGGTACAAAACTTTTATCAACTAGTTTGCTCGTAACACGTAATTAATTTCGCTAGTCTCCGTCAAGGTACTAGTTGTTGTTTTACTTTGGACATTCCGCCCACCAAAAACATATTTGTGTTCTTCACAATAAAAAATCACCGCCCACCATGAGGTCAGGGGCTGTGAAAAATATACTAATGGACTGTAATACAAAAAAAATAACAATTTATAAATAAATGACTCTTATTTGTGACTAGCAATATACAAAGTTTAGATGTCGGACGTTTTATTAACGTGCCCTTACATTTGAGAGTTACTACTCGTGTGACTTTATCCAAACCAGGGTGCTTGTTAATGACCTTACCCAAAAGCCAACGCGCAGGAGGTAGATTATCCTCCTTTATTAAAACTACATCTCCTATGTTTGGTTCTGGAATGTGATTGGTCCATTTGTAGCGCTGTAATAAATGCGCTAAGTATTCGTTGGACCATCGTCGCCAAAAATCCTGTAACATACGTTAAGTAACTTGCCATCGCTTTAGACTGCTTATGTTTGCGTTCTCGTAGTTACGTTCAGGCACCGCTATCAGAGATTCCCCAATTAAGAAATGGCCCGGTGTTAAAGGCATGGGATCGTTCGAACTATCAGGCATCATTGATAACGGCCTAGAATTAAGACAAGTCTCTACTTGAGCTAATAGTGTATACATTTCTTCAAATGTTAAAGTAGAATTGCCTATGACGCGTCTTAAATGATATTTGGTAGATTTCACTCCTGCCTCCCATAACCCACCGAAGTTCGGAGCGTGAGGCGGAATAAAATGCTAAGTGGTATTGTTGTCACTCAACCATTCTCTAATTTCTAAAGCCACAGAAGACTTCTCTGCATCCACTAAATGTTGAAGTTCCTTGCATGCACCGATAAAATTAGAACCATTATCGCTCCAAAGGTTACTCACTATACCTCGTCGAGCAACAATTCTTTTAAATCCTGCAATGAAACCTTGAGATGACAGATCACTGATGACTTCTAAATGAACTGCCTTGGTCACCATGCACACAAATAGACAAATATATCCCTTGCATGATTGGTGACTACGGCCCTTGCTAGTACGGATGCTGATGGGACCAGCAAAATCCACGCCACTATTTAGAAACGGTCTTGCTGGAGTAACTCTACTAGACGGTAACTGACCCATAAATTGGGTTCGGGTGATTGCTGACTACCGTTTGCACTTTACACATTTACGTACATGAGCCTTAACCCTCGTTTTGGCTGATATTATCCAATACTTGGTTCGCAAATGGCTTAACATTAATGTTGGGCCTCCATGCAGAGTCCTTCTATGAACTTCATCGATAAGAAGATCGGTGAAATGACTGGTTTGAGGCAAAATAACGGGACATTTAAAAGCCTCATTCAAATTCATATTTTGAATGCGATCTCTAACGCGCAGAATTCCGTCACTATCAATAAATGGACAGAGGGATTTTAATTTACTTCGCGTTTTCACATTTCCTGTCTTTTTTATATCCCTAATTTCTTCGACAAACTCTTGCTTCTGAACATGTCTTATGCAGACCTTCGTGGCATCTTGTATCTCTTCGTTTGTTAAGTAATTTTCGTACCTTTTCTTATCATCTAACCTATTTTTCCATCACAAAACTCTTCTACAATAAGCGACAACTCGAACTAATCTTTGGAATGATGAGAACTTAGTCCAAAGTGGATCATCCTGAGGGATTTCAGTGACAACATGGGTTTTCACCAATCGTTGCTCTGTGGTGATAGCAATAGATTTCGGCCTTGGATACTCGATTACTTCATCATGAAGCCACGAGGGTCCCTTAATCCACAGTGTGCTGCAAGCAAGCTCTTGTGGTGTCAGGCCCCTGGAAGCAATATCAGCAGGATTTTTCGATGTCTGGACATGAGCCCAGTGTGAATTGTCAAAGTGAGAGAGAATAGTAGATACTCTGTTACCAACAAAAGTAGACCAATGGCTAGGATGGCGGCTAAGCCATGCTAAAACCACTGATGAATCGGTCCAGGCGTGTATGTGAGAATGTGAAATTTCCATTATTTCGGCAACTTCTGTTATTAGCTCAGAAAGCAACACCGCTCCCATCAACTCCAAGCGAGGAACCGATTGCTGTTCAACCGGAGCGACTCTTGTATGAGATGTTACTAAACTAACACGAATAGTTTTGTGAGCATCGACAACTCTGATATAAACGAGCGCGGCATATGCTGCAATTGAGGCATCGCAAAAGCCGTGCACCTCTACAGATAAATCGTCTGATCTTGTGTTTACCCATCTTGGAATACTGAACCTGTTTGTCTGTAAAAGGTTTAAACGATACGTTTCCCATTCTGCTAGTAGTTCCGAAGTTAATTCTTCATCCCAATCCAAACCAGCGAGACCTTTGGATAAATATTTTTGATGTAACAATGCAAGGCGCTATCCAACCAAGAGGATCGAACAGACGGGAGATATCGGAAATTACCTTTATCATTGTAATAGGAGGTTGCTGTGACGGAAGCTCGACCGAATATGTGAAATGGTCGCTCTCACGACCCCATGAAATACCTAGAATTTTCATCACATTATCTAGCTTAATATCCTTCTTTGCCTGATTCTCATTTGAATCTGCATATCCCTGTATTTTTGTGTTTAGTTCGTCACAGCTACTAACCCATTTCTGCAATTGGAATCCACCCTTGCTAAGTAACTCATTTAACTTATTATATATAGTTTGACCTTCTTCAAGTGATTGACACCCAGTCATTAAGTCGTCCACGTAAAAATCGTTCTTTATCCTCTCAGCTACTTCAGGATAACTTCCACCTTCGTCGATTGCAAGCTGCTGTAAGGACTTTACTGCGAGATAAGGAGCTGCGGCCGTGCCAAAAGTAATTCGTTCAATTTTATACTCCTTTATTTCAGATTCTAGATTGTCACGCCATAACACTCGCTGAAATTCTGTATGTTCAGGAGCAACCTTCACCTGTCTGTACATTTTGACAATGTCCGCACAGAGACTCATGGGATGCATTCTCCATCTCATAACGATATGACGCAGCGGTGGTTGCAATTTGGGACCAACCATGAGATCATCATACAGAGACACTCCATTTAACCCCTTCATTGATGCATCGAAAACTATTCAAATCTTGGTGGTAGTTTTGTCTTCACGTACAACGGCGCGATGTGGTAGGTAGACCGCTGCAGGCATGTTCAGCTCATCACTGTGTACGGGCTTCATGTGACCAAGGTCAAAATATTCATGAAATACATTGGAGTACCGAGCCTTGATTTCTGGATTCCTTTTGAATTTATTTTCAAGGAACTGAAATCTCTTAAGAGCGAGTTTTCTAGAACTTCCATATTGACACTGCGGGTCATCATCCCGAAATGGAAGATTGACGACATATCTACCCTCTCCATCGCGGTATGTGGTTCGAGTATAAATATCTTCACAACGTTGCTCATTGATAGAAAGAATTTTCCTTGCTGGAATGCTGGATTCAATCTCCCAGAACTGACGCAAGAGTGCGTTATCATCAGGCTGATCAATGTTGTTATTCGTGACAACAAAATGAATTGTGGTTTGCAGAACTCTGTCCGGTAATAATCCAGCCTAGCGCTGTGTTCTGAGCTATTGGTGCATCTGGTCCACCTTGTATTAAACCCTCTCTAAGAACCTGGCCATAGATCTCAGCACCAAGCAATCATCTGTCCACCTTGTTTGGAGTGTGGAATTGTGGATCAGCTAAAGCAACTGCCTTAAATTCAGGCCAGTTGAAATAGTCAAGTTTCTCAGAGGGTAACAACGACGTAATGGTACCTAGTACAAATGCTTGAACTTGGATACTAAAATTAGGCTCTAAACGTGAGTGAATAGTCACCGTGACTGTAAACTTAGAGGCCAAAGCACTCTTCTCACCGCCAATTCCCGATATTACCGACTTAACCGGTGTCTTCTTAAGTCCAAGTAGCTGCACTGCTGATTCTGCTATGAATGATGCCTGAGATCCTTGATCTAATAGCGCTCTCAGCAGTTGTGTGGAGCCATTTATTGCCTGTGCTTCTACAAGAGTAGTGGCCAACAAAACTTGACTAGGTATTGAACCCTTTGAGAAATGTGAAACGACATGACATTGGTTGACGTGGATGGTTCGCTCGCTGATAACGATGCCTGAATATTAGACACCGCTGTTTTAACTTCAATCGCTGTATTCGAATTTGTATTAGAAACGCTTGAGTTAAGAACCAATTTAGGATGCAACAATGAGTGATGTCTACGTTTGCATATACGACAAGAGGACGTTTGACGACAAAATTTTATGGAGTGACTAGGATTTAAACAATTAAAGCATAAGCGCCTGGTTCGTGCAAAGTCATGTCGAGACTCGTAACTTTCCTTAGCAAACTGCTTACAATTAGAAATTTTGTGGTTGTCTCCACAGAATGGACAAGAAGAATCGACATTGTCACTATTATTAGTGTTGACAACGTGATGAACCTTTGGTTTATTATTAAAGTTAACATTTGATTTAGCTCTGTTAGACTTAGTACCTATCTGAAAATTCGAGTGCACGAAAGTCTAGTTTCCAAAAAATCTCTGAAATCAATTAATGTTGGTAATTCTTCCTTAGAACAAACTTTGTTTACCCATTGTTTTCGGGATTCAAGATCTAGCTTGGAACTAACGATATAAATAATTAAGATATCCCACGTGCTAATGTCGATACCAAGATTTCTTAGACCGTTAAGGCATTCCATCGTAGTATCCAATAGACCCTTAATACTATTGGAACCCTCAATTATATTAGATTGATTCATGAACTTCTTTAGTAAACAATTTGACAAAAATCTCTTATTATTAAATCTACTGTTTAACGAAGACCAGCATTCTTTATAATTGTCTGAAGTTACTGGAATGTGACGAACTAATTGCTCTGCTTCTCCTGACAATAAGCCCTTTAAATAGTGCATTTTTTGTACCTTGTCTAAGTTGCTATTATTATGTATCAATGACGTAAATAGATCATTAAAAGTTGGCCACTCTGCATAATCACCAGAAAAGGAGGCAATGCTAATTTTTGATAGTTTAACTGGATTATCATTGGTAACCTTGTTCATTTTATGTTCAGACTTACAATTGCCAAATTGATCTAGAACTTCTTTAAGATTCGTTTTGTAAAATATATAAAGTTCCTCAGTCTCATCAAAAACGTCATTTTTAAAATATTTATCAGATGCTCGCTGAGCATCTGTAGCAGCCTGTACTATGCTGTTATGAGTAGACAAAAAACCCTTCCACAACAATTCAAGTGCTTCTAATCTAGTTTCGATATATGCCTTAGAAATTCTCTTCTTTGGTGATTTTTTAAAGTTTATCTGAGCCTTTTCAATAAGAAACTTTTTATCATTTTGCAATTTATACAAGCCTTCCATATTTATAAACTTTTAAGTACACTATAGAAAATATAAATATTAGTTTACTTCACAATTTTACTAAGTGTTTGACTAGTCTTTTACTTTTATTATAATAATTTATATATAAAATCGGGCATTGGTTCCCCGTCTGAACGTTTTTCTCTTAAATATTCTAAGTGCTAACTAACATAATACACGAATATTACAAGTTTTAAATTCCAATTCAAAGTCAACTCACAAACTATTATTAAAGTACAAATATATATATATTTTTTTTTTTGTTTTAATCTTCTCTCTTCAGATTTACCATATATTATAACAAGGAAAATGTACTCACGATTTTATATTCACAAACCGCACTTCACTGAACATCCCTGTCCTGCCGTCCTCCTTGGTCCTCGGTGTGCGATAAGATTTATATCAGCACGACCGTCGACTCTGACGCCCTCTGTTGCCAGGCAGTCGCACCACAGCTTCCACGAATGACACCAACACTTGCACTTCTGCTTCACTTCACCACTGCACTGCACTTTCCACTTGGGAAGATGCCGGCGCTTCAGTGACGATCCGCCACTGGTTTCTACGCCAATACACAAAAAGAGCCGACTAGCGCTCTCTATAGCGCTGGTATCCGACTCGGATAGGACCATGAAATTCTCTTTTCCAAGGGTCCTCGAAATAAAACACTTCACACGTTCAGTTACTATTGATGTAATTCTCACACAAAGATAGTACTGTATAAAAGTATTTAACAAAACAAATAATTCGTTCGGCTTATATAGTACGGCCGTGCATCAAACCATGGCGCGATTCAGCGGGATGGAACAACGCCATCTATCGACGCGGTACAAAACTTTTATCAACTAGTTTGCTCGTAACACGTAATTAATTTCGCTAGTCTCCGTCAAGGTACTAGTTGTTGTTTACTTTGGACACACTTTTATACCAAATTTTCATAGGATTCACAAATTGTAAATCATATTTACTCATGTGAATCGACAAAACATACAGCATTTCACACACGGCTTAAATCTACAAAGTGTGAGAGAGATAAAATTATGCCTCCATTTTGTAAATATATGCCTAGTAAGAAGAATGTACTGCAGGGTTTTACTGCGAAAATATTGGCTGTAAACCCCTACAGCTTGCAATATAATACCATTAAAAGCTTATCAGTTTTTCCTGAAATCATTAGTTAAAATAATTTTAATAAATAAAAACATAATATGTAACGAAATATTACCTCAATCAAAGAACTAATGCTTGCTGGTACAAGCACCAACAGCGACGTCTGCTCATCCAAAAGGTAGAAAAATATAACCATTTGTGAGAAAGCTCGCCAGAACACCGTGCGTGCCGACAGGCCAGCCAGAGATTGCTTTCGTCGCCAGAATGACACATCATTCTTGAACGCCAAGAAATCAAATAATAACTGGAATGAGAGAAAATTAATTACAATAATATTATCAGCCCTGAGCCTATATGTATACTACTTGAAACAAGTGGTGTTTTGTGTAAGTTGTATAAAATGTGACTCGACTATTTCACAAATAATCGAAACAACCATGCATATTTACTTAATCTACCATGACTAGAAACCTGCTGATTTGCTCCCATGGTCTGTTCATTATAACATAGCCATAGCAAGCAAGTATATTTCTTTTTACGACTTAGTTACTACTAGCACTTTCTTGCGCAATACAAATTTCGTGACTGGGGGTGGCATATGTGGATAGTGAGTGGGGAGTGACAATTTGATTTCCAATCCATTGTCTTTTGAAAAAAGAATGCCACTTAACCAAATCGAATTGCCACTATATTTAAAAATAGGTACTCTGGCAAATATTTAATCTAAGTAGCTTAAGTAGAGAAAATGTTAAATATTTTTATACAAGACTGAACCAATATTTGAGCCATCATTGTTGCACAATTACAATTGAGTCTACATCTGGTTGTTGTATAAACATTTGAGTTGTAGCTGCACACTGGCAACCAGACACAATGAAGGTATATATATAAAATATGTCTAGCATTCTAAGAATACACAGGTTAAAATTTTAATGGGTTAAACTTGAATCATCAATATGGGCACTTCACTCATGTTTTATTCTAGGCCATGACAATAGTGCTTCATCCTTCATCGCAAACTATGGGATTCATAGGGACGAACCCACAGACAGAACTATATAAGTTAAAATATACTACTCACATGACAACTAGCAATCAGTACAGTAGCTGATAATAAATACAGGTTGGTGTCAGCAAATATTCCTTTGACATCATCTACATCTTTCTCACTAAACCCAAGTGAGAACAGTTGTTCTAAAGCCAGACGCACATGTAGAGAAAGCCGTATAGAACCATAAGAAGTTGGCGACACATTCACAGTGACATTCACCTCATGTGAACTACTGCTTAGGAGTTGAAAGTGTGACAATCTGGACTTCAGTACATTGTGTTGTATTATAGGCAAGAACTTTCCACCTCTGATTCTGTAAATAAAATTTTATCATATGTTAATATGAATATTACGCATTAAAAATACATCATGTTAAATGGATTTATACTATTTTTAAATAGATAAAACTTAATAAAATGGTACATAGTAGTTTTTAAAATAAACACTTATTCTATTATATATATATATATATATATAAGGAATTGAATTTGCGTGGCATAGTAGTAGTTGTAACTACTGTGCATGAGCTCTTGGGTTTAGATTCTTATGCCTGAAAATTATCAATAGGAGCTTTGAGTTTGGTATTGTGGCTAATAATAGCAATAGATTAGCCCCCTATCAAAAAATTACAGCTGGTAAAATGCCTTTTATGAATATTGGTGTGATCCTCACACCAATATGTACATATCTAATATAAATAAGAGTATCAGAGGTCTCAAGTTCAATCCCAGGGTTTCAATCTCTGACCTTTCGAAGTTATGTGCGTATTAAATAGTTAATTATCACTCGCTTTAATGGTGCAGGAAAACATCATGAGGAAACCTACATGTCTAAGACTTCTACATAATGTTTTCTAAGATATGTGAACTATGGCCTAACCCTTCTCACATTGAATAAAGGTCTGTGCCCAGCAGTGGGACAGTTTAATACAAGGCTAATATTATAATACAAATAAAACAAACTTCTAAATGTTAGGTTATTAACCCATCACGCGTCATGCGCCCAGACGCTGGCCGCAGAAGATTGTGGCGTCAAATGTCTCCCAATGACCGGTTCGATCAAATGACGACACTTGACTTGATTTTTGTTTTTTTAAGGCAATCGCGTGATGGGTTAAAACATACATGCTGTAGATATGATTTCAGTTCAGGGTTCCACATAATAGGGCGTAAGTTCGCCATTTGTCCAACCCAGAAATCAAACCTCACTGATGCATCAAGCCTGGCTGTGCGAGGAAGTGGATAATTACAATATATGAAAATTTTAATACATGAATATAAAGTTACCTGATATATGGATAGAGTTCTCCAGGTATTTTATTGGCTGGCAGTTTTAACTCATCTGTAAGAATTGCCAATGGAGCAACAGTTGTTATATGAGAATAAGGACGAACAATTTTAGCCATTTTATGTGTTTTACCCTCATTCTGCAAATAATAAAATAAAAAAAAAATAATAAAATTAAATATAAAGAATTAGTTATTATCTTAAACAGTATAGTAAGATTTATTTACTGAAATGATTTTATTTTGAGACTTACATTTTGTTGTAGAAGATTAAATGTTTCTGCCTGTGGCTCAGTATGTGTTACTAAAGGCAGAGTGTGTATGGACTCGGTACGAATAATCTCATCGAAGTCTTTATACAGGCTCTTGTCATCCAGTAAGACGGCGTGCATGTATAATGTGCCATTATTCCGTGTTTTCCGAGGTACTTTTAATGTAATGTCACTGAAAATAGTTTTAGACATTATTGCGATTGTTTATGAATCTGTTTTCGACATAATACCTTTGAAAATATCACTTACAAAGTCACCGGATTTCGATAGTCAAAATTAAGAGAAGTATGCACTTTACTAACACTTTCTACTGTAATCCCGTTTGAATATGGATGTTCTTTAACAGATGTAAAGAGAACTAGATTCTGCACAGGATTAGAAGTTAGATAAGATGTAAAACATCTCTCGCCACGACTGCATTCTGGCGGTATAAATATTTCAGCTAGTGTCCATATAGTATTTATAACATAAACACCAAAAATTAAAGACAGTCCTAAACTAACAGATATATATTTCATCACGAACTTTTTAACTCTACTTAATCCGTATTATTTGAAAATTAATGTTTTATCATCAATCCTAAGATAGAAATACTACTTCACGCAGTCATGACATGAGTCAAGTAAAAATTTACAACTGTCAAATGTCAAACTTTACTGTCAAATAACTGTCAAAAGTTTTTTATTTTTGGCAATCCTGGATAGTACTGATTGGTATGTATGAATCTAGAGGAATCGATTTGATTATGGTACCGTCAATGTGTGGTAAAAAGACTATTACAATGCTACTAACTGCATGAATGTTCAAGACGCCTTTGAAATAAGCATTATTATGTATTCAAACTTTTTATACAAATTTAAATTGAGACCTATAAGTTTCTTCTAGTAAGGATAAGCTCAATTTTATATTAGACATCGAGTTTACAGCAGACAAATTGGTCGAGACTGTGAATACGGCCTGGACAAACAACTGCCCTGAGAGGGAACTTAGACCCAAAAGGGTACCGTGGTGGACGCCAGAGTTGGTCAAACTGCGGCTAGAAGCCAGACGAGCGTTTAACAATGCTAGGACCAGTAGGGACTACAGCGGTTACGCTCGCTGTTTGACCAACTATAACAAAGCTGTGCGGAAAGCCAAACGGAAGGCTTGGAGAGCACACTGTGAAAACATCAGTACAATTCCTGAGGGAATGAGGCTCTCCAAGGCTATCTCAACTGTCAGAGCACACCCATTGACATCCATTAAGGATGGCAATGGGCAGCGAACAGGGTCTGGTAAGGAGACACTAGCAATGATGCTAAACACACACTTTCCAGACTGTAAGATAATAGAAAAAGAGCAGGAGGACCCGATCAGCCTGGTCGAACTAGGCTACCGCATAACCAAAGCAGATTAGGACACTGCTAGGAAGGTAGTGGATGAAGGGAAGGTCGGCTGGGCTCTAAATGGTTTTCAACCATTCAAGTCACCTGGTCCAGACATGGTTTATCCCATCATCCTGCAACAGGGAGCTGCACTCTTGGTTCCACATTTGGGCAGATTATACAGAGCCTGCATAGCTTTTGGATACATTCCAAAGATATGGAGGCGTGTTAAAGTCATCTACATACCGAAATCGGGCAAAGCGGACTACGAAGAAGCCAAGGCATACAGACCTATCAGTCTTGAGTCGTTCTTCTTGAAAGCCCTGTAGAAGTTAGTAGATAGACATGTCAGGGAGGGAGCATTATGGAAATTCCCCCTCCACAGGCTACAATGTGCCTACCAGTCGGGCAAATCCACTGAGACGGCACTACATTTTGTGGTAAATAAGGCAGAACATGCATTAGAGAACCGGGAAGTTTGCATTGCTGCATTCCTGGATATTGAGGGAGCTTTCGATCGGACCACCTTTGATGCCATCAGTGTGGCATCGGCAAATCACGGCATAGAGCCAACCATTTGCAAGTGGATCAATTGTATGCTCAGGGGTAGAATCATTAGGTCTGAGTTGTTAGGAGATGAAATGTATGCAACGACAACCAAGGGCTGCCCTCGGGGTGGAGTACTCTCACCACTCTTATGGTGCTTGGTAGTCAATTCACTCCTAGAACAACTCAACAAAGGTCCGTACTTAACGGTCGGATATGCGGATGACTTGGTGATACTCGTCAATGGAAAGTTCCCGAGTACGGTATCTAGTCTCATGCAGAAGGCCCTGATTACGGTGGAAAAATGGTGCAGTAGCAATCATTTATCGATCAACCCAAGGAAAACGACTGTCGTGCCGTTTACTAGGATGAGGGATCTGACAGGGTTGGGAACTCTCTCCATGTATGGTACGCAGTTACAATGGTCCATGGAGGTGAAGTATCTAGGCATGACCTTAGATAGCAAACTAACGTGGAAACCTCATGTAGACAAAGTCATAGAGAAGGCCCAGCGGGTCTTCGGCATGATTCGTTCTACTTATGGGAAGACCTGGGGGCTAAAGCCCAAGGTCATCAAGTGGCTATACACGATGATGATAAGACCAAGATAATGCTTCCATACGTGAGTATATCAGTCGTATCAGTATTGTCTGGTGGCCAAGAACTAAACTAGCTACATGCAGGATCGCGCTGTCAAAGGTGCAGCGATTGGCCTGCATGGCTATAACAGGGGCGTTCCCGACTACGCCAACGGCAGCGTTAGAGGTCCTGCTGGATCTAACGCCGCTACACATTGTTGTGGAGTCAGAGGCGATAAAGGCGCTACACAGACTATCTGTGCATGGGCTGTGGAGCGTCAACATGCCGGTAACACGACACACAAAATTGGAGATTTCAAAAGATCTCAAAAGGATTATGAGCATGGGATGCGACAAAATGCAACCATTGCACATATTCAAAAAGAATTTTAAAATAAAAGTCCCCACGAGGGACGAATGGAGACAAGGTCTACAATCCCCTGACAAGGGTTGTCTCATCTGGTACACTGATGGTTCCAAAATGGAAACAGGATCGGGCGCTGGTATCTATACCAACAACTGCAAGGTGAGCCAAAGCATGGGCAAATATGCAACGGTCTTCCAAGCGGAAACCTATACTATAATTGCCTGTGCTCAGGAGAATATCAACAGTAATGTCACTGACAGGACTGTGTATATTCTCAGTGACAGTCAAGCTGCTCTCAAGGCTCTGGACTCGTGTAGGGTAGACTCCAGACTGGTCCTGAACTGTGTTAAGGCCTTAAACAAACTTGGCAGGAAGAACACAGTCAGACTGGTGTGGGTTCCGGGGCATGCAGGGGTGCAGGGCAATGAGGAGGCTGATGAATTAGCCAGAAAGGGCTCGGAGCAACTGTTTGTGGGCTCCGAGCCATTCGTGGGACTCTCTGAGAGCACTGTCAAGGCAGCTTTGAATGCACATGGCAATGACAAACACAGGCTAGAGGGGAAGGCCCTGAGGGGTCTGGAACACTCCAAGAAATTCATTGCAAACAGAGCCACAGGCTTCACCCGGAAGTTCTGCGGGTATAACAAGAGCCAAATACGCCTGCTCACAGG
Source organism: Catocala nupta (assembly GCA_963675205.1). Taxonomy (NCBI): domain Eukaryota; kingdom Metazoa; phylum Arthropoda; class Insecta; order Lepidoptera; family Erebidae; genus Catocala; species Catocala nupta. Next base: position 9,166,206 of record OY776080.1, read on the forward strand.
AGCGTTCACTGGCCATTTTGGCACCAACGACTTCCTGTGCAGATTGAGATTGGCTCACAATTCGATTTGCAAAGCCTGTGGTGAACAGGACGAGACCATATCGCACCTACTATGTGAATGCGACGCGTTGGCTGGATTGAGGATGGGTCTGATGAGATTGGCATATCCAAACCCTGAGGACTTCAAGCTTCTCCCTCTGAAGTGTACGCTACGAGTGATGCAGTACATTCATAGGGAGATAGCTAAGGGATAAATCTTGGGGCCGACACAAAAGATCCCAATGGGTCGAAGTGTCGCCGGTCTGTGCTGACTAGCCCCCATACATAAGATAAGATAAGATTCTTCTAGTATCCATAAGTGTATGTTTGTATACTGGAAAAGCCCATTCAATTTTTTTGAACGAATGCCATAAATGTAACAAAACTTGGTTTTGGTTGGTTTATTGAAAAATTGTTTTTTACAGTAAAAAAAAGTTGAGGCGCTGGTTTTTTTTCTTTTAATAAGGCGTATTGCCTCCACGTGCCCATATTACAGATTCTAGTTGGTTCCGCATAGATCTGATCTTAGGGTTATTAAACGGTCTTGGGGAATATTGTTCCATTCTTGTGAAATCGCTGTTCTTAGTGCTGCCACTGTTGAGGGCACAGAATTTCTCGCATGTATAGCCTTTTTAAGATCCGGGCTGAGTGCTGGCCAATCCATGGTACGTATCCCAACTTTTTCGAAATATTGTCGAACTTGTGCAGCGGCATGGGGTCGGGCATTATCTTACATTAGAGTAAAATTTTCGCCTATTAATCCCATGTAAGGTACCACGTGAGCTTCTAAAACCTCTGTTATATAGCGTTGTGCCGTCAAACCACCTCTTCTACCGTTTTGATGAACCATGTCGATGAACACAAGTTCCGTTCGCCCGATTATCGAAATGCCACCCCACACCATACACGAACCACCTCCAAAAGGAACACGCTCCTCAATGCCACTTTGAGCATATCTCTCTCCACAACGACGATAGATTCTTCTGCGACCGTCTGCACCATTTAAAAATGTCCTACACTCATCAGTGAACAATATGGAGGCCGATTGCTCTTCAGACCAATTAAGATGTTCACTCGCAAATCTTAAACGAGCTTGTCTTTGAGCTGCAGACAGCCTTGGACCATTTGCTGGTCTAAAAGGGGTGATTGCCGCTTCCTTAAGCCTCCTTCTTATTGTTCGTGCACTCACGTTTACTCCACGCACTTCATTCAGCTGTTTTGATGTTTACTGATTTTCTGAAACAATTTCGTAGTGCAGTTGAAACAATAAATCGGTCGTCACGACGCGTGGTTACTCGAGTTCTGCTGGTCCTTTTGTAAGAACCTGTCTCTAGAAACCGTAGGCTGGTTTAAATTTAAATTTCTAGCAATCGTTCGTTGATCCAAGCCTTCCCGCACCAATGCCATAATTTGAGCGGCTTGTTCGGACGAAGTATCCATATTTATTGTTACGAAACTTTTGTTGAGTTTAAAAGACTAATAATCAATATTATTGGTAACAATCATTTAAATCGCAAATGAAAAAGTAACAAAAATAATTAATTGAATTAAACTACTATATACGGATTTTATCGCGATGTTTATGTAATACTTTATTATATAATTTAGAAACTGTTATACTTCTATTAAACTTTACTAATAAGCTAATTAAATCTATTTATATTTAAGTTTACACTTTCCCCGACGTTTCGGTTGCTTTACAGCAGCCATGGTCATGGGGACCCCGTGACCATGTCTGCTGAAAAGCTAAGTTTAATAGTAAATAACGCAGCTAAGTTTAATTGCATAAAGCTTAATTTAATAGTAGTATAACAGTTTCTAAATTATGTTATAAAGTGATGATGATTTAAAAAAAAAAAACAACGGAAATATCAAAATCTTTGTATAAGTCACGCACATACACACAAATCTATCATCACATGCATACGCTCTCACACACACACACACACACACACATGCACGCGCCTGCACACACACACACACACACAAACACACAAACATAATAAATTACACACACTCACACACCTCTTATTTGTCCTCTTATTTCTTTTTTTAATCTGGTCCCCATAGAAATAGGCACGCCTGGTTTGGGGACTCAGTAAATTCAAAATCCACTATCATATAGCACTGGTATATTTTATTGTCCGCTGTAAATTCTGCTGTTTGGGATTATCCTTAACATTCCTGTAACACAGTTTACAACTAGCACGGAAGTGGAAGGGGTTAGCCTTGATGGTTGTTGCAGTCAGGCCTAGACTACTACCTACTTAGTGTTGATATAATTGGATTTCTGTATTGCTTGATTGATTTTAGTCAATAAAGATATTATTATTATTATATTATTATTCTCTTTATTTCAATTTTTTTCTAATTATTACATTTTTAAATATAAATATAAAAACTATACATATTTAAAAATATAAACACTAAAATGATCCACCGACATCGGAAACAAGGTCCTAGCTGCCGGTTAGGGCCCCAAAGAGAGGAATCTTATTATTATTATTATAGTGCGCTTAGCTAGAAATGACATTTTAATTTTTGTATATTAATTTTCCTATGTATATGATGATACTAATAGTTCAGTAATATAAAACAATATTTGTGTTTTACTGTATTCTATGTATTTATATATATTTATATATAATCTATACCGGTACATACTATGTGTAATAAACTTGAAAATTTGTTTATTTGTCTGGTTGACTTTCGTCTTCTGTTTACGCGAATGTTATTCATTGCAATTAAACTACTATATACGGATTTTATCGCGTTGTTTATTTATCACTGTATTACATAATTTTGAAAACTGTTACACTACTACTACTATTAAATTTTACTAATTAATAAGCTAATAAAATTATTTAAACTATTAAAACTATTTATATTTAGGTTTACACTTTCCCCGACGTTTCGGTGGTTAGTCCCATGCTGGGGTTGGCGAATGGGACTAACCCAAAACAAATATCCCATTCGCCACTGGATACGTCACTCCCGGTGGCGAATGGGATATTTTTTTTAGAAAATATCCCATTCGCCACCGGAAGGGGCAATGCTGGGGGTGGCGAATGGGACTAACCCCGTTTCGGTTGCTTTTCAGCAGACATGGTCACGGGGAGATGCTGCTAAAAAGCAATCGGCACGTCGCCGCGTCGGGGAAAATGTAAACTTACATATAAATAGTTTTAATAGTTTAAATAATTTTATTAATATCTTTAGGAAGCCTGTTATATACCTGCGCGCCTTCATATATAAGATTATTTTTACCATAGTTAGTGAGGGGTTGTCTTAATATTATGTTATTAGCATTTCTTAGTTGAGTCTTTTGAAGGTCTCTTTTTGGGGTAAAACTTATTTGTGTATGTATATTTTTTGTTAATATTTTACGCAGTACTAATAAGCAGGTATAGTATACATAAGTCTGGGTTACGTTAAGTATTTTTGTATTTCTATATACCTTATCAGTAGACGTTAGATAATCAAAGTGGAAAAGGGACTTCATCAACTTATTTTGAGCCCTTTGTAGCAAAAAGTTATTTTTGCCAGCTGTGCCCCAAATCTCTATTAGGTAATCAATATAGGTCTTCACAAGAGAGTTATAAATATAGTAACACACTTTACGCGACAGACATCGTGAGATACCTCTTAAAACTCCTGTGAGAGATGATAGTTTAGATTTAAGTTTTTCTATGTGACTTTGCCATGTAAGGTTGCTGTCAATGATTAGCCCAAGATATTTTTCGCTATCTGTTGGATTGATATTTTGGTCGTTTGTTTTAAGGGGAGTGTAGCCTGAGATTTTCTTATTTTTAACTTAGACCATGTAATTTGTTTTTGAAATGTTTATAGTTAACAGGTTATATTGAAACCATTTGTTGAGTAAATTAAGGTCGTCTTGGGCGTTAGATATGACCGTATCTAATGAATGAACAAAGTAAAATATACTAGTATCGTCAGCATATAACGTAACATCACCTTTAAGACTTAGATCGTGTATGTTATTAATGTATATAAGCAATAACAAAGGGCCTAATATTGATACTTGAGGGACGCCATACGTTATAGATTTGTGTTGACTTTCGTGATTACCAACCATACCGTGATTAACTATCTGGCTACAATTTGAAAGGTAAGACTTAAAGATGTTCTGCGCAGAGCCCATTATACCTATGTCGGTTAGTTTTCAAAAGGATTGTATGGCTTACAGCATCGAATGCTTTTTTCAAGTCTATAAATATGCTAAGCCCTATATGTTTTTAGTTTATGTTGAGTTTTATTTTGGTTATTAAGTCTATTGTAGCTGATAGGGTATTAGACTTTGATCTAAATCCATACTGATTGTTTGAAAGAATTTGATTTGTATTCAAGAATTTTTAAGACGGTTGTACAAAATCTTTTCAAAAATTTTCGATGTTACATGTAATACTGATATGGGCCGATAGTTAATGGGGTTAGATTTAATACCTAATTTATGTATATTTACTAGGGGTAACTATGGCTATTTTTAAATTTTTAGGAAATGTACCTTGTTCAAGACATTTGTTAATACATTTGGTTAAATTCTCAATAATTAGAGGTTTTACACATAAAATCATTTTCGTGCTGATTCCGTCTATACTCGCAGCTGTGTTACACTTGAGATTGTCATTTATTTGGTTAATTCGTTTACAGTCACAGGTTCGAGTTCTGATAGTTCCGTTACATGCAATTTAGTTGCAGCTTTTCCGTCAGTACATGTATTATTCATATGATAAGTAATAGGTATTGCTTCAGCCAAGGTTTCCCCAATGCTTGAAAAGAAAGATGCTTGACAATCATTAAGGTACCTATTCACATATTGCTTGTGGATCATTTATTGTGTCTGTTTGTGTCTCCAGTGTAACTATTGTTGGCTCCCTTTTTATTATTATGACAGAGATAGTTTATTAGTGACCATAGCTTATTGGGCTTATTATGACAACCTGCGAAGGCTTTGTAATAGTATCAGGATTTAGTTCTTTGAATAGTGTGTGTTACGGTTTTTCTTGTCCTGAAATAGTTTTCTTCCACTTCTTTGTCACTAGGATTCGTTTTGTACCCACACCATAAGGTGTTCTTTCTATCTAAGGAATCTATTAGATCTCGTTTTATCCATTCTTGCTTCGGTGGATAAGACTTTCTGACTTTTCTGGTTTTACTTGTTTTACACTTCTTAATCTTTCTTACACTCTTGTTTTACACTTAATATCAGATATTGTACAGTTATAGTTATTAATACTGGACAGATTATCGTATACATATTATGCAAAAAAAATTGGGTATCAAGATATTCGTTCAAAATGTACTAAAATATTGAATTAATATCTAACTAATTTCATGTATTGTAATTACGGCCTGGTAGGTGATTTGCGACTTGCGAATGTATCAACGTGCAATACGTATGTTATACGGTTGATTTTTGTATAACTCACACAACGACATTTAGCGATCGTAAACAAACCGTGCTTACCAGCGCGACTTTTATTTTTAGATATACTTAGGTAGTTTTTAAATATTAATACTTTAGTAGGTAGTTTTTAAGTATTAGCTATATATAGGTGTGGTTAGACTTATTTTCTTTAGTTGAAGTATTATTAGGCATATTTAAATATTCGATTTTCTTTCATTGTAGTTTTATAAGATATAATTATTTTAATAGCTAGGTCGTTATTTTTACCCGACTGCGTCAGAAGGAGGGTAATGTTTTTCGAGCGTTTGTGTGTATGTATATATGTATATATGTGTGTATGTATGTCCATTTCTTTGGCACGCCCTACAGCCCAAGCGGCTGGACGGTTTTTGACATATGAGGTGTCGTTGAATTCATCAGAATTGTGGTAGTGACATAGGATATATAAATTTTCAAAATGGCGCCCACAAATGTTAAAAAAGCGCATTTGTTATTTTTATTTGTTCTTATTTTAGCAATATGGGTATCAAATAAAAGATCTTGAAAAGACCATTTTAGAAATATACGTATCATATCACGTTTATATTACTGTTTTAAGACAAACTGTCAAAAAATACCCGACTGCTTAAAAGTAATGAAATGAAAAGAGAAAAACAAGTATCACAATATCTATATAATATTCGACTGATTAATGCATTGTTTTGTAAGCTTATATTCAAATATGTTAAACTAAATACTTTATGGTGCCGCATGCGGTGACGAATCGAATTTTATATAGATATTGTGATACTTGTTTTTCTCTTTTCAGTTCATTACTTTTAAGCAGTCGGATTTTTTGTTTTCTAATAATATGTGAAGCAGACGGAGTTGCGCGGGTCAGCTAGTGTAAAATAAGTAGGTATGCCGGATTGATAATAATAACTATGTGTCACTGTAGCTTTGGCTTTGGCGGTAAATATCGCAAGTTATGCTTATTGCTTATTCTAATACCGACAGCTACGTAATTTACCCCGATTGAGCCTGATACAGAATTAAAGTAATTAGTTTACAGATATGGTACGTATTACAAACGTGATAAAAACTGTGTCTATTTTATAATGATTTAACGACTGAAGCACTATTTTGATCTTAAGGTAGTTAGGATTAAGACCCATCGCCTTCCAAGCCTCGATCGGGACTCCACCGGCGCCGACAGCTTTCCGATTCTTCATGTGGCAAAGGGCCGTCTGGACTTCCTCAGACGCTATCGGGGCACTAGTCCTAGGTTCGGAGGGAGATCCGGTGTCTGCACCTCTTGGTGCTGCTTATTCAGGCTCATGGAAGTATGAGCGCCATCTCTCCTTTACCGCGAGGTCCTCGCATAACAGGTTGTCCCCAGGATCTTACACACAGTGGCACTTGGAGATGTACTGTGCTGCTTTGATCCTGAAACGTGCCAACTTATATATGAGCTTCTGCCCCTCAGACGATTCCAGCTTCTCATAAAGAGGTTCCAAGTGGTCCCGCTCGGCTCTATCTACGGATGTCTCCAGGATCTTACACACAGCGGCACTTGGAGATGTACTGTGCTGCTTTGATCCTGGAACGAGCCAACTTATATATGAGCTTCTGCCCCTCAGACGATTCCAGCTTCTCATAAAGAGGTTCCAAGTGGTCTCGCCCGGCTCTGGCTACAGCTCTCTTAGTGGTACGTTTGGCAGCCCTGTATACGTTGCGATTTGCAGGAGATCTGGTCGCTTGCCACGTTTTCTAGAGAGCTTTCTTCACCCTTATCTCCCTCTGGACTGTGTCGTTCCACCACCATGTCTTTGTCACATTTGCGGCTGCCCTTTGAGACGCCCATCATCGCCCGCGCCGCCCCAGTGATGGTTGCCTGAATTCAGTCCCATTGGTCTTGGGCTGGTTCGCCATCGGTATCAGCGCACCTGTCGCCAATAACCGAGGCGAACTCTTTGGACTTGACATTGTCAAGCAACCACTACCGGATTTGACGCCGGCAATGCTCTACACGTCTACGTCGGGGCTTTACGCAGAGATCCATGACAAGGAGACGGTGTTGCACAGTAAGACTCTCACCTTGCAATTGGCTACCTTGCCGATGTGGTGTCTCCTAGTGAGGAGGAAATCGATCTGGGTAGCGCATCGACCGCTTCTGTAGGCGATAAAGTGTTCCGGTTTCTTTTTAAAGTAAGTGTTTACGATCGCAAGTTTGGCAGCCGCACACGTTCCAAGGATATTCCCCCCCTTCTTCATTGCGTCTGCCGTACCCAAAACCACTGTGAACACCTTCGCCACCCAATCGATCCCCCGTGATAACGGGATACCGTGAAACAGTCCATCAAGCCGATTCCAGAACGACGTCTTTTCGGCGTCACTGCAACCGGTCTGTGGGCGTAGGCACTTATCAGGTGGGTTATAACCCCATTAATAGGTACCTGCGCCGACATTAACCGGTCGCTAACGTGGTTCACCTCCATGACGTCGTGCTGCAACTCGTCAGACAGCTCCACGGCCACCCAGTTCTTTCCGCTAGGCGCACCTGTATAGATCAGCTTGTAGCCATTCCCAATAGATCGGGATCTGCTGCCTTTCCACCAAGTCTCCTGCAGGCACGACACGGCCTATGCTTATGGACTGCTTCGACCAGTCCTCTCGCGCGTCCAGTTAGCGTGCCAATGTTTCATGATGCGCAAAGAAGCTTTTAGGTTTGGGGCTCACGTCTTTAGCCGTGTCCGCCTCTGATAAGGTAGCCCTAGCCCACTTGCTACAGAAGTCGGGCGGGGCTCCTGCGTGCCGTTTTGTGGCAGCGCCCTATCTGTGGCAGAGACTCTCCTTAAACTTTCCATATTTTTGGTTTGGCTAATTTGGCTATTACGGAAGCCGTCTGACCTCCCAACCCTAAAAAGGGAAAGCCTGCGCCAGAGCCTCGTCCGTTGTCCGATTAAAGAAACATTTAAAGAGTATTATTTGTAAGTATAATAGTTGTAAAACGCAATAAACACAAACAAGTGTCAGATCAACTCAAGTTTATGAAAGGAAAATGCTACTTCACTCTTTACATTATTTATAACAAGCATGTAGTTTCCTTAATTTATAGTAGATGTCTATTGTATTAACTAAATTAACGTTTTAAATAAAATTCGTCTAAAGTTACCCACAAAAACTGTAGTAAATTCTATGAAAATAAATATTACTCGACTAAATATGTATTTACTTCAGTCACAACACTTTTTTTAAATATAGTAACATTATAATTTATGGGCGACTTCAAAACGTAATAAATCGGTGTTTCCTTGGAAATATTATTGATGTTTCGTAAAATTATATGAAATCCAAAAGGTATATCGTATATTCTAAATTAATCCTCATAGTGTTTTAGTTTTTACTCAAATTTTATGGGGCCTATGTGGCATATTGTTTTGACAGTTGTCATTGTAAGTATCTAATATTTTGTTTATATTTCAGAATGGATGTGGTTTTCTGCAACCTTTGCATTTTGAACTATTCCAAAAAGTTGTTCCATAACTAAAAAATGTTAACACCGCTTGCGAACATGTGTCGAAGTTACTGTGATCATGGATGCTAAAGACTTGAGGACCGAGTCTGCTCTGAGTGAACGCAACAATGACGGCAGCAAGTACTCTCAGAGCGGCGGCATCGCACTCCACTGTGACAGAAATAAATCATATCAAGATATCGGATCTAACTCATTGGCCAAAGTGGATGTACAAAGCGCGCGGCCGTGTGCAGTCATAGGTCCCGATAGAATCGTGCCTCCATCCGCACCTAACGAAACGTATTTAAAAAAAGGTCCGTCAGAGCCATGGCCATGCATGGACAACGCATATCACACACGACGGCCACCCGAATACCCCCATAAGTTGACCAATTTCCAAAACCCAACAAGAAATATATCTCCAAGACAAACATTCCAAGAAAACATGCAGCGTATTATGGTGCCTCCTTCATACAGTTCTGTGAAAATAAGTGATGACACCAACTATGTCCAAATAGCAGACAGAAGCAATGCTCTCCCCAAAAATATTAAAATAAATGTGCCACCTGAGGCAAAGTTCTGTGATGTGCCTTATAATGTGTACCCTAATAATAATGAACAAAAAAATGTGAGAAATGCTGAGATGTGTATATCTAGTGTGAATCCTACCCTAACACGAACTGCTCCACATGGATGGGCGCCAGGTAGTGTTAATATACGTCCCACAAGGACATATGGTGCTCCTGAACTATATCAGTATCAAGAATACCCTAGCTGTGCTGGCCCTCGACCAGTAGTGCCTCGACCAAACAGAACAGTTCCTGAAGAGTCAGGCTATGTGTATGCTGACCCATTCTACCATCAAGAAGGAAATATTCGTTTTAAGCCTTACCCTGCAGTGAAAGATAGATTTCCTCAACAAAGGTATGAATATATTAACTATGCAAATTCATTCCATCCACCTCCTCCCTTTCCTACTCATAAATATGAGTTACAAAAAACTGTGCCGCCTCATCCTTATCCACCATATCCCCCAATTAAATATCTTGATAGAGTTCCTGAACCTGTTATGGAAGGTTACCAAAGAAACCAACAAGGCAACTATAATATACCTTATCGTAATCAAATAATCCACCCAAATTATGGACCCGTTCTTGGAAATTGCCCTCAAAATAAATTGCATTCCTATCCACCAGATGCTCACATTAAAACTTTAGGTCCTAACAAACTGTCTTTCGATAATGCAAAGGCTTACATTGAATATGAGAATGGTCGGCCCAAAATGTACCCTCCGTCTGAAAGCTATCTTGTCAATGAAATGGGTAGAGTACACTCTATGAAAAGTCAAGTTATTATGCCCAACTATCCTACACTAAATATGCATAATATTCCAAATAACGCATACTACAAAAAAGATAATCAACAAATTAAAAATTATGAATACCTGCAGGCTCATTTTAGAAGCATGGATCCCAATTTAAATATTCACAATCCTATGATTAGACATCCACCAGTGTTTTCACCCAATACATCAGCTATTTCGCCTACTGACTCTAGTACTAGCAATGACACTTCACAAACTCTAGGGACTTCTCAAGAAGACTGTGGCTATGTTAGCCAATCATCCACTGCAAGTGCTAGAAGTATAGACTCTGGCATTAATAGAATACCAAATGACTGCTTTAGAAAATACTATGATAGTAGGTATGGGCCCATAATTAGGACTGCACCTATAATGTCAAAATCGGAATTAAATGCTAATCATAATTCCAAAGAGAAAAAAAATATTGATGTTAGGCAATTCTTACAAATGTGGAATGAAGGAGATGAGGAAACAGAGGAAAATAATTCTAAAGAAATAATGATCCAATCTGGGCCTAAAAATGATCATAGCTTTATTAAAGCACATGAAGTCATTAGCCAATCCAATCAGGAACAGTTGTATGTTCTGGGTTTGGTAAATGTCCCAAGTGAGGAACTTGGTAAATATGAACACATACAAAAAGTTTCCAAGTTACCAGAAAACATCAAAGGTTACAACCATTTAGAGCTTTTGAACCAGTTTGAAGAAGCTATTGAATCTTCAAACATGCCTAACTATAAAACACCTACTCCTAAAGATTTCCAAATGACCTCAAAAGTAGATCCCCCAAAACAGACAACTGCTATAGTACCACCAAGACCTCTTTCTCCTCTAGATGTAGAAGCCAAAATCAGTCAGTCTGTTATTCACAAGGAAGTTGGATGTAATTTTGAAATTAAACCTTGTAGCCCTAAAATGTTAAATGTTGAAGTTGCTACTCCAGTCCAAAATATTCTAGTAGAGAGAGCCATTGAGAAAGTAGCAAATCCTGTGATGCTTAAATCTCCTAGGCTCAATGGCATCGATGAAAACATGGACTGCAACATAATGAAAAGAAAAGAACATAGAATTAATATCAACAATGAGCCAGTTAGAATTCCGAGTTGCAAAATGGTTAATACTCAGTTTTCTAATAACAACAGTATAGATTCAATTAAAAACAGTTATAGTTTACAAGATTTAGAGAGTAATTCGGGTTTATGTCTTGCTTCTTTACCCAGGCTTGATAATGATATTGAGTTAAACTTTCCTGAAGTTAACCAACAGTTCATTAATGCAAATAAAGGAGATTCTTCAGCCTCCGCTTCTCTTAGAGATTTGCCAAGTTTAGAGTTATTAGACCAATCAGATGGTCAAAACAAAGACAAGCAAAATGACATCAATTCATTAAATAAGGTAAAAGATGTGTTGAAATCTCCTTGTGTAATAGATTCAGAAAAAGAATTCTCCAAATTAAGTAAATACCGTAAAACTAAGACACTTTCATCAGATTCTAAAGAAAATCAAACACATGTCATGTCTGTCATAAATGCTGCAAGAACTGACAGTGTTATTATTAAAAATCCAGAAAATGCTAAGAATCACGAAGATAAAAATACATTTTCACCCAATTGTTTAAATAAGCAGGTTCGTGATATTCAACAGGTTCCCATAAATTTAACTTCACAAGGTAATATTACAGAACACGCCATCAAAACCGCCACCGGTATTAAACCACATTGCAAAGAAAATGATGCACAAATTGAAATTGCTATAGACTTTAGTCTGAATAAAAATAGTTCTAATGAAAATGATGAATTTATCGAAACAAAGGCCTCTAAAGACACTGAAAATTTAACACACGACTCAATGGAAGGTGATCATTCAATACTAGATGATCATTTAAGCAAACTACCAACCTTTTCAGATTGTGAACAAAACATCCAAGATTCTTTTATCAATAATAATAAAATATATGAAAATACTTTGCCTATCCCTATAAAATATAACGACTCGCAAACAGTTCCACATTTACTTAAAGATAAAGATAATTTGAGTTTAATAGATAATCCACCACTTGACCGGATATTTACAAAAAACAAATGTTTAAATGATTCTGTTGAAGAAGTTAAAGATGTAGATGATGCTATATTATCCGTGGCAAGCTTGAATCAAATAAGTAATGACAATAATAATTCCCTGATACCTATAGAATTTGTGACACCCGCTGCTGAGCTTTTGCGATCAGATAGTACCAGTAGCAGTTACCTGATGGACGTCGATAAACATAACGATACTGTCGAGAAAAGTTTACACAATTCACACAATAGCTTAATGGAAAATGATTTAAAAATCAACAATTCCAATAATGATATTAACTTAGACGATAAAGATGTTCTCGACGTTGCTGTTACTAATATAGAAGAAATGAAAGTTAATATGGAAGACAGCCTTGAAGTTGTAAACACAAAGAAGACTGTAGATTCAGATTTAGATAATGATGTCTCTGATGATAATATTAATCAAAATATGGATGATTCCTTAGTAGTCAAAGACCTAAAAATATTAAATTGCAATAATTTTGATATAACACATGAGAAAATATTGGATCACGATGCATATAAATCAAATAATACGAATCAATGCACTGATTCTAACTGCGATGTAACTTCAAATAATATTGTCACGCACAGCCGACATGATGATCGAACAGAAAGTAATGATCGGGTAACTGAATTGAGTTTACCTTCGCCTAATAATATGCTAACACATCAGTCAATTAATTGCCAATTCAAGGAGAACGAACGAGATACAGATTTTAATTCATCATCGCCTAGAAGTATTCGATTACTTAGCCCGAAAAGTTACTTATCAAAGCTACCTGAACAGGAAACTAAATTAGAACTACTTTCTCCCACCGACACGCATATGAATAGCAAAGAAGATGATGAACTTTCTGAAACCGTTGTTGAGTATAATTTACCTTTTGCGAATAATATGACAAAGAATTGCGCTAATACTTACCAATCTGAGGTTCCTGAAAAAGCAACTCTTAATCTGGCATCATTAAATAATATCACTGCAGACATCCCAAAAGATGACCAAACATATTTTTCACAATCTGCGTCTAGGTTAGATTTATCGCCATCAAATCATATTGAGGCATATGAACCAACTGATGACATTTTAAAAAATAATGATACGATAAGCTTACTGCAAGAAATATCAGATAATCGAATTGATGTATTTAATACAAAAGAGATACAACGTAAAGACGTTTTAGTAAAAGATGTTGAAGAAAACTCTGAAATACACGGTAGAGTAAAACTACCATTAGAAAGAGGTAAACATATAGATTTAGGGGTACGATACTTATCGTATGGAAGTAAGGCGATGTATTCACCTTGGATTCAAAAGCTATTGCTGTACTGTGAAGGAAATACTAAAAATATAAGTAACGAAGAAGAGAAATTTCCTACTAATTGTGCATTATTAAAAGCTGATACGGAACAAATAAAAACATCTCATTCTAATAATGTTTTACTTTGTAACATTGATAGTAAAACATTAGCTGGTACAAATAATCCTATTGAGACTGACAATCTAGATGATTTATCTGTGACAACAGAATCTTCTAAAGATGATATTAGCAATATTTGTAAAGACGACTGCAAGACTACTAAAGATGAAGATGATAAAATTTGTGAATCCGATAAACTTTATAATTCTAGCACATTTAAGGAAAATGACGAATTAAATCATATTATAGAAAGCGCTACAACAGATTCTCGAGACCAATATATCAAAAATAATATTGCCACCTCGACAGGGTCTTCATTAGCGAATGACTTCGAAAATCTTTATGATAAGCTAGGTACACTTTCTAATGTTGTAGAGGTTAGACATTGTCTGCCACCAGGAGTCCAAGAACGATGGGACACAGAATCTTATTGTAGTCATACAGCGCACGAGGAATGTGATAAACATTCTTATTGCAGGGATGAAATTTCTGGTCAATGCGATAATCAATCTTTCCAGAATATGGTGCCTGAACTGAATACAAAATTAGACTGCAAGGATGAAGTATCTGAGCGATGTGATAAGCAATTTGACTGTATTGATGACATGCGTAAGGAATTGGATACAGAATCTAATAAAAACGATCTAGTATCAAACCAATGGGACAAGAAATCTAACTGCGATGATGTAATTTCGGAGCGATCGGGTAATCAGTCTCACAATAGTGACATCGTACCGGAGCGATCGGATATTCAATCTAACAGTATTGAAATCGTACCGGAGCGATTGAATAAACGATCTGACTGTAGTGATGAGGTACGGATTCAATGGGATGAACAGCCGACTGCTAATGTTAGAGTAATGGACCAAATGGAAAAACAAACTGACTACAATAATCAAATAACTGCTAAGGGAGATAAAGTTTCTAACAGTGATGAAAAAATACATACAAAATTAGATAGGCATGCCACTTGTGACAATACAGTTGTCGAATCGACTACTATAATGGAAAATGATACATTTTCTTTAACTAAAGTGCAAACTACTGATCATACATTTTTGAATAAGAAGCGCCAACCACTTAAGAGATCATTATCAGATTCTGCACTTAACATTTATAATAATAATAACGAGCGTACGTCACAAGAAAACGAGGAAAATGTCCAATTTATATGGCCCTTTAAGCGCAGAAAAATTATAAATAATGATACTTTAGCTCAAGATCTTTGCAATATTATACACAATAATAGACGCAATTCAATTTCCGCTATTTATAACGAAGAAAATGTATCGTTTTGTATACTTATAGATAACGATTGCATTATAACCGAAGAAGAAAGTGACGAACAAGAAAAAATATGCTATACAGAGCTGTCTGAAGATTGTCTGGAGGAAATACACAACGAATGTACAAAAGATGAAGAAAGTGTAGTGACAATGACAGAAGTCATATCTGACATATCTGCTCCACAAGAAGAAATTGATTGCGAATATTCAGATTCTTTTGTAATGCAAGGTGAAAATGAAAAGCTTGAGGAATCTTGGGTAGCAGACGTAGCTTGTGTTGAGACAGTCATAAGCGACGATATTGCAGCAGACATCGAGATTAGTGAACCAATGTCGCCGAAAGAAGACCTATTATCTGATAATGATGAATCAGGCGTTTTTAGTAGCAGTGACCATACCGACAAGGTAAAATATATATATGGTGATAAAATGTGCAATGATGATGCTCAATTTGTAGAGACTTTATATAACACTCCACAAATGGATGTCAATAAAACTTTAGTTCAGAGAGAAACGCAGGTTTCAGGAGAATATTATGATAATGATTCATTAGAAAAAATTCTATCCGAATCTAACGATCAAGATTTATCACCATACGTGCCAGAATATATAGAACCGGTTTTTTCACCTGGAATCGTAGATGTTAAAGAAACTGTTGAGAACAAAGAAAACATGGTCATCGAAATGATCCCTCCTCTGCAAAACCAAATTAGCGGTTTCGACGTAGTGGACACGGGTATTGATCACCATGAAAATATGAAACTATGTGAATTATTTGATGAAACTCAAGATGATACCGTTCATTCCTGCGAATCTAGCGTTGATAATGTTTTTACATATAAAGAAAACGATGATAACACAAACTATACATCAAGTTCTCCGGAAGTGTCTTCTACTACATCGGAGGAGAAAAAATCGGCTATATTATTAAAAATTACAAACTATCAAGGTTCAAGAATATCACAAGTTAATGATATTAATAGAGATGTCAAAAGACCAAGTTGTAAGTTTACTGAGGATAAAGATTATGTGCAGTCTCAATCAAACTTTTCTGCACATCGTCCTTTATTAACAAAGGCAGCTCAAAAATACATTCCGCCACTAAAAGAATCTATGCGTGACCTAAAAGTTAAACTTTCGTTACCTCAACACAGCCTCATGAAACTAAAACAGCTAAAAATTTCCAAAGATGAACCAAAGGTATGTAAACAAAACGTTGCCGTGCCAAGAGTTTCTAAAAAACCAAAGCCCAAATTTGAAGATGTCCTTAAGAGTTTAGACGAAATACAAATTAAAATGCATAAAGAAAAAACCAAAAAGTCAAAGAAATCTATTCCTAAAGTAGTTATTAAGAAAAGCGAGAATGGTTCTCACTATGCTAGTACGTCAAATAAAGACGAATTTAACCCAGACTTAACAGGTAGGAAATGGCAACCGTGGGTATTTATAGAGAAAAACCATTTCATTGACAAAATGGCAGTGAAAAAGAAAACTAAAGCTATATATAGTCACAGGAAACGAACATACGTTTTAGCGGAGAAGTTTCAGAAATATAAGTCTGTAAACAGCGCTAAATTTGTGATATCGCCGCCGATATCAGACTGTCCGTCCTCAGGACTCAAATATACGATAAGATTGAAGCATAGCTACTGAGGTAGTGTGTTTTGAGTTCCTTGGGTTTGTCTATCATGTTTATTAGCCATATTGGCTATCGTGTTAATGGATCCCACCCCAATAAAGGTCTCGTATTATCATTCCTACGATTCCATTGTAGTTTTTATTTTAGTAGTTACCCGTATTAGTTTACTGTGTAGATTGTATAATGAAGCCAAATTCTGTACTAAGTGTGATATGGAAAAGAAAAAAGACATTGATTTACAATGTTTGATAGTGCAATTTGATCTGATTTGTATTTTGTTTGTATGTTTCATAGTTTATTGAAATCGTTTTACCTGCTGTCATTCCATTTTTATTAGTGTTATTATAATTATTTATTTTATAGAATTGCACCTTCAAGATTTTAGCTAGCCATAATTTATGAGTATTATGTTGTTTTATTTTTCAATAATACTGATATTTCTAATTATATTTTTTTTTAAGTATACTGTGGATTATATTTGTATGTTAGTATTGATGACTGTTGGTAATTTTTATGTAATTGGCGGCGGAGTTTTCTTGTCATACAACTAAATGTAACAATAAATTGTATATAGATTCTACTTAAATAGGAACGGAAGTCATAAAGGAAGCATGTTTAATAAATAAGATATTATACAATAGAAAAGCTTAAATCTATATTCTATATCGTATTTTGGTGTACATTTAATCAGAGTTTTATTTATATCATAAAGATAATCGCTCGAATTCCATAAATACACACGGAACGAAACCTCCTTTTGTCTTCCGTCGCCAAAGATGAGAATAGTGATGTTGTCTTGCATATTGTGGTGCTTCGAAGAGAGTCGGAGTTGGTACACCTACTGTGTGAATGATGCATTGGTTTTATATCTTCTGCTCAGTAAACAACCAACATACCAAAGATCAATCACCTTTGTCCAAAGAGAGACATGTACTACAGCAGAGGTATAAAGTCGATGTACAAATAATATGGTATTTATCTTGGCAGCTGTAATCACCATCGTGTAGATTTGACAAAGATGTCTGTTATATTAGTGTTAGTGCGGCCGGTACCTGCGGTACGGTCAACGATATTGCTCACATAAATTGTAAGCACATGTTTAATCATATCTGTGTATATTGATTTGACTGTGACATGTGTGTATGCTATTGTGTAGGTAAAGTACAAATATTGCACACTTTAATTATTAATACCATATAATCTTAACATGTATTTTTTAAGAAAATATTCGTTCAATATCATTCAATAATTTTGTTTGTAATGATGTTGCAGTGAAACAACATAGTGTAGGTAGGTAATAAAATTAAAGCGTGAAATAACCAAAGCCAATACTCAGAAATAATAGATGTTGAGAAAGTGTGTACGTAGGTACCTACTCGGCATTTATACCTACTCGGCAATATAGCGCTACCGCCGCTGGCGTCACACCGGCCAGGTAGACACAGTCATAATGAATATACCCAACGTAGATAGTGATTATTTATCCATCCATCCAGAATGTATGTCTGGCATATTTTCATATACGTACCTAAGTTGCGAAGTTTAAAATAACTGAGTGTTCCAATACAGGTACTTTGTTATAATAAATGGCGGCAATATGCGCCGATAGTGCCTTGAACATCATGCTGATATTATAATATAATATCAAGTGTATAATATTTAAGAATACTGTTATATCTTCATACATATTTGGCCATTCGATAAACATTTTGGTAATACCTGTTGATCTCATAAACAAGGCACTCAACCGTTTCATATTTTGCCTTATTGTGCCTATAAATATATTTTATTATTAAATACACTATTTTGATATCATGTACAGGGTGTTCAACTAATATACCAAATACGTGCTTTTAAGTCCTGCATACATGTATTTGCAAAGTGTTGCCTTCGTAGATAAAATATTTTAGGATTAATAAAACTAGTATAGTTGAAATATTTTAAATGTTATATTGAGTGCTCGGTTGAACTGTTTAATTTATTTGTAAATCATGATTATATAGTTTGAGAAAATGTACTATTAAGTAATAAACTTTAAGTTTTATGGATAATAAATGTACAAAGGTAAAGTTAAGAAACGCATTAATTATTTTTGTGTCCATTGAGGGTATTTGGACATAAACCTCATTTTATGTTGAGGCTGAATATTTACCAAATTTGTTTTCCTAGAGCCACGTGCATGTAATGTTTACGTGCGAGAGGCAGGACGCGCGCCTCGCGGTCTTGGCTCTCTCGCGATGACTGATGACTGATTACTTCACGTTTATTTATCCATACATAGTTTAATTACATCGTAATTTCGATACTTGTATGTTTGTTACGCACTATTGAGTGGATTGTTGTTTTATTTTCCTGCACTTGTTGGCCATTGTTATAACTTTAAGTTAATGGTATCTATATTCTATTGTGGTTAAATTATTTAATTAAGGGTTACGGATTAGTTATTACTGATTTTAAATATTAGATATTTGTTTTGTCGTTTAAATGTAAATGCATATCTTCTTATGGCAGTAACGCACGTGATAATGTATGGTGATAGATATAATATTGGACACACTTGCTCTAAAACTGAGTGTTTATTAACTAAAGTGTGACACAGTTATATTGTTAATTAATGGGAAGTAATTATGTATTACATTTTCGAGTGGTAACTAGTTTTGAAAATTGTTCTATAATTGACCAAATAAATGTGTTCTCAGTAAAATACGTTTATTATTTATATCAATATCATTTATACAGGTATGTTCACTTTGACGGCTTCTTGACGAATGGCGCTTATTAGTTCTTGGTTCACTATAAATATGAAGCGAAGTCCGGCAATCTGCATAAAATAAAAACAATATTATTTTTTACAAGCCAGAACTATATACATTTCTGTGGATAGTAAAATATTCTGCACCAAACCTTATTACTTTTATAATGGAAGGAAACTAGTATTTATAAATGAATTACCCAGCATAAGTAATTACGCTCATCAAAATTGGTACATTACAATACGTCATCCTGATAGTGAAACACCTAGTGTTTTCATTACTTACATTGTATAAACCAAAACATTTGCAGAGTAATGATAACGTAACGTTTAAAATTAGGTTTGCATACAAAAGGCACGATATAATCAACAAATGTAATGGTACGTAAAATATTTACCTCAATGATGCTGTTATTGTTCAGCTTTACTTTATTGCCTTGAAGCACTGGCCTCCCATCCACAAATATCGGTCGTTTGCCCTCCGATGACATGAAGAAGTCACCTCCGTTCCTCAACCTTATGGTGGCTTGCTTCCGCGACACTTTTGCCGCGGGTCCTTCCAGGCTAAGATCCACGTCGATTGCATGATCGCGAGTACTGCGGCCCACTGCGATCTATGATAAAAAAGACATGTATAAAAACAAGTTTTGAATAACATGTACGTGCGTACTCAATCAACATACAATGTTTACCTAATTAATATTACAAAGATTGTAATACGTAAAAAGTTGATTATCATTGGATGCGATACAAATATAACACCGCTGCATGCTTAATACGTAGGTAAACGAGACCGTACGTGCCTACGATGACATCGCGCACAGTATTCTACTAATTAATACCATAAGCCATAATACACTCGCTAATTGATATGCTTCATTAAGTGGAATGGATCGACGGAACATTTTAAGTCTTTTGACTATTAAACCCACCTCAGTATCTAAGCAATAATTCAAGACATTTTTCAAATTAAATCGCACAAAAACCAATAAACCAAACTGCAATAACTGACGAGTACATGGTATAAAATTCACGTTTTCCCCATAAATGCGTACCTGTTCACACAGTTATCCACGTGTAGTAATAATGTGTAACGTTATATCTTTCCTCACAAGCTTCGAACAGTCATCAAACTACTGAAACTACAGTACAAGCTTGGCGTAAAATCGTCGTTTATTAAACACGCACACAAGCAATTAAATACAATCGAAATCGGAAACTGATTAACGTTGGCACTCTGAAACGAATGGTTTTCATAATGGCCGATTTAAACAATAGCTGGTTATAATAATTAATGATTATTTGGAAGCGTCAGCACACAAAATTATTTATTGTAAATAGACTCGTCATGTCTGCTGCTAGACTGCTAGACATTCGCACTGTACAGAGAATATTAACTTACGAAATCGTATAGGTACCGCTATGATAATGACGAACATAGTTATAAAAAATGTGACATGTCATTAAAATATAAGGAAACAGTTAAACGATTTTACAATTCGTCGTTATGTGCGATTGTAGTTGACTGTACTATGAACGATGATGTTCATTAGTAGATATTGTTAATAATAAACCAGATAGAGTTGTTGACACACTAATTGAACAGATAGTGTTATCAAGTAACTAGATATTTGTAAAGCTACTTATAGAGTGTAAGACTCGCATCGGTATTGTTTGTGTGTGCATAAATTCTACTTGTGCTCTGTTTAAGTAAAACATAGAAGGTATTATAGCTATGTTATATAGGTGATTGGAAAATGTCCCTGTTTACAAAATCTGTCACTCGTATTATATATAAATAAGAAAGTGTGTTTGTTGGCTTGTCCTTCTTTCGCGTGTAATGGAAACACAGATCGTCTTGACTTTTTGGATAGATTTAAGTGTTTATGCACCAAAAAGTGATAATGTTATTGAATAAAAAAATATATACCAGGAAACTACCGAAGCCCAGGAATTTAAACTAATAAACTTATTTATTGTAATTTACAAGTTAACTTCAACAAACGTCCAAATTTAAGTGTTTTTAAAATTAGAAAATGCATTTATTGGTTTATTACTAGACAGCATCGCTTAGGGAGGTAGGCAGTTCGTATAACAGAATTTATGCGACAAAACCCTAGTGTGCGTGAGTGGTTGAAATTGTCACAAAATGTATATTTCCATAATAGCATTTTGATCAAGCTGGAGAAATGAAAGCCCTTCCCTGCAATGTAGAAATGCGTACGCTCATAAGTGATCATAGCACTACATAATTATCAGCATAGTATAGTGTATACTATACTGATGATAATAATATATAACGACGCAATACGACCATTATCTTTTATTACCTACACTTTTGTGATGGAATGGATTTCGCACTTAAACGTATTTATTTTTGTAAGAGACAAGTAATAGGTTTTTAACTGGAAAAGCCGCTGATAAGTGTACGGATGAGCCGACTTTACTGGAGCATTACTGCTATCTAACAGAAAGCCGATGTAAGACGGTAACAACACTGTTACTGCGTTTCGCCCGGTGAGTTGAAGTACCTGGGGCTCACATGTTTACCATAATATGTTTGTTTACCACCCTTGTTGTACTTCCATGTACATATGTACCTATATAAGTAATGTCATGTTATCCCAAATATGGGTTACCAGTCAATCTGGATAAGAAAGAACAGCAAAAAATGGACTAATTCCCTGTCTTTTTTTTCGACAACTTCCTCTTGTGTATTGTAAGGCTGACAAAGCGCGGATCTTATCCCGATTTTCCAATTGTTAATTTGCAATGATAGCCGTTTACAACGAGGTAAGCTTATTTTCCACATATAGGTACAGGATATACCTATATCCCTATATCTAAAGGTCATAAATCATAATATAAAAGCATGCCGAGTAGTTTATAAGATATAAACTAATATTTTCATATATCAATTTAATTCAGCCGTATGAAGCCCAAACCTAACCCTCTTATAAATTCACAATGTAATCGATGTTGCGCGATAAATAAAAAAAATATTATATTATAAATAGCACTCATATAAAATATAGTAGCATATAAAACACTTTTCACTTCCTTTATTTGTATATGAACGTGGTAATTTACATAGTCAAATACAGGAAATGAAATGTGTGCAAAATATTACGAGCAGCCTTCAAGCAAAGAAATGTTAATAACATACGAACAGACAAACATGACAATTAAATTATTGGTGATCTGCTTTTGACTAACTCAGTATTCGAATCATCTATTTTAAATTAACTAAAGGTTATTCCTATATTGATCATTTATATAAACAAACAACTTTTAGTCTTTTAGACGAGTTGTGCCTTCCATTAAAAAGGTTTATGTTTATCTCGCTATCTTTTGGGTCATAGCATGATTTTATTTGCAAATAATAGATGTAATACTGAGTTTAATGATCATTAGTACAAAATAGGCGGCGATACAAATTTTAAAGTCCTACCTCTTATAAATTTTAATATCCATTTTGACCTTGTTAAGTATACGTGATTTTCACTGAAAGGTCCTGTATGATAATTACCACATAATAAACTAATAGAAATTTTATGTAAGAGCCAAACGTTCAGCTCCTCAAATTCACAACAAAAATTACACATACAAATAATCGTGTGTGCCTACATATGTATTTAACAAAATACAATAGCCATCTTGATCAACTTCTCCTCATTTAAAGAAGATTAAGTACACTATCAACACCTGAAAATTACTTCGATAATTACGTTCGTGGTCCAACTTTATAGGTAGCGATTCTCTTCTATTCCCTCAGTGATTTGATAATAAAAAATCAATCAATCTTTTAAGCCAAATTGCCTTCGACAGATAATAGCTTCTTGTCTGGCGGGGTACGGTAGAATATCAATTTGTAAATTGTTACCTACATCTTTACCTACAGAAAATAAATGTATACAGAAAAATATGACCGAAATGGTCATATTTTTCTGTATACATTTAGTTCTTTAAGATGTATTATATTTTTGGTGGTACTAACTTAGACTTCATTTCAATGTTATCGACTTCCTGTTGTATATTTTTAAATTGGCGACGCATATATAGTTGTAGACGCATTGGGAACGCCAATTCGCCATAATTTCACTACCAAGAACTGCAAAGAGAAATAAACGGTATCGATTGTGCAATATGTCGACAAGCCTCGCCCTCATGTATTATTACTGCCACCCTTGTATACCTGTACCCTATACCTGTTGAATAGATTCACGTCCAGTTAAGTTCCAGGCTAGCTTGAACTTGAGGCCATTCTATATAAACTATTATACCAACGGCCTTTGAAAATAATAATAATCGATTTCTTGCGCAGATTAAAACGAAATTTTAACTTCAAAGTACTAAGTACTCTTTACTTTATTCTCTTTCACATTTCCATTCAAGCAGTCGTGAATTTTAGAAATAAACGATTTATAGTTTTTAAACAAGTAAATTTATGCTGGTGCGTCTTGGCGCACATGTGTCTACTGAATACTTGGATGAGCTAACCAATCTATAACGAATATACTACTGACCTTCGACGTTGTCGAAAGCTATGCAAATTACATTTACGTCTACCCTCCCCTACACTCGACTTGAGATATCATTAACCGAAGAATCTTTTATCTATAATTGTTTTATTATCAATTTAGTCTGATAACGGAAATAAATTGTTTGAGGGTAGATATTATTACGACATGCAATAAATTCATAATTCGTGTACAGTCGTATTATCACAAAAATTTCGTTCTTTTTTTATTTTACATCCTATTGCTAAAGTTATGAAAATTGTAACAAAATGATTCACTTTATGCATATTGTTGTCTTATTTCGTAAGACGGTAATTGAAATCAGGAGGTGCTATTGCATTAACTAAGTTCATTTGGCAACACGTCCGGACTTAAGCACGAATACCAGTGATTTGCAATTCAACAACAAAAAACATTCATTTTGTGCCTGAATTTCCAAGCGATTTACATTTCGGGACCGCGACTACTTTATAAAAGGACACAGATAATGCATTTACTTACATTTCGTGTTTAAACGTTTTACCTTAAAATGTTACGATAAAGCTTAGTTTTGGAGCTTTACGTACCAGTGCTTCACTATTATGTAAAGTGATAAAATTTTACACTTTTTTTAATACAAGCAGGTGCAAGCAAATGAATGAGATACGAAACATGTCTTGAGACATGTTTCGTATTCTATTTGTTCTTGTATTACTGCTTCACAAATATTTTAACTTTTATTTAAAACCATAATTGAGTTGTTGGAAAATATTATTGAATATAAAGTAAGAAAACGTGCGTTATCAATAAAATTAATCGTAAAACTTACATTAGCCGCTGATCGATCAGGATAAATACAATATCGAAGATTACGACTATGTTCAAGCAAATTATATCTTTATTTTTATGCATATCTTTATATAATCACAATAAAACGGTGCCCTTGGTTGTAATGATGGTAAAATATAGGCTGAAACATTTCATTTACAAAATTATATAAGTACCTATCTATAAACTTGACGCTACGAAACTTATCAACTGAAATGACTACTAAGAATAACTAATTTATTAGGGAACGATCGTACAAATGTAGAAGTAGAAATATTTCGCAAGTGTAGATTGTCACATATGGACAGGTGTCTCTAACAAAGAAGTATCCACAAATATTAAAGTAGGTAAGTATAAACAAATGAGTACCTCGGTAACACGTTTCTACACAACAGCGTTTGAAAGTTATTGGAAAATTACCAGCCGAATAAAACATTATGAGCTGTTCAATCAAAAGTACTTATTTACTTACTGAGTTCTCGACGCAATATACGATTACAAGTCGACACTCGACGTGTTCTTATCAATAAACTGAGATAATTAAACGCTTACTTATCAAATAAATATGCTTACTTTGAAAATATGTAAACAGCCTTCCGCGATAAACGTTGCTACATGCAGATATCATTCAAAGTAATGAATCGCACGCCGTTTATAAAAGACAAGTGTTTTACAGTCGACGGTCGCATAATACTCGCTTGTTATTAAAACAAAATTACGACACCTACAACGCACGTACGATGGAGAATTACTGTGAAACTTAATTACTATTTGTAACTTGCGCATAATCAAGCGACATTTTGGCCTCCACGTCCTCGAGCCTAACATCATTCTGCCCTGCTGTTCCTAATATTATAAGCGGTTTACGAACATTGCAGTTTAATTTATGTGAGTTCTTATTCGAATACAGGCACGACCACCTAACTTTTAGTTTAATTTGAATTTAGATTCCTACAATTTTAAATTCGAATTCACGTTAAACAAAACGTCGTTTATTAGTGTCGGTATTCGGTGTCACGTGATGTCAACGGTTTTCCTATTGTATTTGTTTACGGAACCCATTAGTGCATTAGCATTATTAGCGGGTTGCTAACGGTAACGTTGTCGTTTGTATTTTAAATTGTACTAACTGCTGCACCCGTTAGACGGTGACACTGCTCATTTATTCACAAGTAGTTTTGGAGTTCATCTGCCACAAACGGTGTTATAGCTGTTTGTTATTGTAGATATACATAGCGATAAGAGGTTCGCTCTACCCACTACAAATATTTGTGTTGCCTTCAAACTATTACAATATACATACAGTGACGTATTGAATTTAATTACACTTCCGACATTATTTACACAGCATTTTGTAATTACTATCTTTCATGTTAAGTAACTGAGGATTACGGTGTGAGCTCTGCGTAAACATACTATTGTTAAATGATAACGTTTTGCGATTTAATAATATTTGTTAAGTTTTATAACAAACACATTAATTTATAAATTAAGTAATAAGATTTACCTAATACAACTTCCGCACTGGATATTATTTTGGTTAAAAGGTTTTCTAAATATCAAAACAAATCTGGTTCTTCTTTGTCTTCGACAAGATTTGTTATAATTAATTTATTTAGATTTATGATTGTTTTACTATTAAGTATAATTAGATTTTAAGTAATTATTTATAGATCTGTACTTAGATCGAGGTGACCGCATAACCCACCATCCCAGTGGTGATAAAATTATAGTTTATATCGGTACTAAAGATCGACTCCAGCGATCATCATGAAATTTTGCATACCCTTTATCGGGGGTACAGAGATAAAGTTGGAGAAGATTAAAAGCAACTCCAATTCTACTTGAAAAATTATTAAAGACGTCGCCAACATGAAATTGACATACACTCCGCCAATTGAATTATTCAACATGGAATTTGATCCGATGTCCTCTGTTAATGCGGTAAACAACTTCTTTGCAGGCATTGGCAAAGAATTGGCATCTGCCATCCAAATTGATCAACAAAATTCGTCTTTTTACTACACTACCGGCGCTCACATTACTTGCGATTCCATGGGCTTATGTTCAGTAGACGACTGCGAAATAAACTCTATAATATCAAATCTACGGAATGATAATGCGCCTGGGTGTG
The DNA here is from genome assembly GCA_963675205.1 of Catocala nupta. Lineage (NCBI taxonomy): Eukaryota > Metazoa > Arthropoda > Insecta > Lepidoptera > Erebidae > Catocala > Catocala nupta. Next base: position 9,193,168 of record OY776080.1, read on the forward strand.
ATGGTATTCCGACCTCCTTTATTAAAGCGGCCAAAACAGATATTGTACCTCCAATCACGCATGTCCTAAACTTATGCCTATCAAATGTCACATTTCCTTCGATTTTCAAAAAAGCGCTGGTACATCAAATTCATAAGGGTGGGTACCGCGATAGTGTCACAAACTACAGACCAATCTCAGTACTCACCACCTTGTCGAAAATCTTTGAAAGGGCTCTCAATTCTAGATTAACTAAGTACTTAGGTAGATAAGCAAGGCATTTTAGCGCCTAACTAATTTGTAACTAATTTGGTTTTAGAAGAGGGATGTCTACTGAAGATGCAGTCATGGATCTTACGAACACCATAGTAAAGAACATGGACAATAAACTTAAAACTATTAGGTTATTCCTCGATCTCTCCAAACTTTTCGACACTGTCGCGATTCCTACTCTTCTAAAAACGATGGCACAGATAGGCATACGAGGACGAGCTCATGAGCTCTTTAGAGATTATCTCTCAGGACGTACCCAATGCACAAAAATCCATAATACGCTCAGTGTGGAGGTGTTGCTACAGGATTATGGTTTGCCACAAGGTAGTGCGTTATCCCCCACTTTATTTCTGGTATATGTAAATGACCTCTGTAAACTCAACATTCCCAATTGTAAGATAACTGCCTATGCCGATGACACAGCACTTTTAGTCCAAGGCACTACCTGAGACGAAGTGCGAACAAACATTGAGAATGCGCTTATAATGGTATTGTCCTGGCTTGCTCATAATTCACTCACTCTTAATCTAAATAAAACAAAATATTTAAGCTTTACGTCTGCACTATATCGCAACCTAATAAATCTCAATTCACAATTAAAGCTCATATTTGCCCTATAGACAATATCCACTCGTGCGATTGTCAATATATTGAACGTACAAATAATATAAAATATCTTTGGGTATACCTCGATAGTACCATGACTTCGAGCAAACATCTGGAGATACTCAAAGGCCGCACTCGTAAACTTATTTTTACACTTTTTTTTATAGTGGCTGGTTGAGAACTATTTTCTGCGCCTTAGCCCAATCTCTCCTCTCCTATTGCATCCCAGCATGAAGCAGTACGTTTGCAACTATTCTTCTTGCAGTTGAAAGAGCCCAGAGAGCAGTTCTCAAAGAAATGCTCAAGAAACCTATTTATTATATTTTATTGCGCTTGTACGACGAAGGCAATGTACTATCCCTGCGGCAGCTCTTTGTGTACAGAGCAATACTCCGATGTCACGCCACATTAACTTACGATCTTACAACAACAGTACGCAAACGCGTGAATAACAAAATATGTCCTTACACCATCCACAGGACAGCCATTGCAACACGGCAATATTAGATCCTGTGCCCCCGTTTGTATAACCTAGCCTGTGAAAGTATAAACATATACTCACTGAATACGGCTGACTGTAAAAAACTTATTTTTAGTTGGCTCGTAAAATTATCATACAGTGACACAGAAAGTCTTATGGAAAATCCGACGTAACACACAGAGATACACACGCAAACACACATGCACACACACAAAAACGCGCGCGCGCGCGCGCCCAAATATACATAACTCATAAATACATACATTTGCATGTTTCGTTTAATTTTTCACTTTTATTGTTATTATTTTAATTTAATTTTTATGTTAGTAGTATTTGTAACAATTCATTACAATACATTAAAATGTAAAATGTACAAACAATAGGATACACTAGGGGTGGAGACCTGGTGTTCTAAGATACAGGCATAAGCTTAGTTTAGGCACCAGTCTCCCACATTCATAACTTTTGTATTGTACCCATAGACTAAGCTTATGAAATGTAATGTGGTGAGAAATAAATCAATTTTATTATATTAAAATAAAAAAAGTACGGTTCATGAGGAATATAAAATTGTGGACATAATCTTTCTTTTTTAAAATTATTTTATAAGTAACAATACATAGTTTGACACAATCTCCTGCCAAACTACATTGCAGTTCGTCGGCAGTATTCTCGTGGATACATAAAAAGCCAATGTGATGTAATTGCAGATACGTAACATAATTAATTAGGTACTAATTTTAACAGTATAAGCATAGTGGACAACCAAAGCTTAAGACTCTTTACAATTACCATACATAATCTTCTGTAACGCGAGCGAAATCTAGTTTATATTAAACTAAGCAACGGAATCATTATTCATACTGTCTAAATTCATTGCCGCAGAAAAGATGATGTAGTAAGTTTAAAAGTCATTAACAAACCGATAACAATAATAAAACATATATTTACGTTGAACATATAGCCAGGGTACAATTATCGCAGGGTCGTATATACCAGCTCATATATAAATAAGTGCCGCCGATACGATCGCGGTTTTTATACATCAGATAACATATTCGACGTGCATTTCTGTTTATTATTACAATAATGACCTTTTTCACTAATGATAAAAATAAATATGGCGTCGTTCAACACACACAAATGAATAATAATTATTAAAATGAATAAAAATATTGAAAAAAGTACGTAGGTATTTACCTTTATTATTTATTTAAACAGTTTAGTTACCTTTAAGAATTAACTCAAATTGCATAATTGAAAGTCATTGGGGATAATTATATGTTAAACTTAATATTTTTATGTCAGTGAGGCACTTTATTAATTAGATTTTGTCAACATATTTATATCCTTCAGGAACAGATTTTTCCCAGAATGAAAGGTACCCTATGTTCTTTTTTGCACCTTTGGCAACGTGTATACGAAATTTCACGATGATCGGTCGAATAGTAAATGCGTTAAAGCATAACAAACAACTGACATTCGCATTTATAATATTACTAGCGATCGCCTAGTGGTCAAAATTCGACCAAAATTCCTAAGCTTGCCACTTTGTTTTCTGTTTTTCTCTATTACATATAAATAAGGTATAGGTAAACATAGTTACAAAGAATTGTACGACTTCAGACGAACAATGTCGAAATAATACGAACGCGATTCGACTGCGTGTGTCAAATGCATGGTTTTGTGCGTGTAGTGCTTTTTCATTAATTTAATGTATTTCTAATGCATATTTTATAAAAAAATTAGGATTCGCCCCTCCTTCTCCATATTAACTTTAACTGTGCCAAATTTCATACTCCTCCGTCCGCGCAATTTTCGTAAAAAGGTACAACGTTTTTGCTTCACGTATTAATATACAGGGTGATTTTGAAATCGTGTAATTCCTTTTAACCACGCATTCTACTGGTGATATAGAATAACCCTGAACATATTTTTTCTTAATTAGAATAATGGTTTCGGCAAAATTAGAGTACAGATTTTTTTCATGAAATGATTTCAAATAGTCATATTTTAACCACCTGACACAATCTTAATATTTTGCTGATTTAAAAATAATAACATAACAATAACTGATGTCGTAAATAATAGGGGGCAATAAAAAGGACCGCCCGTTATTATTTACGACATTAATTATTAATATGTTTTTTTATTTTAATTAGTAAAAAATTAAAATTGCCTCGGTTGGTTAACATATGACTATCTGACACCATTTCACGAAAAAAACGGAACATAAATTTTTCAAAAAAATTATTCTAATTAAATAAAAATATGGTCAGGGTTATTCTATATCACCAGTAGAATGCGTGGTTAAAAGGAATTACACGATTTCAAAATCACCCTGTATATATAGTTAGGATGACATCAAAATAGCATTGTCAGATATGTTAAGACTACACCGAGCGTAAGACGCGGTTGGACTGAATGACAGAGCTCGATATTCAAATCGGCGCGCGGCCGCCATATTAAAAGTGTATGGATTATGTTTCGTTTAAGCTGTAAAATAGGATAGATTTCTACTGTTATTATAATCTAAAAATCACGTACACGAGCTTACGTTTTTGCATTTTTCGTGCATTTTACGTAGTTTTGTTGGCGAAAATATTAATTATTTTAAGTTTTTTACAAGGAGTAATTGTAAACACATTCATTGTTATGGTAAATGTATATTTTATATTTGTATTACACAAAAAGTGTTGATTTTATCAACTTAACTGTAACCACCTGTTTTGTCACATTTCGCTCGTCGCAGTCCGTGAAACCTATAGTTTAAGATATGTTTATAAGGAACACATGAAATGTTTACTCGCACTTATATGCAAATCCCAAAGTTATGCTTAAATATGCAAATAAGGAATATGTCACAAGCATTTATTTCATGGTTCGAAGAGCACAAAGAGGTAAAGGCCCCTGTTTTTGTATTCAAACGGGATGTTGATGTTAATCCAAACCAAGGAGTATATGGGTCCCTTGAATAATCACCGACATAATATATTCCTTCCGACAGTGGTTCAATGTTGGTAAAGTACAGTTTGTAAAGTACAAACAAAAAAATGTTTAGACTCTTGCTAAATAATCCACCGCGACGGCGTTACCCGTTCCTAAGTTAGCATATTATGGATATTAATAAAGAAGAAGATGGCAGATATTTATATCAAGTACCTATTCATTTTACTAGTAGTTTAGCAGAATCGAGTATGACTTTGAAAAGAAGCTACCTAGATTACACATTTTCAAAAAAGTAGAGTAAAAGTAAAGAAGATTCTTTAACCTTTTTCAAGGTGTACTAGTTATATTATTGATTATGTTATCATTAACGATGCCCCATAAATGTAAACTATTTCGAGAGCGTATTTTTTTGTGTGTTCCTTTTATATCATGCGTAAGATTCAATTGATTTTAAACTAACTGTGGAGATTAAGACCACATTCTGTCCAAAAAACACAGACTTTGGTTAAACTATGTAAAACTATAAGCCTTTATAGTTTGAATTCATTAAGATTACCATAGCAAAGATCTACAGGTTTCAAAATGAAGTTTTATGAGTTGCCGCTTACCTTTACTCTAAGAATTCCTACTAGTATTATAATGTGGAAGTTTGTTAATTTGGATGTTCGTTACTCAATTACGCGTTAACCGCCGAACAGATTTGAATTATACTTGGCACAGAATAAGACCATATCCTGGATCATATAAGATTTGTCTAGCCATAAAAATAGCATGGAGGAATGGCAGTTTTGGATGTCAATATGCCATGATTATACGTTGAGCTGACAATTATCCTACAAGAGCCAAGAAGACACTGTCGAAAAATGGATAGATTGCGTAAAGGATGACGTGGCGAAAATTGGTGGTCATACCTACGCAATCGAAGAAAAATATAGGGAGTACGATGATAACACAAAAATAGCATGACATGTTTATGACGTAACGCTTTTGTACTTAGGACAATGGTTATAGAAGTAGACACAGGCATTTGGGTATTATGTAACTCCGTAATTATTATCCTTATAAAGATTTTATTATTTTAATTTATAAGTACATATATATATGTTTAATTTGTATATATTTACAAAAAAAAAAGGTATATATGTATGTTTATCCATTGTCTAGTACCCATAGTACAAGCTCTGGTTAGTTTGGGCTAGATGGTGTTGTGTGTATGTGGTAGAATATTATTATTATTATTATTATATATAATCTTACGCCTATACAGGGTGATTTTGAAATCGTGTAATTCCTTTTAACCACGCATTCTACTGGTGATATAGAATAACCCTGACCATATTTTTATTTAATTAGATTTATTTTTTTTGAAAAATTATTATTCCGTTTTTTTCGTGAAATGGTGTCAGATAGTCATATGTTAACCAACCGAGGCAATTTTAATTTTTTAGTAATTAAAATAAAAATTCATATTAATAATTAATGTCGTAAATAATAACGGGCGGTCCTTTTTATTGCCCCTTATTATTTACGACATCAGTTATTGTTATGTTATTATTTCTAAATTAAAAAATATTAAGATTGTGTCAGGTGGTTAAAATATGACTATATGAAATCATTTCATGAAAAAAATCTGTACTCTAATTTTGCCTAAACCATTATTCTAATTAAGAAAAAATATGGTCAGGGTTATTCTATATCACCAGTAGAATGCGTGGTTAAAAGGAATTACACAATTTCAAAATCACCCTGTATAGCTGAAGAGATTGGTAGCGAGAATTTGTCTGACTTGGGAGTCCTAGATTAGTCCCTAGCTTATATATGTTTTTAAAACAAACCTCATTACTTATATAGTCAGTATAAAGATGTCAAAAATATCATTAAATGACTCAAAACATTGACACACATTATAAATGCAATTATTTAGCAATATGCGATTTGTTTGACTCACTGCAACAAACATTATTACTACTTTCAATGATTTTAATAAAACGTCGCGTATCGCAGCCATTTTCCGTATTCTTATGCGACATAAGTATACGGAAAATGGCTCGACAAGTACTGATAGATTTGAAGTACATTATAATTCTCGGAACATAATTCTATCCAATAATAACATGTTTCATAGATTTAAAGCGCGATACGCTTTAAATAGTATGCTATTATTAATAACAAGAGAATATGTATAAATAATTGGTTTTATTGGTGTGGCTATCATACAAATGTCAGATGTGTTTACAAAACCTAGTATAGTCCATCAATTACAATTATATCTGTTTATTTTAAATACAATGACCTTAAAACACAGGATGCTCTATCTATATAATGATACATTAAACGTAATAACTATTTTTTTTTTATTCTAGCTTTAGTCGCAACTCCGCTCTCATTACTCTAAGGCAAAAAATATTTCATAAGCACCATGCTTACTTTCTTCGAGATAAATGGCTGTGTTTCTTGCCGATCCATTAAGCTTAAAATATCCATCCGTTATTACATGTTAAAAATACAAACGAACAAACACTTTCGCGATTATAATATCAGTATTTAATCATGCTACACTTCAACTACTTTTTCACGATTATTGTCTCTACACCTTTGTAATAAGGAATACATTTAGGTACTCAAAGGATGGAGGCGAACTTAAATTGATTAACATTAGAATATATCTGAGTATGCCATGTCGAAATTTAATATCTATCTATTATATCGACTTTCAAAACAATGGTCGCACTATGATACCTAGTATTGCTTCGTAGAAACTCCTGCAATTAAAGTTACAGAATGTAAGTACACTTAGACTAAGACGAGCTATCTGCCATCGATTCATTTGTTGCGTACGAGGATTTACACTTCAGGCAAAGCAGTCGATGAAACGACCGCCTGCCATCCTATTGTGAAGTCATTATATTTGACTCAGTAAGGACAAAAAGGTCCTTTTAATCTCAGGTCTACTAACTTGAGTATTACTTTTATTTTTATTGTAATTGTTATGGTGTGCAAGTAGTTTGGTAATGGATTCATCTCTTCAATTAATGTTTTTTTACTCGGCCAGTTTGATTGGAGATTGCTTAACGACCTATACACCTAGAGTTCAACGTTATTTAATCTGCCTTTCATTACACACTTTTTACAGATATAAAATTACATGATTACATTTTTATCTATATGGCTATATCGATACTGATTAAATAATATACTACATTGAAGGGTCAAAGGTTTGTTTATGGAACCTTTGGACAAGAGACACAGGTTACGTCTTATATTTGAATATATATAATAAATATCGAAAATAGGTATAAGCAAAAAAGGCTATTAAATCTAAAATAAAACGATCATTCGTTTATTTTGCTACCTTCATCAAAAGCCATAGAATTTCGTAAGTCGCGATGTTCGTAATTTTCTGCAAGAAGCACGACTGCATAATTTTGAATGAGACCTTCATAGTCAAATTATAGTGTCTCAGTTGTCGCGCAAACGGTTAGTGGTTAGTGTTGAATTCAAACAGCACGAGCCGAGGAGACAACTCATCGAACCGTGACTCTAACCTGAATATTTAGATCCGGTTTGTTATGAACATATTTTATTAACACGAGAACCAACGCCACGCTCCAAGAAACTTCCCAAAGTCAATAACTTTAATACCGTGTATTAATATAAGGCCTAGCACAGACTAAGGACTTATTCGGTATGTATGACGTCAACGTAATAACGTTCCCTCTCCTTTATCCACACGAGTGTCCCTCTCTACTAATTTGTTTAATTCTACCTTTAAATCGAATAAGGATTAAGAATTAGCACTGAGTAACGAAACAGATGCGTAATAAAAAGAAAATGATATCTTACACGAGTTCTTCACTTTGACACTATATACATTATAAATGTATGTAATTATTATAAATTTTTAAATATAAAAATGATATGTGTACTACGAGATGAGCAAGTATCAGAAACTTCGCCGAGTGGATTCACCGGACATTGACCAAGTTCCACAAGTTTACCATTCCATCCTCTATTGATACATGTTGTTTTGAATATCCAATTCACTGGTAATGCTCAAACAATCGCCTTGTTATAAACGAATGTTATGTAAACACACAGTCGTCACCTAACGCTGGCCATTTCTCAAAACACGTACATACGTACCACATTGAGACTTACCTTCGCTACGTACTTCTTACTAACGTAGAAGTTAATTGCTAGCAGCCAGACCGTTTAAAACATTAAAACTCATATAAAATTAATGAATTTCATCGTAATTATAAATAATTAAAGATATTCTAGATCGCCGGCATAGATAATTTGATTATCCTGTGCGAAATCAGGACCAAAGGATGTTTTAAATGTGTTATTTACGTCTCGTTTTTGTATTGTGTTAATAATAAAGTAAAATACTTATGCATACATGTACCGACTTAAATAGCTACAAACTGACTATGTACCTACTTTAATAGGCGTGTAATTAATAAAATTTGCATTGTATTAATTAATTTGCTACTGCATAATAGCGTCACAATCAAAATTACTTGGAAAATAAAAAGAATGGCCTCGTAATACGGTGTAAATGACATTCTCAGTGAAAAATCGACGTTTGTGGACAGGATGCGTGACCTGAGTGTAACACTTTGTGACCTACATATATAACATTACAGTGATCTTTAAATATACGATAATCTAATAATTCAAACGCATTGTTATTTTCGATACACGGAAAATACAAATTAGTTAAATAGTGAGTTCAAATTTTCAAATATAGATCTGTAGGACATAAAAATAAAATGTTATCATAAAAATATTTTATATCAGTCATTCTAAAGAATTACAACGAAGGCATGAGCGCACTAGAATATTCCTCTGATTGTAATACTCCTACCAAAAAGGCAACTTTTCATTCAACAAGTATGGAATAGATTATTTTGTTCTTCAGTCTATACATGGCAACATAAAATGATAACTGGCCGAACAGTAAATTATATTAAGTAAATAAGAAAAAGAAAATGAAAATGAAAAAACGGATCCGTTCTGACATTCATTATTCGTGTTGAGTAGGACATTAATACCATTTCTTAGAGTATTGTAATTGCCTGGGCGAGAACGAGACAAAGTTATATAAGTACACTGCGTAAGACGCTGTCATTCTGACCAAATTCCACAATTAATATTGATTAATTGCATAGCCAATAAACTTTGTTGCTATTAGCCATCACTCAACACCATAATCGTACTTGACGTATCATACGCCATGAGGAGTGAAGAAGATTCTATGTGTATAAGCCGGACAGATTTTCATTCAGTCGTTGTAAATAAAGCGCAAACCCATTATTTGGTTCAATAATTATTATAACAGATATCCGGAAAATTATTGGAAAGTCAAAATAAACAACAGCACTTTTATTTGTGGCCAAGATACCCTTTAGGATACAAAGCGACCATAGCTCCTAGATATTCGAAATTATTTAAAATAGTTGACACCATAAGTTATTCAAAACGAGGCCAATCGATATATGACGATGTAAGGCTAGATAGTAAAATGAATAGATATTTTTACTGTACATCGACCGATAGTGGTGACCGTGTCATTAGGGGTGGGCGGCGGCCTTGAGACCGATGTCAGGGCCCATGACTATATCGACATGCAAATACCATTGGCTGTATCGTCAATATCGAGGGACAAATATGTATATACTGCGCTTCTATCAATTTAAAAGTAATATGCATTAACATTCCACAGGTCTGTCTGAAATGCTTCAGAAATAAATTATTTTAACTATGTACCTACAATGTGTTGATTTTATTTGTAATTTTATGATTCGTATCAAACTTTTAGGATCAGCATACTTGAACCTTTAGGTCAATTTAATCACAGAATATAAAACACATTTGTAAATTTAATTTAATACCGATTACTCTATGCAGTTTTTGGTAGCCGATATTTTTCGGTAGCGAATTTAAACGTTATTTAAATCAGCTCATTTTTGATATCAACCAATTACAACAACCAAGTACAAATAAATAATATAAAATAAATATATATTCAACATACTACGCATTGATCGATGACTATACCTATATAACACACCTACCATAGGCCGAATTACATATCAAGTACACAGCCTTGTCAGTTGTGTTTCGTACTTCTCAACACAACTACACGCGATGTTTCTCAATACGTACTATATTAATGCTGGGTCGGTATTATAACTACTCAAGATTTAATATAGATGCATGAATTTATGACGTTATTTACTGAAATGATAGCAGATACATATATAATACTAGACTCGTAAATGGCCGAAATCTGTTAATTTTAAAAAATACTTAAGAGTAAATAATTATGCCGATTGCAGCTGTTTTAATGATAGATGTGTCTTTCGCTGAAATCTTACCGTATATTCTGCACTACAAGTTCAAATTGTCAACAAGTGTCCACTTTTAGGCAAAATAGATTGTGCAGTCAGATTTTCCATGTCAGTTACTATGGTCGTAACATATCTAAGTACATAATATAATTGGCTGTAGCCAACTACTATTTAAACAATCTAAAGCACGACTACAATCCTTTACTATAACTGTTAATCAACTCAAATTGTTTGTAACAGGATAATTACCATCTAGCTGGCTTCGGGAAGGATCGTCATGAAGTAAATATCGACAAGTTTTAAACAGCAATAATTGCAACATTTATTACTTTTAAATGTTATATATCTTTTTGGAATACCATTTCTAAATGACAATATATAAAATACGAGTATATGACTTTCTATCGTATCGAGTACATAGGGTAACGTCTATTTGACGTGACGGTATTCAGAAACAGAATAATATACCTATTTATTTTACTTTAGTTATACAGGTGCTTAGACTATAATTCACCGAAAGTTTGACGTTAGATACAATAACACTGGGAAACCAAGAAAAATATATTACCTGCGGCATTAATTTTATTACTGATTTTAATAAACACCTTCATCAGTCATACCCGCAATGTATTTACTTTGTATGGATTGACTCTGGTTCTTGAGATATGCTACATAAAGAACGGTTCCATCAGGACATTAGAACAATGAAAGAAAGATAACAAGGCCGATGGGACAGCCTTATGATGGCTTACTATTGCTTGAGTTTAATAATCGATTGTCATGAACATAAACACAATAGAAAAGCTTACGCATAAAGTTTTTCTAATAGTATTTTTTTATGATTTTTTGTTAATAGCATATTTATTAAGTTTTCTTGTCGTTATTATATAGCCACTTTTAAAATACATATTTAATATGTAATTGTATTTTTATTTCGACCTTCTTTCAGTCAAATAGTTGTAAAGTCTTATCTCATAAACTAGAGTCAATTTAAAAAATCTGATAATTTTCCCGAATTCAGCATACTGAATTTACACAAAATTCACTTCAACTTACCATGTCATAAAATGACTGTTCCTCAGTGTAATTACATCGGTCACAACTAGAATACTGAGAGACACTACGGCTTTTAACTTGGCATTGCCGACGTGCTCTTTTCTGCCGGCTCATCAGTTTAGAGTATTAATATTTATCAGCATCAATACGCATTTAATGAATCCTGTTCGTACACATATGTATCATGATTCAGAGATCGCGATAAGCTGAGAATACATTATTTTTTTTAATATTATTGTAGCATCCTTAAAAGAAGATGTGTATTAAGATAGCAGCATACTATCAAAGAAGAAGCCCTCTTTTACTGTGTAAAGAGTACATCCTAGAAATAAACAATAAATCGACACGTATATCTTAAAAAAGCTGTCGGTCTCTTTTTAATTAATCGACATCTGCGTGAGAAACGAAACATGAATGATGTTCGCAAAGTACTCATTTTGGCAAAAAATTTGTATAGCTGATAATTCGTGAACAACCTCTTCATGTAGTTGTGCGTCTTGTGGCAGATACAATGTGAAATGATTGCTATCTTATTATTTTCGTTAAAATACTTATGCAAACTAGTTTTATATGAACCAGAGCCCTCATTTTAGTTAAACTTAGATGCCAGCTATGCAAGTCGTTCTGCAGTACAACGCTACAGTTCGCTGTTTATTGCCCACGGCATGCAGATGTCATTCATATTTTTTTTAGTTAGGACTAGTCCTTAGTGGTTATGCAATATTAGTCGATGAATCACTTACCACGATGCCATAACCAAGGTTTAAAAAAATATGGACTACGTTTTACTCATTTCGCACGTAGTGCATCAATATAATAACGATCTGCATTCAATTATATAATTATGTTTCAAACTTTATGATAAAATGCCGGTTGCCAAACGATCACCATTCCGCAATTTTATTGACGTAACCACGTGTTTACAATTTACGTCAAGTAAGAAAAAATATACATATAATACCATTTTGTATTACGAAATTTTACCCCATTTTGAGCCTGGCTTTTTTCTGCAGTATTCGTTTGGATGTCTTTCATAAAGTGCTAGTTAATTCATATAGCGACAATATATTATTAATTTTTTAAAGAATGCCATTGAAAATTAATGTGGTACCGCTGAAAGAACGCAAACATAGTTAAGTAAAATGCATCAGTCTCTAAAGTAATGTCGCAGAGTCTATACCTTTGTTAAGTCTTAGACATAATCAAATTAAAATCGTCGGTACCCGTACATGTAATGTCCAGTTAAGTTATATAATAATTATAATATTATTGTAGCTCCAAGGTGCATCGTAAGAACCTATTTCTATTAATACAATCCTGAAATATGTCAATTACTTAGAACCTTATGGAATTCTCAATGTCAAATTATTGTGGCTGCATATGGCATTAAAAAGTCTGTTTAGCCTGATCAATGAAACATTTTAACCTAAGTAAATTTAATCGTTGTCTAGTCCTAATCACTTGAATCCTTGCATTAAATACCCGGCAGCGCTGATGCAAAAAAACACGTTATTTTACGTTGTTCAGTAGTAGAGAAAGTCTTAGGACACAAGCGATACAGTAACAGAATGCATGCAATCTGTTATATAGATTTATTATACTAATTGCATAAGTTTCATAGATAGTAACTTGAGAATTGCGCGTTGCTATTTTGCCAATTACATATTATATGCAATATTTATGATCGTTCATATCAGCAGCAGTTGGGGTAGGGCGCGGTAAAGAGAACGCGTTTGATCGCCAACTGCGCGGGGAATGGGATAGCATATTTTTCAATATCCAGACTATATCTCGGAGATGGTACGATACCGCGGTCGAATTATTGATCTATTTAATGAAAGTGCATCACAGTGCACGACGAGTTAAAACATTCGAAAACCTACGGCCAGAGGCGTGATTAGATCTAAAACTGGTACTGGTTAAAATTAATGATATAGGTACAATAAATAACAAACCCTACGAATATGATTGTATTTGTTTTCTTTTGTTTTTGTTCTATAGCATGAGCATGAGAGTTATTTATAACTAAAATATCTAAAGACAAAAGTTTTACACTATTCGGAAGTATGCTGCCGAATATAAAAAATAATGATCTGCTATTACAAAAGCAATTGTTTTGCACCTAAACCACCAATGATTTCCAGGGGATAAGTAATGCTGCATACGTCATTTGTCACTGGTCTGTACTTTATAACCATTACACGATTTATAGACGTACGTTGCGACTGCTATTTTAAGTTAAAGATAGGAAGTAATAGTAGTTTCTAGAAAATAGATAGGTAATATAAATACGTGACGATGGTTATCTTTCAATACTAATATGTAGTATTGACATAACATAAGATTGATTGATGTCTGCGTAGACACAATAAGTAGACCTCCATTGCCATGGAAACTATAATAAAAAACATACTACATATTGTGTACCTATATGATATTTACATAACACGTATTTTCGGTCGTACATACCCACATTCATAAAAATAATTACTTCACTCGCCTTCAACAAAAATAAACAAAACTGACGCGGACTAAGTATATTAAAACTAGAATAAATATGTATTAAAAATATAACGAACTTCTGAGCGAAGATAATAACAGCAGATCGTATGAGTTTTAAAACTAAGGAGAGAATAGAATACAATTATAAGACTGCGCTTTGAGAATATAGGCGAGTGATGGGCATGGCACAGACACTGGTTTAAAATCCAATTGGAAGGATTACGGCAATAAATTATTAATATCTAAGAAAGGGGTATTTAAAGATGGCAATGTATCGACTTTGCATATTTCCTAAGAGTAGTATCCATCCACTAATATTCTAACTATTCACAAATTGTTTATTCTGCATATTGTATTAAAGTAATATGCTTTACTTAATTTAATACCTTTGGACAGAGAAGAAAATACAAAGCATGCCTAGATATTCAAGAGAAACATGCTTTTGTGAATAGATATTGTTTCCTGGGACCATATTTGTTTAATCAATTCAATAATATTTTAAACATTTATATGACAACAATATGTTAGCCAAGTATTTATAAACACTAATCTTCTGCGATTCAGAGAACTTGCTTATAGTTGTGAAATAAAAACCATTAATCAGTTATTCAATACATAGCTTATTTTATTATTTGTGAGCACCTCATGTATAAAGTTCTGGTGATATTAAAATCACTTGCATAAAAATTATTTAATCGAGATTCAGCCTGAAATACAGTTCTAACTTTTTCTATCCGCGATGTTTCGGATGCTTTTCAGCAACCATGGTCACAAAAAGAATGGTCTCATGTAAAACAGTGTAAATTGAGCTATAACTTGGCAGTCTATTTCTATATGCCTATCGTATCTGCTGAATACGCAGATGCGACAGGCAAAAATACAGACTGAAGACATAGCATTCAATTATTTAGTTTTTACCTATTTGATACGGACTGTAGCAATAAATTATCCGTTTCAATCGTAATGTATTTTTATTTGACTGCCTCTGTGGCGCAACGGTAGTGAATGCGACTGCTGTGCATGAGGTCTCGTGTTCGAATCCTGGGTCGGGCCAACAAAAAGTTAGTTAGTTAGTTATTGCGTTATTCTGTTAAGAAATCTCAATACGAGCCCGGAGTTAGGAAGTGTTAGACACCCCCGTGCCTCGGAAAGCACGTAAAGCCGTTGGTCCTGCGCCTGATCTCTCTCCGGTCGTGTCGGATTATCCGTCCCGTCGAATCATGAGGGTTAGGGTATAGAGAGTACACCTGTGTTTGCGCACATACTTGTGTATATAATATCTCTTACGCAAATGGCCAATCTGCGTTAAGATTGGCCGCCTTGACCGAAATTCGGTCAGGCGGACATTATTATTATTTAGGTTATCATTTTACTTGAACTCTGAATCATGAATTAAGCTTAGATTTCAAAAAATGTAACATTGACCTTCCCAATGTCAGCTGCAGCTTTACATTCCGAAAGAATATTAAGAATATCGTACCAAATCAGACAGCAAAAGCATTTACATGTTAAAATGTAACTTATTTGCATGAAACGAGTATTATTCATACGATAGACTATACATATTAATCTTAGACATGAATTTTATCGTACTTCCAAACCAAAATGATACAGAGTTCTCCCGAAACAAAAAAAATGCAGTGTATGACCATGAGAAGACTTAAGCCCAATGGTGCCATAAAGGCTGATGAAATGATGATTTATTTGTTAACGTCATGTTCATATCCCCGAAAAGTTAGGCTGAAGTATAAAGCACCCAATAACTCGCCAGTTATGTGAGATGTAATCGGAAGCCGGCCTTTAAACGAAATATGCGCAAATTCGTTTTTGACTGCACTTGATGTGATTGTTAAGACAATATAATTATACTATATAATGCATAAACATGTCTAAGATATTGGTTTATATACCTAATGCCATTTAAAGATTTCGTTCGTTGATACATTCCATAATTATCTTTATATATATAATTCTTCTGTACGTGTGTTGACAGTGAACTCCTCCTAAACGGCTGGCCCGATTTGAATGATTTTTTTTGTGTGTTTCAAGTAGATTCGAGGATGGTTTAGATTTGGTACTTTTTTTTTTCGCCTGTACAGGTCAATGTCTGTCAGGACAGCTAGTATTTATTATATATTATGTATTTATAGTATATATAATAATATATACTATTACCGTCAATCCATTCCAACGTCAATTTAGTTAACAATTATATACAAAGCATCTAACAAAATACTAATACTAAACCTACTAAGAATATTAACTCTATATAACATTTGTTTACATCAATAGATACGATACATTTATATCCTCTTTCCATCGACATATACTTTTTTTATAACTTTATAACAAATACAGCATCATGTATTAATAATTACTAAGGGCCGCCTAGAGGTCATCATTCGATCATCATTGATTTAAATTTTAAGTTTGATCGTTATTAAGGTTTTATTGTCTATATTTTATAATCATTTTCATTTAGATTTCGCCAAGGCTATACAGGTTAAAACCTATATTTTCAAACAATTTATTATTTACTTGACTATAATCTTTCATTGATGATATTCCTAGGCTTGCTTCTTTGTTTTCTTTTTTTCTTTATTACATATACATAAATAATGTATAGGTAACCATAGTTACAAAGAATTGTACGACGTCAGACGAACAACGCCGAAATACGACAAACGCGATTCGACTGCGAGCGTCAAATACATGGTTGTGTGCATGTAGTGTTTTTTTAATGTATTTCTAATACATATTTTATAAAAATATTAGGATTCGCCACTCCTCCATGTACACTTTAACTGTGCCAAATTTCATACTCCTCCGTCCGCGCAATTTTCGTAAAAAGCGGTACAAAGTTTTTGCTTCACATATTAATATAGGTATAGATAATATTGGCATAAGCTGTCACGTCACATATATTACCAACGGAGCTTCTAAACGTAAGCTTTATTTTTACTGCATGTAGCTGCTGCGGGGTCAATGTTTTCATCCATATTCTGGTTAGTTCAGTCAGTAATTGTTTTAGATAGCAGATATTATATAAAATATTCACATTAATTCTATAATATGGTTGTTAATGCTGGCCATTATATTGCAGCTACACATTTTAGTAAAAATAATTAAAGCCTCCACATTCTGCGAAAGCCCATAAAAAAATCGACTGACGAATTTTTGATGCGCTTTTCACGAAGGCTAATATGTGCTTTATGAATCAATATTTTCTATCGATTACTTAATATTTAACAATCAAAAATAACGAACTAATTATACTTACATCGGGGTAGTCCCTTAAATATGCGTTCTAAAAAAAATACCTCACAGTAGGTCCAGCGCAATTTTCGCGCGACCGAACACATTACAAAGTGAAAAAACCGTTGGACGTACGATATTATATGATATATAATACATTAATTATATCATTAATAATTCACGCCGATGAAAAAGTAAAGATAGACAAATAATACCATAGTTCAGAGCTGAAATAACCACATAACTTTTTAAGGCTGGCAACTTAATATACCACGGGTTCTTGCCCGCTTATTATTCGTTGACTGTGACACAACCAAATGATTTCATTATCTCTTTCATTTGCGTTTTAGAGTTCGAAAAAACTTTCATACAACAGCTTGTCCGTCTGTCTGTTATACAACTTTCAACTCAAGAACCGTAAGAGCTAGAGACTCGCGGTCAACGCCATTCGACTCATCATAGTCGACATACCACGAAATGACTATGACCTTTGTCCTCTGACCCTCAACGTGTGTCAACGGTCACATGATACCATTTTTTCGAACTCTAAGATTTTCGGCAATTCATTGCTTTTTCGAACTCTAAGATTTACGGCAATTCATTGCCGTTTCTCACTTGTTTACGTATGATGTAAGTAATGCATTGATATACACTTCTCATCAGAAAAATCGAAACACTTCCGTTTTTATGGTTTCTGTCCTAATTTAACACAAAAGAGGTCTCATTCCATAAAAAAATAACATGATTGTATAGCTGGCAGTTTGGCCATTACAGTGATAAGCAAAAATTCAAAATTAGAATTTCATTTGTTTATCCTATAAATGAAATGATTCACTGTTTTGAGCCAAATGTGTGTTTAGAGGTGGAGTACATTTCACCTTTGAAAACTAAAAATTAGCGAAATCTTTTTGTTCCGTGTTCTATATACTGCGTGTGTACTGTGACTTTGGGACGACTGAAAAAGTTTTTCTAAAACATATGGATATTTCGCCCGCAGAAGCCGCCCAAGTGGTGGCATTGCTGGATTCTGGACTTAGTCAGCGTGTTGTGGCTTAAAGATTGCATCTAAGCCTGTCGTCTGTTCATAGAGTCTACAAACGCTATCAGGAGACTGGTTTGTTCACGCGCCGTTCAGAATCTGGCAGGAATCGGGTCACTTCTGAGCGAGATGATCGATTTGTTGTAACAACTTCTTTACGAAATCGACGCCTTAATGCTTTTCAACTGCAGCAGCAGCTTCATGTTGTACTATCAACTTGAGCGACGGTTGACAACTCCTAAGGTTAAAATCGCATAACAGGCCAATACTCGTTTGCGTTTAATCAGCGCCGACGGTAAGACAGAGCTTGTCTTTGTGTCTGGGCCACGTCTGCTTGCACTAAACAGTCATCGGTACATCCAACAGTGTCTTGAGCCTCACGTGATGCCCTATGCACATTTTATTGGCAACGGTTTCATATTCATGTACGAAAATGCTAGGGCTCACACCGCGAGCGTCGTACGAGATTATGTTACCGAAGTCGGTATCTCCATTATGAAATGGCCAGCAAGAAGCCCGGACATGAATCCGATTGAACATCTATGGGATGAATTAAAGAGACGAATTCGTGCAAGAGATCCTGCCCCAGAAACATTTAACCAGCTACAAAATGAAATCCAAGAGGAATGGAATGGAATGCCACAACATTTGATCGTGACTCTCATCCGATCGATGAAGAATCGTATGGAAGCAATAATAAGAGCTCGGGGAGGGAATACAAGTTATTAAATAAACGTTTCTTAGCTTTTTTTTCTTTTACGTGTGTTGTTTTATCAATTTCCTTCATACTCCATACAGGGTAAAAATGACTTGTTAAACAAAATACGAAACCTATGAAAATTTAATTAGAATTTAGAACATTAACATTAGGGTTCGAAACCTCATATTATTCACTATTAAACGACATTTGACATATTATATTCCTAAATATACACATTTTTCTGACAATCCTTACAAAACATAAACTTGCAAGATGTTTCGATTTTTCTGATGAGAAGTGTATTATGAGATAATTTCGTACTCTCCACTGTATACAGCGTGTAACAGACAGGTGTGGTCACATTATAGGGCCGTAACGTATACCTAATAATAACCTAGGCCTATTCTCGGATCAAAACCAATTATTTTATGTAAATTTCAAATATAATAAGTATCGACTAGATTATGCTGATATTAAAGCGTCGATAAAAAGAAAATTTTGACTCGATTTGCCATTGTACTGTATTATGTGATGCTTAAATATGACAACACCTTTCTGTTCCACACTGTATATAAAAGTGTGATGATGATAATGCTAGTATTTACAAAATAAATTATATATCTAAAACGGGTGCAAAATGCATTAATATAATTGAAATTAAACTACTATATACGGATTTTATCGCGTTGTTTATTAAACACTGTATTACATAATTTTGAATCTATTACACTACTACTACTATTGAATTTTACTAATTTATAAGCTAGTAAAATTATTTAAACTATTAAATCTATTTATATTTAGGTTTACACTTTCCCCGACGTTTCGGTTGCTTTTCAGCAACCATGGTCACGGAGAGTTTCCCCGCTAAAAAGCACCTAAATATAAATAGATTTAATAGTTTAAATAATTTTATTAGCTTATAAATTAGTAAAATTCAATAGTAGTAGTAGTGTAATAGTTTCAAAATTATGTAATACAGTGATTAATAAACAACGCGATAAAATCCGTATATACCTAGTAGTTTAATTTCAATGAATAACATTCGCGTAAACAGAAGACAATATTATGCATTAATATAATTTTAATAATTCAATATTGCGTAGCAGCTATAATCATTACAATAGTATTTATTAAGTATATCATCACCATACTTATATAGTAAAGCCACAAGACTGTTAACCTAAACCGTCTACGAAACAGACACTCTGAAGAAGTACGCCCAGCGCGACAAAGATAAGCATAGAACGTCAGATACTAATGTGTTTTGCAAAGCGCAAAGCGTATTCGCTTAGTGTTTATTTCGTAGCTCTCGATAAAAGTGGTCAATAAAGTTTAAGCGATATTGCGCTGCACTATTGTGCTTAATCCAAGAAAATCAGTTTCAATAGTTTAATAAAAAATTGCATCAGGCTACGCTTACTGTGTTTTGTTAAATATACAGTGGACCAGAAGCATTGATGTAATAGGGTAGTAGACTCACATTTATTTTATTATTCAATCCAAATAGTTATATTATCCAAATTCTAAAATACATTTTTTTTTTTTTTATTATGCTCGTCAAATGACTACACGCCGCCTGATGGTAAGCACTCGTGTGGTCTAAGAGCAATGGCCTCCACATCGTCCTCATAGCAGCCGAGGCGATGTTGAGGTCTCTACTTTGACGGCCTGAGAAGGTGCTTTTTCACGCCCCGCTTAAAGGACCCAGGATTGAAGGAAGAAGGAAACACGTGCCTTGGCAGAGAAATCCATGCCTTGATCGTTCGGCAGAGGTATGAGGACCCAAACTTGTTGGTACGCACTCTAGTCGACTCCACCGTGTAAGGATGGCATCTGAGCCCAGCACGCGTTGTTCTGGATAGGAAAGGGGAGGGCGGTTTAAGGTGGAATAACTCTTCAGAGCACTCCCCGTGGTATATTCTGTAGAAACATGCCAAAGAGGCAATATCCCTACGGAGTTGCAGAGGTTCCAGTGAACTCGTGACCTCTGGATCTCCGATGATACGGACAGCCCGCCGCTGTAACCTGTCAAGAGCGTCTAGCAAGTACTGCGCGGAGCCATCCCAAAGATGAGAACAGTACTCCACGCAAGGGCGCACTTGTGCCTTATACAATAGGCACAGCTGCCCAGGCGCGAAGAACCGCCTCACCCTGTTCAGAACTCCGAGTTTTCGCGAAGCTTGCCTAATGACGCTCTCGATGTAGGTTTTGGGATTAAGGGAAAAACTACTCAAACAAATATGATACATGCGTTCTCTGAAACGTCCATGACTCCTACCGTGGAGTTAAATAAAACGCTAGCGTTGCACGTCCGTGTAGGGGACTGTAGGGGTCACGGACGCGCAACGCTGGTGTTTTACTTGACTCCACTGTATGAGTCATGGACGTACAAGAGATTAAAATCTGGTAGTAGAGGTAGTAGTCAAATGTCAGAAAAAGGATACACAAAACAAACTGTGACGTAACCGCTATTTAAACAAAGCTGTGTGAGGGAGATATCCCAACACGATCCCACTTTTAATTTTATCCAATTTTAAAATATTAATTACACTCTTATTTTGCAACAAATTTTGATACTGCAATCGCAAATTTCTTTGTTTATTCTTGGTTGTAAAATATTGTAAAATATCAAATAGGTATAGTCAACTACCCTATTATAAGTAGACTGTCGCCAAATACATTCAGCATCTGAGTACGAGATTTTACGTTTAAATTTCGACGCCATCAATGTTAGTAACAATATATGCACACAACACAACACAACATATTTAGCACAACAGCAGCAGCGGTCAGCATAAATTAGTATTTTAAATACACTACACAACGAAAGACTTAGTTAAGATCCGAACAGCATGACCATTAAGCTGTGTTATGTGGAGCTTAGCTAATCATTATTATTGACTTATAGCCTAAATTAAGTAACCATTGTCCTACAGTTAGTCTGTGAGAAACTATAACGTCTATAGAGTAAAAGTATAAACATGTCAATAACTGTTTTAGCCTCGAAGCAGTAAAGCGTATCTAGCAAAACCGCTCAACAGCTCTCATAACATATAAAAGAAACCTGTCAAATTAGTTATTTTATTTCTAGTTTTTGGCATACTGTGGCATATACTGCTATTATGAATGTATTTTTTTTAATATTATCTATACCTCAAAGACTAACGAAAATGTCTTATAGTAAGGCCAACAAGTCGATATAAAGTATGTAGACAAAAGGTAAGCAGCTCCTTATATTTCTTAATTTCAATTTCACTATATAGTGCTTTGTTTTTCTATAATATTTGTCAAAGTTTTAACTAGCATCCTTAATAAGTTAAAGCGATAATATTCAATATTATAAATATTAATCAGTAACACTGAAAAAGTTAATTATTTTAACATAATATATTCATAAGAATATCAAAACTAACAATAAAATTATATACCACAATTAATTTTATATTATGAAATCAAGGTAAATAAACGCCATTCCAAGTATGACGACTATTCGCGGACTGATCGGATGCAGGAACTTAGGGTAACCATGAGGAGAGTCACTTCTGTTTCTTCTGTCACGTTATTAAGTGTAAGAGAAAAAGATAGAAATAATTATCCCTCGCTGTCACAACGTATCTTCATAAAGGGCCATATGTTGAAATATTTTCTCTCGTCTTGATGGCCTTAATCCTATGGCACAACTTGCACCGTGTCTACAAATTCTAATCTGGATTATTTAAAATTAAACTTTTACATTAATTATTTTCTTCTGTAAAAGCATATCTTAGCGTCTTACGCCAACTTCTGTTAATTAAGAAATAGTCACACCTAACGGATCGCGACGACGGGCATCGAAATGGTCGAAAACCCAGATAACATGCGCGCGACTCGCATTGCACGACATCTTTCGTTGACTTGCGGAAATAACCGAACAGAGCCGAACAAACGCGTGCGCGCGCGCACCTTTGTAGTCTAAGATACACTGCGGAAAGTACGCTTTTATATCTATATTTATAAAGCACATGCAAAAACAAACTATTAATTTTAAATAAATATCAATTTCTTTTATTGCAGTATAAATTATGCTTCCTTCCACTTCGATGCCCTTCGATGCACACCGATCACTATGAATCGTACTTTATTGCTGTTAGCGTCATTTTTGTTATTCTCACTTATAAAGTGATACCTCTATGTTTTATGCAACTATTACAGATTGTTACCATTCAAATATAATCGATTGCCACTGAAACAGAAAGTATGTTACCGTCTGTCTAGTGGTAAATGTATAATATTATTGTACATATAGATTTTTGATAACTTACCTCTCTAGAACGCATGAGGTATCGAACAAGTCTTCCTCGGAGTACTGCAAGAGTGTTCTTGTCTAGTTCACCGGTATTGCCACCGGCTACAGACTGAACCAGCACCTGCCATCGTTGTAGTGAAGTCTCCAACAATCGGATATCTTTCTTCTCGATCCTGAGAACGAATATCAAAGGTGAATATAAATAATCGTCGAGTGCGATGCAAATGTATGGTAATATATGGTACTCATATAGGATATATAGCGCTACCGTACAATAATAATGCTAGGAAAAGGTGCCTCGTCATTGTATCTCGTCTTTCATAAAAAACGTAAACCACGTCAACGAAGATGTGTATAATACCTAATAAGTTGTAGTATACAAATGGAAAATTATACTGTTCGCATGATTCTATGTTAAAAGGAAGTAATGTAATGCTCGGACCACACTAACGGGAAATGCCTTTAATTGTCGCGATGATAGACGTTTAACGTAGATGTAGCCATGACTTAACGCGATAATTTGACAACGGCTTACGGCATTCACATTGCCGTTTGACGTTAGGCGATAGCTCAAGTGGCGGTACATCAAAGAAATAAACGCAAGAATTAATGCGTTGAAGCGGCCACACTACGTATCAGTTGGTTCTTGTTTTTTAATTAATTCATCGTTAGTGTTAAAAATATAATAAAAATTACACTCAACAAATACAGAGTAGCACCGTTAACGTCCATCTTGCTTGTTATTCAAGGAACATTAGCGACAATTTTATCACCAAGAATGGGCATTCACGTTGAACGTTCAAGTGTAGCCACAAACTTAATCGCGTTAATAATTAACACAATATTTATTGCGATGATAGGCATTGACGTTACCCGTTAGTGTGACCCCAGCATTACAAACATTTCACTTCTTTAAATAAACATATAATTTTATCCAGAACCAGTAAAAATTTTCATCTATAGCATAAACAAAAATTCTGGACATAAACAAAAATTAGTCATGTCATATTGATAGATAATAAATTAACTTAATAACTAACCATACATTTTAAATGCCGTAGTTACCGAATTAACTAACTTGTTGAAAATAAACCAATAATTTTTGTTTGATTGATTATAAATAGAAGGGGCAATTTTTCCCCGGAGTATAGGAACATGATTATGCAACATTTTTAAATGGTGCAAAATAATAAATGCTCTTTAAAATTTATTAAAATTCACCTGTCTGCTATCTGCATTTCAGTCTCTATGCCATCTTCTTTGTAGTCTGGAAGCTCTGAATCGTTCAGTGTGTCCTCAGCATCAGAAAATGACAACACTTTGTCAGATGAACCTGAAATTTTTAAAATAAGATGTTTTAAATGATGATCACGACATGCATGGTCAAGAGATATATTTATAACATACTTATAAAGAGTCTACTCAAACACTAAATTCAGATACAGTGGTGCTTTAAGTGGAAGCTTCACCACTGTCACTATGTCAAGTGTTGTGGGTACCAATCTATCACTGGACAAAGGAGATGTTTCATTGTCGGCTATGAAATGTACTATCAGCCCCA
Organism: Catocala nupta; assembly: GCA_963675205.1. NCBI lineage: Eukaryota > Metazoa > Arthropoda > Insecta > Lepidoptera > Erebidae > Catocala > Catocala nupta. Next base: position 9,218,213 of record OY776080.1, read on the forward strand.
ACAAATAGCAAAATATACCAGGAATCGGGGAAAAATATTATTTCCTGAATTTAAGTCGAATTACGTTTGCGCTTAAAAATAATAGTTTTTATATTATTGCCATTATATTCAATATGGCAGTGGTTCTCGGTCATATAATTTTGTATATGTTTATAAATCATATCAAAAATTGTAAAGTAACAAAAGTACTATAGAAAAGAAACAAAAGTACTATAATTATAATAATGTAAATAATATATAAATATATATGTCAACAATAAATATGTTATAGACTATCATTTATTCATTTCAACTATCATACACATCTTTTCAACAATCAATCAACATAAAAAATATATTCTTATAATATGTATTTCTGAATTCATGTTTTCGTTTCATTTTTACAAGAATTATCAATTCTTTGGTGAATATTATTCCAGCTAGACTTCTTTTACTTCTGACAATTCTAGAATTCTAGGTTATGTATAAATGTCATCTACCAACTTGTCATAGATAGTCCGCACGACAAACATCAAACATTTTATATTTTATTTTGCACAACGAAAATACTAGAAATTAATAAAGAATTGCTTAACCACATGTATTTAGGGGTACATTTCCCAGGTTGCCTGTGGATGTACAAGTTATAGCCGGAGTCCTATACAAAAGTGAAACATCTCCTTTGTGTGATTCATAAATGGTTCTCCAGTCTGGATGTGATTTGTTTGAATATTTATGAAGTCCCCTGTAACACAACTTATTCCTAGTGGGAGAGTTGTCAAAATAACTATTTTTAAATTTCTCACAGACTTTCGGCATTCTAAATCTAGAAGTAATTATGAAACCCCCTCTGATGAAATAATCTTTTAAAATCATACTGAAACTTATATTATCATAATTTTCAACTTCATTTCAGAAAAACTCAAGTATGTTGCATACCCACAACATTCAGTAACCCTTGCACTGACAACCACTCAAAAAACATATGAATCAAGCAGTTCCTATGTTAATAGAGAATAGCTATAAGAACTTATAGTAGAAGAACATACCTCTTTCTTGATTTAACTAACAGACAGGAGTACTTACTTTTAGGCAATGGCTGGACACTCTGGTCTGGTAACAGTTGGTACTGTTTCAGTTGTTGCCAATGTGTCATCAAAGCCTTTGGTGTCCGAGAGGGATAGAATACATGTGGGTTCTGCTCTAACAACTCTTGGAACATCTCTTCTTTTGGGTGGGATGTCTGAAATCATACACATTGGCAAATAAACAACAGATTTTCAAAGATATTCTGAGTTGAATACCAAATAAATTCAAAGAAAAGTATGGAACATACTTTGTATGCTCCATACTTTTACTAAAATAACATCAATTGCTTATGCTAATATTATATCAAGTTTAAATAAACTATGCTTATAACTATTAATCTCCGAGCCAATGGTCAGTGTCCTCAGGAACCAGGGACAATTATGTTGTGGTGTGTCTAGATTTCAGCTTTTGAATCATTAATCCTTTAATAGCAGAAATCCAGACAGAGATAAAGCATTGTACCTAACCTAAACCGATCATAGGCCACAAGGTTAATTCTTTAACTTAATGTTTCTGCAGACATATTCTCTATATATAAACTCATTTAAATAAATACAAATAATTTTTGCTTAAATATTATGCATAATTTATAATTTTAGTGCCATGTTATGCACCTAAATAGTGAGGACACTAAAACGAAAAGCCTGCACATACCAAATAACTCATGATTGTTTTACTTACACTGATCAATGTTCCAAGTAACTCTTCTTCAGCATTAGAATACAATGCTTGCTGTTGAACAGCAGCCACTAGATCTGGGTGTAAGTTACGCATTGCAGCAATAGCCACCCGTGAAATCTCTGCATTGTATAAGAGAGCATACCAGCGAGATTGAAGCTCACTGACTGTAAAGCGACATGTGAACTTTATCCCCCTGTGTACAATACGCAAATCATTGGTCTGAAAATAGAATATTCATATATTATATTAAAAAATGTAAAAACAGGGTAATAACAATAAAGCCAATATTCAAACTATCAGTAATGTTATGCTTGTAGTTACCTGTTGCACTCCTAATATCAAGGCTAAATCATCAGTAGGCTTCCAACGACCTAAGTCTTTAGTTGATAAGTGACTCAGCTGTCCCTTACGACGCGCCTTGCGAGCTACGCTACCTCCACCTGATACTTTACTCGAAGCTCTGCGACGTTCCTGAGGTGGATGTGCTGGTGTTACAGGAGCACTAGTTGCAGGAAAATCTGACACTTGACTTGTGTATGATTGAGTACGCATCCTTTTATCTCCTTTACCCAGTGATGCCCCAGGCAAACCCAAGCTATATTCAACCAATTCATCGTCAAATCGTCGTCGTTTTATTGAGCGTGATGAACTGAAATTACAGGGGTATGAAATATATATTGTCTAAATAAATAATAAAATTGATTTATTTACGTTTGTTTTTTGTCAAATTACCTGCGTCTTTTATTATCATCCGGTGCGTTATGAAAAGGCGAGGGTGTAATATTTTGATATTCATTACTGTCTGAAGCATTCGATGGAGTAGCTGGAAAATCCATTGCGATTTAAAAAAAACATCAAACACATTACACAACAAAACAATTCGTTTCCTCTTGTCAGTAACAACAAAATGAACAAAATCAATCAATGCCACAGATTAATAATGTAGCAAGCTAATCAATGCCCGATATGAAAAATATCACAGATTATACAAATAAGATCAACTTTATTACTTGTCTATGGTAATAGATTTCTGTTATTGCTTCATTTATGGTTTCGTTCTATAGTATACTAATAAGTTATATCTAGTTAGTCGATTTTGTAAATAACAAATAGCAATTAGCGCAACTCTAATATATGCAATATGTCAGCTGTCAAAGGAGTATAAATGTAAGGTTATGTTACGAATCGGAATATAAATACACAAGAATGGCTTATTTAATACGAACAGTTGCATTTAGGCCAAAAGAAATCATTACGAGATGCTACAACAAAATTGTTATAACCGACGATGGGTCTACAATCGTTGCGCTTCATAAAGACGTAGATTTTCCTTACGAGTTTTCAAGACCACTGCCCGATGAGACCAAAGTGGATAATTCTGTTCTAAGAATGAGCGACACTGCAGAAGTCTACAGAGTATTTCAAGATATGAAGCCAGAATTCGCAAGGAAACAACTGTCTGCTCTTACACTAACAACAGAACATAGATGGTTCCCGAGGGCCAGAGACAAGAAGGCTAAGAAAACACCAATGAATCGGCCCTATTTGTAAAAAGGAAACTAGTTGTAGTACTATTTAATAAAACATGTTAGTTAATTAGTCTTATAGTTTCATTCTTACCCCAGATATTTTTCTTTTTCGTTTATCGTTTATTCGCTCAGTCTGTTCACATTGACAACTGATTGTGTTTAGGAAACGAGTGGAGCAGTAATGTCACCGATCTTGTACCATCTACCACCTTGTAGTTTTATTTAAGGTAATTATGTAGGATGTTATGTCATTCAATAGTTAGATAACATTAAGTAATCCAGTACTTAATGTTATCTAACTATTGAATGACATAACATCCTCAGGACAGCTCAGAACAGGATGCTATCAAATATTATTTGCCAGTTATGTAACTAAAGTATGTTTCGTTTATTTCAGTGTACCCAATAAATGTCTTCTATTTTATAAATTGCTGTCCTAAATGTTTAGTATCCTTTCAAATATTAAGTTAAAAGTTTTCTCCATTACCATAATAAAATAAGGCTGAATCCTGTGCTTTTCAATTATCATAATCTAGGATTTCCTAAGAAAATAGGAAAAGGTAAAAGAATTTTTTCTTTAATAAGTTTGAATATTTCATTTGATCTGACAATACAGTGTTATCATTAAATTACTTTAAATGTTTGAATAAATAATTTTATTTTCAATAAATACTTTGTATATTTATTTCACAATTTCATTATATAATGATACTATCCAAGACATTGCCTAGTGTTGCTATTTTTCTCTAATTTGAACTGTAACAATTTGCAGGTACTTACATGAATTTAAAATTTTATAATACTTATGTCAAATTTTATTCTATAGTATTTATGTTAGACAATTATAATATAGCAAAGTAACATATTATATAACAGTACAATGTATTAAAGGATAACATGCTTCAACTACAATGTGTAAACTAGCAAGGCTTCAATAACAGCCAGTAATAATATTATATCTATTAAATAGAGGCTATGCTTTATTATCTTCATGAACTACAATAAAATCATGTCTCTTTCTAAAACAAATTACTTTTCCTTCACATTCAATATCACAATGTTTGTTTCCTTAGGTGCTCTTTACATCTAAATATTGCACTTGTAAACATCGACTAGCTCATTATCAGTCACAATTACCATCATCATCTGACTTGCTATCTATGTAACTTTGAACTGGAAATTAATATGTTAATCTAATTGTATCTATGTGTCTATAATAATAGCTAAACTAAAATAAATAAAAGCGTCATTACAAAAATAGGTCTTCTGATTTATTGCACTGTGTGATGAGATATTTAATTTAAAATTAGATAGAATTTAATAGTGACACATATGTGCAGCCAAATGTCACGTGTGGCACTTGGCAAGTAGTGCGAGTCCTCGAACAATGAGTGCTCACCACGTGTGACACCTGCCCCCGGGCCGCGAGCCGCGAGCCGCGAGTCGCGCGCTTCGGCCCGCCAGTCGCCGGTCGCGAGGCAATGACATACTTGCTAAGCTAAATACCACTACTGCAAGCCATTCATCACTCAACGTGCCACAAAAGTCTTCACAGTCTTGAAAGAAAACTTAACATTAAAAAAATATATTCAAAAATATTATTGCATTCAAAATTACGTCATTTCATGACTGTAAGGCTAGGCATTGTACTATAGTCAATATACCAATAATTAATACGCTATATAAGTATAGAAGCTTTAACATTTCATTACCTGGACATAACTTTCTTATTCTATTCAAAAGAGTTAAAATTATTTCCTCATTTTCTACATAAATAACAGCCATATTTTTCTATTGATACAAAACAAAATGGCACACGAGAATATAAACCAACTTTAAACTTTATATATCTTATTTAAAAAAATACAATACATTATTTGTGATAAAAATCTTACTTAAACTTTTTCTGTAACAAAATAAAGTGAATTTTATCATACTCATATAATAATTAGTATATATTTTAACAAAATAAAGCTTTAGAAATAATTTTATACTTTATAGTAAATTTCATGAAATAGAGAGCAGCATGTGAATAATATACTTCGAAATATTTCAAAACAAAAAAACTTTTTATATGTGTACTTTAACTAATATACATTTTTTGTATTAAGTTTCAATAGTCAAGAAGGTCCTAAGTTATCATTTATCAAGTAAATATAATATTATATACATTACTTGTAATAATGAATTTCGAATTTTGGAACATCTACTCTAAAAGTGTATTATAAATTCTTCAACAATTGAATTTTCTTGGTTTTATAGATAAGATTACCAACTAAACAAACTGCCCGCTATATTTTAATTTTGGCGATACGCAGGCATATACGCTTCAGAATACAATCACAATATATAACACTAGGCCAAGTTAAAACGCCGGTATATTTTGTAATGGTCCTATACAAAAGTTAGTCAAAAATTAGTTGTAAATAATTTCAGTTGTACTCTCACATCTCTCTTCTTACAATATTGGATACGGTGTTATATGTGTTTCTGTGGTTTTAGTAACTGTGTACTTATATTTTGGACCTTACGGTATCGAAATCAGAACTATAGGTATTTACCATAAGGACCAAAGTACAAGGTATATTTTTTAATCTTAAAGGTAAGCTCGGTCGAGGCTTCGTACACGGCTACGTCGAGCGGCCGTGGCTCTTAATGAGAGAGTGAGGAGTGATTTATGTAAACTGTAGGGTCAGCGGATCCGGTTGAGGCGGAGTTCCCTCTCTAGCTGTTGCAACTGGCGGATGAAGCCCTCGTTGGGATGGATGTCGCGCCGGCAGCGAACTGTGCCCAACGCCTCGGCGAGGGTCATGCCTCGTTTGATCATGAGGAACGCTAACGCACACGTAGCTGAACGAGAGACTCCCATCATACAATGGACCAGAACCCGACCTAAAAGAAAAATCTAGTTTATTCTCTAAAGCAGTGACAGCAAGATTATTGTGGATGTATAGTACCGTATAGTTTTACAATCTTATATCAACCAAAAATCTATGCTTGTTAATTATCACTACCTTGGTGTTAAAAAATAGTAAGAAACTAATTACCTCCGCTAGAAACACCCTCATCGATGAAGTTGGCAGCTATGTGGAAGTATTTTGATATATCAGTTGACGGCAGGTCCATTAGCTGGAAACCTTTGTAGCGCAGACCAGGGCAGTCGCGGTAGTAAAGGTGATCCGTATCCACCTGCGTGTACCGTTTGCCTTCAGCTGTGTTGAGGACATAGTTAATGCCCATACGCCTTAGGAATTGCTTGTCTTTTGCGGCAACTCTATATACAGAAATTATATTTGTTAAAACGAGAATAATACAACAGACTTGAGGAATTTAATTACGTATCCGACGACGCATCGAATCATGATATATGTAAACTAATTATTAGCTCAGACTATGTCTTAATAGACGTACGTACCTACACGTATTTTTAGACTGTGTATTAAGACACGGTCTAAACGATGGGGTGATCATTGCGGCTTCCCAGCCCCGAAATATCGTCGAAGTTCTCAAACCAAAACCAAAACGTGATTGGTAGTCTTTGTTTAATCAATTTGATTCGTGTTACGTAAAAAAATACTCACGCGTCTCCTACGTACAGCCCGGGGTATACTTCATTTACATCCGGGGATGGGTTGTACGTGATATCGGCAAATGGTCGGGAGCGGAACGACGACAACGAACTCAGCACTGAGGACGGCGCTCCGAAACTCTGTATGTGCAAGTTACGCGTTAAAGTTTTACAAAACGATTGACCCATATTATATGTTATTTTATATGCACGTTAGTTTGTTTACAAAATGTTAGTACAACTGAGATGCTTGTCGTAATGTGAACAGCCTACAGTTGTGTAAAACGTCATTTCATCGTATTGATAAACAACTAGTAAGTACTTTGCGCACGAACTGTGTCATTGTGAGATAAGGATGAAAGCGCATAATTGGTTTATTTATTTTAGTATTATTAGAAGGCGCACAATTAACTACTCGTTTACTTGGAATTCGTTAGCTAAACTGCTGTTAGGAACGAGCGGAATCTAAATCACATTAACGGCAAAGCACGGTACTCTTAAATATTCAGGCAAACTATCGCGCCGAAAAGACTTTTATTATCTTCCCTTGCCAAATATAAAATTAATTAGATCTAAATATATATTCGACACCAAGTGTTTTCGCATTCTTTACGATGAAAATCGCAATTTTACCGTAATCGTATTTTAGATTTATAGGTAGGGGAATTTTAGGGGTCAATGCGGGAATAGTTAGTGTAAAAAGGAATACTACTTAACTGTTTTTAGTAATTTGCTTAAATAAGCTCCCATTAAATAAATGCTAAGCTCTTTAAATGAGGTCAAACAATATTTATTCAATCCAGTCAAGGCCTTTATACCGCGATATTTATAGGATTTTTACTCATGTCCGTGGCCCGATGTTATAAGCAAATCATGCAAGCTTGTTTCTACACGCCTACATAACTTCAATGAAAAGGCAGGCAGTGGTTATTGGTATAAATTATTGCATCCAGCAGCGATATCATAGCATAATTAATAATGGACTAAATTTTGTCGGATGTCATACTCGGACAAATAAAGTTAAATAAAGTTGGAGTGATAAAGAAAATGCCGATTTCGAAGTTAAGTCGAACCAGCAATAGTGCCCGTTTTCACCCCATAACTCAAAATTGTACACCAGATACATAATAAAAAATCAAAGTTTCTATCAGTAGAAAAAAACAGACTGTATTAGAGAAGGCAGTTAAAGAGTTGTTTCACGGATCTTGAGATTATCAACGCAGAATCAATTCTTTGAATTGGTAGTGGATTGTCAATAATAATATTATAGGATTAATTGTCGGCCCACTACAGGGCAAAGAACTCCCCCTTCTCCAATCCCTTTCGTAGGCGTCTAGCTCATCCCGACATTTCTTTTTGGGCATGCCGCGACATCCCTGTCCTGGTATTCACCGAGAAGAAGCCCTATGGGGGCCATTAGACAAACCTAGCCTGCCCAGTCTTAATTACAGGCTTATCATTGACATTTTTTATAAATAAATCTATACTAAAATTGTAAAGCTAATGAGTTCGTCTATTTGGTTGAATACGTTAATCTCAGGCACGACTGGTTCGAATTGAAAAATTATTTTAGTGTTGGATAGCCCTTTTATCGAGGAAGACTTATAATATAAATTATGTATTAATGAAAAATGTTGCGAAAACCGGAGAATATCTCTTATGTGACGCAGACGAAGTTGCGTGGGTCAGCTAGTACAATATAATTACGTAGTTATAGTCCTACTACAGACTACCTGTCTTGTCAATATTATGTTATATTTCTTTGTAGAAATTAAGTCCATCATTAATAAAATAACTTTTCACGAGTTTAGTTTAGTTGCGTTTGTTCAAGCCACTGGATGATACATAAATCGTAATAGTATTTCATTGAAGTTATTATAAAACCATTACCATGTCTTATCTATAAAGTTGGATAAATACAAGCACAGGTCAGCTGTGTGATTCATACACGGGTCACACAAACACAGACCGATGATAAATACCATTAAGGTCCTTAGGTAGGATCCTACACGTTGTTCTTTAGCCGCACAGTATGAATGAGTTCTTGGAAATAGTGAGTACTGCCAATAACGGAACATACATTATTATGACATTAATAAAGCATTATATACTATATATATATGCACAGAATGTAAATAAGGTACATAGTATATTAATAAGCATAATACATGTGAAGTGAGTTACATATGAAATAGCTAGTATAAAACAATAAAATAAAATTAGCTGCTAGATTTTTTCGTGGTTCGTTTATTTTCAATGCCCCATAATATAAATAGCTCAAGGATAAGTTTTAACCTCAGTCAATGACTAAAGCTACAGTAGTATTAAATTACTACTGTTCTATTGAATTTTGTGTGCTTTTTAGTACTTAGAATTAGCAATAAACATTTTAGTCTGGCATCATAAAAATATGATAGCATTGTCATGGCAAGGCAATGTTAGATTGAATCTTCATTAAACATTCATAAATTCATAAATTCTGCATTTGTAATTTAGATTGTATTGATAGATGAATCATTTTGACTTATTGATTGATATTATTTAATATATTATATGACTTTCAAACAGATAAATGTTTTGTATGTACCTATATTTTTACTAGTAAGTACTTTGCCAGATTTTTAATTTAGCAAGCAATTTATTATATCCTGTGACACAGAACATAGTGAAACTATAAAACTACATATACTTAAAATAGTGATAAAATACTATTGAACAACAATTTCAAACTTACTGTATGTATGTATGTACAATATTATTTAAAATATGAATTAAATAATGTTATAATTTGAACATAAGATTAGATACTATATTTAATAACAAAAATACTGTCTAAAAACTAAATAGAATTTAAAAAGAAAACCAAAGCTACAGAATGATATAATAATTTTTCACATTTTCTTTATGTATATTGTTATTAAATGATAAAAACACCATAAAACAAAATGTTATAAAGTACATACATCGCAATAGGAAACTTGTCTTCGGGAATACCGGGGATATAAAAGCTGCGAAAAAATTTATCATCTATTACTGTATTTATGTATTTTAATTACACATTTATCATTCAATTTTCAAATAAATACATATACTTATATAAAACGATATATATATGTATATATAATATATTCATGTAAAGTATATTACATGAGCGACAATAAGAAAGCTGATATCCCTTAGTACGGGTGGACCATAGCGACCTTGAATCCGTGACTAATAATTGTGTAAAAATAGACAGGGTAACGTTCAATTCTATTTTTTGTCTACATAAAAAGTCATTTAATTTCATTTATAATTAAAAGTATAGCAATAAGAAACAATATAAGCCCTTAGAATTAATATATTTAATCCTATATATATGTGTAATATTTACGGCGTAATAGATAAAATAACTCACCGTATCCCTGTAACTCATGTTGGATATTTTGTAATAAGTTTTAATAAATATAAATTACTAAATAATATATTGTGAGATAAATATTTTAAAATTTCAAATCGAAAACACTGTACAGTGTACTCCCAAAATATCGAAATTTAACAACTGCGCGCCATGACAGAACTAGAGTGGAGCAGAGGCAGACTATAGATATCAAAGACATTACTACTAGGGTTACGAATGTTTAGTTTTAATAATTGCAATCGATACCTACTATTTCAATTCGATGGAAGTATTAGGCGAGTAATAATCTATAGCAGGTTAACATTAACTCGGAGTGTTATGTTATGATTGAAGTCACCAATTAATGCTGGGTCGTCTAAAAGACAGTAAAAGTAAATTTAACATTAAATTATTATGACATATCTGAAGAACCCGCTTCTCGAAAATATCCGAATGCACCGGAGCCGTATTAGTCAGTAAAATTGGCATCTGTTTAAAAAAATATGAAATATTTATAGTACCATCTATCGCATAGAAAAACTAGGTCAAAGATAAAGTAAAGCATTGCCTTAGATGCGAAATACAAAAGTAAATTGTTGCTATTCTTGTAGGACCACGAAGTATTAACTAAATGAATTATATGTTTTGTTGAGATCACAGGTTCAAGTTTTATTACATGAATAGATTTACCCTATATGTGAGTGTATAATGCATATAATCCTACCAATATTATAAAATGTGATAGCTTATGAAGATGTTTGAATGTTGAGCACACTTAAATGTCTTTGGGCAGGTATTTAGGTATCAGTACAAATGGATTTTCTTGTGAAATTGTTTTAACTGTTGTATCCAATTATAGTTGAGTCTAAATTTGCAAGTGAGAAAGATATATTTATACAAGATTAGTAAGAAAACTGAGACAGAGCATCGCATTTTCTGTCTCATGTAGCGCGCCGTATTTCAGCTTGGTGTTTTTTAAAGTATATTTTAGTATTATTTTATCTTTAATGAATGATTGGCAATTATTGTGAAAGTAGAGCATTTATGAAAAATGGACTTCATTTGTTATGTGTTTAGTGTACACCTGAATAACAAATGGCAGTATATTACAAAATTATTGCTAACAATAAAATAGACCTAGTATTTCCTAGTTTAACTGTGAAATAATTAAATACAGAATTTCATTCACATCTATAATCCTAGTGTGTACTATAGTACTACAAAGTTTACATTGTATCTTCTTATATTTTATGGCCGCCCGCGTCGCCGCCAGCATAATAATATAACATTTATTTTCTCATCACAATATTAGGTAGATACATTACACAGGTTAGGTACATAATAATTACAGTGTAGGTACAATATTGTGTGAGACTGGTGCCTAAGCTTGTGGCTTGTATTTCAGGACACCAGGTCTGCACCTCATTTTACATTTTGGTTATATACTTATATGTATACAAAAAGCATTATCTTTGCTACTTACAAACTATTTATATTTGAAAAACATATTTAAAAACAAGAGAATAATTAGCAAGAAATTGTTAGTAGTTAGGTTATGAGTGAAAGTACATATGTCTGGCGTGTGTGTGTTTGTGTGTATGACTAAGAGGAACCAGAGATTTGTTTTATATTTAGACCGGATTAACAAGGAGATTTTCAGTGTCATTGTAATTGTGTGTTTGGAGCCAGGTAGTTAGGGTATTTTTGCACTTATTTTTTGAGAGACTGAATATGTTGAATACTCTATTTATTTTATTATATAGATAACCGCCGAGGTGACAAAAGAAGCGTTAAGAGAACATCGTAGTCAGGTGAATTTGATGGCGATCGACGGGGTTGACTCTCCTTTTATCGACACATAATGCAGGGTCATACGTTATTAGCGTGTCTTGTTTGAACACAGTTTATAAAACAAAAAGTTGACGTACTGTTAGCACTTTAGCCTCTAGGAATAACTGTGCTGTGGGATAAAGATATGGGCGAAACGATGACACTTTCAAGATTGCCCTTTGCGTTCTTTCCAAGTCAATCATTGCAGTTGTAGGTGCACCACCCCCAGTCACTGCTGACTTACTGCATCACCTCCTGTGATGCAGTAAGTCAGCAGTGACTGGGCCTGCGTGAGGTATACCGCTCTTAGTAGTTTCTCTTCTGCCACATGTCTTGATGATTTGAAGATATTTATTATTTTAAGCAATTTACTATTTAAGTTTACTATATGGTCTTGGAACATTAGCGTATTGTCAATTATTACACCTAGATATTTAACCATAAGTGACTTGCGTAGGTGAATACAGTTATATCCATCATTATGTGGTTTCGAGCAAGTGTGAGCTACAGTAGAATGGTAAGGTGTTGGTGCAAATGGTCCATGGTTTCTCATACAAACGGCAATGTAAGTCGTTTTGTCTGCATTAAGGGGGAGTTTGCTGTTTAAAAGCCATTCAGTCACCCTATTTAAACCTGTTTGTGCATGTTTGTATACCTCCTTCCACGAGTTATCGCTGAACAGGAGAGCTATGTCATTCGCGAAAATTATTATCTTACCCCTGGAGAGGGCGAGCGCACCCAGATCGTTAATGTATATAAGGAATAGTGATTGACCAATGACGCTGCCCTGAGGAGTGCCATAAGTTAACGTGCGCTCTTCACTAATGAAGTCACCTATCTTAACTCTCTGGGTGCGCTCGCTCAGATAGTCCTGAAAGAGATTTAGTTGAACTCCCCTAATTCCCAAAGCTTCCATCTTACGTATAAGTATGGGTACAGATACTGTATTAAGTGCCTTGGCTATGTGCAAGAATATACACAGGGCTTTTTGCCTGCTATCCATTTTGGTAGTTACATAATTGGTAAGCTCATGTACCGCATCAGTGGTAGATTTTCCAGCAAAATCTGCAAAGTAAATATTTTTATCACAGTTTGCTGTGAAGGAGAAAGGAGATTATGCTTTTGTAAATAATCAACCAACCTTTCATTCATGATCTGTTCTAGCATTTTTGACAGGGCAGGCAAAACCGCTATCGGTCTATAGTTATTCATAAGGTGTCAGTCTCCGCTTTTATAAATTGGGTGTATGATAGATTTCTTGAACGGTTGAGGGAACTTCCCTGTCGTGAGAGCAAGGTTGCATATGTAGGTTAGAGGAGGAACGAGCGCAATGCTGTGGCTTTTGATTATCTTACTAAATATTTTATCCCATCCCACAGCATAATCACTATGCGAGGCCATCACCAACCTACTTACCTCTTCTTCATCCGTCGATAGCATAACCATAGATTGCAATCTACTTGAGGTGTTATTTATCGGTGCATGATGGGAGAAGAACAGAAATTCAACCTCGTCGTCCCGTTGCTAGGCTGTAGTGACCTCGAACAAATCGGCGACATCGTATTGAACCCGCCATCGACCAACAAGTATATTACGCTAAAGAACAGACTGATATCGACGTAACAAGAATCAGACCATTGTCAGCTACAGAAATTACTTAGCGGCCTACAACCCGGCAACATAAAACCTAGCCAGTTACACCGTAATATGCGCGGTAAATTACTAACTAACGAAGCTCTGAAAGTTATGTGGCTCAACCAATTGCCCCCAAAATCCGCGCCGTACTCTCCGTGAACATCGAATCGTCGCTAGAATGTTTAGCTGTAATGACCGACAAAATGGTTGAATATTTCAAACCCGCAACAGTCGCCACAGTCCACATCACAACCTCTACGCCGGCACACACATGAAGCCCGTCGTGTCTACATTGCCCAACTCACCCAACTACAGAAAATCTACAGTTCGACCCATTATACAAACAAATGGAAAAGGTTACGCTGGAAATCGCCGAGATTCGAACCAATCAACAACGTGCGACGTATCACTATAGCGCCACTCGACCGCATAGCAAGAAGCGATCGCGATCGAACTCGAGATCTAGCTCAAACCGCAAACCCGGCGATCCCGACTGGCTGTGCTATTACCTGCGCTATGGAGATGAAGCCCGTAGATGCGAATCACTGTACGCAAAAAAGAAGCTAGCATACTAGAAAATACATCGACTATGGCGGGCGTCGATGTCAACAAACCAAGCTACCGCCTCTGCGTTATCGACCTTAACAACAGAGAGAAGTTTCTAGTCGACACGGGTGCCGACATATCCGTATTAGCCGCAAGAATAAGAAACACGTGAAGCCGACTGAAAGTACCTACAAACTGTTTGCTGCGAACGATACGGAGATACGTACCTACGGCGAGAAGCTACAAATGGACATTTACCGTCGCCGACGTGAAAACATAAATACTAGGCGTAGATTTCTTAGCGAAGCACAAATTACTTGTCGATCTACATCAAAGAAATCTCATTGACCGCATTACCGACCTTAGCGCTCACACCATCAAAATCCATAGCACTGAGGAAGCCGTATATCTGCCACCATCACGCCTATCACGATATCTTGAAAGAATATCCCGACGTACTGCGACCCATGTCACTCAAAACTCCGAGTAAGCACATCGTAACTTATCGCATAGAAACAACCGGCCAACCAATCTATTCAAGGCCGCGGCCCCTGCCGCCTGATAAATACAAAGCTGCCAAGCTAGAATTCGAAAAGATGATGGAGATGGGAATCTGTTAACCGTCAAACAATCCATGGGCCAGCCCGCATCACGTCGTTAAGAAAAGAAATGGTTCGCTGCACGTGTGTGGCGACTATAGAAGATTGAACACTGTTACAGTACCCGATCGCTACCTTATTCCGAGAATTCTAGATTTTACGTACCAGTTACATGGGAAAAAAATATTTTCAAAACTAGATCTCAAAATGGCGTACTTCTGGATAACTATTGAAAAAGAAGATGCTGCGAAGACGAATATAATAACCCCCTTTCTTCGAGTTCAACTGTATGACGTTCGGCTTACGCAGCTCCGGCCAAACATTTCAACGTTTCATGCACGAAGTACTATGAGGGCTCGACGACAACGTATTCTGTTTCGTCAATGATTTTCTAGTGCACTCAGAAAAGCTAGTGGATCACAAGCGTCACTTACAACAAGTTCTCGAACGACTCGACAACTACGGCGTCACTCTAAACATTGATAAATGTGATTTCGGCAAAGACAAGATACAATTCCTCGGCTATGAAGTTATACCGGACGGAATCAAACCCACAGAAAAACTCATTCAAGCCATATTTACGTTTCCCAAACCAACTACAGTGCAAGAGTTAAGAAGATTTTTAGGCATGATCAACTTCTACCGTAGCTGGCTACCATCAAGCCGAATACCAAGATTTACTAAACAAGTATCTACACAATAGCAAGAAAAACGACTTAACACCTATACAATGGACACATGAAGCTGAAAAAGCCTTCGAACAATGCCGACAAAGCATACTCGAGGCTACTATATTATCGTACCCGATACCTAACGCGTCTGACACTAGCCTCGGCGCAATTCTACAACAGAAAATAGAGAACGTGTGGAAACCACTCGCTTTTTACTCAAAAACAATGAGCGAGACGCAGAGAAGATACAGTGCATACGGTCGCGAACTTTTAGCAATGTATACAGCTGTTAAAAATCTACGCCGACTGATAGAGGGCAATGAACTTTGCATATGTACGATCACAAACCATTGACGTACGCACTAACAAGAACAACGAGTAGCAGCGACACCCCGCGTCGAGAGCGACAGCTTCATTACATAAGTCAATTCCGCACTAACATCAAATACATTCACGGTGATAAGAACAAAGCCGCCGACGCGTTATCACGTATCGCGGCAATCGAACTACTCGCGCACTATCAACAACACAACAAGCTATCTCAAGGACAAGAAACCGACGCCGAGCTACGTGACTGCATGAATAACCCCAGACTGAAGTTTTCCCGCGTAAGCCTACCGGGAGTTAAACGACCTATTTGGTGCTAAACATCGACAGCGAGCATTCGACCATACCAACCATTGCCTTATCTATAGCTTATTTTATTTCTATGATTGACTGCTGCACTAACTGGCCAAAGGTAATACCTACTCGTGACGTCACCGCCGAAACGATCGCGAAGGCTGTGTACGAGGGATGGATATTGCGGTTTGGATGTCCCCTGCGACTTACTAAAGACCAAGGGAGATAGTTCGAATCATTTTTATTTCAAGCTTTAATGAAGAAAATAGGCGTCACTTGAATACGTATTACTGCATTTCACTCGCAAGCTAATGGAAACGATGGCATCGATCTCTGAAAGCGGCACTGATGGCAAGAGCAACCGATAACAGATGGATCAATGAATTACCTAAAGTATTACTAGGACTTCGCTCCACCCTACGTGAAGACCCAACCGTCAGCCCGGCCCTGATGACATACGGATCAACATTACGCGTCCCATCTGATTTCTTCGCACTTACCAAGTCGAACTTTGAAGATGCGGAATTTGTCCGTCAGCTGACTGAAATAATGTCGTCATTATTACCAATATCAACAAGGCGAGCGTTAAGGTCAAATATAAGTACGCTCGTGTTTGTGCGCAACGACCGCGACATCGTGAGCAGATCTCTCGTACCACCATACGACGGACCATATCAAGTACTTCAACGCAGTACCCACGGCAAGCACTTCACACTGCAAGTTCCACTTCACACCGCAGTTATTTCAATCGACAAGTTGAAGCCAGCCCATCTACTCAACGAGGAAGACTTGGCAGAAAACACAACATCAACAAACACGCCAGCCTCGGACGCATCACCCACACCAATGCGGATAGCTTCATCACCTTCACCGCGAAATTCCAACGTCAGATTCGGCCGCTCAGTGACACAAAACGTACGCTTCGCTTAGGCGGGAGTGATGTGGCGTATGTTTATACGCACAGGCAACATATGAGTTTATGAAGAACCTGGAATCAAATGGAGCATCATACGTCTAGCCACGCCGAAACCAACTTACGAACCAGTATTGTAATCTATGTTACGAACTGAGCGACGCGCGAAGCTGCCACCTGTATACGCCGTCGCGTCGCACGCACACACGCATATGGATTTCCAAGAATTACCTCCTAGATGTTAGAATTTTGTTTACTTGTCGCTGATTGGTGCAAATGAATATTGTGCACATAAGTGCGAACGCTACATATAAGAACAATAAAAATTTAAAATATATTCTCAGTTGAATCAGTCTACGTGTTTCACTATAACCCTAACGGTTACCAGCTACGGACCTGGCTTGCGTCCGCCGGCTTATGCGTTAAACAGGTACCACATAATAGGGACCTACCTATTTTTAATATACTAAGAATTTCTTAGGAAAGGCACTTTGCCTGAGAATCCGAACCAATACCAAAACCTCATGCACAGCAGCAATCGCATTCAATATCGCTACGCCACCGAAACAGTACCATATGTCTGAATGTTGATCAACAATACTCTACAATTCTACACTATGTATGACCATACCGATACCGTTATTTAAAAGCTGCATATTTATACATACACAACATCGCAGTATATCATCGTATACTGGCGGGGCGCCAGGTACCACAGAGTACATTTGTATATAGGAAGATGCCAGGTACGATCACCTCGCTTGGTTGGGGAATATGATACCTTAGAAGCATAATACCTCATTCCGCCGTATATTAATAAGAATATTAGCCTTTTAAATGGCAGTATATTACAAAATTATTGCTGTTTCATGTGTGTCTATACTATGGCAATCTTTGACAAAGAACTTATAGTCAGAATCAGTCAGAGAGAGATTCTTTGTTTATAAATGAGGGGATGTGAGAGTACATATAAATATTTTACCGTGTACATATCATAGCCGAGATATAAAAGTTAGTCATGTTAGTGTTACCAATCCAATTTATTATTAATCGAATCTAGTTCGAGCGGTAAGAAAATAGTATTAGTCTCATCGCAACAAAGTTTGTAAAATTTTGCAAATGAAATATAATATTAGAGTATAATAATTTTATAATCTAAATTATAATTTAGTAATTTATAAACTGATTAGTAGAATCAGTCGTTCAGTTGTAGTAAATGACGGGAAACGTTACGTCACTAGTTCGTATGTAACCGCGCCTTGTTTGCGTGATAATATTTCTAATAAATTGCAATTTTATCATAATAATATGTCAAAACTTTGATTTTATAACATTTTTACCATTCCGACAAGATTATTTGTGAAAATGGATGATAAAGAGGAATTGCATCTAACCTCTCCGGAGTTGCAAGTTTTGTCGGAACTTGACAGGTAAAACTAAAACAATTACATTGAGTGTGTTAAGTTTACTTATATAGTCTCATAATTAAATCTTACGCCTAATATATTTACACCGTGAATGTAGAAGAAGGCATTAGTTATTAATACGTATGCAGAAACTTGATTAAAGTTAGGTGGCATACAAGTTTACATAAAAGATTGTCACTTATTATACAACTTTTCTAATATTGTATGTAAATATTGTATGAAGATATTATTAGTTCAATAGTATTACTTTTATAATATTTAGTTAAGTGTGTCGATATGTCTTTTCATGAATTGAACCAGTTTGATAAACTTTACTAGTTGTTTTCATATGCTCTATTAGATCTTATGAAGATGACCCAAAGTGAAAGAATATAGAAACTAATTGCTTGTGTATTGTTTTATATATTACACTCTTTAAATTAATGTTGTATGTAATTCTCATGTACAATTGAATAAAATTTTACATGAGAATTACATACAACACTAATTGTATAATTTTTTATGTTACATGCATAATTTTGGTGTAGTTAATTATATTGACCCTTAGAAGAAGAATAGAAGATTAAAAAGTAATATATGGCACTTGTATAAGGAAGAGATGATTGTCCTGTCCAATTATTCACAGAATTTTCAATATTGTATTTCTTTGAAAACAGTAAATTATTTCTAATTTAATAACATTTAGCAATCTTGCTTAATGTTTCTAGTTCTTTTGTAATGTTATAATTTGTGTGTACCAATCCTTCAATGATTTAAATATATTTTCATGAGATTATTTCCTGATTTCAGCCGTCAATTTGGTTTTCTGAAACTTCGAGGAACTGAACATGGCCGAACTCGAGCACTTATCCTCAAAGCTGTTAAATATCTTGAAGGCATGCTGGTTCAAGTCAAGGTAATAATAAAAAAGAAACATGTTTTGAAGTGGTTGCTGTATGATCATATACATACATGTTTAAATGCATATATGGCATGGTATGGTATTTTGTATATAATTCAGGTCATTTAGAATAAATAATATATGTTTTATTAATAGAAATAAATCTACATTAAAATGTCTGACATACATAGTAAATTATCTTAAAATAACCATAAGGTAATGTTAAGAATTTAGTTTATTTAAGGTAAATTAATAAAATACCACAAATAAGGCTTCTCTCTTTCATCTTTTCTTCATTGCACAATTCTAGATTGCCAAGAAATATATTCTTGAATATATATATATTTTTTTTTTATAGAGGAAATTATATTTACATCTCAGTCAGTCAAACCTAAAAATTAACAAACACAAGGCTTAGTCTGTCACCCTCTTCTGAAAAGAATGCATGCAATGTACAAGGAATTTTATAAATTTTGGTGGAATTAAACTTTGTACATTTATTCCATATGGGGCGAAATAGGTATAGATGCTTCAAAAAATTATATATTTTCATAAATCACATGTAAAACTATTCAAAAATATACTCTTAAAATTTGAAGTCAAAATTGCAATTTCTTTAAAAGTTATAAGCAATTAAGTGAGTGCCCCTTAGTACAAGGTCTGAGCGCGTGACTTGTAAAGTGGTCGAGCGGGTAGTCATTCATATACTACCAGGCATGTATTTAAAAGGGAAAGGGAACATGGGCTGGGATGTTCTTTTATTCTTTTGTGTGGAAATTTCTAGAAGCATTAGTGTCCTTGTACCAAAGCATCAAATAAAATTAGTTGAAAAAAAAGAAGGTTTGCAATATTGTGCTGGAATCACTGATTCACCAGTAAGTTGTTTGAATTAGTTAATTACTACAAGTTATTTAAATATTTTTTGCATTTATAAACAACAAGCTTACAACAATAATTTACAAAAAGCATGACAAAGTCTTGTGGCATGCTTAAGAAAACGATTATTCATTTCTTGTTTGTTTAATATTAAATAAAACTATTATTGAACTTGTTTATTTTCTTTCTCATTATTCCTAACATTGCCCAGCCAGTGTTGGGTAATACTAAGTAAACCGGGTAAACCTGAGTTTACTTGTTCTTCTAGCATTACCTGTAACACATATAATATAATGATTGATATGGAGATAGATAGAAAGCAGCAGCCTTCATGTAATAAAGTATGCTGCAAGTTTGCTGTAGTTTCGCCTGCTAAAATAACGTTTATTGTTACTTAAATTACCTTCACAATAAGTAGGCAGTCTGACATAAAAAATAATGTTCTACTTGGTTATTTAGTTTACAACTGCTTATAGATTTAAGTCTCACTGATGGCGGTCAAAAAGGATCAAATATTCCTTTTTGTTCACCTACCTTTAGGTAAAAAATTCCTATAGTGCCTACGTCTTGGCACATAAAACATTACTTATCAGTATCACTGTCATAAAAAGTGGCCTCATTACTATTAATCTAAAATTAAAATGTATTAACTAGCTACTTATTATAAACTTTAATCATGCTCATTAATAAGTACCCTATTTCCATCCCTTCGGTTATCGCACTTCTTAATGGTTCATGTTATCTTTATATCAATAATGACAAAATAAATCTAATAGTTTAACAGTGAAAACATCACCTCTGTAGTTGATGATTAAAGTGTTACATCAATTCACATTTATATTATTATGTACTATTATAGTACTACAAAGTATACATTAGAACTTATATTTATGATTTCAGATACCACATAATAGAGACGAGCTTATTTTTATATACTGGGCGCAGTTGCAGTCTCCATGCAGTCACTAAGAATTTCTTGATAGTAACTTTGACTCTCCCAGGTATCCAATACTATCATGAACAGCAGTCGCATTCACTATCGCTGCGCCACCGTGGCAGTTACTACGATGAAACTTACATAAAATCCCAAAACTTTATGAAATTAAATGTTTATCTACAATACTTTACTCCCCTACAATATGACCATACCATTATATACATACAAGCTGTATACTTATACAATTTCCCAATATCAAGAGTAGGATCGCGGCGCGCCAGTGACCATTATATCGTCTGGTCAGAGGATATGATACCTTAGGAGCATAATACATCATTTGTCCACATAATAATAAGATTTTAGAGATATTAAGATTAACTTTTACCACTTTTAGGCACTAGGCTCTTAGTTTATGAAAGAATAAAATCCAGAAACCTATGAAATAAATTATGCAAAACAACTGACCATGATAATTATGTAAGACAACTTACTCGTCCAGTGAATAAAAGAAACTGTTGTGCAAGAGGTCAGGTTCGAATTGGTCGGAAAAATCTTAGTAGCAATATAAAGTCTGTAACTACCCGATAATCGGCAATAGGCACGCGTCACTCAATATGGCTGAATGTTGGTTTACTATCGCCTACTCCTTCAGAAATGTAGGCGCAGGACTATGTATGTAATACTGCAGGCTATATATTTTTGTTAACAGGAGGAAGAAAGGGCATGCTCACCGGGCGCTAGAAGAGACATATGCATAGATCCGAAGACATATTGCAAATTGGGACATTTCCATCTTCTGTTAGAGGATTATGCTAAAGGTGAGACACATCAACAATTTATAAATGGAACCAGTCTGCGCGCCACACATGTTGGCTAGCAGCTGTATGCATACACATCACATAAACTGAATAATGTAACACAACATGCTTAAGCTGTAGTATAAAATTT
This sequence comes from Catocala nupta, assembly GCA_963675205.1. Taxonomy (NCBI): domain Eukaryota; kingdom Metazoa; phylum Arthropoda; class Insecta; order Lepidoptera; family Erebidae; genus Catocala; species Catocala nupta. Next base: position 9,240,321 of record OY776080.1, read on the forward strand.
AGTAGTATGTGTGGTAAAGGTAAATTGTATATTTATATTTAGTATTGGATTATAGGACAGGTTGTGGTGACACTGCCTACTCTAATGCACCATAGTAAAGGGCACAAGGGCAATCAATATTTTACTGCAACATTTTCTATAGTCTATCTAACATATTTGCGGCCATGCCTTGTTTTTGCCTAGCTAAGTAGCCAGGTCATACACAAAATATTGCGGTGTGTACACAGAATAGATGTCAATCGTGCCAGTGACTACATTGCAGTAAAACGAATGCCCGTTAATCTTTCAATCGCTGGAATGCTAGAAAAACAATTGTCTGGCCAGTGTTAAGTAATATATTTGAGGCTTACTTGCTCCAATTAACTAAAATCTTAAATTAGAAGTAGTTATTTGATGCTAAGCTAAGAAATATATCCAACTATCTAGTCACGAGACTAATTAGATATTTGGGACATATTTTTTTAAATCATAAGTACTACAAATCTAAAACACTAGCTGACCCGCGCGACTTCGTCTGCTTCATATAAGATAAGATAATTTACCCCGTTTTTGCAACATTTTTCATTGCTGCTCCGCCCCAATTGGTCGTAGCGTGATGTTATATAGCCTATAGCCTTCCTCGATAAATGGGCTGTCCAACACTAAAATAATTTTTCATTTCGCACCAGTAATTCCTGAGATTAGCGCGTTCAAGCAAACAAACAAACAAACTCTTCAGCTTTATAATATTAGTATAGATTAAGCTGATAAAAATAACAATAATATTTAAAATTAAATTTCGAAGTCAAGTAAAAGAAAAGCTAAACTAAATGGCTTATATTTATTCATGGCAGCTTACTGGGTTTTCTGAATTGTGAAATTGTATCGCACAAATTGCTTAAAATGTTATAAATGGGATTCTATCATGCAAGGGCTGATAACCTTTAAACTATTATACCATTGCAATCTGAATAAAAATATAAAGCAAATTTTGAGTAGATTAACAGTAAAACAATAGACAAAATAGGGCCAACAAAACTTCATGGTTGCTAAGCGTTGCCAGGGTAGCATAGGATCATGTAAATATGTGAAAATAGTTCGTTTCTTATTGTTTAAGAAAACAGCACTCGTAGAAACAAGCTCTATATCGCCAGTTTACAAACATACAAATAACGGACACTATGTACATCCTGACTTATTTATGTTTGAATCTAAGAGAAACTGTACTGATTCATAAACAATATGCGCGGTTATAATTATTAATTATTTTATAACTACATTTTATAGCGAGGGTAATCACCGTTATGCCAATTAATGAGAGAGGAGGGAATGCGTTCGTAAATAAAAATGGTGTATATACCACAATGTAGTGTCATAGATACGAATACAAAATGCACGGTTATCAAAGAGGTAGGTATGTATAGTCACATTTTGAATCGAATTAGGTATTACATTGCGGAAATCCATTATCATCAGTCGATATGTTACCAGCAAAGTTAACCTAGTCATTCTATACCTACAATGCCGAGCTCGTTTAGTGCAGTGTATAAAGCATGGGATTGTATGCAATACCTAACCAGATAAAGTATAAAATTATATTATACTTTACATCTATACTAATATTATAAAGAGGAAAGATTACATTTTTTGTTTGTTTGTAATGATTTAACTCAAAAACTAATCAACTAATTTTTTTCAATTCTATCACCATTAGAGAGCTATATTATTACCAAGTAACATAAGCTATATTTTATTTAAATAAGTAGATACTGTTACTTACATAACCTAACCTTCTTTTACGCAAGCGAAGCCAAGGGCAAAAGCTAGTTTAATATAAACTTGTAACTTGGTAAGCGGTTGATACTGTTGCCGCTCCTACGAGTCACTACCACTGGTTCTCCTGTTGATAGAACACCGCCCTTTAAGAATATTACTGTAGGAACACAATACAAGATTTTTTCGATGGGATCCTGCACACCTAATATTCACTTGGTCTAACTAACTCAGTACCTGCAATAATTGACACCATATTTGTCATTCATTAGAACCCCTTTTACGTCACGTCGACACCTGCATGTTATTCCCTCTTGTGTTTATTTGCACCGGGCACTTTAATCATATTTGTGAAACAATTACCGGACATTATTTATGATACGTACCTACATTTTTATTTTCTATTACAATAGCGGCTAATAGCTAAAGGGTCTGGTTAACGAAGCTTATAATCGCTTATTATACTGGCAACTCGCACGTTGCCGACTCTAGGAAATAGGACTTGAAAATAGGGCTAAAGAAAAGAAATGGGAGAGGAAGGTGTGTCTGTCACCAGATCTCTTACTTGAAGAGAGAAAGTTTTTTTATTCTTACACCGGTTTTGTGTAACTGCCTCACCTGGATAAAAGTACTACTTCCTCAAATGAGCCAGTTACAGGAAACCTACACCATAAGCTCGGCAACAGCTGGCTTTTCCACGCATAAAATTTTGTTAACTAATTTATTAAAAGCAAGCAGAATGGATAGTTCATCCTTGCTAGTCTATTATCTTCAAGCGTATGCAGCGTACGTTTTAGGTAAGCAGCGGTTTGGCTAGTCTTTGGTATTATTTTTGCTATGCTATCTCTGTGAGCGGCAATTACACCTTAGCATCAGGTGGAACTGTGTCTTCCTAACATTAAAGTTTGCTTGAAGAAGGTTGTTCTCTGAGAATTCCCACAAGTGCTTGATTGCAAATTCGATACCACTACTTGACATTGAAGTGTGATTAGATTCTGTGACGTATATTAAATCATTGACTTATGTTGCTATCTCAATGCATTAATTAATGTACAAGTATAGGCGTGTTTATTAATAAAACATGTTTATTATTATTAATTTCACATACCCGTGCCGGTAAAACCTTGTCAGTATTCAAATAAATCTATCCATGTAACCAAATATGCATTTCTTCATTACACATATATATTTATTTATATTGTTTCCGGGCTATGAGTCGGTAACTACTATGTCTCGAGGACTTCACAAACATTGAAACAGCGGACACAAATAACACCTAAACACGGAACATTTTTGTGCCACTGAGTGAAGTTTTGTGGATTCAATCCCCACACAGAACAAACATTCAGGTAATCCACAAATAGTTGTTTTGTGTCTCGGTGGATCTTCGTGTCCGTTGTTTTATTATTTGTAAAGTCCTCCGCGACATAGCAATTATTTTCAATGAGGGAGTTGCTTTTTATTGAAACGAAAAAATTAAAAGATCTTGAACAGTTTCCCCACTCGAACGAAAACATTTTAATTGAGTTTTTACGAGGAAAGAAAGTATCGCATTGTTCCAGGAAAATGGTTACGCATTATGTAATCAAATGACGCATGATATTTTTATAACTTTTCCCTGTAAACACAATTTACCTTAGACTTATGTACTAACCTAATTTTATGTAACTCCACTGTTTAATTTTCCCCATTTGTCACAATAACAAGTTCATTTTAATTTGTGATGCAAAAAGTATCTACTATAGTCTAGTCATTAGTGTTTACTGAAGTAAATCGGGAAATCCCGTTATTCAAAATTACTACTAGGTTTTTCATTTGGTATTTTGTGCTATCAGGGTTTTCACAGGCTATGATGGCAAACATTACTTTACGCGTGTGGCGTTGAGGAAAAATGTCAACAACATTTCAATATATAGAAGCAGAAGTAAAATGTCAATATATAGAAGCTGGAAAATAGTATGTTTTTAATACAGCCTACTTTGTAATGGGTTCATTATTATACCCTGAGACTATTTTAAAGTGACGGATAGGATAATCTACAACATGAATCGTTTAGTAGGTAACTAATATTCATGCTTAAAATATATGTTCATAGAGTTAATAATGGAAGCTAATAATGAGATCGAGAACGAAATTTTTAATATGACCAAAATTATATATGACACAGGTGAACTGCCTTCTGACTTTAAAATCACTAAAACCATAACTTTACCTAAGAAACACAATACCACAAAGTGTGAAGAACATAGAACATTAAGTCTTGTATCTCAGGCATCAAAAATTATCCTAAAGATTATATAAAATAGAATCAGACAAAAAACAGAATTTCAGTTAGGTAATGATCAATTCGGTTTTAGAAAGAATAAAGGAATAAGAGAAGGGATTTTTGCTTTACGGACGATCCTAGAAAGAAGAATTGATCTGGATATTGATACTTATGTAGCCTTTATATATCTAGAGAAGGCATTCGATTAAGTGAAGTGGAAAAGAATGATGGAGCTATTGAAACACGCTGATATTGATTTTAAAGATAGGAGATTGATATATGAATTATACAGAAATCAAGAAACAGTTATAGAAATAAATGATCACAAAGAATTTGCAAAAATAAAACAAGGTGTAAGACAAGGATGCTCTTTGTCTCCACTTATATTTAATATTTTTATTGAAGCAGCTGTGCAAAATATATTGGAAGACATCCACATGCAATTGCATCAGCATAAATGGCAAACGAATAGTTTTTGTAAGATTTGCGGATGATATTGCAGCACTTGCAAATACTTAATAGAGACTACCTCGAAAACCTGCTTAACAAAATGAATACAGTTTTTCTAATTTTCTTATGAAAATAAACATTAATAAAACTAAAGTCCTCGTGGCATCTAAATTTCCGCATAAAATAATACAACCCATCAAAATTTTCCATAATCCAATAGAACAAGTAAAACAATTTAAATATCTAGGTAGTGTAATAACAGAAGATACAAGACCATCAGCCGACATAAAAATTAGAATAGCGATTGCAAAACAGACCTTGCACAAAAAGAAACATCTATACACTTCAAAAATTAGTAAAGATATCCGGTAAAAACTAATTAAGTCTTATATCTGGAGCATTGCCCTATACGCTTGCGAAACATGGACCTTAAGACAGAGAGACCGGAAAAGGTTGGAAGCTTTTGAAATTTGGTGCTGGCGTCGAATGGAGAAAGTGCCCTGGACAGAAAAAGTTACTAACACAGAAATATTGACAAGAGTAAATTTTGAAACACGTAGTGTTCTCTACGTGGGGTAAAATGATAGGACATCTAATTCGACATGATAATTTTATCACAAATATAATGGAAGGGAAGATAGAAGCAAGAAGGAAGAGGGGAAGACCAAGAAGAAGGTACACCGATCAACTGAAAGAAGTTGTGAAAGATAAAACTTATAAGGAACTAAAAGAGACGGCATTGGAAAGAGAAAGATGGAGATTGCTACACCGACAAGTGCCAAGCACTTAAGTTTTGGATGGAAAATATATGCAAACAATTTTATAGGTAATAATTTTTAGGAAACAGCACAAAAACATAGTTATCTACAGAGACGGAGCATCATTTACGACCACGCTGGATAAATGGCGCCCCGCGCTACTGATTTCATTGTTTGTGAGTGAGCGCGCGTCACAGTAGAAGCGCGGCGAAATAACAAAACACAAGAAACAGTATTATTTTAGTACAACTACAATTCTATAGCGCCAGGCTTATCGTATAATTAGAACTCTTGATACGTATTTGTTGTGACGTAGTAGGTATGCTAATCAGTCTCCATATAGATTATAGTAGGAAGCATCATGTTTATGACGCGGATTTCTTGAAAACGTAGCCGTTCTTAGAATTGAGCAACGTTAGTATCGCTATTTTGCATTTATACTATTCTGATAGTCTTTAGAAATACTCACTGTTGTACACATTTTTATTTGGTTTGACATTCATAACGCAGACGAAAGTTTATATAGGTAATGATTCATACAGATTTTTTGACGGTCGAATAAAGTTATGTCGATACAAAAAATATCAACTACAAACACTCGTGTATAAAAATGTCCTTTGTTATTCAAATGATATTGAAGTAAGGGGAAAAGAACTGGTTAGGCAGGTGGTGCACCTTCTAAGGGTTGTTATAATAATATCGAATAGAAGCTAACGGTGTGCCAATAAAAGGAAGAAATAATTTTATATTATGCATAGAAACTCAGTGCCTGTAAATGAAATAATGTAAATAACTGAGTCGTAAAATATTTGTAAATAACTATTACGCTATGTTTGTTTACGTTTTAAATTGTTTCCGATTTTCAATTTCCGTAAGTTTTCTTTCTATTTGATGGATCGAAAAGAAGTTTAAAACTACTATTGTTACACCTTCAAATTATCATCCCACTCAGAAACTAAGTTCGAAACGCTCCGCGCTCGGTCTACGTTCACAGGCGGTCGTTCAAGTTATGTATATTCAAAATCGTACCTGCTCATGCCATTTCCTGTTTACCTACATTTGATGTTTTATTTATATAAATAGTTTCATTTTGAAAAGTCACGTTTGACTAATAAAATAACGCATGTTATGGCACTAAGTTCGTGCTGGCTTGAATATTTGACAGGTCTGGAAAATCTCGCTGTACAAACTCGCTTTACGGCCCCTTATAACACTTAAAAAAGAACGCATTTATAAAAAGCGTGAGAAAAGTTACAGAAGCATAAAATTCATAAGTAATGACTATTTGTAAATTAAATTTAATATACGGTTACACAGTTGGCCGATCAATGTTCGGTGTGATGTCTTTCAAATTGTTATTGAGCCGGTCATCATAAGACTAGTAGATTCTACAGTATTCACAATCTAAAGGAATTGCGACGATCTGCTCGACCGAGGATTTCGTTTATACGTGTGTTATCTACACTATTAAAATCTTAGAAGCTATAGCTATTGAAGATATATCTTCTAGACGAAAATATCACATTAAATTTGATGCTATAGAAAATAAATAAACCGGTATCATTAGGACATTGACATAATATCCAGGCCCTTATCATTTACACATATTGTACAGTATGTATAATAATTTTTAATGAATATCTATATATTATTTTATATAATTATGCTTTTATTTGCAAACCAACACTTGTAAAACGGGCATTCATGTCGCTGGTTTAGTTCTAACCGAATTCTGTAAATTATTTGCGTAGTCATACTATTGTAATCATATGCATTATACATATTTATATTAACTTTAATGTAAATTAGAAGTGCTGAATATTTAATATCAGTTTTAACTCAAGGAAATATTGTCAAAGTATAATATTAAAATGGTGTTTACGAGTTTCGTTGCCTCGACTAATAATATTAAGATTTGATGTGCTAATTGCTTACAAACATGCTTCATCGTATCTGGCTAGAATACTCATTCAATTTGCATAGATATTTAAACATACAGACAAAAGCTAAAATCTATACACAACTGTCACTATCAATTAGGGATGTGCAAAATGTATTCAAACTTTATTCGAATGTGCTGCTTATTCTATGTTTGATTACGTAAGATGTATCCTTGATGAGGTAAAGTAGACATTGTGGACAACGGTATTTGAATATCATTCGAATCCGTGATCAGTATTATCATTACTAGGACCAAGGCAGTGTGTTAAAGTTAATATTATTACCAAGAAAGTATATTTGGTTGTCCTCTTTTTACATTAAATAGGAACAACGAACGTAATTCTATTTTTTTGTTAAAGGAATGCGGTCGATTTTGTATATCTATAATTCATTGTTTATTGTTGCAGCAATGTCAGCGTATCAAAAATTCTACGCCCTAGAACCAGACAATTGGAAGGATCCTCTATTTTTATACGGACTAGGACTCTGCTATTATCACTACAATGCCTTTGAATGGTGAGTAAATTATAATGTATTTCATATCACAATATCAAACTAACTAGATGGTGGTAGTAGTGTTTTACTGAACTTGTCTGAACTGCAAACAAGAAGGCGCCGCCAACACAAGGGACAAATTTCCAGTGCCTCGGCTGACAAAGTAATATTTCTAAAGGAGCTCTGAAAAGCAAAATTATAGCAAAAACAAAAGGGATTTCTGTTAACGATCTTTTGTCAGCTTAACCTGCTATTCCGTTGTGCCTTACTTATCTTTCAAAGTAAATATTAACAAAAAATTCTAGAATAAATTAATTTAAATAAAATCCTTATTAAGCTATTAATTATGGAATTTTACCTTATAATTTTCCATTATCCTCGTATAATCTAAGTCTCAATTTGGAATAAGTAAAGGGAAAATTTGTATTGAATGTTAACATAAAGAGTATCGTTTGTTCACGTGTTAGTCATTAATTTACTTAATTTAATATTCATTTGTAAAGTAAACGGTATATATTATAATACTTAGGGAATATATTCATTATGTGCTTTCACCTCTAGGCTTTGTTCCAAGTATGTGTATTGTACTTAAATACTCCTTGTTTAAATCCAACTAATATTATAAATGGTGGAAAGGTTGTGAAGATCTTTGGATGTTTGGTACTCGACTAAAAGTAAACTGTGGAATGAATTTAGATGAAACTGGACGCATATTAATACCATGACTGTCTTGGACACAGGATTTTTATCCCGGTATACGGTTCTTACGTACGTAGGATTCACGATGCCTTTGACTATATATTCGCCCGCTATAACTGATTGTTAGACTTCCATCCTCATTAAAGCTTTCTAAACACCTAAGCAACTTTGAAAAGGAGATTTCGTTTCAATTATAACTATGATTGGTATTCACCTAACCAAACCAACACCTAAATAAAATAATCCCAAGGCTCGTACTCCAAGAATCCACTTTAACACAAAATTAATTTATAACTAATTATTAAATTGTGGCTAACGTTAAACTGTCTACTCTACGACTAGAAAGTTTAATAAATAGTCAGATATCTATTTTACTCTTAATTGAAATAGTCGAAATTATTTTGGTTTTGGTTGTGCGTCACGCGTTTGAGCAAAGGTCGCAATTTTGTCCTAAAATTAGACGATTGGGTAACGGCAATTTATCATTTTATTCACTTTTTGATACGATTGTGTTTAGAATTTGTGTACCTACGTAAAAGTGATTACCTAACACCTTTGAAGATAATTGATAAGATTATTTTTATAGTCACGTTATTGTACATCTCGAACAATTTGTATCTAACCACGCCCTAAAATTTTAAAACGTGTTTAGTAAGTCGCCAAAAAGAGACAAACTATACGAGCTTTAACATGAGTCCGTCTATCGCGAGCTATAACATGTGTTTATACTCTTCTATAAAGAGTTTTATGCTGTAGAGTGTTCTTGGTCATACTTATATTTGTTCTTGAACTCTCTTGTTCATAAAGGGCTTGTTAATATAAACATGCAACCAATGGCCTACTGGGCAAAATGTTACCAAATCCGAGAAAATATTTCGATTACTATTTGAAATTACTTGATGCTGTCAGAGGTGAGGTTTATAAGTATAACGGTTTCGTTCACTTTGTAATTTAAAGTTTTATGAAGCAATTGATTAAAATTTAACTATATTTGTATTCAAATCAGTGATTGCAATGTTGTTGGATATCCGAAATAGGTGTTTCCTTATTCACCTCTTATATCTGATATCCCAGCCAACATATTATACTTATATTTAACTATGCAAGTTTGTCTCTCGCCTTTTTACGAAGGGGATGGCAGAACTTGGTATTATGTAGTATGTATTCACATAGGCTGTTACCAAATCTTCATGTATATCCTATAATTTAGGCTGAATCACATCAATCAATTCGCGTTTTGTCTATTAAAAATAACTATTTCGTGTGAAGATAAGTAGCATCAATTATCATTGCTGGATCAATTGAGCTTTTGTATTATTGTATTTTAATTGCATGAAAGTGCAGGTCTCAATTTTTCATGTTAAACGAAGCTTACACCCGTGAGTATAATTAATGAAAGGATGCTTAATAAAGCGCACGCATGACAACGGATGCTTAAGCATATGAATACGACATGTTAACGCAGTTAATTGCAACTGATCAGCTGCAAGTGCGAATAGATAAACCCATGTAATTGGTGTTATAGCAGCTGAAAACATGCGATAGCCAGATATCATTGCCTTTGACTAAAGATGCATTTAAGTAAATACAAACCATCGAGCTAAATGTAAATTAATAATATAATAAGTAATAGTCATTTATTTCGCGTAGCATAGGCGGATGAATAAATCTATACTAATATTATAAATGTGAAAGTTTGTGAGGATGTATGGATGTTTGTTACTCTTTTTCACGTAAAATCTACTGAACCGATTGCGATGAAACTTGGTATGTAGATAGCTGGAGACCTGGATTCACACATCGGCTTTTAGACTTTTTATCCCGATATTCCTACGGCAACGGGACTTACGCGGGTGAAGCCGCGGGCAAAATCTAGTACTTTATAAACTAACATACATACATACGTACATAAATTCACGCCTGTTTCCCAGAGGGGTAGGCAGAGACTACTACAATGTAACTCTTTATTTTCTATGTTGTTGTGCGTTCACATGGCAGTTGTCCGCGGAAGGAACGGAACATCCTACTTTTTAGCCAAAAGGCTTCCTGCATGACAAGTTGCTTAAAGCAATTTGGAAGCGGCGCGGCATCACGAACGCCTTAAAATTGACGCTGCAATTCGATTACAAAAGGTGCACTCTTGGCATGTAGTTCGACATATGGCGTATGTACTCCGCAACGTCCTCCGCCTTAGTGGTGTTGTGAAGGCAGATATTACACGGGTGTGTTCGGTGCTGTAGCACGCAGGTTTGCACCGTCACAAAACCATCCTCAGCAACCCCTCAGTTCGTTGCCTTCGCAGGCACCGACTTCATGGCGGGAGCAATGAGGTGCTCGCAGTTACCTGCTGAGCGTCAAGGCGTTTAGGTCACGTGGCGATAATAATGCTACCAGATGTAATTTAGGCCTAAAGGTATTATGTGAGTCACTGAATTCCTTAAAGGACGTTTGCCAAGGTCTGTTCCTTCCAATTTTCTTAATTAACCATACAGGCAACGCCATATTAATTTGTTTCTTCAATCACGATCAGGACGTCAAAACCATAGTAAAAAATCTGTTACAATTTGAGTTGATTTTAAATAACTTTCACGGACCACGGTACATAAAGACTGTCGGCTGTATCAATTATGACTACTACTACGGTGTATTCGTATTTATTAACACTATACAAGTCACACAACAATTCGAAGGACTTCTTGTGTGTCTTATGTTATGCTTATGTATCATGTCTCATTTTATTAGAAAAACTTTGTAGAACTTTTTGTTCACTGTGCGCAGTAAGCATGGTGTTGTGCATAATTTTATTCGAATGTCATTCGAATGCAATTCTTGTGTCATTACTTTAAACCACTTAAGAATAATAATACGAGGACAGAAAAGGTGTAAGTAAGGAAATACGTTTATTAAGTATTATGGTTCCTGTGCTAAAATCAGTTTATTAGGTATGTCTCTACTTAAAATAGGGTTTCATTTAATTAGGACCGACATTCAAAAACAAATAGAACAAAGCAACTTATTTTTATTACAGAAACGTTTGTGGAACTTTTTGTTCTATAATAATGGCGAAAGTGTTTAGGCACGTAATAGTAACACGGCAGGTAAAGTTCTAAGAAAACGGGAAGCACTAGCTTCGTTACTGATTCATACAAACTATACTATTTTAGATAATGATTTTTTCATCTCGTCGAAATGTTTAGACATTTTTGCTTCATCAAATTACGAGCATAACGATTAACTTGACGAGGAATTATTAAGTAAACTTTGAAAATAAGATACAATCTACAAATCGACTCGTATTTTCGGCAAACTAGCGATTTGTGCGCTCATATTCCATAGCAGCAAAGAAGCGACCACAGAATTTATGAAACGTGTATTTTTCACATTCTACATTGCCAATATATTTTACTCGTGATTTTTCCATAATTATAACTGCGAAAACGATTTTGTTATGTTTACGACTATCACTCGTCCGTCACTACTATTCGCATTGTGATATGATAATAACCTGAACATCACGTGTTTTTTTTTAGGATTAGAGGACGTTGACCCATTCCATTAGCTTTGATTAAGGTATTTTATTTTTAAATAAGTAATTGTACGAGTAAGTATATATCTTATCAAACCTACTTAATAAATACAACTTTAATTTTTGAATATTTAATATAATATTTGGCAAATCACAGTTTCTTTTGATTTAATATCATATAATTGTATTGAGCCTCGTTAATTTTAAAGAAACTGGTAACCAATAACTAATAATTTAATTTTATAAAATCATAATCTAAAACTATCTAGTGGTGATTATCAAAGATAGAAATGTCACTGAACTCTCAATCTGTGAGACGAATTTGCACTTGACCGGTTTATTTTAATTGCCTTGAGTTTAGGAATACACCTACCTAATCCTCGCACGAATTTTAAAATTATTTGCATGGGCTTCAAAAGTCATGGTCATAATTCAATATAAATAGTACTCTTTTGTCATTATTCCCATCCTAATGTGCGTCATTTGAAAGAATTTCGTTTCGTCCAAAATAAAAACATGGACGTATAAGTATACTGTGTTATGTAAATAGGAATGTTAACGAGCTTTCCGTGTTTCATTTCGTCACATACCGGACGGAACGTCTCGCTTCGGGGATATCTATCTACTCCACAATAATAATTTCGGTCGAACCGAAAACACTGCAAGCTGGCTGTGGCTCTCGTCATGTCGACATTGTGATTCGTGATTCACCGGACGTAGGACGAGCGCGGCGCGGGGGGAGCGGCGCTAGGGCCGGGGGGGCGAGCGGGCGCGCGGGGCACAGGGCGCGTCGGCGTGGCGGCGCGCGGCGCGGGACGCGGGACGGTGCACGCTGCAGCGCGAGGCGCGAGGTCGTCGCTCGCTCGCCGCGCGTACTGCCAGTCGGGAGCGGGATGCGGTGACGTAAACTGCATCGGCGCGGGCCGCGACCGTAGTGTAGGACGGGACGTATCGTATTCGAATGTACTGTGTGCGTGCGCTGAACCACCTTGTGTGACCGTGTGCTTGTGCTGTTCCCGCTGACGACGTCTCCGCTCTTCACTACGTGGGCCGCTGCGGCCGCACCGGAACGCCACGGATCCGAAGATCCCCGAAATGGTGAGTGCGGTCGAAGCTCCCGCTCGCGGTTTGTTTACGTCGACCCTCATGCCGGCTCTCTCTTTCTACCTGCCGCCCGTATCCCTGCGTCGCGCTCGCACGCGACTCTTTCTATTGTGTTTTGTTTCCGAAATGCAGACACCAACGTCGACGGCTCCGGACCAGGTCCCGTCGAGAGGTCGCGTTTTTGTTCCTTTCAATGGTTTTTGCATGTTTTTTAGTGTTTTCGCAGGTAGCTGCTCGACGCGATTTTTACTCATTCATCAGAAGATTGGTAATGTAAGAGTATCAGGAATAAAGAGGGTAAATTATAAGGCAAGGGTGGGCAGTGCGTGCGTCGTTAAGGCTAGTAAATAATGAGTGTGCCGCCGCATAAAATGTAGGTCGGTGAAGTGTGGCAGCCACAACGCCGCACGCGATCCAGAGCCTCTCCCTACGCCGACGGGCCAATGCTAACTTATTGTTTGCTTTGTTAATATCATTAATTAAAATTGCGCTCTTTTTGTTTACCAATTCCTTTGCTATGTTGCTTATTTATGCAAGGCCTGAATATCGTTAAGTTACATAAAGTTATGTCTCGATAGAGTCCTATTTTGGAAAACCATTACAACAGTCTTAAGTTATGACATCACAGCAAATCAAAGCGAGATGATGATGACGATGGCTAAGTCGACTGGTCTATTTACCATATCCTTGATGTCACGAAAGGATGTTAAGACTTCTCTGATGACTATGAGTAAGACCGTGGTTATACAATTAAAATGATTTACTCAGGAAAATCTGTGAGTCATAAATTCATGACTAGAATCCGTTGTCCGACAGCTTTAAAATACTAACAGGTGGAATTCGCGCACTTTTGTATTACGTCATTGGTCATTGGACCGGTAGTGTGGCTATACCAGTCGGCTATTTAATGAGACAAAGATAGCATACTGGATATCCATTATACACTTCCTTTACACATCAAAACTGTGACTACTTTTTGTTCCGCTCTGGGATTCTACATTCTTTCCTTCTGATTTACAATATCGGAATAATAAAAAAGCACGTTAAAATAGGATTCAGGCTTCTTTTTGTTCTTAAATGCAAAGCAAAATTAAAGTAACATCATAATAAAAAAGTAAGCATAGCTTACTACATTTCGTTTATAAAGAAATAAGACGCAATTTTTTAACACTACTAATGTACTTAAGCAGTACTTATAAATACACACTAAATGTCAGAACTAAAAAGGGATACCTAATTAATATGTAACGTGTAGTAGGTAGTATTTAGTTTCCCGTTTTTTTATATGAAATTGACTGTAGTGTACTTATATAATTATTTATTTCCTTTTTTGGTTCATTTTGAATAGTACCTATTTCCCCTTCAAACCTAAAATGTTACGTTTACAAATAATTCCTTGCAACATTGTTTCAAAATGAATCGCAATATAATTAGTATTCATTATATTTGAAATAATAACAATAAGTACGCCAACGTAAAATACGTAATGTATTACAAATATTACAACACAGTTAATAGTACACTCATCGCTATCAGTACATATTAGATATCGAACAAAGTGACGTTCATAATGTCCTCCATATCTAGTTACTATGTTTTTATCTCATTCATCAGCGATATCGTAATAGTTATCACGAATAATATTGGCTATCGGTCGCGGACCGGTCCCCGCATTATCTACGCAACGCCGCTAACCGCTTCCAGTAACGGTATTCCACTCTCTGGACTCCTCCAGCAAACTAGACTCGCTAGGCCCGTTTCGCAAACTTGTTCATCAACAATCAAGCCGGAAGTGAGTTTTCGAAGAATCGAATAATCGTGAATAGCATTGCAATTCACCGGTTTATCTTAACTAATTTAATACACTATTGTTTTATATTTATACATGGATATTTGGAATGCTCAGTAATCGACGTTCGGTGGCCAGATTTCCGAGTATCGAACAATCAACACTGATGCTTTACATTCATAATTATTATGGTCTCGAATTGTAGTGCTTCCCCTCGCATGTCTGCCGGGCAGTTGTTCCATTACATTATGTAAGCGGTAGTCAGCTGCTAGGTATTATGTGGGTAGTGGATAGGTAATGTCAGGTCGTTTAGTATCGATAGTGATGTAGAATGCTATGTAATTGTTAGAGCAGCTTGCGGTGGCGCGTGCCCAGGGCAGGTGCTTGCCGGCTGCCACCACACCTGTCACATCAGCTGCTCCTTAAGCTAGTTATTAAATGTCTTACCTACTCGTAAGTAATGCGTATCCGCCGCATAGTTATACAATACAAACTTGTTCGAGCCACCGACTCATCATTTCACGTAATGTTAGCACATTGTAGTATATTTATAGAATAATTTTACAAAGTTAGTTCTCCATTACAGTTCGCTTTAGTGTTATAGTTATCGATCTGATGCACGTGGCTCACGTTGTTGTAAATTGGAGTAGTGCTAGATACGATTATGTAAAAGGATATTCTCAACGCTCGCGCTAGTATTGTGCTCACGATACCGTTGTTGCTGTGGTGATTACCGACCGATCGATACAAGTTGCAAGCTCGGTGCGTAACTTGGTGCGCTGATAATATTGTTATGCGTTTTACTACGCTTTTCGTAGTAAATAAACATGCGAGTAGAAAGCGATAAAATTGCCCGATGTTTGTGCTCGCTCACTAGTACGTTGTAATTGCATTCGGTAGTTAATTTCACCATTACCGCCAAACATAGTCCGTAGTGCGAACTACTGGGGTGTACTATGTAATGATATGTTAAAATGTTTCGTCTGAAGGATTATTTGAATTTTTTCTATCGCTTATATTTACCGTACATGTTGAGCGGAAGTTTTATTAGGGTCAGTTGGACACAGTTGTGGCTGCGCACGCCGCCATCGCTCCGTACCCGTACCGTTTGAGCGCACGAGAATGCTTGTGCCTATTATTTTATGACCATTTACAATATTAGTTGATCTCAAATAAATATATCAATATATTATCCGTTTTGTTTATTGTTTAACATAAGTCATGGGGACTTATGTTAAACGTTGTTTTAATGTATTGGTATAAATAAAACATAACAGGTGACCCGATTTATACTTATATCTATCATTTTATCATAGATTCATTCTAAAACGTAATACTCAAATATTCTAGACGTATATCTAAGTTTCGTGTATAGTCTATACTAATATTATAAAGCTGAAAAGTTTGTTTGTTTCAATGCGCTATTCTCAGGTACTACTGGTTCGAATTGAAAAATTCTTTTAGTATTGGATATCCCATTTATCGAGGAAGGCTATAGGTTATATAACATCACGCTACGACCCACGGGGGTGGCGCAGTAATCATAAACGCGGTTGAAACCGCGGACACCTTATCTAATAGAATTACTTTATTTAATCAAAAAAATCAGGCACCCAGGTATACAATGCCACGTGAAAACGATTACGTCACAATGATATTATTATTTTTACGTGGAGCGACACCAGTCGTGATTTAGTTGAATGCCGCATAGCAACACACTAGCGGAGAAACCGGAATTTGACGGCGTTTCTCATGCTATCTTGGGATATTATGTGAAGTTACTGCCAAAGAACATAGCGGTACATGCATATAGTTTTATCTATGTAAATGAACTGGCAACACGACCGACGAGTATTTGTTGCGCAGTATAGAATACGCGGTCCCCGACCCTAGCTCGGAGAGTGCATCTAAGCCGTATTAGAGATGTGCGGGCGGGGCGTAACCTCCGCGCCCTTCGTCCCCCTCCGTGCGCAGCGTCACGTACGCACGGGCCCTTTCACGCACAGGGAGGGAAGATCTAGCGAGGGGCCGCGCGCGCACCGCCACCGGGCCCGCCGAGCCTCTATCGAGTCGCCGAAAAGCGTATGCATTATTAGCACTCCCCCTATCCCCCATCCCTAAACGGGCTCATTGCGACCGCCCAGCCCAGCCCGGCCCGCTTCAGACAGCTCGCGCCTTAACACCCGGCCCACACCCCGGCCGCACCACGGTCACCTCAACACGACTCGGCAAGGACTTTGTGATTTAACCGAGACGCCCTTCTCCCGTGACGTAACGATTAAATGTATATTTTTTCTAAATCTAGGTCACGGCTCAGCGTTAAGAGCAGGGTGAATGTAGTGAGGACGGCGCGCGGTCGTCGACACTAACGGATCGCTATTTATACCTGCTGCGTAGTGCACCGGAACTCGCTCGGTGCATTCGCTGCATCCGCGCCACCCGCCTCCGCCCTGTCAATGACCCCGTCAGTAACATTCGTTTCCTATAACAGCATCTAGCTCTACTAAACTATCTACTCCATGTTAAATCATACGAAACTAGATCGCTAATCATGTCAAAATGTTCATAATTATTGTTACAATAGACGTAGGGCGTGCGTTGCGAAACGTTCTGTGGCAAGCGGGTGCCCTTCGGCTTTGTTTGAATTACGTAAGTAAACCCGCCCACATTTGTAGGGCAACCACCCACACAGGGCATGAACTATGTCAAGCAGCGTGTCCTAGTTTCCACCTTCACTACACTTTTTATGTTCTCACGTGCAAAAAAGCAAACATCATATTCTCTGCTGTTGATAATAAAACTGTATACCTACTCTGTTATTTGAATGAGCTTTTGAATATAATGCATAAAGCGATTCTACTGCAATAGGCGTTGCCAAACCTTCATTATCGACTAAAACAGTGAAATAATTAATTAAATTAACGAGAAATTACTAATTAGCGTTAATATGATTTAGCAAGCCGCCGAACCTATATTATTAGTAATACGTAGGTACTAACCGTGCTTACTACTCAGGCTCGGAACGTGATTTTACATGGCGACTGAAATCAAATTAATTTGCATATTGATCACCTTTTATATAATTGAACTAATACATTAATTAGGTAATCTAATAATTTACGTAATATTAAGATCAGAGGACGAAAAAAGATGAATGTTTCTTTTGGTATCTTAATTCCGTTATAAAAGTTTCTGAAATGAGCTTCTTTCTTGGCAATCCTTGGTTAAATATTACAAAACGTGTATTTACATGAGAAGCCAGTACACGATACAATTATACAACATAGTCGAGGTTGTTGCTAGGTCTGCAAGAATGGATTCGCAGTGTCGATCCGCGAGCGATGTCCGCGGTGGAATTTCCGCGAAAAAACTCATACGTCACGACACGTCACAGCAGTGGGGCGGGCGCGGCGTAACGTCACGCCTTGCAAGGCCGCGCCTGAGCAAGCACCACTGTAAGCTTTTGTTTACAACACTATTGACGCTGACTAATATGGGCATGAATGATATAATACTCGATACACTTTATATATAGCGCATTCCACGATGCATTTTTTCAACGCGGTCGTTTATTTTCACTCGCTTTTAACACACACACACCAGTCGTTAAACCTCATGATTGTATCGCTCGCTGACATTCTTTATTCACAGTCATATAAGTTTAATTTGAATAGATGTTATCAGAAATATTCTAAAAACGGTTTTAGTGACTCCCACATATAATATATGGTGGGTGGGTAATTCTAGATATAAAGTAAAGTAATCTTAAATATGTCGATCACGTCCATTTTAAATGTTTATTCGTCAACTATCGTGCGTTACGTAAATTACTATTACGTAGTTCACACTTGGCATATTGTGTAGAGATAAGAACTGTGAATTGGGTTTATTAACGTCAACATGCGCGCATGTCGTATGTTTTAGTATGTACTTGCCCAACATACTGATAGGCTCCACACATCCGCTCTGCGCTAATGAGCCACTACATGGACTTAGATATACCAGATGATTCATTTTATTATAAAACAAAAGATAGGTAGGTATATTCCTTTGTTCCCATTGTGAGAGACCACCACTTTGTAGAACGTGCCAAACGCGTTGCTATCGTGCTATCGACGATAAACTCTAAACAATCTGGCATTGAAATTGTATTGTAACTAAAACTATACACTCATGTTAGAAGTAATTTTATTGATTAGAAGTTGGATAGGTGGCTGCGTGTCATAAACAAATAAGCCACATTATTACTTTCTCAAGATTCTATTTGTTCACATGTAACAAAGGTATTCACCTACTGTTTTCCTCGTAAACAAACCTATCTCGCATATTTTAAATTCCCTTATCGATTAAGCTTTGCATTTGATTATATTGTTAGCCGAAATGGTATAAAATTAAATATTACGTCGCACTACGCACATTGGTATGCTATGCAGTCGTTAAAATATGCATAAGCATGCGTGTAACGCGTGAAAACATTTATCCCACTTACGCAGCCGATCATAAGATACGCCATTGATTTTTTATTATAATAGCAACTCCATTAAGCCATTACCCAAGTCTTAAACGGATGCAAAGTTATTCTGTGGATATAATTCTACTTTCTAGTTCTCTAAAAGTCAAAGCCAACGAACACACCCTATCCTATGTACAGGGGCAGTTTTCTAAACTGGATTTAATCTTACGTAAATGTTTTTGATTTTAAGTTGACTATCCCATAAAATCGATTGCTTCTGCATCCGTTTGAAATTATCAGCATCTTTACCAATTCTGGATTTTCAACTTAACGACAAAATATTTCAATACGCAGTTTTGCATAAAACAACAACGATTTCTCTATAAACCCAATGAAGTTTCTCAATATAAGCAGCTTGTTGTCCTTCAATAGCGCCAACGTTGTAGGCCTAGAACGAGTAAATTTTCTACATGCAATGCAGTATAAGCTATAATGTGTACATGCATAGTTCGTTAGAAATAACATGTTACGGTCACGTGCATACCAGCACGAATAATTATCAAGAAACCGAGTTATTCTCACGGATGTCGATCCGTACTTATAATTTAGCCGTCACTTCGTACGTACAATGGGTATTAGAATTAGAAAGCGACCGGTGACCGCAAAAAGGTAGCATTCGAAAGGGCTCGAAGCTTGCGAGATTGTATTACGTCAGTAGGTATTGAACGATCCATGGTCCCCCTGCCTCAATGCCGTGCCGGGGAGCGCTCGCTATCGACTCGGCTGGCAATGCTTCGTGCGTGTCGCACTGATGCCACATCGCACGTATGCGCCTCTGCCCTCGCTTTTGTCCGACGAACAATCTATGACGTCGGCGATAAACCTTCAAATTTAGTTCTCAAAGGGTTCAACCCTTTTTAAATCGTAATGTTGGGGATGGGCACATTTTTAATACTAGTGCATGTAAATAAGTATTATACTTGTTAGAACACTTGTGTACGGTGAATCGTATGGGGTAGTTATCAAGGGCACTCTGCTGTTTGCAATGTAATAATAGCGCAAAAGTCTGTCCTTTTTATGTAGGTTGGGGGGAGTTCGCTTCACATTTTTGTAATTGCTCGTGGCATGCAAACTCAATGTTTTAAAGGCGACTCGTAATGTTTTAGAAATACTTATTTCTATTATCTATGTATTGTGTTGAATTTACATAGATGTCACATTGTAACAAGACAATTATTATGCGACCATGCATGTCAATGCCAACCATCACTATACATTTCCAGGAGTTACTTAATTATATGTTATGATATTTCACGAGTTAAAGAGCAACAGCTGACTCGGTTATAGCGTATAATAATAATAACTCTAGTATTATACAACATGTGCAAATAAAAGATATTGAAACGAGTAGCCGAGACGAACCTGTTCGGTAATGAAGTCGACGAGTCGCATTATTTTGTTGAAGCAAGAACATCTGATTTTATGGACGTGCACGATGCACTCGGATCGTTTGCGGTGTGTGTGTGTGTATGCGCGGCGTCGCGCGTCGTACGTCCCACGTCGTGCAGCTGTGCCGGCTCACTTCCGCGTCGATGTGTCTCTCTATGTTTACATGTTTATTTTATCTTTGAAAGCTATTTATTAACACTTCACGTGTTTCCATTTCCAACTTCTAATGAAGTAACGCCGTTTTAAGTATTTCTTTGTTCTATTAACGTCTCCATCTGGCGACCAAACTTTTAAGAACTATAATAATTTAAAGTAATTTTATATATTAGTAAGAAGAGTTTTGTATGGTTTCAGCCAGTTTTGTAGGTTCTTGACAAAATGACATAGACGTTCGCATAGATAACAAAATATACCACACCTAAATAATAAGTCTATTAAAACTTGTAATGTTTATAAAAAATACTGCATGCACGATTATCAGCACCTAATGATGACCATGACCGACAGCTGTAGAAATAGTTTACAATAATGCAGGTTCTTTGTGAGACATTATTCAATTTCAAGATACATAGCTGCATAGTAACCATAAATCGTACAATTTTAATAGCAACTCACCATTGAAACACTAATATATTCGAACGTTTCTTTTTACTAAATTACATGAATGTCCCTGATTATTATAATTTGCCAACAAAGCGACATTCATTACAGCAAAGTTGCGAATAATTAATATTATCTGAAGGATAATTGTACGTGCTAATATACATAATAATGCAATGCATAATGTCATTTATATACCATTATATAAAGTATTCCCACGAGAGTCTTAATAGTCTTTTACATACATACAATACACATGAGTGTGCTCATAAGAATATAAATTGCTAACATAAATGCAATAATATTATAACCGCTGGCCTAGGTCTCAGGTACCGTACGGTTAGCCTCGAACAGCTATCTTCATAAATACAGTACTTACTGCATATATGGGACGGTGTATAACAAGCTTATCTATCTACACTTATACAATATTGCTCGGCTAGGTTTCTAGTTTAGCATTGAAACGATAATACCAGCAGTTTTTAATATCGCATTCGCTGTTATCGACAAGTAACCTTATTTCTTCACCCAATGTTCAGTCGCGAAGGTTCGCTCCTAAGTACGTAAAATAACAGCGAATTTAATAGTTCTAGATAATATTCCTTCGCAATTGTAGAATATTTATCCATTATTCAAAGTAGGTATACATAATTTTGTTTGAATAGAACATGAACGTTCCTCGACTATAAACGTAGGTGTTCCACATTTTCGTTTCGGTCTTAGAATAAAATAGAATTGGAAATGAATTGCTCTAACTTTATGAGCACTCAATTTCAATTCTGTAGAGTGAATTGCGGCTGTACTGAAAATAGCCGGCACATAACTGAAATATCGCGTTCATGAGATCATTTGTGAGTAGGTTACTGAATGTGTATAAGTGGTATCGAATGGGACGAATCTGGGTCAACTGGCATGACGCTGGCGATAAACGGGCCCTCGTTCATTATCATTTATGTGCACGGCGACACGTTCCTTTCCTAAACTAGCTGGACTTAATCCGTGCCCTAACTTGCATGGCATTGGCAGCTGGCTTGCGAAACTCGAATAACGTTGGTACTTAGCCCGACTTACATTCTACCATTATTACTAAACCCTGATTTGCAATTGTGACCTTTATAGAAAGCAAAACCTTTCAATCAAAGCGATTGCTATGGGCGTTGCAAGTGTTACTATGTAGACCATACACGCTTATGTATTGATCATTCAACACTTGACATCTGCGATAAAGGAAGCTATAAAACCGTGTGCGTTAATGATATGTACACACATTCAATGGCACTGTACGATACGTACTAGTATAATGTAGTATAGTGCATGCTGCATACAATTGCAGTTTGTATCGCATTCAGTTGCCGTGGAGCCAAGGCCGTGATGCAATAAGTACAGTCAGGTGAATTGTACGTTTATGTTGAATGCATCGCATGATCGCGTCACTCGGTCACGAGTATAAGCTATGAGAAATATTAGAAAATGTACTAGTGTAGCTATGCTATGGACTCGTTCAAATAACGATTCAATGTTGTAGTGACGCTGGTAATAATTCTATTAAAAGCCAGTGCTCCAGACGCTAACATTGACCTAATTTCGAATTCACGTGAATAGTATTCAGCGTTAACATCCATCGTGATTATAATTTGAGCGTATGTTTTGCTCGGCTCGGCGCGGCGCGGCGGGTCCGTGGGAAAGTATCGCGAGTCTATTATGTGCAGGGATCACGTGTGGCCGCACACATAGCGACTGCTTACTTCAGTTTTTAAAGTTAGTGCTATGACGACCGACGAATGAACTCTTTACTCTATAAATAGCGGTTGATCTGTCCTTGAGCTGCGCGAGTGTGCAGAACTAGGTCAAGCCAAGCTGCCTCATACCAGTGAGTAGGTACTCCCCGCGCCCAACATTACGCCCGAGCACACGTGACTACTGCTCGTTGCGCCGCGCCGCTCGCTTCAGCTGAACTGCTACCCACATTCTACACTCAAGCTTCCATTTTCATTCATTCTTTAATTTTACAATTGCGATGAGAACCATCACTGTCGTCACCGGACGAAACTTGCTTCTTACCTGTCCTTGTTTTGATTCCTCCGTAACTCCATTGTCAGAATCGAATAAAAGAAAACAACTGAGTCTTAGAAATGTTCTTTGTTCGTTCTACAATCTTAAAATTCGACATAACATCCCACCAGATGTTCGCCAGTTCACTGAAGTAAAAATTCATTTCAATAGGTGCAAGAGCTTCATATGTATAAGTAGGGTTCTATACAATCCCCTTACCTGAGTGAACTGATAATGGCCAAGGTCGGGACCGGGCAGGTAGCGAACCGGATTATAATCGATCCAGTCGTTTATTCAGGATATTTATTCTTCCATATATCTCAATAATAATATGAATGTAAACAAGAGCAAAAGGTTCGTACAAATAAATGGTCGAGTTCGTCCAAATGGAAATGGGATAATAACAATATTTTGTACATACCACGTTATTTAATATGAATCTGAAACGAATTCTACTGTTTTACATTTTAACCAAATACTAAAGCAACCTACATTTAATCACTTGTGTTAAGACTTTAGTGTGTAAAGAAAAACAAATACCACGAAAGATGTCAATATCTCCAAAAAAGATATCACATTTTTTATTAATGGACTGCGACTGACTGCGTGAACACATAACTTTGATGTTATCAGTAGTAGGTATAGGTACACAGTATTATCGAGGCGCGTGGGTAGTGTGACGTGTATTATAAATTATAAACCTCGTAGCCGGAGATATCGCACAAAGACTGAACGCTATCTTCGAGTTGGATAGGGTATACGGGGTACTCCGTTAGTACTATATTTATTCTGTGGTACTACGCTGCTTTTGTACTTATCTTGTAGTAGAGTTATCCCGCGGAATCGCATGCGTTAATTTAAAATTTGTCAATAAATTTGTATCACTCGGGCACAGTACTTTCTGGATGAAAGGTATGTCTTTGCTGTAACCATGACAAGGTGTATGCAAAATGTTATTATGATTGGTCTAGTAGTTAACGCGTGAAAGCGTAACATAACGTAAACAAACTAACTCACATTCGCATTTATAATTTTAGTTAGGATGTAACTAAGCAACGTTAAAATTGTACCGAGTAAAACTCAGCGATGACGTCTATAAAAATATTTGAAAAATGTCCTGTTAAGGTCAAAGTAATCTAGAATTGGGTAATGGAAGTAAGTCCAAGTAAAAGTTGTGTAAACTTGACTCCTCAATGCTCGATGTCATAACTGTAATTAATTTTCTGTGAAGTTCGAGATGGAAAATAAAGTTGTGAAAGTGGTCCTCGAAATGTTATTTGTTATAACGTGATATTTTTATTGTTTCGAGGTTTAATGTTGGCAACCGTTTATAAAAGCATTAAGGGGGCACGTTGAAGGTGCTACGGAGGTTCGATCGCGTGTTAACTGGCAGTCATATGATTCGAAGCAACAATGAATATGAATAAGAAGTCATGTAGAATATAATATGATTGTGTATCGCCGTCGGCGACACGGCCGGTGAAAGCTCTCTACAGCGCACACACTGACGCAAGTGCGCGTGTCTTTTAATCGCCATATAATTTTAGTCGACGCTCGATATCGGGGTGAACACCGGACGGCACCTGTCTTACTCCTTTGTTTCGGCTCTCAAATGTCAGCGGAGGTCATCTAAATAAAGGCGTTATAGGCATCGGATTCGGACGGCGATCGCTGTCTAGACGTTGCGTTGCATCGTCCTATCGATTGCACGACCGAGCTTCAGACGGTCATCGACCCCGCGGGCGCATCGATGACGTTACGCTCCGGTGATGCGCTACTCAATAACCTTACGGATATTATAGTTCAATTCCGTGTTTTGTAATACTTACGCACCGAGATGCTTTCCTCGCATTCCTCTTTAATTTAAACACATTTCACGCTACGTTTTATGTTTACTTACTGATACTCATATCGTTTACCTAATGTACAAGTCTAAGATGGTTATGATCTCATATACTTACTACATACTTTGAATGCTTCCTCTGTTGTTTTATAATAATAGGACCTTTTTACTGAGTCCATAACGCGAAATATCACCAAAAAAAAACGTAAATGCGCTTTGAATTTGGTCCGACAGATTTAAAAAGAAATAAAAATGTAGTTTCATCCGTTCACTCAACATTTTTCTAAAGATCTTTTGAAGCTTTATTTTACAAAAAACTGAAATTTGAAGCTGCCTTTTTCTTTTTTGGGCTTCATTTCGTTCTAGGTAGCCAGACATGTGCGGGGTATTGTTATGATAACTGTACTCATTTTATGTATACACAATACTATTATTTACAATTCGTCTGACCTTGTGTGTCTGTCAAGTTCAGTCTGTAACTTTGATATTGTTTTCTAGTCGGTCGGCACAAAACAAAGTCCTTTGCACGGCTTTTTAAATGTTCAGTTTATTGCTAGAGAACTTTTGTTTCTACAGGATTTTAGTAAACAATAGTGGCAATAAAAGCGTTGTTCGATTTCACAATGTTTACGGCGGGTGTTTCGTTAACATTTTTAATGGCAGGGCGACAAAGGCGTTGCAAATGGCGCTGTACGTGTCGCCCGGGTTCTCTCGGGCGGCGGACGCGCACCTGCGGCTGGCGCTCATGTTCAAGGCGCGGCGCCACTGGACCATCGCCGCCGTGCACTTCAGGCGCGCCAGGCTCGCGCCGCACCAGGACGCCACCTTCACGCGACTAGAGCTCAGCTTTCACGCAGCGCACCTACTTGAAGCTAGAGGCCTGAGGAAGGCCGCCAGAGACGCTTATGAAAGACTGTTGAAAGAGCCTCAGCTGTCTTGTTCCTTAAAGGCTG
The DNA here is from genome assembly GCA_963675205.1 of Catocala nupta. NCBI lineage: Eukaryota > Metazoa > Arthropoda > Insecta > Lepidoptera > Erebidae > Catocala > Catocala nupta. The sequence goes on from OY776080.1 coordinate 9,266,451, forward strand.
ATGTCTGCAGACAGTTAGGTAAGTTATCTACATATTATAATTTATTGGGTTATTTGACTTGTGCAACTTCAAAAAAGACTACTTTTCTACAAAGTTTTTTCGCTTCCAGTGGGCATAATTTCTTGATGTTAATTCCTATTATCATAATATTGTTTGCGTGATCTACAACCGTTTGTATCACGTGGGAACTATTTCACTTTCGCATTTGCACAGTTAGTGAATACACAGTTTAATATCTAATGACGTAATACGCAAGTTAAAATGAAGTAAAGTATATTAAATGTAATATATCCGTTGCCGCAGGCTGGTTGTATCATCGGTGCGTGTCGTTGGGTGAGCCGGCAGCGCGTGCTAGAGCGGCTATCTGGTGCTTGCAGCGCGCTGTGGCCGCAGAACCAGAATCAGGCGCAGGATTATACCTTTTAGGAAGATGCTTTGCGGCTCAAGGCAAAGTTCACGACGCCTTCATAGCTTACCGAAACTCAGTGGAAAAGTCTGAAGGAAATGCAGACACTTGGTGTTCAATAGGGTGAGTGTTACTTCCAGGTTATAAGTGGACTTACATAATCTTGATCTAAACGACTTATTAACGTATACTTTCCTTTACAGGGTGCTATACCAACAACAGAATCAGCCTATGGATGCTCTCCAAGCGTACATATGTGCAGTACAACTAGATAAAGGTCATTCCGCAGCGTGGACGAACCTTGGTAGTCTATACGAGAGCTGTCAAATGCCCAAAGACGCGTTCGCTTGTTACACAAACGGTGGGGCGGCCGCGACTGCTTGGGCACTACGACAAAGACTCGAGTTCCTAAGAGCACATCTAGCCCACGCGCCTATGCCTTCAGTCACCGGAAAGTAAGTTCGCAATATAATGTTGTCATTTAAAAACAATAACTAAAGGCACCATTTAGTATGTGTGTGCGTTATTCAATAATAAGGCATGTCTTTATCTATCACTGTTGCTTGATGGTGCCTGACCCCTGATCCTTCCTATTGTAAAACCATACCCTTTGCCCTCAGCCGGCCTATACTAGTTGGCTTGAATGTTAATAATTCGTAAGTATGTACTTTGTGCAGTGATATTTTTGTAACAAACTCTTTGTATTAGATGTGTTTACTGAACATTGCTCGTTCATTTGTGACAGGCGTCGACAGTTACCTGCTATAGAGGAGGCTTGGAATCTGCCAATATCAGCGGAGATGTCGTCCCGAGCTCCGAAGTCAGCGCCGCCTCCGTACCCGGGCAAGCGGCCTGAAGATCCTCCACCCTTGACGCACCATCAACTCCAAACGTTGCAGTACCTTCAGAAGAACACGCATAATTTGTCACCTCAGCAACAAGTACAATAATTGATACTCATTTTAGCACTCTTAATACTCAGCACAATTATGATAGTCATGTCAAAACGCCAAACGTAGTGTTAGCTGCTTTTAGGCGTAGATATGAAATGTAGATATAGGTACACAGTAACGCAATGATTATATGTCTCATTCGGTATAACAAAATAGTCCAACGCTAAGTATGTGTGGTTAATTCTGTAAGCATTCAAGTTATGTAAATGAGTGCGAATGCATTACTTCGAATTTCAACTCACACATACCTTCTTAAATTGTTAGACTATTGGTCTCATACTAGTAGCGAGAGGGACATGCCCGCTAAGAAATCTCCAGTCTATAATTGCTCTGAGTATTAGTAGAACATGTCAACAAATAAACGTATTTGATACCAAGCTGTTGTTATATTCTTTTACAGACGTTAATGCAACAACTACTGTCGCAGTACCGACTAGCTCAAGCGGCGAGAGCGCGTGCGGTTTGTACATATATACCTTTATCCCAAAACTCTTGTGTATTATCACGGCGGCAGGTCCAATGCAAAGTAGGGTTCATTCACAATAATGTGCAAATAGTGACGTCATGTCTGTATGTTATAGGTTACGAAGAGCGAAGGTAATACCGCCACCGGCGGCGACAACGCTGAGTCGCTCGCCGAAGATTTATTGAAGAGGTTTGCCGATACGCAACCAGATATTAAAAAGGAGCCAGTTAGCGGTAAGTACTTCTCTATGTTTATACTTCATGTCTTTATTTTTGTTATAGATGATGCCATGCACCTATGCCACGTATATTCAGGTTCAAATTATATTATCAAATGAATTTAATGCAATGGAACTTTTTCATTGAAATTCGACGCACAGTCCGCTTATTATTAATACTGATATGCATATTTTTAAATGTTAGCTTATAGTAGGTCAGGATATAGCAAAGGAAAGGAATAAGCCAGACTAAGTGTGCGCAGTATTCATGCCTCGGGAAGCCGGGATCTTTACCTATGACACTTATATTGTAACGTAATTTCTAACGGGAGTGAGTTTAATACAGGTAATCAGATTGATTACACCTAGGATAAAAGTCTGACAGTTGTGAGGTATAATGCCCACTTAACGACAAACGGATGTATCCAACGCGTGCTTTTCATCGTGCGACTTGTTAAACGTAAATTTGAATAAATTAACCTATTTAATAATGCTATAAGCCTTGTTGAACGATTAGTCCCATGCCAGCGATGTGAACAAATGAACGCTTATCATCAATGTACTAAAGTCATTGAGCACTGCGAAAAATTTAATTAGACAGTGGTGTATTACAGTCATATCACATTCTGTCAGTTATATTTAGATTATTTCGATCAGAACAATATGTAGATACAGATAGCTTTGTGGAGTTCGCAGAGTGGCTGACGCCGGGGTTTGGTGCCTATATTCAAGAAAGTTGTCGTTTTAGTACCGACAGTTATTTTAATATATAATTTACAGAATTCTAGATTTTGACCGCGGCTCCGCTCGCTACCGTACAGACGTACGTACCTACCTTTTGTAGATGAAAGGTGCAGCATGTCCCCCGAGAGCGTGTACACAAAATTTCATATCGGTCGAGTAGTTAAGATGCGAAACCGTAAGAAACAAACAAACTCACTTTCGCATTTATATTGCATTGGGGTGTATCAGAAATTAACTATCCGTGGGTAAAATGTCTCGTTTCTCAAATAATGGAACCGGCCCTAAAGGAATCTAATATTGACGTAGCTTTTGCGAACATAGATTGGTAAAGTGCCTGTACTGTCAGCCTTAATTATAAGGCTGTGATCAGACGTGCGCTACGGATCTTGCTAGCCGATATTGCGAGCAAAACGATATTGCTAAGCTGTTTGGCTTTATCCACCTTCAGCCACTAGTACTATGCGCTCGGCTATTCTGATTATTTCGATCAGAATTTCCAGGTAATAACAGACTATGAGCTTTTGTTATTGCCAAAAGATTCTAGCTAATATCAGAATATAAGCTAAATATTTCTAGTTGTAAAAGTACCTATTACTTTGAATTGCCAGACGGATAAAACTTAGCTTTAACGTCCACGGAACTAAGAAGGCAGTGTATTAGAGTAGTATCAACTTTATATGCGTGTTGCGTACTATGTAACGAACGATGCCCATAATAATTATGAGCGGCCGTGTGCGTGGATAATGGTTTGAGGTGTCACCGAATACAAAAGTTACTACAGCGCGATTTCACCTGCTATTTAGTTGAATATAGCTGTAGTACCATTTTACTATAGTGCTACATATATAGGTATTTTATTTTTGAAACATTCGCTACGAATTGTTTACTTTCTATAGGTTTTCTGAATTTTCTCAGAAGTTCTTCTGAAGTGTCACAATTTTTGGGAAGACTAAGCTCATTTTTCTTTGTCGTAACATATAAAATGTTGTTTATTTGAAATCTTCTCATGCCCAGATTAAATAATTCTGAAATAGCCTCGTTTTATGTAAAGAAAACTTCGATTATTAACTTAAAAAATCACCATAAAATTTTAAATATGATTCACTATAATTTTGTGTAAGATTATTTTTCAGTTTTGTACGTATACCTAATTATAAAATCCATTCACATGACATATACCTACATATATGTATTTAATGTTGTAATAGGAAACTAACTGAAAGTAAAACAAGTTAATAGTAGACAATTTATTCTGCGTGTAAATTAACTGTGTGACATTCAAGGAAAACATAGAGGTAGTACCCTGTACTATTCTCAAAGTGACACAGTTACATTTCGCTAGCGACAAGTAAAGTAGGCTCCACATAGGAGTCGACAAGCAAATACCGTCTAGCGGGCTTAGTTCATATCTCCTTGGTAGATACACTGAAAGTTGATCAGCAGCTTACAAACCAAATGGCAATAATTTCTAAAAATATTTATTGGACTTCCTTATGTATGTATGTATCATATAATTTGATTTTACTGAAGTCTAATAGAGACTTCAGTAAAAAGGGCCATGCTATTAATATACAAATAGACGATCGAACATGGTGCGGCCGAACCAAAAACGCAGTCGTGACATCGCTGCGGACTTGTTACGGATAGTGTGGACGGTTGGTTTGCATAGGATCAGATATGTATTTCGGTTCAAGCATCATATTTTAGGATTTTTTTAAGGGGTGATATAGGTGTAAGACGATCTTTTTATCGTGATATTCATTATATTTTTTAACACATAAATAATTTATATTATTTATTAAAATTATATGGTCATTTTACACATAACATATCGCAGACAACATTCTAAAATTTTTGAAGATTTTCCTCAAAATGTAGCGGAGATATCAGCTGTCGCGCGTTGCAATTTCCATTTAAAATCAATAGTAAAAGAAAAGTATTTTTTTTATATAGGTATGTATCTTCTATGTAAACCTCATTTAAAAAAATATTAACTTTTGTGTTTTTTTAAAGGGGTGTAAACTTAAAGCATGATTCTTATCATATTCTTAAGCTATTGCATAGCTTCTATCGCGGGCCTTGAGCGTGGAGACCGAATCCAGAAATTCCGTAACGAAAATAACCTAACACCCCCCACTCCGACCGGCACAGCGGTGATACTTTTAGTTTTGCCATCTATCGATGAATAGCAGAAATTTTAATGACTTTTTGAAATATCACGCTTGTCTCTTTAGTTCTGCAAATCGCCTCTAGGTGGCATTGGTTGTATCGGCGTTACTGCGCATTAACCTACATGTATTGTAAGATAATAAAAATATTTTGAACAAAATTAACTTCTCATTTATTTAATAAAAGAAAAAAATTGTTTTCTTATCGGTCACCACGCTCAAAAAGTGTAACTTGAATTAATATCAAAGAAAAACAAAGGGAAAAAAATACTGCATAAATAAAATAAATAAATAATTATAATTACATAAGTTGATAAAAAATGCTATGCAATAGATTTACCGCGGCAGTCTCCGAGTGCCACACGTCTTTTTTTATGTTTTTTATTATAAATACATACTTTAAACAGTGATATCGTTTAGGATTCATTTTTATATATATAAACTATGTATGTATAAAATTTCAAAACGATTGGTTAAAAACTTTCTAAACTAGAGATTACGCAATTTCGAAAAGAGGAGTGTCGAGAAAACGCTTTTAAAAAAAGTGGCAGATAACGTTAATTTACAGCAGTAATGAACTAATTCAAACAAATAACCGGTTAATCAGCGATTCCAGCACCATATTGCAATCTTTCTTCAGCTTCATACTTTTCGTTTTCAGCATGCAACTTCTCTTTTCGAGCTTCCTTACTGTCCAAGGAGCTGCGTCGATTTTGTCGAGCTACGCGTTGATTGTCGATTTGTTGTGCGTGATTGAAGCTGTGGTTACCAACTAAAATATTCAGCTCGTTCATAATTAATAAAATACTTGAACTTCCTTCATTGAACAAGCTAGCAGCCAAATATGTTGCGACTTCAATGATTTTTAAACCGGAATGTAAGTGTTTCGGCGCCAAACGCTAAATTGTTGAGTTGAAAGTTTCATTCGCGTTTTGAGTATGACCGCCTAAACATCTCTCCAGTAAATCATTTCTCGATAAAATACATGCCTGGTAGTATATGAATGACTACCCGCTCGACTGCTCCGCTTTACAAGTCGCGCACTCGGACCCTGTACCGAGGGGCACTCACTTAATCGCTTATAAGTTATAATTTTAAACAAATTGCAATTTTGACTTCAAATTTTATATTTATTATATAATTAATTATAGTATATTTTTGAAAAGGCGATTTATGATCCCACGGTATTAATATATAAGGAATACCTTATTGCGATAAAGTTCTGTAAATTTCAAAACATTTTCTTGATTCTACTGCATATATCGAACGAAGGAATCGTTTCAATACTACGCATAAATACTTAAATTAATTACTTATCGACACAACCATCGAACTTCAAAATCGTTGTTGCAATGATTTTTCGGAGAGGTGCGGGTGGCGAGGCAGCGGGCATTTTCTTGTCACGATATGCATTTACCCGATCCATCAATCCCGTGTAGGTACCAGCGCGATGACACGCGGGCTTGCGTAACAAAAATGGCAGTGTGGACGTCTCCCGCAAACCGAGATAGTACCGGACGTCCTTTGAAAAAGACCGACTTTGGATGGATCGGCCCGTGACCCGTGTCATTTGACCGTGACAAAACCAAAACACCGTCCACATTTGTGACTGGCAGTACGTACAATTGTCAGGCGTACTTTTTGATTTAAATATTTTGTATGGGAGTATGAGACGGATAAATGATCGTAACATTTGTACAAACAACAACACGTAACAAATCCCGTCCACACTATCGGTACAGACACCCAACTTTGTCACGGTCAAGGTATTCGGTTTGGCGAAATGTCACTAATGTGGACCCACCTTTAACTTGGTGCTGTACCGAAACAATGTGACGGTCCGTGGTGCGGTTCGGTAGTGTGGTGTACCTTGAGTTGATTCAGCCGCACCATGTTCGATCGTTTATTTGTACTTTTAGCTTCGACATTATAAAAGAAAGCCTTTTCTTAAAAGCATTTCGTAATCGTATGATGTTTGCACCATCATAAACATGAACGTTTATGTCGTATTATGTCTGTTATTGCGCGAGGGTGAATGACGCTCTGTCTAAATGTTGAGCGAGGACAAAGCTACGTGCAAAAGCCACAAAAAGAACAAGTCCCACCGAGTGATTGAACGCCGCGCCGTTGTAAACGTTTGAAAATATGCCAGCCTTTGTAAACCGACATTAAAAGGTTTTATTCGCGAAAATAGAGAATAACATGTGCTGCAAAGTTTATATACGATGTCTGCAATACTTTTTAAAACGTGATATATTTGTTCTGATTTGTCTAAAGGCATATTATTATAATGTATTGTTGGATTTAGATATTAAATACCGTGATTTACGAGCTCCGTTCCGATTATTATAATTTATACGTTCAGATGCAGTTCATATAGCTAGTGATACTTTAAATTTAATCTTCTAAAATATACGTAATCCTTTACTTATATTCATTAGCTTGTGTGGTTGAAGGAGTGACTTCATGACGGTAGTGCAATAAGTTGGCATCGAACTTACAAGCTCTCGATCGCACGTCTAGTCTTATCGATTGGTCTTGTATGTACTGTATATTTAATATTACTAATTAAAACTTAGTCAAGCTATGCCACTGCAATACAATAGACAACGATTAAAACTAAATTATTTCTGACACTGTCAATATTACACATGATATTTGTGACATTATATTGAACAAAAATGAGAGTTATAATAAGGGAAAGTTCGAATTAGGGAATACAGTATAATTTTCTCATCTCTTTTCCTTTGCATAATCTTGCGAGTATTATATTTGTAGCTGTGACGCCATTACAAGTACCCGGTACAGCCTTGGGCCCCTTCTTCACTCGGTCGGTGCGCTCCGAAACATACATTCTAGATGTGCGAAGCCATCCACTTGTGCATGGTAGTTCGATACGTGATTAGTATGATTTCGGCATAGTTTTCAACAAAATAGCACTTAGATATATAACGTGCACCGAAAACTAAACAGAGCGGATTTGGTTAGACTTTGATTTTATATATTTTTTGTTTTCCTTACGTTTACGTAGGTAATTACTGCTCCAAGCCCACGGGCTCGTAGCGTGAGATATAAATAACCTATTATGTCTAGATAAAATAGCTTTCTAATAGTGAAAGATTTTAAATATCGGTTTTTAGTTTCAAAGCTTACCTATCAATTACAAACAAACCAATATTTTCTCTTTATAATATTACTGTAGATTTATTCTATTAATAACAATTATATATATTTGTTATAGCCGATACTCCGATCAACACGACGAGTAGCAACGAGGCGGTGCTGGGGGGTCGGCAGCCCGTCGTGAAGCTGGAGCCGCTGAAGACCGACCCGCTCAAGCCCGTCACCTTCCACATCGGCATGAGCTCCAAGCAAATACTCGACACGTGCAAGTGAGAATCATTCCTTGTTTGAATGTAAAATATATAATGGATATACCATTGTATATTTTGCACACGTTTTAGTAAGTCTGAACTAAAGTCTATGTGCCATTTCCAGGGACAACGCAGGGCCGCCGACAGCGTGGTCTGTATTAGGTGATGGCTGTGGACCTCCGTCGCCACCACCCGTGCCACCACCTCGCCTGACGCCTGAACAACTCGCGCCTCCCGCGCCCTTCGTTTACGTCGAGTCCAAACGGGACGCTTTCTCGCCGCAACTACAAGACTTCTGTTTAAAACATCCCATCGCCGTCGTCCGCGGTCTCACCTCCGCCCTCAAACTCGATCTCGGTCTCTTCTCTACGAAGACTCTTGTCGAAGCCTGGCCAGATCATGCCGTGGAAGTACGCACTCAGCTGATGCAGTCGGCCGACGAAAACTGGGATCCGACAGGGAGGCGTCGGGTCTGGGCGTGTGCGTCACACCGTTCGCACACAACTGTGCGTAAGTATGCTCAGTACCAGGCTGGCTCCTTCCAGGAGTCCCTGCGGGAGGAACGCGAACGTGGCGGTACGGCTGCTACGACTGGTGGCGGCGCGTTATCGGACTCGGATGGACGTGAGTCCGGCTCCGGGCCAGTGAAACGTCGTCGCGCCGCACGTATGCTTCGTTTCGGTACAAATGTCGATCTCTCGGACGAGCGTAAGTGGCGCCCCCAACTCACCGAACTACAAAAGTTGCCGGCTTTCGCCCGGGTAGCGTCGGCCGCCAACATGCTCTCACACGTAGGGCACGTGATCCTCGGCATGAACACGGTGCAGCTGTATATGAAGGTGCCCGGAAGCCGCACGCCCGGCCATCAGGAAAACAACAACTTCTGCTCGATCAACATCAACATCGGGCCCGGCGACTGCGAGTGGTTCGGCGTGCCCGATGCGTACTGGGGCGGCGTGAGGGATTTGTGCGAGCGCCACGGACTGTCGTACCTGCACGGCTCGTGGTGGCCCGACCCCGAGGAGCTGCGGGCGCACGGCGTGCCCGTGTACCGCTTCACGCAGCGGCCCGGCGACCTGGTGTGGGTCAACGCGGGCTGCGTGCACTGGGTGCAGGCCACCGGCTGGTGCAACAACATCGCGTGGAACGTCGGCCCGCTCACCGCGCGCCAGTACACACTCGCGCTCGAGCGCTACGAGTGGAACAAGGTGCAGAACTTCAAGTCGATCGTGCCCATGGTGCACCTGACGTGGAACCTGGCGCGCAACATCCGCGTGTCGGACCCGCGCCTGCACCGCGCCATGCGCACGTGCCTGCTGCAGACGCTGCGCGCCGCGGCCGGCACGCTGGCGGGCGTGCGCGCGCGCAACGTGCCCGTGCGCTTCCACGGGCGCGCGCGCGGCGAGGCGTCGCACTACTGCGGCGCGTGCGAGCGCGAGGTGTGGCACGCGCTGCTGGTGCGCGAGCACGAGCGCCGCCACGTGGTGCACTGCCTGGCCTGCGCGCGCCGCGCCAGCCCCACGCTGGCCGGCTTCCTGTGCCTGGAGGAGCACCACGTGGACGAGCTGGCGCAGGTGTACGACGCCTTCACCCTCCACCGGCCCGCGCCGCCGCCGCTGTCGGCGCCGGCGCCGCACGCGGCCGTGGCGGCCGTGGCGCTGCACGCGCCGGGGCTCGTGCCCATCCCGGACTGAGCGCACCGCGCCCGCCGCGCCCGCCGCAGGTCAGGCCCCCGAGTCTCGCGCCCAGGGACGACGACGTACCTGTATTTATTTTGTGTGCGAGTGTATGATAATTTTCGTATCCGACGAGGTAGATCTTTGTTTCGAGGTGTTCGTTTTCGTGCGAGCGGGCGACGGCGCCGCCCTCCGTGGCCCGTCCCCGGATCGAGTGTGCGTGATTCGTAGTCCACCCCCCCAGCCCCCACAGTATTAGAAGCTAGTTAGTTCCCCCCATGGTAGGTAAGCGGCGACGACGGCGTCGTTTTGACCAAGTTAAATTGTAGCAGATGCTCGTGATCTATTTTTACCAGGAAAAGCGCCTGAATATAAAATTGTTGTGCGATGATGACTCGATATAGTATTTTTGGTGATAAATTGTAATTTTATAAAACGGAATCTTTACAGTTTACACGCTCCTCGATCACTTTTGTAATTGTGCGAGATATTGATATAAGAAGTCAATTGTCGGCGCGGTTGCCGATGCTGTAGGCTGTTGGAGAGTCCGAGAGTGCGTGCATGTATCGCGAGGTCGGTAGAGTCGATAGCGTAGAGTAGCTAGGAGTGGCTGGCAGGAGTAGCGAACGAGGCCCGCTGAGGTGTCAAGTGCTCACGTGTTCACCATATAAATGTGTTATTTTTGTATAGAGGCATATTTATTTATTTTTATTGTACTGTGACTTTAGTTTGATTTTTTAGACAGTCTTTAGCAAATAGTAGTTTTAAGTATAATTGCACGGAAAGAGACCCTACGTTTTAGCAGGGTCTGGCGAATAGTGCTGCAATGTCCCAAAGAATGTTATAATGTACTTGTGGTAGGCAACTGGAAATTGTGCGATCGAATACTGGTTTACTCCGATATTTAACTTGAATATTTGACACATTTGGGATCTGACATTAAATTAAATTAAAATTATTATGAGTTGACTTATTGTTTGATAAATTTGACTGTATTAAAAATTAGGACGTAATTAAAACTTGTTTCTTGGATTGATGTAAAATTAGGATGGATTAGGAAAGTAAGCTCAGGGTTGGCAGTACTGCAAGGCAACTCGCCTTTGACACTTGCCTGTTTGTTGTATCTCTTGGAGTTTTATTGATGTGTTGTAAGATTTCAATGTTGACTGTATTATTTTTAAGTGTCAAAGGCAAGTGGAATGATGGCTATATGGAAGTGTTGGTCGGATTATGTATAGCGAATGCCGAAATATTTTATAAGTAATAATAACACCACTGCCATGTATGACCTTACTGTTTATACTGTAAATTACAATTTTTAATAAAGAAATTTAAGGCCGTAATTTTGTTTATTTCATTTATCCTACACTTTTCTTTCTACTGAATACAAGCGGCGTAAGTATTACTGCGTGGTGTGGACCAACCAGATGACCACTCAGAAGAGAAGGTTATCACTCGCATTGTAGGACCGAGGTCGTCGCTCACAATGCTGATTAAGCATAAACAGTCGCAGCGCTGACGACGGTACTAGGACTAGTGCTTCATACTTTTATGTAATACCAGTGTTGGTCAATACGTAATCTAACTACTGATTACTAACTACGACTAATATGTGCCTGGCGTGAATACGTTGATACCTCGACATACATGATTATTTTTATCCGTTTGAGTGCTTCCTTAGCTTATGTTCGTCCAGGGAAAAATATCCAATTTTATTTATTCATAACTTTTTGAGTTATTAATAAATAATTTTTTTATTATTCGTTAATACCCAAATATTTTGGCATTGAAGGTACATTATTTAACATAAAGAAATATTTTATTTTGTTTTATTTGGAAAACAAACGTAAAACAAAATTTTTGTATTTAGTCCTTGATAACAAGTAGGCAATAAGAACACGGACTGTATAAATAATCAAAAACTAGAGCAATTAGAGAACCGATTCAAACCACTGGTCGGCAATAAAACGCTTAAATCTAGAAGGACTTGTGTTATATAGTCATGCGAGTCGCCTAATTTGTTGATAATGCTTGCTTCCTTATGAAAAACGATCCGTTTCTATAGTTGGTGGTACCACGAGCAACGTAAAGGATAGGGTAATACATAAGTTTATCTTGTCAAAAAGGTAAGGGGAATCTATTTTGGATGGGCTATTTTCACTAAAAGAGAAACATTGAAGTTTTCCTCCTTACATATAATGGTAGTAAGTAGGTGTTGTCTCTTACATCTCGCCTCATAGGTACCTATCATCATATTTTTTGCACTTGTATTGCAGATATCTGGCAAATTTTTGTTGTAACGATTCTAATCGTTTTATGTGAACGTCATAGGTAGGTACTACTGTGGGTTCCAAACTTGTGAAAAATATTCAAGGATGCTGCGAATATATGAGCAATAACGAATTTTAATGACTTTTATATTTGAAAACCGAGAGCATGATCTCATAACGGAGCCTAGCATTTTGTTGGCTTTACTGGCAATATGATCCATGTGCTTTTCGTAAGTTAGTTTGGAGTCGGTTATTACACCCAGATCGCGGATTTCGTCTACTCGTTTAAAATATCAAATTAACGCATCTCAATATATTCCAGATTGGTATAAAATACGAAACAAGATTCCTATCTCAAATTGTACAATTTGTAGATTGCTGTTTTAGTAAATTATATGTTGATATTTTTAGATATTATGTTACGTTATAATTATAATAATATACCTACCAAGGATGAAACATTACTTGTGATAATTGTATTTGCTACAATATTAGCACTTTGGTAATAATAATAATGTTTGTAAACCTCATTTAATTTTTCTATAAAAATGCCTGACATAATTATTATGGAGGCTGTAATGTGAATCCATTAATATCTTACGAGTAAATGTTTGAGATTTATGTGTAAAACAAAGCCATAATTATCTCCTAGATAGGTATATTGTTTTTGTAATATATATTTTCTATGGCGAATTCAAATCCGCATGCATCAGCAAACCAGTTCCAACACAAATTGAAATACCTACATATAATCGCATACATTGAGTATCCAGATTATGGTCGCCTAGTATCGATTACCTACATTAACTATGATATAATTATGTAAGTATTGCGTTCAAAATGGAATATATTTATTTATTAAATTAAATCTATAATAATAGTACAAAGCTGTCACCAAACCTTTATAAACAAATTCAAAGATGTTTAGTTGTTGCACGCCATCGATCAAATATACCTATATTTGATCGATGTTGCACGCACCTAATTTTAAGATATTAGTATGATTTATGGAAGGAGATTCATACTCGATGGTTTATGGAGCAATGCGCGGTGCATACCAAAAATAAAAATAGCGCGAAAAATGACATGTTATGTCATTTTATCGTCAAAACTGCTCGAACGAACCGAAAAATCTACATCGAATCCTGATTCTCTGAAATAGTATGCCAAATAATTCCATGACCTGAACCTCTTTTTTAAGCAACACTTTGAAAGATACGTGCAATACATGCGACGTTTACCATGCTAAAATTAAAGTAGGTACCTAGCAGATGGAAATTGCAAAATTATCTTGTAAGCGGAATTAGCTAACCATCAAAGTCGAGCTGAAAAAGCCTACAGTGAAAAACGTTTTGATAAAGATGTTATAAAAAAAGATTCTTCAATTAGAGATTTGATTTGAACTCCAACAATTACTGCCAACGCCTTATTTAAAAGCTTCGGTCCCCTCTTACAAACGACAGCTTTGGTCATTTAATTTAACCATTTATGTCCTAGGAAACATCTAAACAACATATTATATGTCATATATGTGAGATGAGACCATAGTGGATAAGCAAATCAAATTGCATCATGTTTATTTCAATTATGCCAAAGATTACCATCCGATATGAAGATCATTTTCTACTCCGACATGTTTATGTTTTCACTTAATAACCACCCTACTTTGCAATATCACATATTTCTCATAAGTGGACATGCTCACATGGAGTGCAACTCAGACCACGCAATTATAGAAAAATGAAAAACACAAATGAAGATTAATCATTTGAATGATTAGGTGCAGTTGGTGATTTTCTAGAAATAAAATCTTAGGTAGGGCCTTTTTCTGTAAAGAAGAATGATGCATCTGATCAAAAATTTCTCTGGCAACCAATTAACTCCAGAAGATCCATTAAATCTTTTTTCTTTCGGCAATAATTGGCAGTGGCTCCTTGTTAATTTCCTTCAATCTAAAAGTTTAATTACTACTCCACGGTGTACCTCGACATAACCGCAATCGGCGGGGCCGCGCGAATCACTTTGACATGCATTCGTGCCGTATGAAAGGCAGCCTACTACACAAATCTAGCTACCCTATTTAGAGAGATATTTTACCCCTACTTGTCTACGGGATCCCTTCTTTTCGCATAATGTTCTTTGTCCTAATATAATTCGGCATAACGATTTTGGCACAATTTGTTTTGGCATAATAATACTTCGGCATAATTTTTTTAGGCATACATTTTATGTTGGCATAATCATCTTAAAGACTAATTGGTCTTGGTATAAGTGATGTTCCGACATCCAGTTTATCTATTTCAATGGTTTGAGGTCACTAAAGTGTGCAAGAAAGCTTACCGGAATCTGGGACTAATATTACGCCAAGCGAACAGCTTCACAAACATAGGCGCTTTGAAAGCCCTTTACGAGGCTCTCGTGAAGAGTCACCTGGAATGCAATGCCGTAATATGGTCACCACACGAGGAGAAGTACAGGCTGATGCTGGAACGTATCCAGAACAAATTTGTTAGATTCGTGTATTCGAAGCAATATGGGATATACCCGGGCTATCCACTCCTTTACCCTACTCTATTTGTTCTGGGTATGGTAGGGTATTATCGGCTAGAAGTGAGAAGGGAGGTCGCTCTCAGCGTCTACGTATTCAAAGTAATGCGAGGCAAAATACACAATCCGAACGTGTTGGAGGTGCTCAGGCTATACGTCCCGGACGAGTACGTGGGACGGCGGCGGCGGCCGGAGCTGCTGGTGGTGCCACGCGCACGCACCTGCCTGCTGCAGCGCGCGCCGCTCACGCGTGCGCTGCGGGCGCTCAACACGTTGGCTCACAAAATTGATCTCTTTTCGTGTACGCTGAATGAATTCACACAAGCTGCTTACTGTGCAATTTGTTTAGATTAGTTACCATTTTTGTTTTTGTTTGTTTTTAATATAGAATTACATAGGCTATTGCATTAGGTTAAGTACCTGTAAAGATAGCATTTATGTGTGTTTTAAATAAATAAATAAATAAATAAATAAATGTTTTATTTCTTGAACGATCTTTTTTGCCAAAAAATAAAATCCAGGATGGTGTTTTCCCACAAAATGTGCAAATCTATTGTGCCATGCCTCTGCATGATTTTGTGTCCTAGGTATATTTTCCTTTTCTAGTAGATACGTACTCCAGACTTTGGGTGGAAATGGTGGTGGTGAACTTGTAGTGCCCCATACATAATTCTGATCTAACCAATTTGCTATAGTTTCTGTAACAATTAAATAATATTGTTGGTTAAAAATTTAATATGCTGTGCAACAAAAGTTAGTGACAGAACCGAATTGCTGCAAAACCGACTCTACGTAGTCTTGTTTGTCCTACCCCTAGAGTGTAATTTAAAATCGTGTAGAAGCGTGGGGCCGCCGGAGCCGTGACAAAAACTCTGCCTGCTGCATGCTTGCTTGTTTGCTGCATGCTGTATGCTAATAAAAATTTATAAATTTATGCTTTAGAATATTATGCTTAATCATTATTATGGTTAGAGAAATTATGCTTGAAAAATTATGCGTAAGCTGTTATGCGTAATTATATTATGCGAAAATATAATTATGCCAAACAATATTATGCTAAGTTATATTAGGTCTTCGGGCACGCCACGATCGTGGCGGTAAGTCCCGTGTTTGAGGAGTGGCTGGAGAGGCGGCATGGCGCCCTCACCTTCCGGCTGACACAGGTTCTGACTGGCCACGGATGTTTTGGCCGGTTCCTGTGTCGTATACGCCGGCAAGAGACGTCCGGTTGTCACCACTGCGGCGACTGCCGCGACGTTATTGAGGACACGGCGCTGCACACTTTGGCTGTTTGCCCCTCCTGGGCATCGCAGCGTCGTGATTTGATCGCGGCAGTCGGATCGGTTGCCCTCTCGCTCCCGGCCGTAGTTCAGTCTATGGTCCGGAGTGAGAGGTCGTGGAACGCCGTCGCCTCCTTTTGCGAGAAAGTGATTTCCATCAAGGAGGCGGCGGAGCGGGAGAGGGAGCGTTTAAACCCTCTCCCCAACCGCAGAGCCGGGCGCCGGAGGGCGCGAGATGACCTCCAGCCACCCTGAGGTTTGACCTGGGGGTGGCGGGCTTTGTGGGCCTGCCCGCCATCCGTTCAGCACCAGGTCCGAGAGGCGGCGTGCGTGTTCCCACGCGCGCCTCTGTGTCGAGTCCGTCTTCCCTCTAGGGGGGAGACAGTAGGGTTTTATTTGAAGTAGTGCCTATTTTGGGTAGGTCTTTCCTGTAGTGGCCTGCCGTTTCATACGGCGGGCCGTAACCTCGGCGGGGTCGCGACCGCATGCGAAAGCGATTCGCGCGGCCCCGTCGGTAGTGGTTGTGTCGAGGAACACCGTGGTAGGTTTAGTCGGTATTCCGGGAGGTACATTATCTTTTTTTTAACATCTTTATTTTACCCCGGCGAGTCCGACATAATCCCTCCGCCCGCCCCCGCGGAGGGATATGCGTCATTGCATTCCCCCACGTAAAAAAAAAAAAGAAAGGTCTTAAAATTTTATGCTAATGGATAGGGATCCCTTGTCTACATTACTGCAACTTCGGTTCCCGGTTCTGAGGTTGGGGAGAAGTTTTAAGCGTGACCTCGCCCGCCCCGCCGCCTTCTTCATAGAATTAACTTCCTCACAGAAAGGAGGTGACGGCGTTCCACAACCTCTCACTCCGCACCATGGACTGAACCACAGCCGGGGGCGGAGGGCAACCATTCCAACTGCCGTGACCAACTCACGGCGCTGCGAAGCCCAGGCAGGGCCACGCAGGAACTAGCCAAAGCAACCGTGGCCAGTCATTACCTGTGTCAGCCGGAAGGTGAGGACGCCATGCCACCTCTCCAGCCACTCCTCAAAAACGGAACTTACCGCCACGATTGTGGCATGCTCAATATACCTAGCTCTTCTTACCCCATGTAAGAACCCAACATGGGTGTAGGGGAGATCAAAAATTATCAAAATAATCCTTACATCATTAATAATTTAACCTTGATTTGGTATGTTTTTCTTACAAAATTGGTGAATATATTGATAACTAGTTGGTGCACAAATTTATATCCCTTGCCTCGATTTGTCATAATATGCCAAACTTAAAATTGCGGCCCTGTAAAATCGCTATTTTGGACATCATATCAACATATTCACGCCGGCCACGGATATAGTATCTAGTTAGTAATTATATTAACATAGGGACTTCATGTAATAATCGTTAAAAGTAGTTAAACATTTTGATTACTAATTACTAATAATTGTAGTTGCAATCACGATTACGAGATTACTTTCTATCTACTAAACACTTAATATTTTTTGCTTAATAAGCAGCAAACACGCGCGCGAGTCTCGTTCACGCGAGTCAGAGCATCGCCTAAATACTAAATCCTTTTCACAAGTTATAAAAGTATTTATAAAACACAATTTCCCTTTACCTTCGCCGGTTCCAGTGGGAAGACTGTTTTCATATGCAACTATGATAAACCGTCCTAAATCCCACAAGTCCCCAAGCTGTCGGATAAAATGTATAAAAACGTGTAGATACCTAGTACTAAATGCTAATTTCAATGATTAGCCCAGCCCGATTATCGAAGTTTGTTTTTATTTCTTTCCTAAATAATTGGATATAAGTTGATGTTTGCTAAGTTAAGTTGATTTTTTACTTACATGTCAATCAACGCAATAATAATAATAAATAAAGGTACATATCAACGACCTCAAACCTCGTATTGAATTATTCATGAAAATAAGCGATAAGCGTAA
This sequence comes from Catocala nupta, assembly GCA_963675205.1. Taxonomy (NCBI): domain Eukaryota; kingdom Metazoa; phylum Arthropoda; class Insecta; order Lepidoptera; family Erebidae; genus Catocala; species Catocala nupta. The sequence goes on from OY776080.1 coordinate 9,284,496, forward strand.
TACGTGAAATAAACTGAAGATTTGAGACAGCCAGATATAGCTTTTAAATGAATTTTGGAGCCAGATTCAGTTTTAATAACTGGATAATTACAACGCACTACATGTTTATTTAATTGCAAATCATATGGCCTTAGAACTCAAATAATCAGTAATTATAACTACTAGATTGTAGCAATCAAATTAACTACTACTTCATGTAGTTTGATTACTGTAGTTAAGTTACATATAATCATAATTACATGTAGTTAACTACTTTTAATCGTAATTAGAAACCTGATTACAAAATAGTAGTTAACTACGCCCTACACTGTCAGTAATACTAGCTTTTGCTGGCGACATCGCTCCCTTTTTCTGGATGAAAGGTACTCTATGTCCCTTTCTGTTCCTATCCTGAAACGCCTACAGTAAAATGGTGCTACTTTGCTCCCCTATGGGTAATTATGCTCCAATATGTTTTATCGTCTAATATGTTATTAGGAAAGCGTAAATTTGATCCAAATACTTTCACAGTTGAGATTGGTTGACAATTGTATCTAGGAGCAAAGATACCCATGCCAATGAGTAACTTTGCTTCGTAATCATTGTTTTATACATATAATAAAATACTTCATAATGATTTACCCAAAAAAATGTGGTAGGTAGATAAAATATTCTTCTTTATATAAATACTTCTGAGTATATTTTATAATTAAAAGTTTAAAAAATATTCATAATTTCCTGAATTTTGAGCAAATTTTGGAGCAAAATATGACCATTTTACGGTATGCGAAATGATGATCGTTCTATAATATATAGGTATATATATATATATTCAAAAATAAATAATAATGTTACGTGCTGGGTTCGACGGATAAGAATATAAAACAATATTACCGACTAAAACACGTTTTATTCTAGCACACAATAATATATTTAAAATATTATTAGAAATTATTATTAGAAACCGCCTACTCTTCTCCACAGTGCCGACAGAGGGCATTAGCCGTAACACTAACAATGTCAGCGTTAAGCTACTTATGTTGCAGACTATACCACGCGTGATGCGTTGAACGTGAGTTTATTCAATAGTGGTAGTATATCATTGGCTTTGTAGCGTCGTGGAGTCTAATTAGTGCTAGACTATGGCATTGTAAGTACACACGGCTACACATCAAGACACCCTTTATACGCGTAAGCGTATAAAGGGTAGACACCCTTTGACGTGTTGACCACTTGATGTGTTGAGTCTTTGCGTAGTTATCTACGCTACATACAAAATAGAGAATTATCGGAAAGTGACAGTGCATAGTGGTGTCGATGTAATAGTAAGGATAGAGCGTAGCAAAAATATAACGCACTCTCGCCTAATTCGCAGCGTTCAACTTCTCAAAGGCCAAACAGTCTAGGTTGATGTGTTGTTTTGTGTACTCAACATGGAATTGATAACGACGTAGGCTACGCAAATATGTACTAATTAATTCCATTTGGTAGAGTGATAGTGATGCGGCAACTACTAATATGCTCAATGGTATGTAATATCTATAGTACTTATCTATTTCTAGTTTAGTAGGTATGTGTGGTGACTCCCTACTCCAAGAACTGAAATGAAGCTTTCATTTTAAAGTGTAATCCTCAGTCATAACAAAGAGATAATAACAAGAGGCAGAATACATCTTCCAAAATGATAGGTAAATCGTAGTGTACTTGAAGCTGACTATCCATTTCAATATGAACATAACATTTTGGCACGCGACTGCGGGTAGGCGGTATCCTATTACTGCTAAACTAAAATGATGGTGGGATTATAGTTACTCAGTTAAAAAAACTAAAAACAAGTAGCTTACACTTGGTTCTGAGTCTACGTGAATGCTTCTACGTCAAGTCAGCTTGCGAATAGGTTCTTCTACGGATTATTTCTATAACTGAGTTGAGCGTAGTCTTCTTAGTACCTACAAATTTGTGCGTACCGTCAGAACTTTTTCTGTAGTAAACGAGGCAAGGATATTATTGGAACTACGAAACAAACATTCATCAAAGTCCAAGGCAATGGCGAGTATCAATAATTCAATTTTGCTCTATTCCTATTTAATGTAGTAGATTCTTCGAAGTCGATATTTGCTGCCGTTTTTTTGAAGAAGCAATGTCGAATTAATTTGCTAGCTGAAACGTTACTATTGCAAATCACTTTCAGAATGAGCAGGTATTCTGTAGGATCTTGTAGAATCCTTTCCATGTTTTGTGCAAGTGCAATCCAATAAAATATCTATGGAGAAACGAGATGTGAACAAATAATATAATACCATACTAGTAGGTAGCTCGGTGACAGTGTCTAGTGAGCCGCCTATAGTTTGAACATGAGTACAACACTATCTCTTGTTGCTAGCCGGAACCTCTTTATTAAGCATATAATACGAAATTAATTCGCCACATCGTTACCTTCACTGAGTACAGTGCCATCTATTATTGTAACCGCTTCTTTGTGTACCTATACGTGAAATCCGCTACAAGGTCTATCTGCAGAAAAGTATCTACGAATCGAGTCACGAGATAGGGCCAGCATAACTGGAAAAAAAATGTAGCGTACCAGATTGTGACGTGCCTTCGACGACACTTTCAACCATTGAAAAGACGGGCACGAAAACCATTACAGGCTTGTTTCTCACAAAACATACCAAGAAAAATAATAAAAAATATCTATATCATCGTAAAACGTCTTCATAATATTTTAAGTACAGTATTGATCAGCATTTTTACCCTTAAATTAATGAAATGTCGCACAGTCTAGCAAAACTTGACAAGGACGCGGAGCGTGGCATACTTTTGGCGGCATTTTTCTAAGGCGTAGGTAGGCGCGGCGTAGCGCGGCGCGGCATCGGTGAATCTTTATGAACTTTAGTGATACCTAGGTATTATGATTAATAAGTTGTCGGTGTTGCGATGGGTAATCTATTAACATAATATTTGAAATAAATTAAAACGGGGTAATTTTTTTGATCGATTTTTATAAAAGGATGTCACTAACGTCATAATAAGCTATTGTATAACACCTTTAAGAGGAAACACAAGGGCCGTTTTCCCATACAATAGTAGTCCCCTGTTTCCTCCCTGGTTAACGCCAGTAGAGCAATAATATTTTCCCAAAAAATGTATGGCCTCTATTGCCATGTCCCTATGTTTTCCTTTTTTTCATTTATTAATTATTAAAAGAGACATGAGCATTCAAAAACTTCAAAAATTGGCCAGATTTGCCGCTGTGTTCAAACATCCAGCAAACAAATTTGAGTAGATTAAATAAAAAATGGAAAACATAGAAACACGGCCAAAGCCTTTCTTCAATTTTTAATGAAAAAAGTAATTAAGTCGGTCAAGTGTTGGAGAAGGAATTAGGGGACTACGAAACGTTGATTTTGTGTATTTTAATAGGTATTTTCGGTCCAAGCTGCAGTTGTCTCTGTCACGCTCTGCGGGCATTGCGCGACAGCAATAGGTTTTACAAATACCTATTTTTCAATTCTCTCACCCGTGGTGTTTCCTCTTAAGGATCAGACAGAGTTTATTATACACACTGTAACTGTTACCAACCAATGATTAAAATCAGAGTGGTCCTAAGACGTTGAGTTGCCTGAGTGGCAATGTCGCAAACATGTGTCATATTTTCAGGTTCATTTAAAAAAGTATTTAATACATATACACTTAACAGACTTTAATACAGGTGTATGATACATGGGATATAATTATTATATTTGTAGTTCTTAAACTATTGTAAAAGATGGATCAAAAAGAGGTAAAATAAAAAAAATTACAATAATTGTTATCGTGTTACGAATGTGTAGAGGAGGAGATAAAAAGTACGCATCGCGTCAGCAACAACTTCACGAATAAAAGAAAATTGTTGATTTTCCAAAATAGTTTATTTCAATCACATTAATATTTTTAAATACATCACTTTTACTGATAATGACAGTTCGATAACATATATCCATAAACTATATTATATTGATGATGTTTAACATTGATTTAATACGTCAATGGATTACTGCAATCATACTAAGATCTATACAGTGCATTACATAATTTAGAAGTGCTGAGAAATGTTAGACGCTTGTATAAGTCCGAACCGCCATCGTAATTCCCAGCCTTGGATTTAACCATCTTCCAGCACTCACCTACTCTCAGTATTGAGAGAATTTTTCTTAAAGCGTCATAATTTTATCACTAAACTCTGTAAAGGATTCGAGTCTAAAATAACAGTCTTAAAGTAGTCTACGATTCAAAGATGGATCTTGTGATGGTTTTATTTACAATTACATCTTGAACAGCTACATTAATATATTTAAAATTATTTAAGTAAGCCATTATAGCACCTATCTGTTAATATTATTTTATTGTAAACATATAATTCTTTTTACGATGCAGAGAGCTAATTACAATTTTGTGCGCTACAAGAATGATCCGGCGGCGGCATTCATATACAATATATGACTTTATATAATATTATATATATTTATATAATATTATAATTATATATATGACTTTAGCAAAATATATTTAATATAAAAATAAGACTCCTGTGTCACGACTACAGTTTGGCATTGTCAATTGCACAGCAACATTATTCTTATTATTATTAGAATATTAACTAATCTCATGCTTAATTAACTAAAACATGATAGTAGTCTTCACTCTTAAATACAAATTTGGTGAAGACTAGTATTAAACCATATAGTATGTTGATTGCAAAAATCACATAAATTTTTTGCTACAGAATTCTAATCAACCGAGCGATGCCTTTGGTACCAATACTCGTTATACACCTTATATTATCGCAGACAGTTTAAATGGAATAAAAATAAATGCACGTAGTCAGGAGATATTGCATGAAGAGATTACTTATAACAACTACAGCCCTAAGGGCGGACATGTACGGGGTGAAAACGACAAGTGTGGCAAGTTATTATTCAAAAATTATACATGATCAATTAAATGGCATTAGTATAAGCCCATTTACACGGCAGTGTGCATCTCCGTCTCATTTAGAGAAATAAAAATGGGTTAGCATGACTCTTACTTCTAGAAATTTGTGGAAATATGCCTTTAAGGAAGAATTCAGTTTAAAAATACTTGTACAAATTTTTTGTCTAAAATAAGCTCAATATTACATTTACAATGCATTTACGTTAGGTTCAAAACAATTCCTTATTACAAAATTTAATTATCATGATAGTTTTTGAATAAACCAAAACAAAGTCACCTAGTTTAAAAACCAATAACTGTTTTTAAGGATCACTAAAACAATTTTTATAAAACTTATCGTTTTCACCTGATATAAAGCGGGTTATATATTCGTTTACAAAGGAATGGGGCTCATTGCATTAGTTATAAACGAAAAATAGGGTATTACTATCGTTGTGTTGTTTAGTTCGTTCACGCTGCGTCGCTCCGTAGTACGGGCTTACGCAGTAGCAGTGCGGACTCGGCCGACACGATGGGTAACTCGTTGGTGCAGTGGTACTTGATTAGATGTGGAACGCTGTCGAACACACGGTCCTTTGTTCGTACCTGTTCATTGCAGATATAATAGTTTAGTGGTCATGGTTTAATTGTTAGTATCTAACAGAGATGAAGGAAATATATGAGCTGATGACTAAAGAATAAAGATGGCAAGTGGGCAGATTATCCCTAAAGATTAATATTTTAAAAAAAGCTACTAATATATTGCAAGTATGACATTATAAAAGTACTTCAGTCTTAAATGTATTAATTTACTTGGTAAAATAGTTTTTTTTTATGCTCAAGATTATTCTGAACACTGATTCTTGATCAGCAGTCAAATTCTCTGCCATATGCACGCTCTTTCACAAGTACTGTATGGATTCTATGTTTGATAGATCGATAGAATTGAAATAGGCTTAGAGATTCAGAACTAGTTTATTGATATAAAGGAAAATGATAATGTTATGATATATGATTGATAATGAGTACACACGCGGCGCGGTTGGTGTCCGGTAATTAAATAAATATGAATTATATGAAATTAACAATATTACAAAAATATGCTGACACGGGCGCACGCGCGTACCAAGTAGCGATGTACGGTGAAACCGTACAAGTACTTTTCTTAACAATGGCACACATATTGTAATGCGTCGTGACTTCAATTCGGAATTAGTGTACAATTGAGCTTCAGTTATCAAATACATTCTATATATTATGATTCTTAGTTGAAGTCAAAATTGATGCAGTATTAAAACGATGGATGCTTACCACGCCAGCGGGATCGACGAGTAGTAGATGCTTATGTGTTCCTCGCCTGGCGCCCGTCAGAACAAACTGTCCGGCGCACGCGGTCGACTCGCGGACCAAAAACTCACCATCTTCCACCACTAACTGTAATCAGAAAAGATAAAATTAATGTTTTTACTTTTTATTTCTTCTCTTTTGATTTTGTACAATGTCACTGTTTAGTTCAATACCACATTTTTCTCGTTTTCGAATTAATAGTGAAAGAATAGCTTTTTTATATTTAGAGAACGCCGATACTCATAAGTCATTCATAACACAAGTTTCTTGTCACAGGTATCAGAGTTTAACCAAACAATATTGCTGTGATTCTTTATTTGTAACCTACTATAGTCTGTTTCATAGCATTTAACTCTGCACATTTCATATAAATTGCTAAAATAAACAATTATTAGTTATGGTTCTAAAGACTATTTAAAAATAATTAGAATCTACACAAAACATGATGTAATTGTTTCACAAACATAATCAACTAATAATTTCTATTGATATTAGTCTTAAATAACACAGGTCTGCAATGGTTATCCCCTTTTTAGTTTTGATGATTGATTTGGATAGATTTTGGGGCGCTAATTACGGGGAAAATATTTAAAAATTCCATCCCGTCAGAATTTTTAATTACGAATCATCTTTTAGTTTTGCCAAAATTACCTAAGCCTTCCTAGTTATTAATTAATATTTTATTTAAACGTTTTTTATTGAACAAAAAACACATTGAATGGTTGAAGTAGACATTAATGAATGAGTTCTCATAAATTTAGTTAAATAAAACTTTTAATTTACTAAGTGACATACTCTTATTATCAAAAATCTGGTGGATTTTTAAGTCATTTGCTAAAGACCTCATTTCTTGTGTTTTTTTAATAGAAATTAACTTAAATCGTGAGAAGACAGTTAATGAGGGTAGATTTTTTTTTTGTATAAATAGCACCATCATTGTTTTTAAAAATCAGTACATCAGTGCATTTCGTAACGCTTACTTGAAAAATGTCATCGCGTAAGTGTTTAAACTCTCCGGACAATTTTTGCTACATTTGTGGGCAATTTACGCTGAGAAAACAGCAGCGTAATATAACCGAATTCATAAGTAACGTTTATAATATCTATTTCGGCCTATCAATCGCTAATCAAGATAAACAGTGGGTCCCACATAAAGTTTGTACCACATGCATTCGTGAACTTCGAAAGTAGTCAAAAGGGAAGAACAATACATTTGATCTCCTATTGCCTGTGTTATGGAGAGAACCTCAGAATCACATTGAAGAAAAATTCGGAAAAATGGGATGTTCGATGAGCATTAAACTTCACTTCCTTAATTCGCATTTCGACTACTTTCCTGATAACTTGGGAGCTGTAAGTGAAGAGCAAGGCGAAAGATTTCACCAGGATTTGAAGGAAATGGAACGTCGCTATCAGGGAAAGTGGTATAAAATAATGATGGCAGACTATTGTTGGCTATTAAAGCGAGACGATCCAAGTCGGAATTTCAAGCGAAAATCTCACAATCGGAGCTTCGGTGAAAAAAAGCAAGATACCATAAAAGTATTTAATATTTTTAATTTATTTATTACTGTCCCATGAATGTATTTTTAATGTTTTAAAGTAATGTAATTGTTTCTTAATTATAATTAAAAAAAAAAAACAATCAGTAAAGATGGCCTTTTTTTGTCGATTTCATACAAAAGGATTTATCAAAAAAACTGAGGGTGATAGGATAAATCCGAGTACATATACGTAATCAGCGCACCAAAATACCCCAAGATCAGCAATCAAATCCAAAAGAGGAAAATAAGAGTTAAAATTTGCAGACCTGTGTAATTTAAACATCAAATAAAAAATAGCATTTTACTACAATACAATGGTTACGCACGGGTTAGTCCCATTCGCCACCCCCAGCATTGCCCCCTCCGGTGGCGAATGGGTTAATATCCAATTCGCCACCGGGGGTGGCAACTGGAATGAGTTTACTCCCAGTTGCCACCCCCAGCATTCCTTCCTCTGGTCGCGAAAGGAATATTTTTAATAGAAAAATCCCATTCGCCACCTCGGGTGGTAAATGGGACGTTGCTTACGAAAAATCTCAGTTGCCGCTCTTAAACATAAGCGAAGTACTTGTATTTGGAATGACATTTATAGTTTCTGAACTAGGTATGGCTAAGAATTTTAGTATGAACTCTAAATAGTAGGTATAGGGTGACAATTCAGGTTTAAGTAATGTTTATAATTGGTGGGTAAAATAAAGAGTTGACTCCTAGCAGTGACTGGATATTTCTACATAACAATGTCTCAATTGATACTGGTTCGCCAACATCAGTGGCAACAGGGACGTTTTCTAAAAAAAAAATCCCGTTTGTCATCGGACGGGGCAACGCTGGAGTGGTGAATAAGACTAACCCGTTACGCACTAGGGTATTTTTTTACTTTCAGTCATAGTGACGCAACATAGGAATCGGATAAAATCGAACTAATTCGGGGTAAAACAATTGACCGTGAAATACTTTTGTAAATTTGTATTTGTTATTAATTAATATTACGGTGCAACGAACCTTAAATCCCCTTCTGCAAACCCCTATATATTATCTTTATCAAAAAATGGATTTGAAGATGCGATATTGGATGTATGGTTTAAATATCCCACGTTTTTAAAGAGTAGCCGTATTGCCAATCAAAATCTATTATACTACTTTTATTTCACCCTTATACTTAGTATGGAATAAGTATGTAACTGGACCGCAAAGAAAAAGGATCGGTTAGAAAATCTTCAATATCTCCAAAAGTACTTGACCTACCTTTATGAAATAAAGACTAAATTAAGGAATATTTTAATGTGTTTAAATAAAAATAAAATAAAATGAATTCAAGCTTTTTATTTTTAATAAATGTAAAATAAATAAAATGCTAAGCTTTTCCAGTATTTTCGTAAATGTAGATTGGTTACAGATGTGCTGTTTTCACGCATTTTAGTACTTTGTGCTGCCTCCGCTAGCTCGCAATACTGCTGTCATGCCATATGGCATACTTTCTACTAGGTTTTTAAAGCGATGCTGCGGAATATTCTGCGATTCCTCTATTAGAGCTTCTTTCATTTCACGTAGCGTGATTGGCGGCGGATTCCGCTGACGTACACCTCGTCCCAGTTCGTCCCATACATGCTCAATGGGGTTTAAGTCGGGGCTGTGTGCTGGCCACGCTATGTGTGTGATACCGACTTCATGAAAATAGGCAAACACTATCTGAGCTGTATGCGGGCGGGCATTGTATTGCATAAAAACGATTTTCTCGCCTATGTCCACTAAAAATGGACCAACATAGTCATTCAGAATTTCAGTGACATATCTTTCTGCAGTTAAAGTTCCATTTTCTATCACCACTAGCTCGCACTGAGCACTCGCACTCGCACAGACAGCGCGGCACGTTGCTACTGCTGAGTAGGCGTACAACGTATCTTCTCCGCAGTGGTCCTAGAGATAAGTCCGTGGAACCACGGCTCCTGCGCCAGGAGCGCGGCCTGTGCCTGCGCGGACAGCGCGGCACGTTGCTACTGCTGACTAGGCGTACAACGTACCTTCTCCGCAGTGGTCCTAGAGATAAGTCCGTGGAACCACGGCTCCTGCGCCAGGAGCGCGGCCTGTGCCTGCGCGGACAGCGCGCACGTTGCTACTGCTGACTAGGCGTACAACGTACCTTCTCCGCAGTGGTCCTAGAGATAAGTCCGTGGAACCACGGCTCCTGCGCCAGGAGCGCGGCCTGTGCCTGCGCGGACAGCGCGCACGTTGCTACTGCTGACTAGGCGTACAACGTACCTTCTCCGCAGTGGTCCTAGAGATAAGTCCGTGGAACCACGGCTCCTGCGCCAGGAGCGCGGCCTGTGCCTGCGCGGACAGCGCGCACGTTGCTACTGCTGACTAGGCGTACAACGTACCTTCTCCGCAGTGGTCCTAGAGATAAGTCCGTGGAACCACGGCTCCTGCGCCAGGAGCGCGGCCTGTGCCTGCGCGGACAGCGCGCACGTTGCTACTGCTGACTAGGCGTACAACGTACCTTCTCCGCAGTGGTCCTAGAGATAAGTCCGTGGAACCACGGCTCCTGCGCCAGGAGCGCGGCCTGTGCCTGCGCGGACAGCGCGCACGTTGCTACTGCTGACTAGGCGTACAACGTACCTTCTCCGCAGTGGTCCTAGAGATAAGTCCGTGGAACCACGGCTCCTGCGCCAGGAGCGCGGCCTGTGCCTGCGCGGACAGCGCGCACGTTGCTACTGCTGACTAGGCGTACAACGTACCTTCTCCGCAGTGGTCCTAGAGATAAGTCCGTGGAACCACGGCTCCTGCGCCAGGAGCGCGGCCTGTGCCTGCGCGGACAGCGCGCACGTTGCTACTGCTGACTAGGCGTACAACGTACCTTCTCCGCAGTGGTCCTAGAGATAAGTCCGTGGAACCACGGCTCCTGCGCCAGGAGCGCGGCCTGTGCCTGCGCGGACAGCGCGCACGTTGCTACTGCTGACTAGGCGTACAACGTACCTTCTCCGCAGTGGTCCTAGAGATAAGTCCGTGGAACCACGGCTCCTGCGCCAGGAGCGCGGCCTGTGCCTGCGCGGACAGCGCGCACGTTGCTACTGCTGACTAGGCGTACAACGTACCTTCTCCGCAGTGGTCCTAGAGATAAGTCCGTGGAACCACGGCTCCTGCGCCAGGAGCGCGGCCTGTGCCTGCGCGGACAGCGCGCACGTTGCTACTGCTGACTAGGCGTACAACGTACCTTCTCCGCAGTGGTCCTAGAGATAAGTCCGTGGAACCACGGCTCCTGCGCCAGGAGCGCGGCCTGTGCCTGCGCGGACAGCGCGCACGTTGCTACTGCTGACTAGGCGTACAACGTACCTTCTCCGCAGTGGTCCTAGAGATAAGTCCGTGGAACCACGGCTCCTGCGCCAGGAGCGCGGCCTGTGCCTGCGCGGACAGCGCGCACGTTGCTACTGCTGACTAGGCGTACAACGTACCTTCTCCGCAGTGGTCCTAGAGATAAGTCCGTGGAACCACGGCTCCTGCGCCAGGAGCGCGGCCTGTGCCTGCGCGGACAGCGCGCACGTTGCTACTGCTGACTAGGCGTACAACGTACCTTCTCCGCAGTGGTCCTAGAGATAAGTCCGTGGAACCACGGCTCCTGCGCCAGGAGCGCGGCCTGTGCCTGCGCGGACAGCGCGCACGTTGCTACTGCTGACTAGGCGTACAACGTACCTTCTCCGCAGTGGTCCTAGAGATAAGTCCGTGGAACCACGGCTCCTGCGCCAGGAGCGCGGCCTGTGCCTGCGCGGACAGCGCGCACGTTGCTACTGCTGACTAGGCGTACAACGTACCTTCTCCGCAGTGGTCCTAGAGATAAGTCCGTGGAACCACGGCTCCTGCGCCAGGAGCGCGGCCTGTGCCTGCGCGGACAGCGCGCACGTTGCTACTGCTGACTAGGCGTACAACGTACCTTCTCCGCAGTGGTCCTAGAGATAAGTCCGTGGAACCACGGCTCCTGCGCCAGGAGCGCGGCCTGTGCCTGCGCGGACAGCGCGCACGTTGCTACTGCTGACTAGGCGTACAACGTACCTTCTCCGCAGTGGTCCTAGAGATAAGTCCGTGGAACCACGGCTCCTGCGCCAGGAGCGCGGCCTGTGCCTGCGCGGACAGCGCGCACGTTGCTACTGCTGACTAGGCGTACAACGTACCTTCTCCGCAGTGGTCCTAGAGATAAGTCCGTGGAACCACGGCTCCTGCGCCAGGAGCGCGGCCTGTGCCTGCGCGGACAGCGCGCACGTTGCTACTGCTGACTAGGCGTACAACGTACCTTCTCCGCAGTGGTCCTAGAGATAAGTCCGTGGAACCACGGCTCCTGCGCCAGGAGCGCGGCCTGTGCCTGCGCGGACAGCGCGCACGTTGCTACTGCTGACTAGGCGTACAACGTACCTTCTCCGCAGTGGTCCTAGAGATAAGTCCGTGGAACCACGGCTCCTGCGCCAGGAGCGCGGCCTGTGCCTGCGCGGACAGCGCGCACGTTGCTACTGCTGACTAGGCGTACAACGTACCTTCTCCGCAGTGGTCCTAGAGATAAGTCCGTGGAACCACGGCTCCTGCGCCAGGAGCGCGGCCTGTGCCTGCGCGGACAGCGCGCACGTTGCTACTGCTGACTAGGCGTACAACGTACCTTCTCCGCAGTGGTCCTAGAGATAAGTCCGTGGAACCACGGCTCCTGCGCCAGGAGCGCGGCCTGTGCCTGCGCGGACAGCGCGCACGTTGCTACTGCTGACTAGGCGTACAACGTACCTTCTCCGCAGTGGTCCTAGAGATAAGTCCGTGGAACCACGGCTCCTGCGCCAGGAGCGCGGCCTGTGCCTGCGCGGACAGCGCGCACGTTGCTACTGCTGACTAGGCGTACAACGTACCTTCTCCGCAGTGGTCCTAGAGATAAGTCCGTGGAACCACGGCTCCTGCGCCAGGAGCGCGGCCTGTGCCTGCGCGGACAGCGCGCACGTTGCTACTGCTGACTAGGCGTACAACGTACCTTCTCCGCAGTGGTCCTAGAGATAAGTCCGTGGAACCACGGCTCCTGCGCCAGGAGCGCGGCCTGTGCCTGCGCGGACAGCGCGCACGTTGCTACTGCTGACTAGGCGTACAACGTACCTTCTCCGCAGTGGTCCTAGAGATAAGTCCGTGGAACCACGGCTCCTGCGCCAGGAGCGCGGCCTGTGCCTGCGCGGACAGCGCGCACGTTGCTACTGCTGACTAGGCGTACAACGTACCTTCTCCGCAGTGGTCCTAGAGATAAGTCCGTGGAACCACGGCTCCTGCGCCAGGAGCGCGGCCTGTGCCTGCGCGGACAGCGCGCACGTTGCTACTGCTGACTAGGCGTACAACGTACCTTCTCCGCAGTGGTCCTAGAGATAAGTCCGTGGAACCACGGCTCCTGCGCCAGGAGCGCGGCCTGTGCCTGCGCGGACAGCGCGCACGTTGCTACTGCTGACTAGGCGTACAACGTACCTTCTCCGCAGTGGTCCTAGAGATAAGTCCGTGGAACCACGGCTCCTGCGCCAGGAGCGCGGCCTGTGCCTGCGCGGACAGCGCGCACGTTGCTACTGCTGACTAGGCGTACAACGTACCTTCTCCGCAGTGGTCCTAGAGATAAGTCCGTGGAACCACGGCTCCTGCGCCAGGAGCGCGGCCTGTGCCTGCGCGGACAGCGCGCACGTTGCTACTGCTGACTAGGCGTACAACGTACCTTCTCCGCAGTGGTCCTAGAGATAAGTCCGTGGAACCACGGCTCCTGCGCCAGGAGCGCGGCCTGTGCCTGCGCGGACAGCGCGCACGTTGCTACTGCTGACTAGGCGTACAACGTACCTTCTCCGCAGTGGTCCTAGAGATAAGTCCGTGGAACCACGGCTCCTGCGCCAGGAGCGCGGCCTGTGCCTGCGCGGACAGCGCGCTGTGTTGCGGCTCGCAGGCCGACGACGCGGTGGAGGACGAAGACGCTGCCGACGATGAGATTATTGGCGCTGCCGTGAACGGTTCTGTTAAACAAACATACCTTTAGTTTATTAACTACACACAAATCTTTAATGCTGCACTTTTGATAAAGAATGATTTATCAATCAACAAATGGATTACTTAAGGGATTATATCATAAACTACTATTAGAGGCTAACTTTGAAATATTAATTATTGTTTGAGTGATTTATAAATGGTAAGTTGTTTAATGGTTGCAGCTCCTTACTAAAAAGATTTGTAAAATAAACAATACTGTAAACTTAGCGACTAAAAAGAGTAGCCGTGAGTTTCTTGCCACTTCTTCTCATAGGTTATACCCCCTTGCTTTGCTGAATATAGTAACAGGTAAATGTAAAGGAGACCGTCCATATTCGGCTTGAACGTGAACAATCGTCTTATAAACAAAGTAAAATATTAAAAGTTTTGTTTTAATATACAGGTTGTCCGGTAATTAATGGATAACCTTGAAATGTCTTATAGTTGAACAGAAGGACGTTCAGAAAAAATGAAAAAAATAAATAAAAAAATATTAAAAAGTGCAGGCTATATTAGCATAGCATACTTTTGACTGTCTATCTATTATCATAATTAGTGTTTAATAATAAAACAACAAAAAACCGATGGATTTCATTCATTTATGGTCGTTGTATACAAGAAAGTTATACATGGTAATTTAAAAAAAAACACATATCTCAGGTAGTAGTTAGGATAGATTTTTTTTCTTATTTTTTTCTGAACGGCCATAAGTTCCACTATAAGACATTTCCAGGTTATCCATTAATTACCGGACACCCTGTATAATAAATATTGGTTACTATCCAGTCGTATGAAATTGACGTATAATAAAAACGATTTTAAAATATTTTCATTGGTGTTAAAATGTGTAACTGAAATGGACAATCCAAATGGTTTGTTTGTGTTGCCTAGTAAAAATACTGTGGACAAAAAGCGGAACAAAGTGTTTAAAATAAATCACATTTAAAAATATTAACGAAATCTGAAAATACGTTGATATTTCTTTATTATTTACTTTATTCATATTTTGAATTCGACAATAATAATTAATGTAAAAATTATATGATATTTGATAAAATATAACAAAATTGTAAAGTGTGTTGGGTAATTTATTTTCATATTCTAGCAACACTTGACTTATCTGTCAATTCTGTTTCCGTCATTCGCTTTGCGTTTGTTCGCTCTTATAGTGGATATGGACGTGATTTTGTGTTTTATTTTATTATTTAACGAACTTGATACTAAACTTCATAGAATAATGTTTTCTACTTAGTTTAGGCTACTGAAAATCAATATTGTTATTACAATATAAAATTGTTCACGCCCAGGTCAGGGTCCCATACAAGGTGGTCGGTCTCCTTTACATTAGTAAATGTAATTTTAACGTTCATAAATGATAATTTGCTATCTACATGAATAAACATATTATTGATTTTGAATAGAGTTCACAAATTGCTTGTTCAAATACTGTCAAGTCAACGCGATAAAATCCGTGTAATAGTTTAATTTCAATATATGTATATTGTAGCGACTACATTATTACACGTATTCCGATAGAGCACATCTTAAGATAAGTTAAAATGCACACGCATGCAAATGTATACACGCGCCTCACTACTATATAAGCTTTACTGTTACTGAAAGTAAACAGACTATAACACCATCTGAGTCTCGTTATACCTATTGCTAAAACATAGGCAAAGTGGTGACTCCGACGATGCTACGATTCTGGCTCTACAAGTGGACTTCGCAACAAGAAAATAAGCAACATGAACCAACCAACTTGCAAATCAAGCTACGGCCATCAAGAAACATTGGAAGTAGCGGCTGGTACCACCATCTTATCCCGCATTCCGGAGTTTTGGAGGGATCAACCTAAATTATGGTTTACACAACTGGAAGCCATATTAGCACCACAAAAACAAGGCGACGATTATAAATATTTTACGGTTATAGCAAAGCTGTTTAAGGAAGAAATACTACAGGTTAGTGACCTCATTACCTCTCCACCATCCACAGAAAAGTATAAGGCCATCAAGGAGCGCTCAATTAATTGCTATGAGGAGTCAGAACAGCGCCAATTTCGAAAATTATTGACTGATATGGACCTCGGCGATCAAAAACCATGACAACTTTTACGCAAGATGCAAGTTCTTGGAAAAGGAAAAATGGGTGACGAAACCATCAAGCTGCTATGGTTGCGACTTTTACCACCATCAGTTACTACAGTCCTAGCAGTTACAGAACACATGGATATCGACAACATGAGCCAGATTGCTGACCAAATTATAACAAACTCAAAACTTACCGAGGTATCAGCTGTAAACGAAAACATTGACAAAACTGATGAAGGGGCAATGGCATGCGTATTAACACAGTTAGCAAAAATACAATTGGAATTAAGTGCAATTCAGCGTGATCACATAGACCATCGACGCAGCACTCAAAGATATTACAATCGTCAACATTTCCCATTGAGGTCAAGTTCAAGAGCAAACAGTTGGGAAGGAAAACACTATTGTTTAAACAAATTGTTTTTTATTTGTTAAAACACTATAAATACGGAAAATATGCAAGAAATTGTATTGAACCATGTGATTGGCAACAAAAATTTAACTCAAGAGACCAGGGAAACTAATCAAAGCGCAGACTACGGCGGATCTCTGTGCTATTCACCCGTCCAACCGCCTCACTGTTACCGACCGAAAAAGTGGTATGAGATTTTTGATTGACACGGGAGCAAATATTTCAGTTATCGGCAAGACACAGAGACATTAATTTACACCAAATGAACAATATACACTTTATGCTGCTAATGGTACAAAAATCAAGACTTATGGCGAAAATACTCTTACTTTAAACTTGGGATTACAGAGATGTTTTTCATGGAATTTTGTCGTCGCTGATGTGACGCAACCAATTATAGGAGCAGATTTTTTAAAGCATTATAAGCTATTAGTCGACATAGCTGGTCGAAGACTTATTGACAAGGTAACTGAGCTTACAACGCCTGCAACCCTGATCAAATCGACGCAGCAAACAATTCGCACTATTGACATCGGAACGAATCCTCGCATAACTCAACTCTTAAAAAAATATGAGGACATTTCGAGGACTTGCTCCATGCGCACTACCCCAAAACACAAGATTGAACACCATATTATTACTAAAGGACCACCCGTATCTGCACGTGCCAGACCATTGCCTCCAGAAAAATATCACATCGCTAAAAAAGATTTTCAAAGTATGATGGAACAGGGCATTTGTCGCCCTTCTGATAGCCCATGGGCTAGCTCTTTACACATGGTCAAGAAAAAGAATGGTGAATGGAGACCATGTGGCGATTATGGAATGCTCAACAAAGCGATTGTGCCTGATAAATATCCACTTCCACGATTAACCGATTTTTACTTATACATATATTAGAAAAAAAATACGTATTCAGCAAGATTGTATTGTTACCACTGTATTCCAGTAAAAGATGTGGAAAAACAGCTATTATCACTCGCTATCGAGATTCTACATTATCAGCACTTAGATACAGTTTTCAAACGCTTACAGGAGAATGGAATAACTATTAACCTCGAAAAATGCGAGTTCCTCAAAAGCGAGATAGATTTCTTAGGTTATCATATAACGAGCCAAGGGATACACCCGACTAAGGAAAATTACAAAGCAATTGCAGAATTTCCTAAACCAAAGACAATCAAAGAATTAAGAAGATTATTAGGCATAATAAAGGCATAAATATGCTTAATTTTTATAGAAATAACCTTCTGCACGCCGCCAAATATCAGATTATTTTAAACGACTATCTGTGCAACTCGAAAAAGAATGATAACTCTCTTATTCCTTGGTCAACAGAAGCTGAAAATCCCTTTGATAAATGCAAGGAAAATATCATGAACGCAATATTAACAGTGCATCCCTCACGCACTGCCCCACTAGCACTTATGACAGATGCTAGTTCTACCTGTGTTGGCGCGGTTCTACAACAAAAAACCGGACCTAATTGGGAACCATAAGGATTTTTCTAAAAAAAATTAAGTTGAGCTCAACAAAAATACTCAACATTTGATAGAGAATTACTTGGAGTATACATGGCAGTCAAGCATTTTCAAAGGTTTATTGAAGGAAGAGAATTCTCAATTTTCACAGATCATCGACCTTTGACATACGCATTCTCCCAAAAACCATCATCAAACGATACGCCAAGGCAAATTCGGCAATTGGACTTTATTTCACAATATAGCACTTACATTCAACATATAAGCGGACGTGATAATATTGCTGTAGATGCACTGTCACGTATTGAACAAATTGATATGCCATCACCGATTAATTATGCCGATTTAGCAAGATGCCAATCTAATGACCAAGAATTGATAAGACTCCGTGACAATAGGAATTTGAAAATTAAAAACATAATGCTTCCGGGTTCCACAAAAAGCATCAGCTGCGACACATCGACTGGTAAGAATCGTCCTTATTTACCAGAGAAATTTCGCAGACAGGTTTTCGACGTCATTCATGGACTAAGTCATCCGGGCAAGCGAACTACTAGAAAAATGATAACTCAAAGGTACATATTTATGGTCAGGTATGAACAAAGATATTAATAGCTGGTGTAAGTCATGCATAGCTTGTCAGAAGTCAAAAGTACAGCGCCACACCATATCACCGGTAGGAAGTTTTATGCCATCGCAACGTTTTGAGCATTTACACATCGACATTGTTGGACCATTATCTGTTTCTCAAGGAAAAAGATATTTAATCACAATCATAGATCGCTGTAGGTCATGGCCTGAGGTTATTCCGGTTGAAGATATCACAGCCGAAACAATATCTCGTGCACTATATGAGGGATGGATAACAAGATTTGGATGCCTGTTACGCATTACTACGGATCAAGGTCGACAATTCGAATCACTTTCACAATTTTTGGGAATACACAAAATAAGGACAACGCCATATCACCCACAGTCAAATGGAAAGATAGAGAGATTTCATAGAACCTTAAAAGCAGCGCTTATGACAAGAGAATCTAACGCAAATCGGATGAAAGAAATTCCTTCAGTTCTACTTGGTTTGCGGAGTTGTCTACGTGATGACACAGGATATAGTGCAGCAGAGATGGTATATGGTGACCATACGTCTTCCCAGAGAATTTTTTCGAATCTTCACATCGGAATTCTACACACGAAGAATTCGTAACAAATATTCTAAAGAATATCAATAAAATGACATCAGTACCAAAACGCAAGAACCACAACCGAAAAATTTTCATTCATCCTGAACTTAAAGAATGTTCACACGTATTTGTAAGATGCGACAGAGTAAAAAGAAGTCGACACCACCCTATGAAAGGCCATTCCCAGTGATAAGAAGAATGGATAAAACATATGTCATTAAGGTCAAGGATAAAGAAACAGTAATATCAATAGATAGATTAAAACCAGCATTTGTCATCAACAACGAAGATATGAACGTGATGAATTCAGAAAACAGACACAGCTATTCAAACACGTACATCACCAAGTCAGGACGGACAGTTAAGCCCACAGAACGGTTCTGTATTCCGTGACGCAAGCATTCAATCGATATAAATACTCGCGAGATCACAACAAATATCATCATCCATCGTTAGCACCTTGGGATAAAACAATGGGCAACCAAAGCTCCAAAGATCAAATTGTATACAACTCCGATAGTTGCCTGAACCAAAAGGAAGCCGACCAACTAAAAAATCTCGTACTGGAAGAACTACGGTGGACAAGAAACATCGCAATAGGACAAATCGTCATCACGCTGGGTATTTTCCTCATTTACGGAATGCTCAAGGTCATGGACAAGAGAATGAAACAAATTGCAAGAAACAGTCAGCATAAGTGCATTGGATAACCACTCACGAAGTACCTTGACCTAGGCTACGCACCGTCACAAAAAGCGTCAGCACATATTTTTACTCGACTATTTTTCGGAATCAGCAATGTATTATGTTATTGTTACGGCTAATGCCCTCTGTCGGCACTGTGGGCAAGAGTCAGCGGACTCTAATAATAATTTATTACAGCACCATCTATTGACATCTTACGGAACTACGTATTTGTCGGTACGAGTTCAGGGGAGAGAGCGCTGGCACATTCTCGAATAATCGCGCTGTTGCGTGCCGTGTGTGACGTTTTCTGGAAAGCTCCAGACGCGCTTTACCCGCGTATAAATAGAGCGCACGCGCACCGCCGAGTCAGTTTACTATCGTAAGCGATCGTGTTCATCGAAGCGAACGGAAGCGAAAATACTACGGCATTTGAAGCAGTTACAGTGGAAAAGTGTAGTATAGTGTTTGTAGTGTTTTAAATTTAATTGTGTGATAGAATACAACGTTTTAGTCGGTAATATTGTTTTATATTCTTATCCGTCGAACCCAGCACGTAACATTATTAAGCATACATTTGAGATTGTATCTATAAATTGTAATAGTTAAGTAGGAATTGTAATAATTTATTTCATTTTTAAAGGGGGGTATATGTAGCGACTACATTATTACACGTATTCCGATAGAGCACATCTTAAGATAAGTTAAAATGCACACGCATGTAAATGTATACACGCGCCTCACTAGTATATAAGCTTTACTTTTACTGAAATTAAACAGACTATAACGCCATCTGAGTCTCGTTATACCTATTGCCAAAACATAGGCAAATATATCATTCGCGTAAACGTTAAGACATTTAATTTTTTCTAGCCACTGCTAGTGCGCTGAATGTTGTGTTTAATAGGTACTTAGAAGATACTCAACTTTTAATTTTATTTTTCATCAAAGTTAATACGTATAATAATGAAAATAACTTACGCATGTCGAATATATCAGTGTGATGGTTGGGCAGCAGCGCGGTGGGGGGCGTGCGGGGCGGTGGTGTCTGATTCACATAGTGCCTCACACTTTCTTCGCAACTGAAATAAATGATTAAAATAAAATTAAGTAAGTACTATAAATAAAGCGTTGTATTAACGTGAAGTGTCATTAAAGACTAAGTTCACAAACACAGTGTCGTAGTTCATCAGAAACGCTAATACGCTGCTTACTATAACACTAATCCCTACTTATAATATTATAAATGCGAAAGTCAACTCTGTCTGTCTGTTAAGCTTTTACGCCTAAACCACTGAACCGATTTTGATCGAATTTGGTACAGAAATAGACTAGACCTTGTGAAAGGACATAAATTACCTTTTATTATAAAAAGGCATGGAGTTATTAGGTTTTTCTGTTAAGAAATCTCAATAGCAGCCCGGTGTTAAGAAGTTGGCGGTATTAGACACCCCCGTGCCTCGGGAAGCACGTAAAGCCGTTGGTCCTGCGCCTGATCTCTCTCCGGTCGTGTCGGATTATCCGTCCCATCGGATCACGAGGGTTAGGGAACAGAGACCTTTATGCCCTTTTTTATACAAGGGATGAAAGTTTGTAGGAGAGTTCGTCATTATCGAAGAAAAATCATGAAACTTTGTAGGTATACTTGATAAGAAGTAAATAAACATCTGTTCCAACATTTTTGAAATTTCGACTTAACCGTGGAGGTAATAAAAAAAAAGATGAAAGTTCGGTAGTCCAAACAAATCTGTCTATGTTTACTATACATATATTTCTCGGAAACATGTGTATGATTAGTAAAAATTCCCGTCAACAGTTTGTCGTGTATTATTTGATAAATAAGTACCTACCCTGAAAAATTTAAGATGCTGCCCAAAGTAACTATTCCACGCGAACGAAGTTGCAGGCAAAAGCTAGTATTGTATATTTTGTCTTGCGTTTGAGCGAACTAAATGCTAATAAATAGTCTATTTACCCGACTGCAAGGAAAGGTTATGTTTTTCGCGCCTATCTTTGTTTATTCCCTCATATCTCCCAAACCACTCGATGGATTTCTTTAATTAAGGTATCGTTAGATTCGTCTCATTAGTCCAAGTGCTCTTAGATAGGTGACATAGTGAATGTTTTTTTAATCTTCTTTTTCTGCTGTATGTCTCAAATTAAAGGGCTCATAACAAGGATTCCAAAAACGTATAACATCCCTGTATAACTTAAAATAATGATAATTAAAACCACATTTATTTATTTTTAAGTAATGAAATCTGCAACCTAGGGTACTTTTTTGAAATCTTTATATCAGTAAGGATTCCAAAAAGCTATATACAAATGTCACATGCAACACGTTATAATTAATAAAAAAAAGTTAAAAAAACCCGACAACAAAAAAAGTGAAAGTAAAAAAATAAAAATAAAAATGTGCGTAATAATGACTTTTACGCACGTTTTTATTGTAGATACTTTTTAATTTTCACTTTTTTGCGGACGGGTTGTTTTATTTTTTTATTTACTTTGATTTATCGTAGTTGGCTTTAATTAAAATGTCTGTAACTGGAGACAGTCTATTGACTTGTGACGAAGATTGAAATCAATCAAAAAAGGGGCAGTTTGAATATAGCCATTAAAAATTTAAATAATCAAATTTGCAGAAAGTAGTTTTATTTCAATCACGAATAGACGTATTATAATATTGCCATTGTAATCACTGAAAGGATTATGTCACAAATTATTAATCATATGCCAATTAATAATTACTAGCGGTCGCCAAGTGGTCGAAATTCGCCCATAACTTATTTAAATTTGATATTTCTAAAGTTTTATTGTTTATAACTTAATGCCCTTATAATCACATTTCATTTAGTCACCTACTCGACATACATTATGTATTTAACCATAGTTACGAAGCATTCTACGAAGTCAACCGAACAATGCCGAAATACTACGAACGCGATTCGACTGCTTGTGTAAAATGCATGGTTGTGTGCGTGTAGTGTTTTTTCATAAATTTTATGTATTTCCAATGCATATTTTATAAAAATATTAGGATTCGCCCCTCCTTCTCCATATAAACTTTAACTGTGTCAAATTTCATACTCCTCCATCCACGCAATTTTCGTAAAAAGGGGAACAAAGTTTTTGCTTCACGTATTAATATATAGATTATTTGTAATAAGTGCGCATCTGAGCTATATAAAAATATCACGTTGGAATAAGATAAGATAAGGTATCGGCCAAGCTCACTGAAAACTTACTCTTGCGGTAAAGCCTGTATTATTGCTCTAACCACGGGTCATGCACGTTTTCCCTATATTTATTAAGTACAAACAATACTTATAACTGTGCCTATTATGAGACCATACTATTGTTTCTAGTTGCTTTATTAGTAACTAGCTGAGCCGCGCAACTTCGTCTGCTTCACATAAGAGAATTTTCCCCATTTTTGCAATATTTTACATTGATGCTCTGCTCCTATTGATCGTAGCGTGATGTTATATAGCATATATCGATAAATGGGCTATCCAATACTAAAATAAATTTAAATTCGAACCAGTAGTTCCCGAGATTAGCGCGTTCAACCAAACAAACAAACAAACTCTTCAGCTTTATAATATTAGTATAGATATATCGGTAAACCTTTAGCCCATGTTAAAATAACTTCAAACACAAAAAAACCGGAGAGATAATAGAATAATCAATTACGAATAATTAGGTATAATACCTACGTATGTCGATCATGTTAATAATCCTAGAAAGAAAACATTCTTTCCTTGTCAAAGATACTAACTACACATATCCTACTTATTATTATAAATAAATGTGAGTTTGTTTGTTTTACCCTTACGCCTTAATTACTCGACCGATTATCATGAAATTTTCACACCGTACACCTAGAAAAATTTACTGTTTTAGAGTGGGGCCGTGGTCAAAACATAGTTTACTATAAACCACAAAATACTAGTAAAATATTCTAGTCGATTTGTTATTCTGCCTTCGCCTTGTAATAACTGATTGGTTTAGTGACCTGAACACAGGATATGTTGAAAGGATGACATTATCTATGTCTTTTAATTAATTGGCTTGAAAATAGTTGCGTACAATTCACTAATCAGCAACATCAGCTGATAGGCGTCGTGTTACCTATGCGGCCGGTCTGCGGTGAGAGAATTTTAGCCGCGGCTAGTACCCCCTTAACCGCCTACGATTTTAGTTAACATTATGTTATTTTTTTGTTACTACTTATAAATTAAAATACTAATGTAAAAGTAACAAGTAACTTCTTAAAATAAATTGTTTAGTTAAAAAGTTATTACTTAAAAATTAAAATATGTGGTGGTTAGCATATTATGACTGTCTGAAATGATTTCACGACAAAATATTAAAAGGAAAACATTATATTTGCCGAAAACATTGTAATTGATAGTCAGGAATATTCTATGTCAGCAGAAGAACATGTGCTTTAAAGCAAATACACGATTAAGAACTCACACTATATGTATAGCTTGCAGTATAAAGTAGTAATACTCACGAGGAGATAGGTGCGAGAGAGCCGAGTGGCGGCGGTGGCGGGTGTCTGTACCCGTGCACGTTCTCAGGCGGCGACTTGTCCGGCATGTCGTTGTAATACTCCCGGTCTTCCGGACCTTGGGACTGCGTGCTCGTGCTCTCGCATAAGGCCCGGGAACCGTTTAGGTTTAACCTGGAAACGTCAATTAGTTGTTGAGATACTAAAACTATGGCTTAAATGGTTTAATAATATTCTATCACATACCCACAAGACCATCTAGCCCAAATTAAATAAACACACATTATATCTTTTATTTTTTGTAAATGCTTACATATTATACATAGAAACACCCAGGTCAAGACAAATATCTATGTCCATGCGCACAAATGTTTGACTTGTGCAGGAATCTCACATCACACATGCGACCTCAGGCGTGGCAGTCGGTTACACTAACCACTACGCATCAAGGCCGATTATTAAGGGCGTAGGCTTGCGTCTACGTCTTGAGCCAATACGTCGGGTTTAAATTATCGCGTCGAGGGTTTTGTAGGTTATTTCTGTTCCAAATTCTTAGAAGAAACGATGCAAGACCTCTCCAAGATCTAGGCAGGCGGCCATAAGTACGTTTTTTATAATTCATTAATACACATCGTAAATAGTGTAACGATTAGTAGTGTTAGATTGTCTACTGCTATCTAAGCGATGTTCATAATTTCATCTATACTTACTAATAGTTAAAAGAGGTAACATTTGTTAGTTTTTATAGAAGATACTTAATCTGTCACTGATAACGTTTCACTAATTGAAAGTTTCACAATCCTAAGTTTTGACGATACACCTTGTCAATGTAATATGTGTGCATTGATTCAAAGTCTATAAAGTTCTCTGCGACCCAGGTATTATTCCAAGTGTGGGAATCAATACGAGCATAGTCGCGCGCCTCTATTTCCGGATAAAGGAGAAGGCAGAGATGTGTTACACCAGAATTTCTCCAGCTAAGGTCCTACGTAACATTTTCCAGCCTCCTTTCTCTTGTAAGGGCTCTTGCTCACGTCAGCATACTTACCATTGCACTGCGTGCATACATGAGAATTAATAGTCAGCAGATTCTGCACCGCGGAGTCGAACAGTGTTGTCGTAAACGTAGGATATTTACGTGCATACAATATTGTAACTAATGTAAATGTGAATGAAAAATATAAATTGGTGAACAGTTTATCGTCGTATCATTTCTCACCCTGTAAAACAGAACCTACTCCACACTATTATTCAAATTTTCTTGTCAAAATACCTCAACAACATATGTCCGTTTCGGAGACCACAACCGATACCTCATGCGCTGTCACCATACTACCGCATTGAAATAAGGCTATTTAGGCAGTAGAATATATTAAAAAAAGACATTTAGTAATTGCAAGATTCATGCGAGAGATATCTAAAAAAATGCATATAGCGTAGTATTCTATTAGGCAGGCAAGGTGGCCGTTGAAAAATAGTCTTGTAATATAAATTGCAACTGTCGTTATTCGTCGACATGGCTTATCGGACAAACGTGACTAAAATGGGATATAGCCGTCATAATACTTCTGTGTACCTAATCAAAAATATTATTAATTTATTACGTAGAACGAATACCTATGTATTCTGTGGTATTACTATCGATTTATGAACTAAGCATATTTATCCTTACTAATATTATAAATGCGAATGTGAGTTTGTTTGTTTGATAAGCTTGCACGCCTGAGCTACTCGACGAATCAACATAATTTTATTTTTTTCAAATGACGACTTTCTCACTGGTAATAATTCATGTATCGCGGGAGACTTTACAAACATTCAAACAACGGACACAAAGAACACCTAGACGCGGCAAAACTATTTGTGGATAATACAATTTTTGACCCGTGTGGGCTTTAAACCCACAACGTTCGGCGCTAGAAGTGGTCGTTATAAACCATAAGCAGTTGCAATAACTGCCTATCGAACTAATACCTAAAATACGGTATTCAGTTGTACAATAACTGCTTATTCGGATACACTCTTTACTCGGCAATACCGCGATGTCGCACTCGCGAGCCAATACCGCGTTCACAAAACTGAATTGGCGCTTGCCGGGCAACGGACGGTTCACGGTATTGGGTATTACAATAACTATAATACCATGTTATTACTCAGTAACTAGCTACGAAACGATACCTATACGATATAAGAATACCCGTAGCAAAATCTATTAGACAAAACCGATGGTTTCTATCAGTACCAAATATTGAATAGGTATTAGCAAAACATAGTTACTGAAATAAATCATTTCAAAAACTGTTATCATAGTAAATACCGATAAGCAGTTATGGTAAGCCAAAACGTGTACCGATTGATGACTACTCGGCGCAATGGCAGCAGCGAGGCGAGTACTTAAACCCATACGCCATCCGAGCACTCACTTTCGCATACACGTTGTCAGGGCTACAGAAAAGGACATAAGGTAAGGATATTCATCCAAAAAGGTACTCTGCCGTCATAAGGGAAAAAGACCTACCTAACATTTCTTCGGAATTAAGATTTTTAATCTAGAATCAGTAAAAAAAGACGCATCTGACAGAATATGAAAAATATTTTTTTGTCATGTACTGCTTTTTCCCTTACGACGCCGACGGTAGTAATGTTTCCGAGGAAAAGAAAATTTACATAACCTACATTTTGTGGAGCGAAGCCGAGGACAATATCTAGTCTTTAAATAAAGCGGTATAAAAATGTGAGAACAATTGGAAGCTATGTATGTAACGCTTTATATTTGTATCGAATGTCGGCATGCTCCACTGAACTCGTTGAATCATGTTTTGATTAGTTACACACTTACTTACATTTTAATTGTTTTGTAGTGTGAGTACATAGCAGTAATGTTTTTAATCATAACGAACATTTATCTTACCCGATTTATCAATTGTAATATAGTTTTAGTTAGGCGAATTCGTCGAAGAGTTAGGCAGACGAGATGTCTTTGTAATACGTAAGATACACATTTCGTCAATTATGTTTGAGTCCAACTTAATTATTTTAGGTTTTGCATGTTGTCTAACAATTCACTGGCATATTTGTAATTGGGGTAGCACATGCACTTTGATAATTGTCAATTATATATGAATGTCTATGTTTTTTGTCTTGTATATGTCTAAATAAATTATGACTGAGGTCAACTTTTTTTACCAGCCATAAAGGTATTTATACCTTGTGATGGTTTTGAGTTTTTATAATACGTATTCAGCGCCCGTAAGTACCTATCCATTAAGATAGGTTTATGAATTGAATTTTATTCAGTCTTTATCACCTATATGGCATATATAAGTGGAAAGGCCGAGCTTTATTTTCCAGTTCTAGACTTAGACTGAACGTCTAACAAGACTAAAAGTCTAATATAGGTAATAGGTGAGCCTATTGCTCTCTACCAGGTACAGTTCCGGACTACGTATCACTACTGAGAATTTCTTTATAGAAATTATCTCAATATATCTTTATCTGGCTCAGGAATCAAACCCAAGCCCTCGTGAACAGCAGAAGCATTCACTAGCGCTGCGTCACCGCGGCAGGCATATCTTAACCATATTATAAAAAAATAATTTTGTCGGCAGCTTCGCCCAAAAATACATTTTTTGGATGAAAGATACCCTGTCTTTTTTTGTGTCCTCGACAAAGTAAATGCAAAATTTTATGATGATCGATTTAGTAGTTAAGTGTTAAGCCTTACAAATTCACATTCGCATTTTTAATATTAGTTAGGATAATCCAACAGAATTTCGCAAGCTACAGACATTCTCCAAACTAATAGGTAGCTATGCATCTAAATTCTGAGAATTATTTGTCCACTTCTAATCTATCGAGATGACCAATGCGCGAGCCTAGAGGGTGATTCACATAACAGTTATGTTTCCTTTAAAGAACTATGTCCATTTATACTCAAATCAATCACAACTATGAGTAATGATGACACGGAACTACAATACACACAAAATAAGTATATTAGCAAGCTGTACCTGAAATAATTCTATGAAAGTTTAGTCAACGTAAAGCAGGATATTATTATCGTAGCTACGAGGGCAAAACCGGGTGACGAATACTTATCATATTATGGAATTCAAGAAACGTTATTTATAATTGTTATGCCTACAATACTTTTATTAATCATTTATTTTTATTGAAACATGACAACTCCAGCAAAAAAGGCCTGTGTCGCGGGAGACATTACAAACATTTAAATAAAGGATATCTACAAAGTACGCTCCGACTCGTAACTATAATTTGCGGATCATACAAATAATTGTGTCGTGTGGAATTCGAAGCCACAGTCGACAGCGCAGCCGCAGCGGAGAGCGTCTGTTTGCCTTGATACATTACTACTTATTCTTCTTAGTCGTACAATCCTGACCAACCTATGAGACGATCCATGACCACAACCACTCCAGTCGTGGTCATGGATCGTCTCATAGGTTGGTTGCTGCTATTGAGAAACATCCTAACCAATATTGTAAATTCGAACGTGAGTTTGATTGTTTGTTACGCTTTCACGGCTTAACTCCTCGACCTATCATCATGATATTTCGCATGTTACACATTGTCAGGGGAACAGAAAATATAAACATAGGACATAGGGTACCTTTCATCCAGAAAAAGTAATGTAACTAACCTAAATTTACGCGAGATAAGCTGCGGGCCTGGGTACTAGTATAGTATTATATTATCTGTGCTGCGGGCTAAATATATCTAGAATATAGTACACAGAACATAATGGCTATTCAAAATAACATTACCTACGAACATTATATTATTCTTGTTCTTTCTGTAATTTTGAGTTTTAAAGATATACAATGGTTTATTTAATTCAGGGAAGAGCGTAAATATTGTATGAATCATGTATGTAAGTATGTATTCTAATTCTGAATACCGCGGTCTCCATTTTAAATATTCAAATAAATACGACATACATCAGTGTTTTCGATAGTATTTTATCGAAGTCTCTGTCCAATATCAAATATATATTTATTGGAATTTAATATAAAGGTTACGTGTATGCGATAATAACAGTATTAGTTGGTAATTTTGATGACGCTAACCTAACCTAACCTAATGTATATAAAGTTTAGGATAATTTGTATTATATGTTGGTCTTTGGTTGAATGCGCTAATCTCTGGAACTAACAGTCGCCTTTGAAAAATTGTTATTGCATTTAATAGCCCTTTCCTCCAGGAAGGTGATAGGCTACGAGCTACTGGGGCGGTGTAGTAAACATAAACGTGGGCATAGTATTGAATCTACTTGTAAAAACTGAGTATAACAGACCATACACAATAACAAACAGTACCGAAAACTGAATTTGTAACAAAGGTACCTATGTGTCCCGTAATAGTGCTGATAGTGGGTTTCTGATACATTGAATCTATACCAATATCTATACTTACATTATAAAGCTGAAGAGTTTGTTTGGTTGAACGCGCTAATCTCAGGAACTACAGGTTCAAATAGAAAATTTATTTTAGTGTTGGATAGCCCATTTATCGGGGAAACCTATAGGGTATATAACATCACGCTACGACCAATAGGTACAGAGAATCAATGGAAAACGTTGCAAAAACGGAGAAAATTCTCTTATGTGAAGCAGACGAAGTTGCGCGAGTCAGCTAGTGATTAAAGAAAATAGGTCACTAAAGGGGAATAAAACTGTGACTTGTGATTGCCTTGCCTAATGTCTGAAGTTAATAATAATACAAGAAATGACTGATGGTCATACCTAAAACTAAGTTAATAAAATACTCATAGCAATACTTACGATGAGGGTTTCGTCAAGAATTCCTTGAAGCGAAGCTCGAAAGCCTGTCCTATAGTGGCTATAACATCTTGTGCAAGTCTGCCACCGCACTCCAATATGTAGCATGCCCTCCACTCCGGCGCGGGCGCGGATTTCGCCACATAGGCCACAAAGTCTAAGGAATCCGTATCACCACCGGAGGCAAAAGATACGCGAGGCATATCGTGGCGGGCAATGGTATCGCCACCTTCGAGAGCTGCGAGGGTGATTGCTTTAGATGATATAGTGAGGGCTACATTGGCCCCGGTATGCGACATCCGTGGTCTATCAGCGATCGCTTGTGCGGCTAACTGGCATACTCGCCGCTTTTTGTCTGGCGATCGTAAGCCAGCTTTTTCGCATACTCGGGCGATGCATTCTCTGAAAACAAAACAGATCTTCATTTAAAAATACAATTAGTACAGAATAGTATCACTACTAGCTACATTGCTAAATACATGCTAATAGATTTTATTAAATTAAATAGAGAACTGTTAATACTTTAGTCGTTTTCTTTTTCACTTTGCAATAGCCAAGTGTTGATATTAATATACGTATTCCAAGATCTGTATGTACTCGAAATATTCTTTTGCTTAATAATAGTAATAAAAAGAAATATTATAATAAATCCCTCTGGGACAGTCGTTATCTCATCATGAGACTAACGCGATATCGCAAAGCACAGTACGCTAGCTTTTAAACTATACCTTCGCCTTATGATATAAACAAAAAATGTATCACTTGGTTAAATAAATGCGCACAAACCAAAGGACAGCTTGTGGCGAGCTGAATGTGAATGGCGACACTGCGGTCCTGAATGCCTCAGAGTCGGTTAGGGCCTCGTCCCCGGCTACCGTTAGATACTAACCAGTATCTAATGGTAGCCGGGGACGAGGCCTACGGGCTCTTTAAGTTCCACCCCAGCCGGTTGGCTGGGGTGGAACTTCAAGAGCCCATAGGACTCTGAATTCTGGCTTGCCTTGGTCGGCCGGTCAGAGGGGGGCCGCTAGAACTATATGCTTGGGGTGGAAGTGTAATCATTTTCAAGGGCATAACTACGGGGAAACCCGCTCCGGGTCTCTGTTGTCACGAGACCCGTGATGGAACCGGCGCCGCACCGCTCGACACCCCTAGCCACTCGCACCGGTGTTGCCCTCTGCTGCTGGCTTGTATGCCTATGGTGGCTATTCAGGGGGCCCATCTAGTGAGCTGTCGATTCACCGTCTGCCCATTGCATTGATGCTATTAGAGTATTCAGGGCAGACGCCGTTTTTCATCCATAGTTAGCAATATACCGGTCCACCAAACACCCATACCTATAGCCCATAATATATTAGAATCCATACGTAGCAATAGTCCTATGCCTGCTGCGGCTAGTGCCGCTCTAAGTGTTCCATCCCACCTTTTATTAAAACTCTCGAAGGGCCTATTCACGTTGGACCTATACAGGGTGATTTTGAAATCGTGTAACTCCTTTTAACCACGCATTCTACTGGTGATATAGAATAACCCTGACCATATTTTTTCTTAATTAGAATAATGGTTTCGGCAAAATTAGAGTACAGATTTTTTTCATGAAATGATTTCAAATAGTCATATTTTAACCACCTGACACAATCTTAAGATCTTGCTAATTTAAAAATAATAACATAACAATAACTGATGTCGTAAATAATAGGGGGCAATAAAAAGGACCACCCGTTATTATTTACGACATTAATTATTAATATGTTTTGTTATTTTAATTAGTAAAAAATTAAAATTGCCTCGGTTGGTTAACATATGACTATCTGACACCATTTCACGAAAAAAACGGAACATAAATTTTTCAAAAAAAATAATTCTAATTAAATAAAAATATGGTCAGGGTTATTCTATATCACCAGTAGAATGCGTGGTTAAAAGGAATTACACAATTTCAAAATCACCCTGTATATGTCTCCGTATAAACCTCACAAAGAGCCAGGTATTTTTCTAATATAATATGTTAGAAAATACCTGTGATAAGAGAAACATAATAATAATAATAATTTGTTTATTATTTATTAATCAGATTTACATTATTTGTGTAGTGATCGAAGTCACCTAGTAAGCAAATAATGCCTGTGACAGGTGACTACGCTTTTCCATAGCTAATTAAATCTAAAACATTATAATAGTAATTTGTACATAAAATGTGAACTTAATTTTGAAGTTGTGTGAACATATTAAATTATAGAATAATAATACTTCAGATTAGTAACTTAATTAGCAATTACAATAATTCTCACTTTAATGTGTAAGTGTGTGTGTACGTGCGTTTGGGTGTGTGCGCCTAGGTGTGTGTGTGTTTGATGCGTGTGTATGTGTGTGTGTGTGTGTATGTGTGCTTATTTTGTGTTGTAATAAATCTATAGATTTAAGATAAGATTAGATTTATAAAACTCATAATACAGATTAGATCTATGACTCTTTTGAATATAATATTCAATTTCATATTCATTGAATTAAATGTATTGTTTCAAATTTTGAATGGCTGTATGTTCTCTCTCTGCTCCAATGGCTTCAATTCCTGAGGTTTAATCAATTGAAAAGACATAGATATCTATACCAAAATTCAAAACCTATTCAATGGTTTAATTGAAATAAACATACTATCCATTATAACATTAGTAGGGTTTCTAAATGTATAATTTGCAGAATATTTTTATTGGTTAGACATAGAATAGTTAAAAAAATATGTGAATCATATAATGGTTAGTAGTAATAGGTTTTAACATATATGCTTGATTGGTATACAGACTATTATCAGGGCATATGTAAAGTAATGACACTCTGGCATTTTCTAAGACTTAAATATAGTAACTATATACACAATGATAGCCCACTTCAAAAACACTAAAAAGCAATAAATTATGATTATCTCTTTCGACTTAACTATACTCCCAATTGAATCCAATGTCAATGTCAATTTGCGAGTCATCATAATATTATGTATGAACAACAACAACAGCCCAATACACCCACAAATTAATTTTTGATTCTAATTTGCTGTCAACCATTTCCAAAAGTCATCATTAGGTCATGGCCTTTATATGGATCCAGAAGTATTATCGGAATTGTTCAATATACTGTATATTTCATTTTGTCTAACAAAAAACAAGACATATATATAAATGACAACAATACATAAGAAATGTTGCACTTATATATGTGTGCAGTCATTAATTCATTAGCACAAAGTGTGCATGGTTGGTACTTTCCACTGACTTTCTCAGTATTAACACAAGTTTGGGAATGGTAGACACCATTACACCTGTCCCCTATTATGTAGGTTTAAATAAGAAAGCTTGGTTAAACATGCATGTATTACATCTCTACCTACTAGGATATAGTGTGTTAGGTTGTGTGTATGTTGATGGTGCTTTGGCTCTAGTACATTAGAATGAAACATGTATAAGTAGCAAAAAAGTTCATGAATTGTTATGTGGAAACAAAAGATGAAAAAACCTACATTCATACAGTGAGAAATTCATACTTACTTAGCTACTTGAGATCTTGTATCAAAATCTAGTTTCTTCATTGACTTCAGCACTTCCATGCAGCCAATATACTACAAATAAGTAAATATATATTATGAAAACACACATTTTTGAAAAGTCAATTGGTTTGGTAACTTAGGTAAGTCACTAAATCAATGTGACAGGATACTATTATTCTAGTTCAACTTTTAACCTATTGAGTGACAGCAGCACACCAGCGGTTAACAGGACATAATAATAAAATTATTGACACTGATGTCCAGGCACAATAATTTTATCTGTATGCTGATGCAGGAATTAAAGCTACAGTCAAAACCGAATATAAGGATGGGTCGATTATTACGACCGAATGGCAAGGTCCCGGCCGAATCCCTATACAAACAATTAAGTGATCATACCGCCTATAACAACATCGGATACAGCAACATATAACTTAAAACGACAAAACTTTATTGATATTTATTTTTATTTCTTTATTCGACACTAGATGTGCCCGCGGTTTCACCCGCGTTTATGACTACTGCGTCGCCCCGTGGATCGTAGCATAATGTTATATAGCCTATAGCCTTCCTCAATAAATAAGCTATTCAACACTAAAAGAATTTTCAATTCGGACTAGTAGTTCCTGAGATTAGCGCGTTTAACCAAACGAACAAACAAACTCTTCAGCTTTAAAATATTAGTATTGATTTTATTTGAAAACATGTTCATATCCTCCCATACTACATATCTAGAAATTATAAACACACATATGACAACTAATATGACTACATACTTGTGTATATTGCATATAACAACTATCGTACATAACGTCCCAAGTTTTGTGGTCCCTTCAATGTCATTATATCTGGTTTTGTATTTATAACAGTCAGCTGTAAGAATTTAGAGTCAGTCATTCAAGTTGAAGTCAATAAGTAAAACCATCAATCATCAAATTAAACAGGAATATATCACAAGGTTTTGAATCAATGAACTTAATTTTTAATATAATACAATAAGGTTCTTATAGTAAATTTAGTATTGACACAGATTCCATTTATCAATTTCAGTTATAAGTAATTATTGTATGTTATACAAAAAATATATATACTCAATTTTCATTTCAGAAAACAATACTTTCATGTGTATAAAACAGGCATAACATTGTATAACAATATGATTCAATCTCTACAATCAGTTACATTTAAATTCAACACAAAATGTACTAGTGGCATTGAAATAGTCATAACAATTCTAAAAGAAACAATAGTGTTTTAAATGTATGTTTATATTTATCTCTTTAGTTTGCTACTTTGTACGGCATTATTCACATTTTTTTTGGTTGAGAATCTATTTCATATATCTATTTTAAGTAAATAGCTAAGGTTTCTATGTAATAATGTTTAGAATAAAACAACAACATAAATTTGCATCGGTAAGGATTTCCTGTCGTGACGAATATAATGCCAGTAAAAATGCATGTAACACAGGATGCTTACCCTGACTGCATACGTGATTCCTTCGCTCGCGAGAACCGAATCGGGGTGAAGCCAGCCGCGCACCGGTTTCGCAACAAATGCGCTATCCGTCATCTCGTACACCAATAACGCACAGCGATGCAAGAACAAATGTTATTCTTCACACTTCACCTACTTTCAGTTATTTAAAAGGCGCTTTCATTGTGATTCAAGTGATTAATTCGCCAATGTCGTAAACGTTAGTCGACACTTATCTTAAAGATTAGAACACTAACACTGACAGCAGATACTTCAGAAATACTATAATTTATTGTTCAATTGTTATCACGGCAAGTAAATAAGTAAGAGCGTGGGAAGTTATTACAATAATAAAATAAAAACTACATATTAGCAGCGTACAAAGTTACAACTTTTTTGACATTTATCGAACGAATCGAATGTGAATGAAATTTACTTCACCGTTCACTGTTCAACGGCTTATTGTCAGTTGGTTTCTCTGGCAGCTGACAGTGAACGGAAATTTAATTTATGATACGTAGATGAGTGTGACTTTGGCCAACACATATATACATTTTATTAAAGTAACTCTATTATTCTAGTATTAGTTTATCAACTTCCGATAGTTACGTTCTTGGAGGAATAATAACTAGTATCTAGTAATTATCTGTCAAATTCGATGGCTATATTTTTCACCATTTAAGGCAGACGAATGAGTAAAAGCCTGTGTGTGTGTTTAAACACAAACATAACTGTGCTAAACCTAACTAGATTTTATCATTACGATCAATCCATACACAAAAACACAGGCTAATCAGTGGACATGAAGTTATGTAATTATATAATAATTTTGTTATAGATACATTTTAAAACATTATTTTATTAATTAATGGCGCTGGGGGCGCTAATAGTCAATATGGCTGAACGCGATTATCGCGCCGCAAGATTAAATATTTTGTACTGAAATACTAAATCACGAAGAAATCGTACACACAGCTACGTATCAACCTAGACTGTTTGGACTTTGAACTATTAGAAGTTGAACGCTGCGAATCGTGCGAGAGAGTGCGTTATATTTTTGTTACGCTCTATCCTTACCATTACCTCGACACCACTATACACTGTCCCTTTCCGACAATTCTCTATTTTATATGTAGCGTAGAGATGCGTATATAGGGTGTCTATTTTGATGTGTAGCCGTTTGTACAATATTACAGATGAAATATAAAATCATATATTTCGCATTTTTAAATTCTGAGTTTATTTTTGGCTGTGAATATGGCGCTGTCATAAAGCTGCTTTAATTTAATTTATACATCAGATTATCATCTGAAATAGTTTTCATAAAACTACGTAATATGCGCCTAAAGCAAAGGCCTAAAGCATTTGTGGTAGAGGAAACCCCACAATCATATCTCTAGTCATTATGCCTCTTAAACGTCGGTTTTCCAGGAATAGTACGGAGTTTGCTACCGTGTCTGATGTTATGATTTAGGCATACTTCTATTCTCTGCACCTTAATCAAGAACAGAGTCTGGCAAATGGTCTTAGGGGAGGGCAAGGCTGGTGGACTATCCTTCCCGAGGTTGCCGCCTGTTATTGGTCTGGTTCCATAAGAAACAGACGTAACCAAAACCTTCAGCCGTTACACACACACACACACACACACACACACACACACACACACACACACACACACACACACACACACACTTACACATACACACACACCCCTATACACACACATACCACACAGCAGGATTTTTAAATCCCAAAATAATAATTAATGGGGAAGCAATGGATCACAGACGCCAATACATCTGCGCAAGCTGGCCATCGCCATGCCCAGCGCAGAAATAATTTCAAACGCCTCCTGGAGCTTTGCACTGCGTCGAGGCGACGTACGCAGTAATGTAAACGTCGACTCCGCGAAGCACGCACGCACAGAAGTGAACAAACAAGGTGGTAACCGCAGCTGGCGTAACCGACGCAATCGGCGTGCGAAAGCTCCTGCTGCGCAACCAGAAGGAAGCGAATCGATTACGTCGGCGCCCGCACCGCTGGATGCGCATGTAACGAGTAGGACCAATGCGACCGTGGATAACGCTCAGTTAGTCGACCAGGACCGGTGACACTACGAGTTTGACTTGGACGGAACTTCCAACCGAACACGACACGCAAGGGGAACGCGGGTGCCGAAACAGGCACGCGGGAACCATTCAGCCAGGGAGCAGCGAACCAACAACAACTGAACAACGCGACACAAAGGTTGGAACGACGTCGAGGGCAACCCATCGTGCAGATCCGGTCAAGGCTGGTGACGAGGCAGAGCCGACACACTCAGCCGCCACTAAGAAACGGAAACTCGGACCACGCATCGACGCGAATCGCCCGTCACGTCCGAAAACAGCGAGTGCGCCCACTTTGCCTGCAAAGGCAAAGAGAGAGCGCCCGAATGATACGCCGTCGCCGAGAGTTGAGCCGAAGCGCGCGAAGTTGGACACCAAGGCGGTCAACGACAAGCTATACAGATGCGACTCAATCACGCCTGCCGATAGCTGTCACTGACATGCTTACTACGGACCTAACGGTGGAACAGGCACAGCAGCTCGAACTCTCCTTAGAGGAGAGGATTATCGAGGCAGCACTTGCTCCATCGCTAGACAACGAGCCAGCACATGCACCAGCATTCCGAGGGAAACCTCTGTCCACAGAGGGAGTACTAAAGATGTGTTGCGAGAATAACAGCACTCTGACCTGGCTTAAAACACTGTAACCACGCTACAATTCCCCATTCCAGGGACCAAGCTGTCCGTCATTCGGCAATCGGACATAGTGAAGTGAGTTTGCGCTTCCTTATGGCTGCCGAAGTCAATCGGTTTGGACCTGACAAAAACCTATCGCCTCCTAATTGCGCTGAACCCATTGTACAGCGTCAAAACCTGGCAGCTGTACGGTACGGCTATGCAAGAGAAGGGCATCTTCTTGACCCTGGGCATCCCAAAATCAGAGGTGGGCAAGATTTTGGAGAGAGGTCGTCGGGTCTCCTTTGTATCCGGCATTGTCTACGTAAAGTTTCACACTGCCGGAAACAGAGACAACACGGTGACTACAGGGCCTCGGGAGATGCCCAACAACGGCGAAGAGGAGGTACCAAAACGGGCACCGCCACTTACTGGCCAAGCACATCAGGCACAACCTGCCCGAAATAGGTATCCATCGTAGATGATGCTACTCCCATACCTACCATAGAAACCAGTGATCACCACACGTCTTCACAAGAGTCCGTGGACAGCGATGTTGTCGGCTCCTCGTCACATTAGTGTGGTACAAACCAACCTCCAGCACAAACAAATTGCGACGGCTACCTTACGCAGACTGCTGGAGGTTGACCAAAGGACCATAGGCCGGATCCAGGAGCCGTGGATTAGAGGCGACAGCATATGCGGTCTGAAAAGCATCGGGGGTAAGTTGATGCACAATACTTCGGTTCACAAGCCAAGATATTTTTGATTGCATCTATATCCCTAGATCAATATCAGCTCTGCTATTAACAAACTTCTGTTCTAGAGACCTTACCGCTGCAGGACTCCAAACAGGGCCCATCAAACAAACGATAGTACCGTACCAGCTTCAGTCTACATGCCCGGCGATGAGGAAATCCCATGTAAGGAGTTAGTTGAACTGGTACAACACTGTGAAGACCACGATTGGCACATTATCATCTCAGCCGATGCAAACGTTCACCATCCACTGTGGGAAGCTACACACCGAACAAAAGAGGTGAGTCCTTAACAGAATATATTATATTCTCAACTAACCTATCTACTCGTATAATGAACAATGGCTGCGAGCCCACTTTTGTCAGTTCTAGATACCACGCCATAGTAGATATGGCATACCTTGCAACAGATGGTGCGGCAGGACAGGTGTCAAATTGGCACGATTCAGCCGAACCTTCCTTTGCAGATCACAGGTGTATCTGCTATACTATACGAGTGCCAGAGAAGGACCAACTGCCGAAACGTAACCCCTGCAAGACTGACGTAGCAAGGTACAGGACCCTTCTTCAACACGAGGTAGATAAAATCTGTTTTAAAGACATGACTACCAGCACTGACAACATAGACCACAACACTAACGTGCTTACCAAATGCATCCAACAGAATTACCAACAAGCCTGTATAGGGGGCTACACAATCACCAGCGTCAGGTAAGTCCCAGTGGTGGGGCCTCGAGCTAGAGAAACTCAGACTCAATCTGAGGAAACTGTTCAACCGAGCTAAAACACCAGGACTGATGAAGACTGGGAGCGATACAAACAAGCTCAATACCACTACAAGAAACGCATAATATACCGCAAAGTTGAATCATGGCGGCGCAGCGTTTCTGTAGCAACATTGACACCACTAATGAAGCAGCCAGGGTGAAAAAGTCCTATCGCAAGACAACAACAGAACCCTAGGCGCCATTAGAAAACAAGATGGTGCCTATGCGATTTCGGACAGTGAAACAAGTCAGGTACTACTCGAAATACATTTCCCTGAGTGCGAAGTGACGGAAAACCCAAGCTGGGAAGACACGCCTTACAATCAACCAACACAGATTGACTGGACAGTGGCCAAATCTATGATCACTGCTGACCTAATATCATGGGCGATAGATACCTTCCAGCCCTTCAAATCTGTGGGCCTAGACGAGATATTCCCATCTTTTTTAAAATGGGGACAAACGACAGTTGTGCCACACCTGCTTAACATATACAAAGCATCGATAGCACATAACTAAATACCTCGCCAGTGGAGAGAAGTCAAGCTAATCTTCCTAAAGAAACCAGGTAAATCAGACTACACACATGCGAAATCATACAGACCGATCAGCCTAACCTTGTTCATGCTCAAGACTCTAGAGAGACTCGTTGATCGGTATTTAAGGGAAGGTGCTCTAACATCTAAGCCACTGCACCGTCAGCAACATGCCTACAGGAAAGGCAGATCAACGGAATCAGCGCTGCATTCTGTTGTAGGAACAATAGAAACAGCACTATCAGAGAAATTGATGACACAGGGGCTTTCACTGACATAAAATGAGCTTTTGAAAGACAAAATTCAACAGCTTCAGCCAGTCACTTAGCACGTTTGGCGTTGATAGAACCACTAGTGGCAGCGATCGATCAACTTCTAAAGATGCGATACAATTCTCGGTGAACTCTACTACTAGAGGCATAGTGGCGAATGGCTGTCCCCAAGGAGGAGTACTCTCCCCGCTACTGTGGAACACCGTGGTAGATGACTTGTTGGAAAGCAGCAGATGCTACTACACGGTTGGCTATGCAGACGACATAACCATTCTGATCAAAAGCAACTCAGAAAACATAATCTGTAATCGCATGCGATCAGCCCTCAAAATCATGGAACAATGGTGTAACCATCATGAACTGACGGTGAATCCAACTAAGACAGAACTGGTTCTTTTCACTAATAAAAGGAAAACTCAGTTATGCAACATGCCAAAATTATTTGGAATGGAGCTTATCCTAGCGCAAGAAGTCAAGTATTTGGGCGTAGTACTCGACCATAAGCTGAACTAGAGTAAGCACCTAAACACGAAAATAACCAAACCATGCACAACATTCTGGCAATGCAATAGAAAGAAAATGGGGCCTCAAACCATCTACAACCTTATGGCTCTACACGACCATAATGATAATATATGGCGCCATAGTTTGGTGGCCCCGCACTCTTATAAGCACAATCATACACAAACTACAAAGCCTACAACGGCTCGCCTGCCTGGGGACGACGGACCGTATGAGAACAACTCCCACGGCAGCGCTGGAGGCCATACTAAATCTCAGAGCCCCACACCTCATCATACAGCAGGAAGCTGTCACAGCTGCCATACGGCTTGAAAAGGTAGGGCTCTGGAAACGGGACAATAGAATAACTCATGCGCGCCTAAACGGGTTAGTATACAACGAAATTCCAATGATAGAGGCGACATGTGATATCATCCCAAAAACCTTTGTCTTTGACAAAAAATACCACATCCTACTTCATGAGGAATCTATAGATAGCTCTGGCATACATGAAGTGGGAATATAAATGGATGGATCCAAAACAAAATCAGGAACGGAGCCGGAGTTTTCTCCCACGACCTAAACATCAAGTACTCAACGACTCTGGTAAACCTCAACACTATCTTCCAGGCAGAATGTGTTGAAATCACCCGGGCTGCAACAGCGGTTACATCAAGGGGTATAAACAATAAGTCAATATGCATTATCTAGTATAGTGCCGCGGTACTACAAGCTTTTAAGAGCAACTGCTTCAACAGTGGACTCATCCTGGAGTGTCACCGTGAGCTGCAAAGTATTGCAACAAAAAATCAGCTAACGTTGCAGTGGATACGCGGCCACAGCAACTCTTCTGGCAATAATGCTGCAGATCAACTGGCAAAGAGAGGATCGAACACCAAAATGGTAGGACCCGAACTAATTGTCCCGATACCCTTCTGCCAACTCAAAACATGATTATGCGATAGAACCACGAAACTACACGAAAAACACTGGACAGAAACAAAGGAATGTAGACAGACGAATGATAATACCATACCATACCATCCTTAGACAAACATCTGTCACGCAAACTGCTACGTTCCACAAGGAAAAACCTACGCCACCAAGTGGGTATAATAACAGGCCACTGCTCATTTAACAAACATCTATTCAACATCGGCATCACTGACAGTCTGTTATGTAGAGGCTGCATGGAGACCGAGGAGACACCGGCTCACGTGCTCCTACATTGTAAAAGCGTGAGCAACCAACAACCAACCGCAACAGCAACCAACCGAAACTTCTAAACAGTCCAGAAACGATGAAGAAGGCAACATCGGTCCCCTATTATCTTTCTGGACGGAGCTGAGGTGGTATGAGTAACAGAACAATATTTCACGTCAGTTACGCACAATGGCCCAAATGTGGGGCTAAGTGCGGATAACACACATCCATTTAACTAACTAACTAGGTAAGTATCACAGGTATATTACTACTGCTAACTTTACCTGGATATAAACTATAATATGTTAAGTTTATCTAGAATTTAAATAAAATCGAATGTTCCATTACATGGATTTTGGCCAAATTCCGATATTGGACATATGTATATTTAAAGTACCCTAGAGGATACATTAAATATGCGACATGAGAACTTGTCTAAACTTACGCACGTTGTCAATACACCTTCAACGGTAGGTACCTGCATTGTTGTCAAGCAATATGTGAACTTATATAGATTGTTCGTTTTAGTAATAATGTCCTCCAGACCGAATTTCGATCACGTCGGCCAGTCTTAACGGAGACTGGCCATCAGCGCAGAAGATATTATAGTGCACAAGTATGTGCGCAAACAAGTGCACTCTCTGTTCCCTAACTCTCATGATCCGATAAGACGAATAATCCGACACGACCGGAGAGAGATCAGGCGCAGGACCAACGGCTTCACGTTTTCCGAGGCACAGGGGTGTCTAACACCGCCAACTTTCTAACTCCGGTCTCGTGTTGAGATTTCTTAGCAGAAAAACCCTATAACTTTTTGTTGGCCCGACCCGGGATTCGAACCCGAGACCTTATGCACAACAGTCGCATTCGCTACCGCTGCGCCACGGAGGCAGTTAGTGTTCGTTTTAGTAGATAGATAACGAAACAAGTATTCATGTGTAAAGAACAAAATGGCAGCAAGTAGAATTGAATCAGTTTTGTAATTTATTCACTCTTCTGTTTAGTGTATTCAATATCATTGCAGTTTTATTACACGAAAATGTCTATTACATTCGTTTGTTTTTGAACATGAATGTGAATGAAGTTTATTATATAACTTTCAACCTATCACTTTAAGCACATTTATTTAAAGTTAATTTTAACCACGTAATCGGTAAAATTAATGTAGTTAACCGACTCGATATAAGCTTTAAAATAAGCTTGTTATCGTTCATAAAATGGTATCAAAATGCTATCTTGCCTTATAAAGGTGCTGTATATATATAATGAAATAACTGCCTCGGAAGCGTAGCGGTAACATATGCGTCAGCTGTGCTTGTGGTTTCGGGTCGGGTAATAATGTTATTAGATTATTTTTATTCAAGAATTCGCGGTAGCAGCGCAGAGTCTGGAACTGTGGCCTGTAAACCACAATAGGCGCGATCCCTATTACAAAGGATCTAAAACATAGGTACTTGGAGGAATGTGGGTATAAAACATCTCTGCCTTCTCTTTTGGGGATGTATGAAGAATATTTTTTACAAATTGTACCTACATTAGACTAGTTGACTGCTAAACGTAGATGTTTTTTATGAATATAACGTTACAATAAATAATGTTGTTTTCTATCTCCAAAAATGTCGAAAAGTTATTACGTAAATAAAATATCTATCATGAGAGAAAATATTTAAATCTTCAACTTTTATATGAAAGCAGATCTAAGAATAGTTGGACCATATTAATAATAATTTATGTTCGCTTATATTTAATTTATAACGTAAAAATATAATTAAGGACCTGAGAAAATTGGTCTTAAAACTCTTTCTTACATAAATTATACCCACAGCCTACAGCCGATGATTGTATGTATACAAAGAAGAAAAACAGTGCAGAATAGTGGATGTTTATGAAGTGTCGGATATAAAGGTCCCCAGTGTAATCACCCAACACGTACTATACATACACATAGATGTTTTACTTTCAATTGTTTGCTGGGAGAAGAAAACACACGCTTAATAAATAATGCGGGAGTATAAATATTTAAACGGCGGCTGCGGGTTTAGCTTATATCTTTTCCGGGAAAATGTTTAAAATGTTTTGGTGTTCACTTTTTAGAATGTCTTCATGATGAAAACGATGGAGATTATTATCTATCCATTCATTTCAATACTATAAATCTCCATTTATAGTAATGAAATTGATGAGTATTCATCATATTAAGGCTCATTACAAAAAGGGCCATAGCTTCTGAGGATGCCGCCATCGAAGTTGATTAGGAAGACTATATCTATATACCTACTAGCTTTTGTTCGCGGCTTCGCTCGTGTAAAAATAGGTTAGGTTAAGTTCTGTTCCTACAGTACTTTTTAAATAATATATAGCCTATGTTACTCGCTGATAATATAGCTTTCCAATGGTGAAAGATTTATTAAAATCGGTTGAGTAGTTTTCGAGTTAAATTGTTACAAACAAACAAAAATCAAATCTATCCTCTTTAGAATATTAAATATAGTAGATAAATGGAAAATTTAATGTAACTTTTAACGCCGTTCTTTATGAATTGTTTTTGATGCAACGTGGTGTGAACCTCAGCAGGAGGAAGGAGTACACATTATTTGAATGCGAACAAAGTTGCGGCTAACAGCTAATCTATATAGTAGAAGATTTAGATTAAAATTGTGCCGCCATATTACCTAGTGTCACCTTTATCTGATGGTGAGACTTTTTATTGATAATCTGAACGCATAACAAAACG
The DNA here is from genome assembly GCA_963675205.1 of Catocala nupta. NCBI lineage: Eukaryota > Metazoa > Arthropoda > Insecta > Lepidoptera > Erebidae > Catocala > Catocala nupta. The sequence continues at coordinate 9,329,013 of OY776080.1, forward strand.
ATCAAGTTATATAATCCTTATTTTATTACAATGTCATTGCAGGACTATGAGTTTTAATACTATGTATAACCAGCGACATAAATAGCCATACATTCAATCAATTTCCAATACCATGTTATGAATAAAGGATTCTAATTACTATTCTGCATTTATAAATTGTCATTAATTAAAACATTCTCCAATCCAATTGCAGTAAGAATTACTACACAACTGCTAAATCCTAGAGTAACAAAATAATAAAGCCCGACTTAGGTTTCGATTGGGACGGGCAGGGTGAAAATAGCCTTGCTATTTGGATTTTCTTAAGAGCTGTGCAGAGTGTAGAGCATTGCACGCTACGTAGGCTGAGAATAAGATGCGATATTGTCGATAAACCAGTGGGAAGTCCGTTGGGATGCCAGCCAGAGGAGACAGACCTCTCACTTTTTAAAGTTATGCATAATTTAATAGTCAATTATCGCTCGCTTTAATGACTAAAGAAAACATCTCAAAATACAAATATCCTTTTTTCAAATAAACAAAAATGCGTAAATGGTATAATTAAGTGCTTTTTTTGATAAATGAGGTTACTTGCCCAGAGTATGAAGTACCTAATTTGAATCGCGTTACACGATAATAGATAAGAATGCTTTGAAGGCGAGTATAACATTTAATTATCTTATTTGAAGACAGAAATATACATAATAAGGTTATCTTTATAAATTGATAGCACTTGTATTTAATAGTATCGCCTAGTGGTCAAAATTCGACCAAAATTCCTAAGCTTGCTACTTTGTTTTCTGTTTTTCTTTATAACATATAAATAAGGTATAGGTTAACCATATTTACAAAGAATTGTACGACGCGACGTCAGACGAACAATGCCGAAATACTACAAATGCGATTCGACTGCGTGTGTCAAAGCATGGTTCTGTGCGTGTAGTGATTTTTCATTAATATAATGTATTTCTAATGCATATTTTATAAAAATATTAGAATCCCCTTCTTCTCCATATAAACTTTAACTGTGCCACATTTCATTCTCCTTCGTCCGCGCAATTGTCGTAAAAAGGGTTACAAAGTTTTTGCTTCACGTATTAATATATAGATGATTGGATTATAAAGACTTTATATCAAAACTAAATTTTGCCTGTAGCTTCGGTTGCATAAATGTGGGTTAGCTTAGGCTAGTAACGTTATTTTTCTCGGTGAACGGTACCCTACATCATTTAGGGTTCCCCTGACAACGTGTATGCGAATTTCATGATGATCGATCGAATAGTTAAGGCGTGAAAGCGTAACAAATGAACGAAATCCCATTTGCATTTATATTATTAGTTAGGATATCTTGTGTAACTTTTGAAATCGTTACGCGAATGGGAATTATTTTCCCGCACAGTATATTCAATTATTGTTTTGACTGGACTAAAAGGCCTTACAACATATGCTACACTTTTAAAATAAGTTTCGCTACCAAAACTTATGTAATGTACTTTAATTAAACTGTATATTTCAAGAGATTTACTATTTATTATCCCACAAGCCTACACACCTATCCAGTACAGCCAAAGTGAACTTCATATTTAATAATAGATCGATAAAAGTCAATATGAAGCAGCACACAATAGCTGAACTGTACCGTGGAGGGATGCTTTTCAGAGAGTACAATTGTGGCGGGTGTATTGCTCATAACTAATGTAAAACTCATCTACCAGTCGATCAGTGCTCTCTGTTACTACATTGTTACGGAGAGGACTATCTAGCCATAATATAGATAGAGGGATTTAGTGTATCGATGGATAGACTAGATATAATGTTTATACCGAGTTTATGTTATGGCAATGTTTAGTTATTCTGCTTTTATATTGTTTTTAGGGTGGTTAGACTCATGTATGCCAAAGAGGTCTTCTAATTAGTGGGTTTCGTTATGTTTTCAGCATGTTTGTCCGATCTTTAAAGGGCTTTATTTTTGAACCGTAATGTAGCCGAATTATATTATTGTAATTGTATTAAACGTATCCTTTTTCGCGTTATAAAATCTATACTAATATTATATAGCTGAAGAGTTTGTTTGTTTGGTTGAACGCACTGATCTCAGGAACTACTGGTTCGATTTGAAAATTATTTTATAGTGTTGGATAGCCTATTTATCGAGCAAGGCTATAGGCTATATAACATCACGCTACGACCCATGGGGGTTGCGCAGTAACCATAAACGCGGGTGAAACCGTGGACACAGCTAGTATTAGATAAAAGCAACCAGATAATATCTATAGCAGCAGTATCTATACCTAGCAGTAAATAAAAAGACACTAAAACTCCCAGACGCTAGATATCTTTCTTTAGATCAAATGATTGTCACGTCCCACGAATGAATTCGTATGAATATATAATCGTATTCGTCTGCAATGGAAATGAATGCAGTGATATTTCTTTCAAGTTAGTATACTAAATTATACGTCCTAAGTATAATCTGTAGAAATATTATACATATAAAGGTACAATTTGGTTGTTCATATGTTGGGGTTGATCACCGAAACTACTAATCCGATTGTAAAAGTTCTTTTAGTATACAATCCATACGCAATATAGGCTACGTTTTATTGAACTTTGCTCCCGTGGGATCGCTCGGTGATACCACGTGAGTAAAGCATTTATGTACATAATTGAAGTTTGTAGGCGTAAAAGCGTGCCTTTGTTTGATTGATTGGTATATTTAATTTAAGATTTTTATTATATTTGGTTCGGACACCATTCCTATAAATGATTACCATTCAGCTTGGAAGGGTACATAAAGTATTATCACATACTAGCTTTTACTCGAGGCTTTGCCCGTGTAAAAGTAGATTAGATTAGGCTAGGTCAATTAATAATTTAAAAAAGAATATAGCTTATGTTACTCGGTGATAATATAGCTTTCTAATGGTAAAATAATTTTTAAATCGGTTGCGTAGTTTTTGAGTTAAATCATTACAAACAAACAAACAAAAATCAAATCTTTCTCTTTATAATATTAGTATAGATACAATTTACAATAAGTGCAGTCAATTGCTAATATCGCCTCAATTTGCCATCTGATTTAAGTATATTATACATATTACATAAAAAAGTTGATGTTCATTCACTTACAGTACCGTTGAAAACATCGATACGCTAAATAACCCATTTAAATTCCCCGATGAAATTACCACTAACTTTTGAAACACTAGATTGTGGTCACAGTATTGTTCTCTATCAGTTTCGACGAACGTGTCCGGTCAGTGCACCTGCTTATATGAAAATACGCACGTGATTTAAAGCATCATAACTTATTGAACTAAATTATAGCCTAACCTTCATAGGCAGTATATGTGATCTTAAATACGGGAGTGGTTATTGTACCTACTTCATATTCATTTTAGCATGATCTATATATGTTCTTAAAATAGGTATATAGATGGATGCTACAAAGAAGTCACAGGTTGATTCGGTATTAAAAAAAAAAGGTTAGTTTTTGGTTGCCTGAAATATGCTATACCGTTCTTATTTTGTATTATTATAGCTAGTTAGTAACTACTCAGAGAACTCTAAATAATAGCGCTGAAAGTAGTTGGGCGGTTCTCACTTTAGCTACCATAATATATGCTTTTTGGTTATGTAATTGAAAAAAGTGGTTAGTGTAACCGACTGCCACGCCTGAGGTCACGGGTTCGATTCCCGCACAAGTCAAACATTTGTGTGCATGAACATGGATATTTGTCTTGGTCTGGGTGTTTCTATGTATAATATGTATGGATTTACAAAAAAAAAGTATATATGTAAGTTTATCTATTGTCTAGTACTCATAGTACAAGCTCTGCTTAGTTTGGGCTAGATGGTGTTCTGTGTACATGTGATAAAATATTATTATATTATTGTTTTACTAGGGCCAGAAGACAGATCTTACGCTAGGAGTGTCTGAATCTAAACATCCTAGTTATCGATGTAGTAAATTATCTTGAACAGCAGTTTGTCAAATCACTCTGCTTTTATTCTACGTAGAAAAGTCTTTGTGTGCGTTGTGTGTAGTATTTTGATGCATGCGCGTCATTTGACATAGTTTTATTTAGTATTATGATGCCTCTTTATTACATAAAAGTATAAAATTTTCTGAGATTTACTTGTTCGTTTGTCGGAGGTAGAGAATGCACACATTTTAAGGTACTTTAGTACGTCAAATCCTCGTAGGCGTAGGTATGGCTCTTCATTACAAGATCTCGGATGTGGTCAGAGAACGTTCGTTAAGTTCGCTTTGCCACAGTTTTATTCATATACCTGAATCATATCAAAACATAGAACGCGACTTCATACGTGCAGTATTTTGTTTATTTAGATTCTAAATAATTTCTCATACATTGTTCTGCATGTGTAGACCCTTATCTTTTTGACACAAGTAGCGACAAATACATTATGTAGTTATAATTTCGATATATTACAGACTTAATAAACTGTCATAACTTCGGTAAGCTGCTTATGAATCGTACTTGGATACCCGCGCTTTATACTGTACTCTAAGTACAAGCTAGAGTTAATTTTTGTATCTATAATTTGGTACATTACAGAGTTAACAACGTGCCCTACGTTTACTACTGGAGCTCTGCTTTGTAAAATGTAATACCGATCTTTTTAATTTTAAGACAGACACTAAATTAAATATTCGCAGTAAATATAAATATAATATTAACTTACCTATTATAAACAATGATATTTATTATGAAAGCACCTATATTACGGCTATACGTGTGTTTAATCATATCCACTTTTTTAAGGCATTCAATTGTTTTATGTAGTCAGCTACATAAAACAATTGAATGCCTTAAAAAAGTGGTTTATTAATAATGCTTTCTATAGTCTAAGGGATTTTTTTGATAATAAATTATATGTGTAGTTTTTAGTATTTCTTAATGTTTACTAGAAATAACAAATGTAAAGTTGCAATACCCGAACGGGTGACTGTTGATTCTAATATTATGTAACACCATTGTACACACAGTTTTATGCAATAAATATATGTATATGTCTATGTCTGCTTATGATCCACATTTGAATTCCCGCACCTATCTATCTATTCTAAGTTCATGCTAGTCTTAAGTAAAATACACTGTATACGCATGTATATTTAATTATCATACATCCTACCTCATTAAGGTAGACAATTGGCGGTCCACAATAGAGGATCTGAAACAAGTGTAGGTGTATCTCAGCACGTGTGTTTACCCAACGTATAGCAGTACAAATATACGTGCCGCTCCTCATTGCGAGCCCTTTTAACTCGGTACCTGTCTGCGAGCGGGCATACACTCAATTTATGTGACCGAGTAAGTATAGCTGACTCAGTATTAACAAATGATTAACAAAAATACAGTATTTTTTTAATAATTTGTTAACAGGTTAACAAATGTGGGAACGGAATAGTTGTGCGAAGACATCAAATATTTATTTAGTTGCAGCGGTGTGTGTAAAAAAGCCTCTTATATTTTGAACAGTAATTTATGTAAAATACTTTTGATCTTAATTCCACTAGTATCTAGGTACTAGATTAGATATAATGAACTATTATGTATTTTAGATCCAACATTTTAAATTAGGCAAGCTGAGCTTTCGGGCTAATACTTCGCTATTAAATTCAAGTATCTGACTTCTCTACTTGCAAAAACAATTTATTTCGTGTTGGTTTAAAGTCTTCAAAGTTAAGAACAGCGATAGCTCAGTGGGGAGACCAAAACAGACTGCAATGCAGAGGGTCTCGGGTTCGAACCTACGTCGCGCACCTCTGACTTTCGGATGTTATATGACTTTTCGAAATTATGTGCGTATTGATTGACAATTATCGCCTGCTCCGTGCCTCGGAGAGCACGTCAAACCGTCGGTCCCGACTGCCATAGATGTTCATGGCAGTCGGGACCGAAGGCTTAACGGTTATTCGGGAAGTCGACACAAAAGATCCCACTGGGTCGAAGTGTCACCGGTCTGTACTGACTGGCCCCCACACAAGATAAGATAAGATAATACGGAGGTCGGTCATGTAAATGTAAAACGGCTAGTGTCACGAGAATTCCAAACATAGCTTTTACATGTAGATACAGTCAGCGCATAATTCGAAATATATTATCTTATAAAATATTGTTATTTTATTCACAACACATTTTTACAGCAGTAACAATAAGAGAAAAATGTATTGAATTCCAATTCGTAGCTACAGGATAATATTTAAGAATTTTTAATTTAATTTTGTGTTTTATGTGACGATACTGATGTCGCTATTGTTCTTGTAATATAGGTACGATATTAAATACTAGATTTGCTATTAGCAGTATGGTATCCTCAAGGCAAAAGTATTATTCGCATATGTTGGTAATTAGTAGTTACTTCCCAATTAAATACTAAATTTTAGGTAAACTTCGTAGCGTACTCTGACAGACAACTACTTACTTATTTATACTTTAAAGTAAGTTCTTTACAAGTTAATTTAAAAGTACACAAATTCGTCGAGTCCCTGAGTAATTTATGACTTTGACTAAGTAGAAAAGGTCGGCGGGAATCTGTTGTTTTTAATATCGTTACATGAATAACAAAGTTGTGTCGTTTAGGAGTTTTGTCGTCTCTGAGGGCGGTGGGTAAATGTTTATTTTTATTGTTCAAATCTACCCCCGAACATTAACGTAATAGCCGCCACGAGAATTTGAGCTACGGCTCGCAGACATCCCTTACACCGCAGTATTGAAGCGAGCAAACTTCACACTGTTACATTACATCGCCAACATTATAATAATAAATGACTCAACAGTATACACTGATCCGATCAAAATTCTTTGTAAGAATAAATGTATATTTTCCTCAAAATCATTACAAATAGGTTAAATTAATTTACAGTCCAAAAATCACCCTCGGATTAAAGTGAAGCTTCCTGAACGGTGGAAACGCGCCCTTCGTAGCATCGTAGCGGGTAGGAACGTAGCGGATGGGCGGCGCGCGTGCGTGCGTCAGTCGGCGGCAGCCGCGCGTCGCCGCATCACGCCCGGCATGCGTCCCGGCACCACCCGGCGCCTCCACCTAACATCTATTTACCACCGCGCGCCCCTGTAAGTACCATTATTCATTATACACTTATATTTACAACATCGTTTTCAAGTTACGAGTAATTTTTAATTCAAAAACTGTCAAGCGGAAATGATGATTTCCGCACGTGGATCCATATTCAGCCGGCAGTGCCTTCCCGACGCACTGTAACAAATGAGCGGTTCGTTCGATAGCCCACTGCCCCTGTGAGAGGCTTCCAAGTGAGCCCTCTCTTCAAGGGTTGTTCAGAATTGTGATTAAAACGTTTTGTTTTGAATGTGGAACGAGTCTCAAACGTCACTTCATTCTTGTGCATTTGATGATTGTTTGTTGATTCTATTTTTAGTTTTGTGGATTCGCACGTGGAATTGGTTGTGTTTTCTAAATAGGTTTACATTGTAAATAACGTGATTTTCTTTCTTGTTACGTCTCTTCTGTTAATAAGATTTCTCCGCGCTATTGTTTACTCTGTGTCCCGAGTTAATTAATGTGCCTTGCTAAACGGCATCATGTTTTGAGACAGGTTTAAACTAAAACAAAGTTTCATTTATAAACCGTCAATGGTAACGTATTCATTATTTTGAGAAATAAAAAAGTAATTAAACAGTGCGTACACGCGATGTAGGTGTTGTTGTCTTGCAGACTGTTCATTTAAAGCGAGAGCGGCGTGGTTGTCGGATTCGTGAAACAATTGCCGGTCGTCTGGCGTGCCTCCGCATCGCCTCGCTCTAGCCTTTCAGTCTTTTTAGTTCCTTTTTAGTTTGTCTACAATTCCGTGAGGCCTCGGAGACGCGGCTTGAAAGCGGTCCGCAATTAGCCCGAGTCTGGCTAGCTATTGCGACGTTTTTTAGCTCAGATTCATTTTACAGACGACTGAAGGTATAGTGTAGTAGCTATTTGAAAGCTGTGCTACATATATATTACTTGTTTAAAAATGTCCTTAGAAATCTTTAAACGTACTGCTAAAATATACAGCACGAAGATATTTTCATTTTATTAGAAGTATTGACAAATCTGTTATATTTGAGATATAAGCACATCTGTAATGTGCCCGTGTTCTATATAATATAGCAAGTCGCGAAATAAAAAACATGATATTCGAACCACCATAAAAAGTCACTCATCAGTTCTTAGCAGTAGCAATATGAGTAGGTAACAAGTTATTCCTCAACTATTTTAAAACTAAGTGAGCAACTTTGTTACCAGTTACTCTTCTAACTTGAAAAGGGTTATAACCAATTTAATAAACTAGTAATATTTTGCCCTAGATATTGCATACTATAGATTACTAAAGCTATATTAGAATTATTCATCTAACTTAGTTTTCTCGATGTAATTTAACTTTTAGACAGCTTGTTAAACTCGTCATAACTTGGCCATACTCATCGACAACTCAATAAACGAGTTACAACAGCGTGTTCGTTAGATATCTCTTTGATCTAGTTGCAAATTAGATATGTGTTCGAGCAGCCTCAGTTATTAGAGATATATATCATTGAACAGTAACTACTTATATCAGTATATCCTTTGCAACTAAAACTTTCGTCGTATGAGTCTATGATACGTATTAACGGACGAAGGCAAAGACTAAAAATCTTTTGCGATTAAGATTCAATTTTAGCATGCTTTTATATGGATTTGAAAATAATTGTGTATGATATAAGTATCGCTAAAAAAACCGCATATTTTTTACCCGGTGTTTTCATCGTAGTCTAATAATATATTTTATTTTCAAGAATTAGAATATGTTGTCATAATTACACATTAAAAATGTTATAAAGGCTGATAGTGTGTTAACAATGAGCCCTTCTTAGACGTATTAATTTTAGCCATAGATTGCTTTTATTTATCAAACAATTTTTAATTCAGATACAATTTTTTAAGGATAAAGATTATTGACATATTTGTAACCAAGTTAACCATGACGAGGTTTTTAGTTCGACGTATATTAGAACTCTCTTATTTTTTCATTTAAATAATTTATGCAAAGATATCTCTCATTATTTCCTTTTAATGATACATTCTGCTTATAACTACCGTAGATTAATGACGCATGACCAAAAAATTTGCATTGTTGCATAAAATTATTAATATCGGAAGAAGGAATACCGAAACGGCTGTGTTAAGTAACTGTCATATTTCCATTAGTATTTTACGTTTATGTGGCCTTGCTAATAAAAAGACATGGTTAATAGACTCATTTAAAACTACAAATCGTTTCTACTAATCCAAGATAAGGTTCAATATCCCTGTACTCCTGGGTAGTTTCAAATATAAAATTGATTATCCTCTGGACATTCAACCAATTACTACAAGTAGGTACAGTTACAAGTTCAATTAATGTTTAATTACCAGATAGAAACAATGTTAAAAGAATTAGCTGTGTTTAGCCCTGGCAATAGTAAGTTAACCTCAAAATTTCAACTAATATGCCTCAATTATAACAGAATAGTTAATGAGCCTTGTCTGCAAACAATGTCTTCACTTAGTCACAAACAACAATGATACGAACACGCACGACCTCAGACCGCGTTTGTTGTGCGACGAAAATGGAAAGACAAATCATGTCTTTTACCTTTGCTGTCATAATTACATGATTGATGCTGAGATTAACACAATTATGAGAGCACGAGGGGAACCAAGATTTTCATCCTCAACAAAGCCGCATAATTTGTCGGAGAAAATATTTTAAAGAATATTTCGTTAAGTTGCAGACGACCTTTGAAGATGTCTATTATTGTGTTAGTGCGTAGGCAGGCGAACTCCAAGCGATATTATTGATATTTTTTTTATCTTGTTATCGTGTGGCGTTCAGTAGTTATTACATAGTAAAGATATTACTTCGCTACGCTAGTGGTACGCGTAATATTTTATCGTAAGGTTCCGAACTTCCGTTTAGGCTCTGGGAAAGTGTATTACTTTGTTTTCCTCCTTGTAGGTTCAGTGGCATTAGAATCTGAAATTGTGCTTGTTAACTACATATATCTGACAAAGTGTAAATATTATAAATACTGTTGAGGCAATATCATGTCCTTTATTTGTTAATAAAATATAACAGCGTTAATAATTGTGATATAAGCTATAAGAGAACTCTTGCTGCTTGTGATGACCGATGATGACAATGGCCGTATTAAAGTTATTCAATTACTGGTAGTTCTTTGCACTTTCTACGATTAATACCTATGTTGGACTTAGGTTCAGAGTTTCCTAAACCAGTGAACGTGTATGATGCATGCAAGATGATGAATGAAACAAGAGAGATATGCCATGCTCGTAGCATGTGGTAATCTGTAGTCTCTGTCTACTCTGTCCCACTACAATGGAAAACCGCGGCAACCAAATCCATATACATTATTTTCACAAAGATACAGCATTTTCTTTTTATCGACTTATTAACATCATATATTCAAATCGATACTTAATCAACACAAACAGCTGACTCGGGGGATCTCTGTGATCCCGAAATTGACCATGCGCTCTATGATAGTGATATAATGCGTTTGTTTCGAAGTTTAAATAAAAATTAAATAAGTTGTCATAAAATCCAAATTGATTTATTTAAACCGGGAATAGGGCACATAAGCTATTTATCAGATATATATCACGGTCCTAAAATATGACCACACCTTTCTGTTACACGCTGTATACTGTTTTTTAGAGGGAAAAGCACCACCATGGTGTAAATCCAGGGAGTCACGACCCGAATTGGTAATTGGGCTTGCTCCCTCTAATGAGGTAGTCAAACTGTCACTTTAATTAAATGTAATGTCTATTGTCTTAAACCTTCGACCTTCTAGCTATAAGAAATAGATGCGTTACTCGCGTGCTATGAGTCCATTAGCCAAGCGAAAAGAGTCGCTTTCAATATATTATGTACATATGTATGTTAGAAATCTATTATAACATTTCGAAACCAAATTAGCTCTACAATTATATAGGTATTGAAAAGAAATGTGTGGCCGAATTAAAACGTAATGTTAATTTATTTAATTATTCTCTTCAGCGTGAAAATTTTCTTTCGTGTGTGCTTGCACAATTAAAATACTATTTGATATTATTCTTATTATTTTGAGTGGCTTAATTTGCATTATTATACAGAGCCTGTCTCTACTACTGTTTCGCAAAGGCCTTTCTTTACTTATATAGTATAATAATAATATTAGTCGTGTCCCACTGCTGGGCACAGGCTTCTTCTAAGTGTGAAAAGGCTTAGGCCATAGTCCACCACGTTGGCCCATGCGGGTTGGCAGACTTCACATATTTTCAAAATCACTATGGAGAACTCTCAGACATAACCTGCATGTCTGAGAGTTCTCCATAGTGTTTTCCTTCACCGTTAAAGCGAGTGATAATCAACTATCTTTTTTTTTGTGCCAATCTAATTAAAGTTCGGCATACGATCGGCTTATTTTTGCCAGTAATAGATTTACATCAGTTGTTTTAATGCTGTATGTATATGTGTATGTAGACGTGTCGGTATAAGGTTGACATCTGTGTTTTATACATGTAATCCTGCTAAAACGTACTTAGTTGTTGTTTTTTCCAACTAGTATGCATCTCATTTAGCATGTGCATGTCATTCTAGAAACGATTCTATTACAAATCTGCTAATAAACGCTAATAATCAAAGAATATAGAATATGTATTTGTAACTCAGCCGAAAGTTCTCGCAAGAATAGCTGAGCTATTGTTACCCCCTGCTTTATCGGGATACTCGGAATAAATGAATATTTGATTGTCTAATTAAGCTCGTCAGGGAGGAAGCCTTTATTTCGTGTCGCGAAGGTAGACAGGCTTTGTTGTTTCATTTCCTAGGGTTTGAATATGCCACGTGATTATTCTATAATATAAAATACAGTATCAGCTATGTTTATAAGTTGTCCCATTGCTGGACACAGTTTGTTTGTAAGTGTTTAACTCAAAAACTAAAACCGATTTAAAAATTATTTTACCAATAGAAAACTATAATATCAGCGAATAACATAGGCCATATTTTATTTATAGTATATACACTGGTTCAATGCAGGTTAGCAGACATTACACATCTTCTTCTTCTTTTCGTGTGGTTAGTGGCCAACCTGTTGACAAGAGTTGTTCAAGCCCGTAGGCCTCTGACATAGCTTAACGACTGCTGTCAATTTGGCAACAACCGGGACCGACTTTTTACGTGTCCTCCGAAACACTGAGACGCTCAGATAAAATACCACTAAGCGGTCACCCATCTATAGACTGACCGCACCCAACGTTGCTTGACCTCGCTAATCGTTTACCGATCATTACTGATATATTTTGGCGATGGTTTCCTTCGCCGTTAAAGCGAGCGATAATTGACTTTTTAACACGCATATAAATTTAAGGTTAATTATTATAACTATTTAGTGAAAATATTTATTAGCTTACGTTTTGTCTTTTTGGTTTTTTAATTAAAATATAATTATTTTGATAAGTATGTGTTTCACGCCTTGTATTCGAGTAAAAGCATTTGTGTTTGACTAGATAAATGAGCCGTGATGTATTTGTAGATAAAGAAATATGTTAATATTTTGTATGTTACGTTTTGTTTGATGTTCTTGTGTACTTCTTCTCAAATATAATATATTTATTTATTTTGTCCTATATTATTCATGAATAACTTTTTTATATACGCATGTACTTTTTATTAGAATATTTATACAAGTAGGTACTTCGTATGAATATCATATTCAAATATTTACAAAAAGTAAAACAACTTGCGAACATACGAATTCAGTAGGATTGCATGGATGGCGTATCCTAGCTACGGCAGAAAGATGTTGAAATCCACAAATAGTTTTGCCGCGTCTGGGCTTTCTTAGCGATATGTAAAATTGCTTGCGACACAGGGTTTATGTATAGTACTCGTGTTATACCAATATAAAGCCTTCTATAGCTAACATAACCTTGCTTTCTTCTATTTACGCGTCACGTATCAAATCTTAGATAAGCATTATTAATTAATGTATTGTCTTTTTATGAACGAGGTCTAGATATAGAATTCGGCGCATTAACATATAGTTTTTCAGGCACATAATATAATCGACAATTTATCAGGATGCCTCAATGTCTCTAGATAACCACATACAAATACACGCCTGTATATCACAGAAGAGTTAGGCAGAGATGAACCATATCTATAATTCGCTAACTATGTTTATAGGCCTCATCTTATACGGGGAGTTGAATATCGTCTACTAGGTAAACTGTTGCCTGAAAATGTTCTAACTGAAAACCCCAAAATCTGCTCATCCCGGGTATCATTGGTGCTCTGGATGCATACGAACATTACCGTATACCTATGCATGTCAAGAGACCAACAAGGCAGTCTCTACATAAATGACAACCGTCAACATTGAACTACTATCTCCACACCACACAATACCTGTCCTATTATAGATATATATTGACACATACTTTTGCCACCACGAATTACTTTTCCCCTCTCTTCACAGCAGTGATGTGTTTTACTCATATTTCAGTTCCATTACGATTGTATTTCGGGCCACAATAGACGTCGAACCTCGTTCAATTTCCAATAACTATGGGTTACTTTAATGTTACATCCATTCAGCTATGTTGTGATCGACATTGATGGTATTCCAATTTAGTTTCGGTTCGTTGAATGACGTTCACGATTTGTTTGTGTCCTCGTAACGACTGAATGTTATTGAAAATTCACTAAAGATCGTTGCGTCATCTATCGGTTTAGTTGTGAAACTAATAGGATCTATTCATGGTATCTATCAATTATCTAAGCTAAAAGAGGGGTTTACTAGATAAAGGAAACGACTGTTTTTTACCATAGATACCCTTTCAGGATAGGTTTATGAGCCGAAAGGACGACGGAAAAAGATATACGACGAAAAACTTATTTTTTGATCAGTAGATCAAAAAATAAGTTTAACGCAATATCTGCTACGATAAAAAAGGGTACTCTAGTTGGGACAAGTTTGTGGTCGCACGGAGCTAAAAAGGTTTTCTTTAGGGTACTATTTACATGTATACGGTGACAGTTTTATTGATAAGGCAATTCCCTTCGCCGACGCTTCGCATTTGTTTAAGTTGTTTCTGACTTCGACGCCATGACTTCGAACTACGGTGACGTTCAATACTTCACAGAAGACACGATTTGTAAGTTTGTCCTCGATTCATTGCTCTGTGTGGAAATCGTAAAACTGCGTCTTATTGCTGGAGGATTTTTGACTTTTTATTGTCACTGACAAGTGTGTGGACATAGTTTCGGTTACGGCCCGAGTTACGTTTGTAGTTTAATGTATGCGGTTTACTGCTAAACATGTGCTGTGGTTTGTTGATTACTGGCGTTAATGTGGTTGAGGAGATTGTGAATGTGTTAATAGCGTTATTTTTTTCTTTTATGCTACTATTTGTTTTGTTCGCACTACTGCTACAAATGTAATGATATATCAGCAGGCTTACCATCAACCGTAAATGCTGAAGCTTCAGGCTAAAACAAGTTACGTTTTGATCGTAAGAATTAAATTCTAAGAAGAAGGATCTTAAACTCTACCATGGAGTGGTCTGAACCAGGGATGTTACGATTGTTCGCGTTCGCATTCGCATATGCGAATGATTCGCATCATTTCAAACACTCGCATCAACACTCGCATTCGCATCAAACAATGCGAATGTTTAGCGAATGCGAGTGTATGCTGGTCGAGACACGTAGGAGTGGGTGGAGCTTACCGGGTCATCATTGCGTGTTTGTGTTTGTTACTTTGTTTCTAGTTGTCACTTGTCGATCAATCAATAAGCAGGTATTGTGATTAAGTGAATTAACAAGTCGTGAACTAAAGCTAGCCTTTAATAAATTTAATTTAAATAATCCATCAATCTACGGCACCATATTTTATATAAATCCCCTATCAATCCATTTAATCGGTGTTTCGTGAAGAGGTTCAATCAATATTCAGTCGGCGAGCGCTACAGTCAAGTGTGGGTAGTTAAATAAACTTGCCGACTGCGGTTTCTAATGGATTGCTAATATTAGCTAAATCTCGTAAGTTTACACCCCCCACTAAACTGGATAAGTCTGCTCCATCCGTCTTTTATCCGGCCATTCGTTTCGCAGGCAAGGGTGAGGGCGTCGAAACGTTAGTTAAGTTCTACGCGTATACGAAGTATATGTACAGTGCTAGAGTAATAGGTTTTTGAATGAAGGATATTGATGATTGATTGAAGTTTGCTGGCAGGCATATTTTGTTGATGTTTTGTGGATCGCTCGTGGGTCTATGAGGAAGATTTTTCCTACAATTTTGTGTGTTAGTATCGCTTATATTGGGCTCAGCAGATATTACTTGTTAATAAAAATCGCTGACGTTGTGTTGTACTTTTTTTAAAAGTTTGAACCTTGAATAGAATTCCTTATTTGTATTTTCAAATGTATTTTGAGTTTCAAACTATGTGTGTAGAGTATTACTATAGAAATCTGTTTCAATTCACAATCAGTCAATATAGTAACCTAATAAGTTTTTGTATAATCGTATCATTATAGTAATATATTATAGTTAAAAATAAAACCTAATGATTGTGTCCTATTTTTACCTTAACTTAATTGTGTTTTATTGTGTGCAAAATAAGTTATTTCATAAAAAGGAAGACATGGTTATGAAATAACTGACTTAACACGTCACCTTACAATGCTACGTCACAGCTTAGATAGGTATACTAACCTGAACCACAATACATATCTTGTCTATTAATATACCGTGCCTGAACGTGAAAGTTGAAACACGAATCCTAGAAATATGTAGTAATCTATAATAACCCCGCTAAGTCAATGCGCTTATAGCTGCGATTCACCAACAATTTCAATATAGGTTATCTTTGATCATAAATATTGCTACTGTAATTTATTCTGCAGATACATAAATATTACGAATATTAAAACCGTTTGATTAAATGTGACGTACCGCTGGATAATAGATATAAACATTTCTTTTTTATAAGATGCGCTATTGATGGAAATGAAGAGGGTGCTGACTGCGCCCTTTTTTACGAGCACCGCTAGACTTTCTTGAAATATGACACGTCGAGGGCTCGCACCCAGGCACTGTGTTGCGGTTCCCCGTTAACTGCCTTCACTCCACAATGAAACGACGATGACACGATAAAACATTTTATGTCACTACTTTTGTTTACTTCAAAGCGTAGGTTTTGATGACAGGGAAATGTAGAGCAGCCGTTGTTGGGGTTACAATTGTTTCCCTCGATGCGTCGACGGGCATTCGAATATTTCCCCAAGCCCTTTTGTTCAAGTGTCGCATGCGAAAATATTATCTTCGCGATTATTGAAGCACGAGAAACGCTACATGTACACAATCTCTTTTATTGCAAAATGTATTTACATTATGAGCCTCGTCTTTGAAAAACAGTGGCTATGCAAATTCTACCTAATCCTGGTTTATGGTTCGATAAACAACGAGTTCGTGACTTGAGCGTATTCGATACAAGTCTACAGTATCTAAAGAAATAATGTATTTGTGTTGCAAATTTTGTTTGAGCGAATAGAATATGATGGTCGTTTATGTCATACAGGTGCCGACGCCGGCATGCTGGGCGCGCGGCTCAAGTCATGGATGGAAGCGCAGTTGGGGCGGGCGAAAAAGCGTAAGCAGAAGCAAGTTCGGCAGACGACGGCGACGCCGACAAAAGGCCCTTTGCCCCCGCCACACCTGTCGTCACCCGAGAGCGCATACAGCACTGGGTACTCTACCGATGGAACGTCGCCCGGGGCGCCGCCCGCTTCGCTCGCCGCTCCGCTTGTCGCTCCCCCGCCGCCGCCTACGCCACCCACTACACACCTTTACCATGAGCCAGCCAAGGTATGCATACCATAAAGTACTTTCTGATAGCGCCTACCCAGCTGGTACCTCACACTGAAATGAGAGTTTGAGTAGTATGGTAAACAAAGGGACAAGCTTAGGACCTGTCCCTTCGTCCTTACAAGAGTGGATATTAAACATTCTTGGTTATTAAAAATACGTTATGAATACCATAATCTTACTTTGATGTTATTATGCTGTCATTGGTTAACTAACATTATTTACATTATTTAAGAAGAAATTATTGACATCGGTGGAGCTTTGAGGTCGGTAATATAGTACCAGCGGTCGCCTAGTGGTCAAAATTCGACCAAAATTCCTAAGCTTGCTACTTTGTTTTCTTTTTCTTTGTTAAATATAAATAAGGCATAGGTAACCATAGTTACAAAGAATTGTACGACGTCAGACGAACAATGCCGAAATACTACGAACGCTATTCGACTGCGTGTGTCAAGTGCGTGAATGTGTGCGTGTAGTGTTTTTTCATTAATGTAAATAACGAATGCATATTTTATATAAATATTAGGATTAGCCCCTCCTTCTCCATATAAACTTAAACTGTGCCAAATTTCATACTCCTCCGTCAGCGCAATTTTCGTAAAAGGGGATACAAAGTTTTTGCTTTGCGTATTAATTAATATAGATAAGATAACGGATCATAATCGTGTTGGTTAGTAGCAAAAGGCAATAATTTATTTGCCAACGTTTCGACGGACTTGCATCAGTCGTGGTCACGGGTTGACTGGTATGTCCGGTGTAAGCTCAGCGGCGCCTTCATGAAGCACAGTTTTCGACAGCTATTCTCCAACAAAAAATTTATGATTCATAAATAGTTTCTCCTAGTATGCGTGGTCTTTGTATGCGTTGCGTTGTTTAAACGTATGTAAAGTCCTAGCGTAGTCCTATCGCCAGAATAGGCTTAATACAAAAAAACTAAAGATAAAAAGTAATATCGTTAGCATAAAATAATATCAGGCCATTAATGTTCCATATCTGGTTACAAGTTTTTCTCACAAGTATTCTTTAACATATTTGGGTTACATTCAATTTGCGACTTAAGTATGGGACGATCATATTTACACACCAAGTCCCTTCGTGCCTTTGAGATAATTTTAAGCCGGGGTTGTCATGTGAATTTACATCTGCGGTTTAAGGTTGTACAACAACCATTGTAAGGCTACCGTCATTTACGAGAAAGAATTTGGAATTCCGCCCAGCTCTACCGCAGGATGGGCGTCCTGCGAACGGACTGAAAATTATTCAAATTTGAACATGGAATGTTCAAAGTTCCAACTACAGTTTGGTAGAAATTTCTAGTAGCAACTTCAATTTATCGTAGGATTCAAATTACAGTACTTTAGCCTTCAAGACTATGGTATGATATGCCTTAATATTGCTGGAATTTAATATGGATTGTTTTCACCTATCGTGTACCGTATCGGTAGATGAATATAATCATGTTTTATATTTATATGCAATATAAAACAGGAAGATGTCGTCGTATTCAAGAGTCATTATAGCTTGTTACTTTTTCATGGTTTCAGACCTACAAAAACATTTATCCCATATACCTACTCACGTTTCGTTTTTTTTTATTTTAAATTCTCACTACTGTTTGCACATGCCAGTAGCATACTCGAGATTTACTGCTTTCGTTTTTAGTTGGTGTGTAATTCATTTAATAAAAATGTATTACGTACTAGAGGAGACATCTGAAGTATTGTTTATAACATTAAGTAAGTGGCATGCTCTCTATTTCATTTAGCCGATAATTGCAACGACACGTTTGAGGGTAGTGTACAAAATTTTAAGATTTGATTTATGAAAACATTATTAATATTGCACTCAAACGTGTCGTTCCAGTCGTGGTGCCAGTAATCGCCTGGCTCAGATTGAGTGAATTAAAGTGCATGCACTTTAAGTCGTGTTACAAACAATTTAGTTAGGATGTCTTCTACGTAGTACTTATAACTTAAAGGTGAATACCGTGTCGTTAAAATTATAAATACATTTTATTAGTTAGTAAAAGATTTTTCTGTGAGAAAGGCCGGTTTTATGGGGTTTGCTGGGATATGCCTTATCTATAGCTCTAAACTTCCTTCAGATGCTATGTACGTAAACTTAGCTTTTTTAGTTTCTCAGATAAATGCTCGATCTTTTTGCGGCAAGTTGGTGGACTAGTTTTATACCGACATTGTCGTGATAAACGTTGAGTGATTACATAATTTTTCAAAAGTCCTAGTACTTTTTGGCAAGTTTTTAAAGAAGTAGGTATTTATACCGAATCCAATGATCAGTTTCAATTAAAAATAGAGTTGCGATCTATAAGTATATATATATATATATATATATATATATATATATGTATATATTTACTTCAACTTTTCTCGGTGTCAAATGGGTCCATCGAATAGGTACCGATGATTCTGCCAACGTCAGAAGGGTAAGAGATAAAAAAAAAATGGTTTGATCAGTAGGCAGTAATGTGACCATTGACCGGTCATTAGAGCGATGGTTCTTCTTTGGGCTACAACAAAAACAACACAAATATTAGTAATATATACATATTAGTAAGGTTAGAAGGAGAGAGAGGACAAGCAAAACCAACAATAGACATAGAGATATAGATTGAAGAGGACAAGAGCGGCAGACTATATTTTGATTTTGTTAAGGGAGATGAATTTATATAACGTTTTTATGAATGGGGTGTGTGCCAAAGTTAATAGAAAGGGTATATTGACAGAACGAGGGATCTATTTAGGAAGTAGATCATAAAGAGGATACGATATTTTAGGGCAAAAGAAAAATAGATGTTCCAACGAGCCCTCTTCAAGACCACACTCATAATCTATTTAAGTAACGTTAATTAAATAAGTACTGTCAGTGTCTAATGATGTCAATCTAGTTATTATATGTATGAAATTTTGTTAGTAGTATCCTAATGATTTCTGACTTAACTTATGCGTATAACCTTTATGATATTGTAAAAGTTTTAGGTAAATTTTAACCATGTATGTTAATGCTCTGCTCAGTAGCGGCGGCTCTCGAGCCATACATCCTGCTAATATTTTAAATGTAAAAGTCTGTGAGGATGTTTGGATGTACGTTCTATAATCTCGGCACACAGATAGATCATATCTTTAATCAACACATATGAATAATTATTAATAATATTATAAAACGGTATGCGTTCCCGTAGAATTGACTTAAAGTTAGAAGAACTTTTAACTCCAGTATAGTAAGTAAGGACCAGTTTCCGACCGCGGAAAAAATAGCAATGTTGTCCAATGGCAATATTGCTATTTTAATATTTATACGCAAGCTTTTTTATCTGTGAGTAGACATGGTGACTATAGCGCACTGGCCGAGTCGAATAGAATAGAGAAAAAGAATAATATCTAACGGAAGGTATCGGGGCTGGCGTAGAAAATGAAATACAATAAAATAATATAACCCTTCAAACATCACACAGCAGACAATAGAAAATCTATTGTACGCGGTCACCTGGTGACCGCGGCGATTCTCAACAGCCTAAGGGTTTATTTCTACAAAGATTAAGTACATTGTATTTCAAATAGAAGCACAATAAGTACAAATAAAGATGAAACACAATATTTGTATGTATCGGAATGTCTTTAATATACAAAGTGGCGCAAATGTTATCACATTAATTGATACCACATATAACTACATGGTATTCTTTGACGATATACAAATTATAAACCAAATGTATTCAATAGTTTAGCCACAGGATATTTTTTTGTTTTCATAATTTAGGACATCATGTGTAGTGCAGAGATTAATATTTAATTTTATTTAAATTGTACAAAAAAATAATTTCTTAATTTCTGCGAAAATAGGTTTTTTGTTTATGTTAACCGTCTTATATCAACGAGCTTAAGGCAGTATACCATTTAATGCAATAAGTTTGCGCCACTTTGTATAGTATGTCTCGGTCATACTGTCTATATAGTTATGTACCTAAGTGGTTACATTTAATAAATAATTTATCGCTCTTCTCATGACTCGTGGATACATTCATATATTTATGAAAGTAATTATGACCCTGAGGTGGTAAGCAGATCTGTATTACACCTAAATTTCGATAGCTACGGTTTAAGGTCTCTCGTCATCGGGCGAGTCTATTATCCTTTACAGGGCGCAGTTCTAGACCCCGTGCTGCAACTGAGAATTTCTTGAAGAACAATCTAATAACACTTTGCACGAGCTGAAAATCAAATCCAAAACCTTGTGCACCGTGAAAGAAAGAATAAAAAATAATAAATAAATAAAAATGTTTATTTCTTCACATGCAGGGTTTTACATTAAATCGTCCTGGACCCCCTTTTAAGGAATAATTTGCGTGTATTAGAAGGTACAGCTCTTCCTTTGATTTGAAGAAAGAAAGAAAGAAAAGTAATTTATTAGACACACCAATAAAAACACAACATATTAACCTGGTAACAGTACAAGTGTTTACTATTTCTAATAATTATTATAAATCTTATATATAAAATTCTCGTGTCACAATGTTCGTTCCCGTACTCCTCCGAAACGGCTTGACCGATTCTCATGAAATTTTGTGAGCATATTGAGTAGGTCTGAGAATCGGCCAACATCTATTTTTTATACCCCTTAGTGATAAGGGTTATCCACTCCTAAAATTTTCTTTAAATCTTTTGGTCAAAACATTTTTTTATGGCAAAACAACGTTTGCCGGGACAGCTAGTAAAAAATAAAAACATACAAGAAGAAAAACAAACAAAAGAAAAAATAAACAAAAATAAAATGTTGTGCATTGTGTCCAAAAGGTTCCAGCTCAGCCTTTGCTACGGATGACCGCAGCGCTGTTTTTCAGCCGAAACCACAGCTCAATACTTTTTTGAATTTGTCAAATGTCTATTTATAACACCTAGTGCCTCTCTCATACTCCATCAGTACCTACATGCTTACCTTTAATGAAAAATGAATCCCTTTTCACGTGACTGTTTTTGGACACATTTATATTTTTATTTTCAATTAATCCAATGTCCGTTATGTTTAGAGTACCATAAGCTTCAAAGGGTACCTCTGTGAAGAGCGAAACGGCCGGCGTACGTGTATGTACGCGGTCGGCTATATCAATTAACTAGACCGCACTAATTGAAGGGTTACCTTTAGCTGTGGGCTATATAAAGTCCAACAGGCGACACCGCGTTCAATATAGCATTGGCTGTTTGGTTTTGTATATAAAGTTCACGTCTAGTTTATGTAAGCATATATTGCCAATGTATAAAAAAGAAAATAAGATGTTATATAGCGCGTAGAAAGGTGAAGTCATGGTTGACGGCATGTATTATTTTTGTAACAGTATTTTTGAAACCGTTTTGTCCAAAAATATACGTGTTCGATTATAATACAATACATTATATGTTAAATATCCAATCTATGACAGCAACATAAACCTTATCGAGAAAAACATCTGACGCTAAATACGAAAAGCTGCCAAGATCGCCCCTAGATGGCGTTAGTGGAAAAATTAGATCGCGCTATGGTTTGCTTCACAGTGCTCGTATATAACGCGGTGCGACTCGCTCGCGACTTTAACTTCCTTGTCTCGGGGAGCATAGTGCGCAGTGATCGTAAAGTGAGAGCACTTATGCTGACACCCACAAGTTTTACTTGACCGCGCCCGGCTGCCGTTAAGGGAGTCCGAGCGCAATTTTTGTCAAGTCTCCTTACTTAATAGGAGGCTCTATAATACCTACCTAATAATTAAAATAAAGTTTTTAGTTACAGAAGCCGCCGCTAGAGGCGCTTTTTAGAAAATGTATGGGAAAACGCTCTGACTAATTTTGACTGCCTCTACCTAGGCAAGTGCAGTGGTAGTAAATCCGGCTGGTATGCCGGTCTCGGATTCGATTTCTTAGTTGAACAGTGTCATGTGTTTTTAGTACAGTAGCGGCACGGAGGCAATAGGCTCATTTCATTTATTACGTCGAACATAAACTACAAATGGCAAAATGTAAGTTTAATATAATATATATAGCGATGATCAAATGAATTGCGTTAAGAACTATGAAAACCCATGACATTGACCCATGATGTAATAAATATTATACTATGATTTCGAAAGCCGCACTCCAGTTAATAATGAAATAAATTTTAGATAATTTAAATATAATCTGATCTACCTAAATGTAATAAATTTAATTATAATAGTATTTTTAATAACCTGATACTGACATTTTATTTATATTTATAAATGTTGACAGTTGTAATTTAAATTAAATACAAATATCTCAGTATGTGGCCTTGATTTAATTTACTGTATCGTAATGTTATCATGACGTGTGATGCTGACGTAATTGTTATAAAATGCGTAATAATGAGATTTTATATTATTATTATATTTTGAATATAGAACAACCGCAATAGGAGTGGTCTATCCTAGGCGGAGAGGTATTTTCTTTTCTAAGCCGACTAGTAATTTCGGTTATAAATTACTAATATTCTTGATAAGCTCTCCAGCTTAGCTGGAATGCTTGTGTTAGTAGACGGTTCACGTCGCGGTCAGTAGTGTAATAGGTGAGATGAAGAGTTCGCAAGCCCAATGCTTTGTCCATTGCGCTGCCGTCGCTTCTTAACAAATAAATTTAGGTTTTTTGTTATGTCTAGTAAATCGACTTACCTGTCTGTGGACCCTACACACGGTTGGCGAGATATATTTATTTTGAGTGAACGATTATTCTGCTAAGTATAACAATTTATGTCGCATAATATTAATTATAAAAGTTCGTTAATTATTTTATTCCAACGTTTATTCTACTATAATAATTTATGCCGCATATAATATTAATTATAAAAGTTCGTTAATTATTTTTTAATTTTTATCCTATATTATAAATTGAATATGGATCTAGTATGGGAACATAAACACGCGATCCCACGTAAGAAGCATAATATTTAAAATAAATAATGGACACAAGGTCTTTTTTGATTATTATTACTATAATTACACATAAAAAATAAATGCATTATAATAATGTAAGGTTATCTCTGAGCTGATGTTAGTGCGACTTGTGTGTTTAAATTTATGATTTTTTATTTATGTTTGTGTAATTCGGTGGCGCAGCGGTACTGAATGTAACTGCTGTGCATGAGACCTCGGGTTCGATCCCTGGGTTGGGCAGTGTTATTGTGTTATTCTGTCAAGAAATTGTCCATAGCAACACAGAGTCTGGAACTCTGCCCGGTAAACAGCAATTATAGACTCGTCCCATTTAATATTACGGAGGACTTAAAAGCATAGCTGGCTAAATGTAGGAGCATTATACATTAAAAAAGAAAATAGAATTCGAATTGGCCATTCAAAAAATATTGATAGAATAATATAAAAACCCTAACGTAAAATCAGTAATTGTTTTTTAATACCAACTGGCAATTTCATACCTATATAACCTCTATTATTTATATGTCTATGATATCATGAATAATCTTTATCTCCTAACTTAATATGTTCTTGTATTTCCAGCGTCGTTCAAGCGCCGCAGTCCGCCGCTGCGCTCCAGAAGCAGTTATCCCCGTGGTGGTATGCGCAACGCCGTCTCCCCGGCCTCGCTGTCGGATACGCACCAACCCCTGGCTTGGCGCTACCTCTCCAAGCAGGAGACGGCCGCAGCCCATCGTACACCAGCACTCACTCCAGTGTCCACCACAGAACCCGCCGCAGCTGCACCATTCACCTTATTCCTTGGATTCTCACATCAGGTGTGGTTCTAGGTGAGATTTTTATAAAGATTACCTTTCATCATTAACTTTTAATATTGCCAGTTAAGGTGATTACTTGTATGAGTGTATATGGTAGAACAATAGGAGGATCCAACCAACGAAATCTGGTTTGCAAGTTCATTGATTCTTGAACTTCCGTTGCTTCTAAATGATTTGGATGAGAATGCCTTATTCTAATTAGATGCTATATTTTGACGCTTAGAATACTAAAATGGCCGCTGCATGGGAAGTCTAATGTATCATTCAAATCTGGTTTACAATGCAATTCTGCGAATACTTATGACCGTTGCCTGTATAATACAAATGATAATAAAGAAGTAAGTATAGTCGAATTGGCGGTCGTAGAAACCTCGGGCAACCCAAAATTTGATTGCAGCAGTATAACACAATATTATGTTTCTACAATGAGTACGTTACCATTACTTCCAAAGACGGGAGAAGTATCAGTGGGAGAAATCAGAAGTATTTACCTTTTAATATTCATTACTCTAATTAATTCAATAGTAGATTGAGAGAGACAGAGAGTCAAAATCACAAGTGAACGGTTAAACAGAGTATGTACCTATTATACGGAACAAAATAATACTTACTTTATTTCAAAGTAGTGTCAAGGTTTCAAATGACGGCAACAAACGATACCAGTAATGTTCTTTGTAGATACGTTAATTATTTAATAGGTTTAGTTAAAGTAGATTGAGAGAGGGAGTCAAAATCACAATTGAACAGTCAAACACAGTACGTATTGATACGGGACAGAATAATAATTACTTTATTTCAAAGTAGTGTCAAGGTTTCAAATGACGGAAACTAACGAAACCAGTAATGTTCTTTGTAGATACGTTAATTACTTAATAGGTTTAGTTAAAGTAGATTGAGAGAGAGAGTCAAAATCACAATTGAACAGTCAAACACAGTACGTATTGATACGGGACAGAATAATAATTACTTTATTTCAAAGTAGTGTCAAGGTTTTAAATGACGGAAACAAATGAAACCAGTAATGTTCCTTTGTAGATACGTTAATTACTTAATAGGTTTAGTTAAAGTAATGATTAAGTAAGTATGACAAATATACTTTTGAAATACAATATTAGGTACCGTCGCTGTCGCTTTGTGTTTGAAATCCTTTAAGACAAGTTGATGTCATGTCAGTTATGTCAATACCTATTATAATGCGGTATTTTTATACACAGGGCTTCTTAAGTTTGTTTAGTGAGTTTTACTGTTTGGTTTTTACACCCTCGTTGAACTTGAATCCTAAACTTAAGCGAACTTTGAAAATAGGACCGCTTTTTTACTAGAACTTATAACATAAGTAATATTTATAAAGAAGAATAAAACGAGCAATTTCAAAGAAATGTCATCGACTGGCCGCCTTTGTTGTAGAATTATCTCTCTGTTCGCGCGTTGCAAAATAGTAAAAAAAGGCTTTAGCGGAGTCGGCAATGCGCGAGTAATACCTCTGAAGCTGCAAATAGGCTACGTTAAACTTCTATCAATCTTACCATTAGCTATACTTATTATGTACAATTTAGCTGTCTGATGGACCTAAGCATAGATTTATTTGTTTTTGGTACAAAAAGGTTTATATATTTGTTCCTACTTCCTACACTATTAAGTTTCATTACCATCAAGGTGCAAAGCGGGAACCACTTATGTTTACGACTAAACTTGGTGCGATTTAAACATCGTTGATTATTTATTAATGGCGGACTAAAGTCCATCATTTATTATTTGCTATTTGAACACCAAATTGGATTAGGGTATACCATGATGCAGAATTAATTCAGTTAAGTATTGCCTGTTTACTTAAACTGGGTTAGTCGGACAGGTTGCCAGTGAAGCTCCGTAGTAATTGAATTATCTTCATACCAACTCTTTACCTGTTCATTTATAAACGGAAATTAAATGCGATTAACTGCGATTATGGTTTTAAGCGAAATGTTATTATGGCAGAGTTGGTTTTGTATATTTTATTTGACTTTATAATAAAGTTGGCTATCATTTATGAATTTTAGGCCCTTGGCGTTACAGCCTAAATCTGCTAATGAAACCTTAGATTGATTTGAGTCGGTGGCTAGATGATTGTGAAATAATGTTCAGCCGAATTTGATTAAGAGAGATACCCGTATTTTTTTAATTCACTGACATAATGGTTCAAGTGGTCGCCTCGCCGCGCCGTTGGCACTGTGCTGAGTGTGTTGCTTCCTTTTTCATACGGGACAAAGCTTTGATCACAAATATCTGTTCCAACTAGACTCCTTTGTGACCGTTATTTTAATGTTTGTAAAGTTACCCGCGACACAGGCTTTAATGGTACTGAATGGACTGACCTAAAGAAATGTAACGAAATGTAGACATGATAATGATTATAAGAAGAGTCGACATTATCAAATTATCTGCTGGTCTGAGGGTAGAAAATTATAACCTTTAGTTTGATGGTATATGAAGTTAGATATTTAACCAAATCTGGCTTTACTATAAATCTGAATATTATTGGGTATAAGGAACTGAGTATCGATAAACCCTTAATTAATACTGTAATCCTTTATTACAGATCGCCACACTTGTCTCCGCATATATCCCCGGAGCCGCACAGATCGCCGTATTACCGCGGCGGCGCCTCCAGCGACGAGGAATGTCGCGGCATGCGCGCGCGCGGCCGCGAGACCGCCATCTTGTCTGACGCTGACATAGACTCGGACGGGGACACGGGACTAGATGGAGGAGATGAGGATGATGACGAGACTGCGTCTCCGGGCAGGAGGCGGGCGAGGAGAAGGCGACCTCCGCGTAGACCGCCGCGGTCAGCTGGTAAGGACGTACTAATAATATCTAGTCATAACATGTATTTATGTATGTATGTCCGTCTGGTTATGACCTGATAAAATGTGTGAAACCTATAGCTATATTTCTGAAAGGGTATCACGCATTTCGTTCAACTATTGTTACAATATCTGCGTAGCGGGCGAGCATATTGCGGTCTACAGTTCCATACTCCATGCTGTTACTGTATTTTATTTTTGGCAAAAACCTCTATATTGTTTAGACCGACTTAGGAATCATAGCCGAGACCAGAGTTAACATGCACAGCATTCAATCATTATCGCTACGCCCACCATGACTAATCAGACTATGTAACATTAACTATCTGCTGTCGCTTAAGCGTTAATAGACTTTTTACAATGCAGACTATCTGACCCTAACCCATTTATTCTCTTATGCGATTTCAAAGTCTGCATCGAAATGAATCGATTTTAATGTCCCGCGTAAACAATACCTTCCTTAAACGTGCATGTTATGTCACCATGACAGACGATTCACCCGTTCCAATTTTTAAAACACATAATTTTGTCATTAATACATAGGTTATAATAATATTGTAATAATAAGCCATAATTTTGTCGCCTTGAAGATTTTTCGGAAGTTTGGTCATCGTGCATAATTTTTTTCATACATTTAACATGTATAATTATATAAAATGTGAAAAATTATAAATTATTATGGTTGGAGAAGTAGGACGCATCACGCGCCATCGGTTTGCTAACCCCACAGAATAGAAGGGCCCACCCCAACGATTGCAATGGGAAAGGGTGGAAAATACCGATCGAACCTGGCACTATAATCCATCAACTGTCTTTGTAGCTTTAGCATGCTTTTTTTGCTAAGCTGTCGTGACTTTTATTTTCGCTGGGCAAAGCTCATTTCAAAGGTTGCCTCCAAAGGAAATTCCAAGCATTGTTAACATGCTCTGATGTATATATAAGTGTACATCAATTTCAGGTCTGTCTATTTTCACTTCTCTACCAATTAAACACTGTCGATGTGTTTCTATAGTTATGTTTTAATAAACCGATCGAACGATCCCATCTCGTTGACAAAGTTTTGAAGTAAATTATGGCGGCAACCTAAGTATGTGTAGGTGAATTCAATATTTTAGTAATTTTTAAGAAAATATACATGTTAGGTATATTTTTGACAATGATTAACTTTACTACGTAAGTGTGTATAATTATTATTGTTTTACGTACAGCAATTGACTTTAATATGACTCTGTCGAGCATCGTAATTTCTGCTTTTCGGCCAGTTGCAGTAGTGTGAGTACATTTACGAGCGGTCTGGCCAAATTGAGACGGAAAGATTTCTAGTTTAGGAGGCGCCGTCTGTGAATTCCTACGTAGCTGGATTCCTACATTATGAAATAAAACTAAAAACCAAAAATTTTTTCCATTTCATTGCACAGAAGATTAATAACGTTTGTGTTAATTGTGATAATATTATTATTAAATGTACTAATTCCAGGAGCAACTCCACCAAGAATGCGTCGTCGTAACCACGCGCCTTCTGCACCTCCGGTCCGGGAGAGGGACCCCTTGCTAGAGGCGGACAGGGAAGCTGAAAGGAAGTACAGGGAGCTAATAAGAGAGGCTGAGAAATTGCTGGTGACAGTATCCAGGGCACCATTGGAGCCCCCTCACAATCCGAGAGTTAGAGAACTGAGGGCTACTGAGGTGAGATTGCTTATATATTCATAGTTTCCTTATAAAATGTCAAAATATTTATATTTTTCGATACATCTCTTTTTGACGAGTAGTTTTGTCATAGATTGTAGAATAATATCTACTATTATTTAGTTTTTCTTAGAGAGATTATTAATAGAGGGTTTAGAACTCGTTGTAGCATAATCAATATAAGGATTGTGGATATATTAGAAGCGTTAGGCTTTTTATTATATTATATTAGATTTAATATTTAGCGGTATCACTAAAAATATATAAATATCTGGGCATAAAGCATGTTATGAGATAGTTTTAATACGTATTTCATACATTTGATTATGTAGGTGTATTGGTATCTCTATCCATTCTGAAGGAAGAGTCGTAGCCGTTGGTGATGATGCCGTGATGCTATCAGCCGTATTCATGACAATTCTTTCAATATTGGATATGGACTACTACGCTACATTAGAATGTATAGGCCGTTATCTATCACGTTGGCCAAGTGCGGGTTCATAAGATTAAACACATATTTCAGTCATTGGCGTATCCATGGTGATTTCCCAGACGGGGATTTGGCCCTAAATAGTGATTGCCAACGTAAAAAAGGTGGAGTTGAAACCTAACACCTTAGGGTGGGCACTAGACTATAGGTCACCTTAAATCATAAATGCTTTAAGAAGCATTTTCGCTTATATGGGCAAAATTAAATGAAAGATATAAAAAGCTCTGCATTTAATGCTTTTTCAGACTACCACACAAAGGACATCTTCATCCGGTACATCACCAAATTCATTTAATTTCAATTATTTAACTGATTAAGAGCAGTATCTAAATTTATAGAGAGAAGAGGTCGTAATTTTTAAATGAACGGCATTCATAATTTGCTTGACAAAACGCACGATAATTGCATTGGACATACACAAAACATAGCTGCTCCTTATCAAATTTACGGACTTAGTAAGTAAAAAAGTATTTATCATGTCTGTACCTAGGTCACTTTGAAACATCTGTCATTTTTACATCTGTTGGCCTGGCTGCTTGCTGTCATGAACAGGCTTATGTCAGTTGTTGTGCGAAGGCAGTTCAGTGAAATAAACTGGTCTAACATTTGAATACCGCTAACACTTGGAGTTACGTTTAGATCGCTAGGATAAAATAGATAGCTAAAGCGTTTTGTTACGTCTGGAAGGTTATAAGATAATTGGGAAAGACGAATAGGACTATTTCGTAATGCACTAGGCATTCTAGTCAGCATGCCGCAAAAAATTGTTTAATGTTGTTCGAAAACCTATGACCACAGGTGGAAGCTCCCCGTAGAAGTCCAGAGCGCACACATATCACGAACTTCATGCGCGCCAACTCCCCCGAGCCGCCGCGTCGCCCGTCGCCCGTCGCGCGGCGCTCCCCCCTCGCCGCTCCTCCCCCTCCCCCCGTCGCACCCCGCGTGCAGATGCACCCCCTCTCACCCACCGACAGACCTCACTCCGAGCCGCCCAAGAGGAAGGCGTATGCTCGCGATGAGGTTAGTCGCTCGCATGTCTTTATAGGTATCTTCTTCTGATCATGTTCTTGTTGTCATCTTGTTCTGTATTTATCTGTATTTCATACTTTCTGTGTACAACCGTAAAGAGTACGTCATATTGCATGTTTTCTATCGTAAAACGTAAAATTGGTAGTTCTTAGAACAAATCGAGTCAAAAAACAGGAATTTATAAACATAGCGCAATTTGTAAATGTGATTTGTTGTAAGAAAACTGTTTTTGATTACAGGTGTTGCAGACCCTGGAGGGTTTGCGCAAGAGTCTTCAGCAGCAGTCGGCACTGCTGGCGGTGCAGCGGACCCGCCTGGACTCTCTATAGCCGCTAAACTGTCTCCCTTCCCGTCCCGCCACACATAGCTGTTAGAGTCCCTTAGATTCCAAGTAGTCAATGTGCCGTTTCACGTCGCACGATGCCAAATTTTGCTAAAATGTTTATCATTCGTAATATTATCTGTTGTCTGTTAACAGATTGTTAATCGTGTTTGTTAAAATTTGATCGCATAATACCCAACGCTTTTATTGTTGTTACTGACAGTCTACAGTTTGTCTTCGTATAGATAGATTAATCAATGTCTTACTTAATATTTACTGACATCTTTTTTGTTACGAGAACAGATGTCATTTATTTTAAGGTGTTTTACAAAATGTTTTTCGGTTAGGATTTATTTTTGTGGGTTGGTTTTTAGTATATTGTCAATTATTGAGCCAAGAGCGTGAACGGCAGTAGTTCTTCCATATGTAACTCCTTTTTCTCTAGTCCCTCCATATGTTCTAGTCTAGACAGCGTCGGTTAGGTTAGTTAGTAGCGTCTTGTTATCGTTCCGTGTAGGCGAGGCCACTTTCATTATCTTCCATAATACTCGTAGTGTCATTTTATTAGAAGTAATTAGATTAGATGGTAATGGACATCGATTTGTAGCTCTGTTGACCTTTTTAGCGTTGCAACATCAGTTTAAAGTTTATATAATAATCTGAGACAAAAAACGATTGTATTTTATTTTGAACTAGCAAATTGTTGTAAGATACCATGTATCGAAATATGATATTTTAAAAGTGCCACAACCGCATTAACGTAACAAGCTTGTAACACACGCATAATTGTCATCTGCAGTTGATAAGTGACACCCATGATCGCGTTACAAGAGTGTTATACCAAAATGTGGTCACAGCTAATCCAATAAACCTTCCTGATGATTAAAAGACTCTTTAGAAACTTTTAGAATAGTTTAGAAATGTGAGGTCAAAGAGCTACGATGAGTAAGCAATATTCGGTGTATATCACTCAGTTATTGCTACAACGACAGTCGCGTACATACAGGTTAGATGTTGGTATCACACATGTATCGAGTAGCGCCGTAGTATTAGCACTAGCGAGCCGTCTCTCTAGGAGCCTAGGGTAAGGGCGACCAGTGGTCACGGCGTACTAAGACTGCGTTATTATATCTTAATAATTAACTTATACAATGTTTACTCGTTATATTGTAATCACTCGGTTGCTGTATGAGGCTTTATTTATTTAGGTAGTACAATCTTCGCTTGCTTCCGCCATTGAACATCTAGTCTCCTTATTGCCTAACGAAGGGGCCGGTACTACAGCAATTTTTTTTAAAGAAGCCTCCTGCTTTTTTGTTATTCTTATGTCAAAAAGTCCCCTTAAAATGCAAATATTTAAACAACGGACACAAAAACATGTAGAATTCCAAGAACTGTTTGTGGATCACACAAACTTGTGTCTCGTTTATAGATCGAACCCACTCTCAGTGGATTGCAGTGACAAGGCGAACACTTAAACCGCTGCACCATCCGTGCAGTCTAAAAGATTGAAGCGCTTGAGTAGTTACATAGATTGTAAAGAAACAAACTATCAGATTTATCGTTGACCTTTAAAATTACAATAACGAAATACATTTATTCGCTTTTCATAAAAATTGATTTATAGTAAAATTTAGGAATAATGTTTTCCACTAATAGCACTGTTTATTGTGAAACCTTCAGTTACAAAAATATCAATGGCCGCAAATGCAAATGCAATAAGCATCCCATTGATCTGAAGCAAAATATTAATTGATTTTATAAATAATATAAATTTAATTTTACTAACGTAAGTTGTATCGACTTTAAGTATTTTGGGATTCGTGCTCATTCTCGGCAGATATAATAGCATAAATATCTTTCAATAATGATTAAGAAACCCAAATATTATTATTTTAGTGTCTAATGCTTAACAAAATAACGCTTTTAAGCTAGTGCCTAAAAGCGACTTCGACCACAGTGCTGTATCAAGTACCGTCTGCCCTCCACTCACGTTAGACAATAAGTACGTTGGTCATAGATATCACCTCATTACTTTTAAGAAACTATTCACTGATAAAAGACTGGCACTTGCAATATTCCCATTGTTATAAAAAAGGGCTTCCGTAGATATTTACCATCATAACGGAATTTCCATAAAGTAAATGGAAAACATCCGTCTCTATTTCTTGTCACGAATCATACAATGCTTTCTGTGGTTAGTATTGAAGGAGAAAAGGAAAATAATGGTAGAAATAGAATAAAATTACCGTTATCATAATTAAGTATTTCATCGAGTCATTCGTAAAACCCGTGTCAGATATTAATAGAGTTCATCCAACATGCTTTCGTTTATAATATGGCGCCTTAAATATACACAATAATATGAATGTTATACATATTTATAAGCCTCAAACAGCATTCGGGTGATAAGGGAGTCCACACCATGGGTTTCCATATTTTTGTTAGTGCAATTTTGGAGGGGCAAGAAAGCGCGTGCGATGCTCCTTCAGCTAAATGTAAATATTTATCCATTTTACTGTTTATTGTAAGTATAAATAAGATTTATACGTTTAGTTGAATTTTCATTAAAATATTATTCCAAAGGGCATTGTTTTAATTCAAGTTATGCTGTACAAACTAGCCAGATTCAAAGAGTTGACCATAATTGTCTCATAGATGGCAGTGCAATTACTTTCTCAGTGACGCCATCTATGTATCTAAATCAAAATGTAGTTGGTGTATTATGTAATAGATGGCGCTACTAATACATAAAATCAATACATGACACATTTTACGAAGGTTGTTGATTGAATATTATGCAACTCTGTTAATAAAACAGTGAGAATTGTTGTAATAGTATTACATGTTGCTAATCGCTAAATTAATACCTAATTGTGAGAAGATGGTAACAAAGGAAGGCTTATAAAATAGGTCATTGGACTAAAAATAATTAACGAAGTTATGAATTTTGGCGTGTTTACAGAAACACGCCAACACACAAAATTATGTTAGGAGAAAGGCTGGCCGATAGTATTTGTAACAATATAAACATGTCTAATATAATACAATTAACAAGCATCCATTGCGTTTAGCAATTGGGTTGTAGCACTTTCTATGATATTTCCTTTTTAAATAGATGTGTACACAATTAGTTCTCACACCGTTAATATTCTTATTGATATAAAAACTATATGATGGAGCTGGAATTTGAAACCAAGATACTCAGCATGCGAAGCAAACACTTCCACTGAGTACACTTATTCGCCAGTCTTAGCGGCCTGGCAAATGTCGAAATTGGCACTTTTTGCTACGACCATAGGACACAAAATTGTGATTATTTTTTACATTTTTTGTATTTGTTTATTTAATTTTAAGTTTGTTGATAAATTTTTGTTTCGATTGTTCATATGTGCCTCGCTATCTGTACTAGCGATATGTTTTCTGTCTTTAAGTATATTTAAGTACGTCTTCAGATATATGTACCTACTGCTTAGTGTCTTTGAATTAAACAGACTTAGAAAGTTACTACGGGCCTAAAGTAGTATAATATAAAACATTATTAGCACCAAAAATCTTATATTCAAACGTTCTACAGACGCAAATACATAATTAGAAGTTGGAGAGTATACTAGAGAATATTCTGTCATAAGTGTCATAATCATAACTTAATCATTCATTTAACTCGTGTGGGTAAACGTAACGAAATGACAATGAATGGTAACGAAATGGGTAGTAAATGCGATAGTCTGACTATCGCATTTACTACCCTTTTCATTCAAAACTGACTATCTCTTACTACAGTTAGTAATACTATGTAGTTTATTAGTCACGTTTAGTTAAGATAAGAGCATGTTCGAGATAGTGGTCTAGTATTGACAAATATATCCGATAACGGATAGAAAGTCTAATCTTTATAGTGATGTGACGCTTCCGATTTCATTTTTACGAATGATTCTGACTGATACTCTGATTCATTTATCTTTATATACGATAAGGTCTATTACAAATTAAATTGTTTACCTATTATGTAATAATAATTTTGTATCAGTTTCATACGGATAAAGCTTACATTTATATAGATACAAATATATATCTACATAGTTTCGTCGTTCAGAATCAAAAAGAGGTACTAGCAGTGTATAGCACCTTCATTTGGCCTTCTCCGTTGTAGGTTCCATGTAATATTATATCCACCCACCGTCAACAGTTCCAAAATCGATGGTACTAAGAATTCTCTAACAGAAAATCTAGAAACATCATAGATCACAGATCTGGAAATTAAACTTAGGTATACAGCATTGTTTCTAAGCGTAAGAACAAAATTATGAAACAATCCAAACAGACTTACACCTTACACCCAACTTAATACGAAGGCTTGCCAAATCTTTTGATTAAGAACAATTTTCTGTATGAAGTAGCTGGCCTTGGCTTTGATACTGACCTTTAATAACTATATCAACATTGATTGATCTGTTTTCATCGATATCTGATTATATCTGGTAGTTTTTGCAACTGCCCGCTTTTAAAATATCTTGAGAATCCAACCACGCCATTGCACTAATGACGTGAACCCACTCATAATACAAGCATTCTAGCTTAGCTGGACGGGTTAACAAGAATACTAGTAATTTGAAAACCAAATTGCTACTAATCTTTTTTTTTTAAAACGAATAATTGTTTTTCCGGTTAATAGTCGTCCTTGCGAAGTAGAAGATTGCAGTCAAAGTGGTAAATAGTGTTTCCAGGCTTTCTAAGAAAATATCGTGCTGTTAGCGACGGAATGAGGTCTTTATACCTTAAGCTGGCAGCAAGACGTCCTTTTATGAAAGGTTTCCACTTTACGAGAACTAATGATTTTGCTTGACCAAAAGGCTAGGTATGCTTGTCTGACTAATCTAGTACAAAGTTATAAACTTTAGGTTGCAGTTTCTTTATCAACGTGTATGGTTAATAAGTTAATGCTTCTCAAGCCTTCATTAGCAATTAGTGACGTAAAAGCCTAGCTAGATCAAAATTCCGCTAGGATTACAAAAACTATGGTGATTATTCACTATAGTTTTGTTGTTGTTTTTTAACTTATAATGAGAAGTCAGATGCTTATAATTTTACTGGCTAAGAAAATGAATGAATATTCAAGACAACAAATAACGAATTGTAAACGAGTAAAGTGGTTAGTGTAAATCGACATCTACACTGTCAATTTCTACGACAACTCGACTATGAAAAATTATTTTTCACAATCAGATCCAGGTCATCTTGGTTAAACCGGGTGGTTGATCCGACCGCTTCGAAGGTCGTATTTACAATAAACGTGTTCCATATTTGAATAATAAAAAGAAAACAAAAGGAACTATTTAAATTGTAACGATATATCTTAACTTAAGGTCAGATTATATAGGGTATTTCCCGTTAAACGAGATTGTTGAAAGTTGGTATATTATTATAACTGTTATGTATAACTAAAAATAAATTTAATAAAACTGTTATAACGAACAAGTTGAGAGAACGAATAATTTAAATAAAATGTTATTTTATTTTATATTATTCAATTATATATAAAAATAAAAGGGTGTTTATACATCAATGATATTATTATATACTAGGTATCCCTCGGGAACAGTTCTTTTATTCAAGACTAGCTGACCCGCGTAACTTCGTCTGCTTCACATAAGAAAATTTACCCTGGTTTTGCGATATTTTTCATTAATGCTCTGCTCCTATCGGTCGTAGCGTGATATTATATAGCCTATAGCCTTCCTCGATAAATAGGCTATCCAACACTGAAAGATTTTTTTATTCAAACCAACGAAACAAACCAACAATCTCTTCAGATTTATGATATTAGTATAGATGACAGATGGCATATATCTTTTCTATACCCCTAAAGTATATGTGAAATTTCATGATTATCGGCCGAGTAGTTAGGGCGTGAAATTAAAAAAAAACAAACAAACACACATTCTCTTTTGACAATATTAGTCGTAGCACAGGTAATATAATACTATACTAGTAGTCGTATTTAGGATTACACGATTGAAGATCATATTTGAAACGTAACTTGTCATCATATCATAATT
Source organism: Catocala nupta (assembly GCA_963675205.1). NCBI lineage: Eukaryota > Metazoa > Arthropoda > Insecta > Lepidoptera > Erebidae > Catocala > Catocala nupta. The sequence goes on from OY776080.1 coordinate 9,366,107, forward strand.
GTTGATTAAGCTAGTCAAAATGGGTTGCTAAAATATGTTTTAGTTTGGAGCCTACTGTATTGTAATGAAATCACCAGAGTACAAATCCTGATCATCCTATCTGTTAGATGCACTAAAAGTCATAAAGATATAGCTGCTTCATAATTCCATTTTTTTTTTAGTAGCGAGCGCTCAGTGGTGTGGCCAACAGACTGCAATGCAAAGGGTCTCGGGTTCGAACCCACGTCGCGCACCTCTGACTTTCGGAAATCATATGACTTTTCGAAATTATGTGCGTATTTATTGACTATTATCGCCTGCTTCGTTCCTCGGAGAGCACGTTAAGCCGTTGGTCCCGATTGCCATGAACATCTATGGCAGTCGTTATTGGGGTAGTCGACACAAAAGATCGCACTGGGTCGAAGTGTCGCCGGTCTGTACTGACTGGCACCCACACAAGATAAGATAAGATAATTCCACTTTAGTAATTTGAAAGCAAACGTGTAAGTTCTTTTTTCAAATCCATTTTAAACCGTAGACTATTAACCGTAGACCGTAGAATAGGATAAATATTAGTATTTACTAAATCACATGACTTAGCGTTATGTAAAGTGTCTATACTGTAAACATAAATAGCTTATACATATGTACGTCTTGTATGACGCGTGTTCACGTATGACGAAGATTTAGCCTCTTATATACAGCAATATGGCGACAAAACTCAGTACGTGCGAACTAACTAATTAGATACAGGACCTACGTCAATGAGTGCAGTACTCTCGGTATTACGTATGTAATTTGTAAGGAAATAAATCTATAATATAACTTGTATGTGGTAATTGTATATTACGCGAATAATTAGTTCGGAAATGCCCTTGTTCAGAAGTGAATACGGATAATGTTATTCATTGTAAGAATAATAGGTATTCCCAACACATTAACTTGCCAATGGTTGCCATAAAAGAGAGTTTATATATTAAGCTAAGAATTTCTTTTGCTTAGAAATGTCTAAGAGCGGTGAATTGAAATCAATTTCCAAAAAAATGTCTATTGACTGAATTTAATTGTGTAACAGTAAAGTATATAATATAATTCTACAAAGCAATACTATTTTTAAAATGAAATTAATGACAACTTTTAGGTATTTCCTTAGTGATAAGGGCTTGTATAGCCTTATCTCTTCTGCCCATTAACTTGGCAGTTTCCTTTTTTATCCTTGTTGCCAATCGATTTGTTCACTGATGCGTTAGGTGATTGACTCAAACTCGAAAGCTTCGTTCGAATATAAATATACAATCATTTCTTGGATACTTCAAACGTCACGACATCTTACTTATACGGTACAGCAGCTATGGGATGGCACACACCTCGCTTACCATATTCATTCAGCAACAAGTACATCCGCGCTACAAATATAATAATAATATTCTATTACATACAAACAACACTATCTAGCCCATACTAAGCAGAGCTTGTACTATGGGTACTAGACAATGGATAAACATACATAAAATTTTATTTTTTTGTGAATACATACATTTTATACGTAGGAACACCCAGACCAAGACAAACATCCATGTTCATGCACACAATGTTTGACTTGTGCGGGAATCGAACCCGCGACTTCAGGCATGGCAGTCGGGTACACACACCACTACGCGGCCCACATGGTTTCTAATGAGCAGAGCGTCTCAAAAATTTGTCATGAGGCGGTCAATGTGCAGGCTAACTATTGTGATTGGTTGGTTCATTTATCAAAAGTTAGTCAGACCTCTTGTCATGAGTTTGACTATGATTAGCATGCCAAAAGCCGGGTGTTATTCGAATATACCTACTGTGTTGCCTCCGTGCAGTGCCGTCCGTCAACTGGTAGGTACGAATATTCTTTCTACTTTTATATAGGCAGTCATATTGTAATTCAGGTGTTCCGATATTGCCGATCAGTAGGATAAGAATTAGAAGATTTAATAAAGCCATGGGAATTTACGTATTTGATGTAAATAGCATATAAACGCAATTATCAATTTTAAATGAAACGACAAGCAGTATATTTTCTATTGCCAACCTTCAGCGTTTATAACTAAAGCATGATCGTGAATTTCCATGTCGTAATATGTTAGCTAGCTATGTGTGCTTAGATTTATAATAAGCGCAAGCAATGGTCAGCAGTAGAGCACGTGCTTTGCGGGATGCTAGGAGTAAACAGTTAAAATTTTTCTCTGAAACTTATTTATCGTCAAATTTCTATTTACTTTTAGTAACTGTACCATCCACCTGAAATTTACACTGGCATTTCAAATGAAGAAAGGACCGACGATTTTTTAAATACAAAATCCAAATACTATTCTGTCCGTAAGATAATAAGGATATATATTTATATGTATGTCGTTTAAAGTAAATTCATCCCATCTACTTTAAAGAAGGACAGTGAAGCTCAATAGTAAATGCCGCCGTTTAAATTAGGATAGCTCTACTATTGGATAAAAGTGGCGATCGGTGGAGAGGACTTCCGGACGATGAAATTATATCCAATGATTTTTTATTCACGAGTAGTGCGAGAAGCTATTGAAATAAAATTTCAATAGGGAAGATGGTTTCAAATTATCCGCGACGTGGAATCCCGTGATTAATAATACGCAACTTCGCTGTTTTGCACAGTCAGGTAATTTACGGAATACGGAAACGACGGCTAGCATACGTAATAGGGATACCGTAAGTGTAGTTTGTGACGGTACATGGACAAACAAAAATATGCCAAAAGTAAGGGTGAATCAAGATTCTTCTGTCTCACAAACGGAGACATAACATCGCAGCACCAGTCAGCTTGTAACCACGGCCGGTGTAACCTGATCGAAACGACAAGCATAAAAAAGGTAAACATTATGCATGATCGCGTTAATACCCGTTACATATTATATATATATCATGCAACGCGAAAGTTTAAAAGTTACTAAGGGAGAAAGCAAGAGCAGCGACAGCTCAGTGGGCAGACCAACAGACTGCAATGCAGAGGATCTCGGGTTCGAACCCACGTCGCGCACCTCTAACTTTCGGAAGTTAAATGACTTTTCGAAATTATGTGTGTATTGATTGACAGTTATTGCCTGCTTCGTGCCTCGGAAAGTACTTTAAGCTGACGGTCCCGGTTGCCATGAATATCTATAGCAGTCGTTATTGGGGAAGATGACACAAAAGATCCCACTGGGTCGAAGTGTCGCCGGTCTGTAGCCGACTTAAAAGATTAATAAAGTTTTCAAAATGTTTTACCTATTCTTTTATATCTTAATTATTTATATTACAAATGATATGATGATTAATTATCGACATTACTTCGCATCAGTAAGTATCTCTAACGTGGCTCTTAATTGATCTATTTACTAAGTACCTATTTGAAATGTTGAGCGGCTTTACTTAGTTCACGCCATATCAACGTGATATCGTGTCATGATAAGAAAATTATTCTTACGTTTTAGTAATTTAGATAAAATAACTATCACCATTAGAATATATATCAAAATATTTTAGTTAATTAATTCTAAACCGATTTGTTTATTGCTTGTTAATTTGTTTACGTGTAATACGTAAACAATTTCTAGAAGGCACGTGTCCGTTGTTGTATTTATCAACTTTTTGAGACTGCTAGTTACACCGCATTATCTTGAATTATATATAAATCAAACAGTTTTTCGCCGTGTGAGGATCAAACCCATAATGCTCGGCGCAGTGACAATGGCGTCGCGACCACTTAACCACTCTGCCATCCGTGCAGTTAAACATACATACTTGTGTTAAACAGATTGCATACATACATACGTAACCTTACACCCAAATTTTGCCAGCCATAGTCTTAGTTTTCACGTAATAACAAGCGAGTGTATTGCCATCTATCGGTCACGGTTCCAGACTTCGTGCTATTACCGAATTATTCTTTCACACAAAACCCAATAACAATTTTCCGTAGCTAGTTATTGAAGCCAAGACTTCCTAACTACTAAAGAATTGGATGTCTTTTGGATGTCTTTTATTTCTCATTTACATCAATGATCTCCCAAAATTTATTGCAGAAACCTGACCTTGCGTTTTATTTGCGGACGACATCGCCATTCTCACCCAATGTCATGACAATACGAACTTAAACAGTACCCTTAATGAAATTCTCGGGAAAATAATAACCTGGATGAATGAACACAACCTTTAAATAAACTTCAAAAAGACTAAACTCATAACTTTCCATCCCCACCAAAAAACTCCTCTAAATGTGCTCTTTTCCTTCAATAACCATATAATAGAATCAGTTAATGAATTCAAACTATTAGGCATAACCATAGACAAAAATATAAATTGGAAGTTACACATACCAAACATAAAATCAAAACTATCGAAATTTTTATATGCTTTCCGGGAAGTTAAAAATACCTCTAATTTACAGACTGCTCTGGTTATGTACTACGCCTATGCTAACGCATGGCTTAGCTACGGCATCATTATGTGGGGATACAGTACAGATGCCCCAACGCTATTCACCGTTCAAAAGAAACTTATCCGTATCCTGGTAAATATACAACAGACAGATAGCTGCAAACCCCATTTTATAGAACAAAATATCTTAACTCTGCCTTGTATGTACATACTTGAAATATGCAAATTTGCTCGCAAACACCAAGATTTTTATACTAAACGAGAAGATATACAAACAAGGTACACACTCAGACACAAAACAAGACTCAACCTACCATCGTCCAGCTTAAAAATACATTCTACAAGTCCTCTGGTAATGTCAATAAAAATATACAATGTGCTACCAGAAACAATAAGAAAAGAAAAAAAACTCCATTTATTCGTAAATAAATTAAAAAAGTTATTATTAAAAAAATCCTACTATAGTGTCGACGAATATTTAAGTGATAAATCTCTAAAACTTGAAAATAAAGTCTTTTGTAATTTAAATTCTGATGTTAATGTTATGTCTATGTTTTTAGAATAGGTTGGATTGTTATAAGATACTTAAATGATAAGTCCTCTCCACATTTACATTTATTTATAATATATATCTTTTGCTGTGCCCGACAGGGTCCACGATTGTTACCTACCAAATAAATGTTTACCACCTAAGCCTACATTGTGGAATGCAATAAAGAATTGAGTAAAGAATTCAGTTCTAAGTGAATTAATTACTGCGGGAACTAATCCGTGTAGAACATTTGCAAACGTTTATTTAGTTTGAAAATTCCTGTCTGCAAATTAACCTTGAAACAATCAGACAATTTCTCATTGTGGAAAACCATTGGACGAACGCAAAACAAAATGTGCGTCTATTATTTTGTACCTATCCTTCCGTCAGCTGTGTTTAGGTGCTACGTGCTTGAGATCATTTGCCTTATACCAGGCATAGTGTCAGACATTGTATTGATTTATATTTTTATTACATTTATAAAGTTAATTATTTCCAAAAGCGAATTGGTGCCATTTGAACATTATTTAGAACAATTGTATTACTGAAGTTTTTTTTTATTTTTATTTTGTTATTTTTTTCAAAGTTAAAGTATTATACTATACAAATATTTTCTTAGAAGATTCATAATTCATTTGCTCTTTATTATCAACAAGAGGGATGATGGAATAGTTTATTGTGTGTTTTAATTAAAAAGTAAATTTCTGATCCAAAAGATTCCAAAAGCCATCGTTTTAGTTTTCTAAGAGACTTCTTAAAGTATTTCGCGTAACTTTTTTAGTTTCCGATTTGTTCATCTACACAGAACATTATAAGAGTAATCATGTTCTGTGGTCATTTAAGTACATCTGGCAAATTTAAACTATATAAACTACCTACCTACCTACAGCTGCAACTTTTCAAGTTTGCGTGTCAAATATAAGGTTTCAAAAACCGCAACTATCTTTTTAACCTTAACGCGGACAACGTACTTAGTAATTTTCATTAAGGAAGAGGTTATGGGTGATTTATAAGTAAAATATAGTGTCGCTAAAAATAGATATAAAATATACGAAAGTATGTTAATGTGTAAGGAAGTGCGGAAGTAATTAAAGTTCCGCCATGTTCCGGTCCGGTTTTGAAAATGGCAAGACAAGGCAGCTCAGTTGACATGCCTACTGATCAATAATAGTGCGGCATGTCTATAGTTTTATACGAGTATATAAAGGATTTATGTGGATGCTATTTACCAGTTAAGTATTTCGTTGACTTACTGCGAGAACTCATTACCTGTATAAACGAAATAAAATGTACCTAGGTACTATTGCTGTAGTGTAGTTAATACGTATGGTATTTAGTGTTGTTGCCAGAAATAATAAAAAATTAATGTCAATAATTTTTGTATTCTTCTTAATTTAAATAGGTATTAGGTATGTTGTTGTTGTTGAAGTTTGAAACATCAAGATTATCGGAATAAGATTGTGCCGTTTGTATAATTTCGATTAGACATCTAATCGGAATGTTTTAACTCGAATTTTGTCTTTTCATACATTTTCTAAGCTTCCTTCTTGTGGTAACTTCGATTAACTAATCAAGATAAGAAAGTAATCGAGAGTAATAAAACTCGTACTCAAGTTATTTAATAAATATAAATTATATGGATGTGGGTTACCGACTGTCATCACCTCATCACATAATATTTTTTATTTTATAAAGTTGAATGCTAATTGATACTACCTAATTGTATTAATTAAAATGTATCGATGTATAAAATTATTATATGTAATTTAATATATGTTATTTTAATTGATGATTATAATTAATACTTACTAATTATAATCATCAATTAAAAAAACAGAGACCCATACGATTTAGATTGTATTACAAATATATTTTAAAAGGCATATATTAAAAGGGATTCGTTTTAAAGCACATAATTGATAATAATAATAATAATAATACAAATTTATTGAAATGAATATATATGTATTAATTATAGTGTAAGTATATTACTTAATTAATTACGTCTGTAAAATTCTAAGCGGTACCTTCGATGTAAATTATTTCACAGCGATTAAAGAATAATAAGACTTTAATTTTATTGGACCCTTAAGAATCTTCGTCTTATTAAATTAAATTATTTTAAAGGGTTTGTATAGCTTTTTTGTAATGTGAATCCTTAAGCGGAATGTAATTTATTCAGGTCGCCAAATTGAGAACTGCCATGTCACTTCACAATGACTGCAATTGGGATGATGACCTTTATTACTGGACTTCATTAATTGCTTATCACTTAGCGCATGCCAGTCTTAGCATGCATAAATAGGCTGACGGCTTACATTGCATTACACCCACATATGGTTCCATGTGATAGAGGACTTTATTTGAAGGCATTAATTTTGATCTGTATTGCTTATTTGATTAAGTATTAGCCATACGCATATACGAATGTAAATAGGGAATCGGGGATGTTATTGACTCGGTATGAGGGATACTAGGAGGAAACCCTAAAAAAGGAAAGGGCGTCGCCGAGTATTACGGTCTAGCAAGTTGTGAATATAAATAATAATCAGTGACAATCATCAAAAAAAAATTAACGTATCGATGCAGGTTCATACAATTTTTGAGTACTCTGATCTCATATTTCGTAGCAGCGGCTGATCGCTAGCCTGCACGAAGCCTTCATCCAACTCTTTGTGGAGGTAGAAGCCAGACGAATACTATAAAAGATTTTCTATTGTATAAGCTTCTGTTTTGTATTAACATACCTCAATATAAGAACAAATAAAATACAACAATGTAAATACAACAACAAAAACAATTTATATTGTTACTTGCTTATTATTGTATTTGATTACAACACTTCAATAAAAGACTGAATTGTTTTGCGAAATATAATTGTACTGATGTACTTCATGCATTGTTAAAACATTTATATAAACCAGGAAATCATCGGTCATTATAATTTAACCGAGTTCTATTGAAAGTTAATTCTAACCTGACACGACCTCTTTTTGTAGTGTATGTTAATCTATTTGTTTGGTAACTAATCCATTGCCTTTTGGACTTCGTCCGTAAGCAAATGACTTTGTGCTTACGTCCATAATGCCTACTTACATACTCAATATTATGCTAAATTAAATATTTGTTTACGTAAATGAATGAATTAATGGCCGTTTTGAGGGAGAAAGGACGGCGAGCAGGTGACGTGACTTAACTTTTTTTTGTACTGTGCCTATAACAATTTCTGTCCTTGTTTTTACGCAATCATGTACTTATTGTTTGTATTTAAACTACATACTGTTGATATACTTACTACTTAGCTATATGTAGCGATTATTTCATATAAATATACACACAAGAGAAGCAAATGTAACTTTCAACACCTCTGGCAAAGTCTACAACACTTTACCGTTTATACATAGACGGAGACACGGCACCAGCCAGAAGTGGTGGCAAAGATATTTTGAAAACTTTGCGCCTGTTATGTGGTATTTTCTTGAAGAAAAATTAATTAGCACTTTGCCAGAACTTGCAGCTTAATTCTTGTAATAAAATATGATCGAAATACAGTTATGATAAAAGGAAAAGGTCTAGTAAACGTCATATATTAACTGAAAAGCAATTTTTGTTTACATCTGGCGTATAATTTAATTTATGAGAATACCTTTTGTGATATATTTATGACATTGAGACTAGATTGGAAATGTGAATTACGTGAATTAGGCTGCAGGTGTTGGCAAAATGTTACTTGATTTTTCTTCGGGAATCGATAGATGGGAATTCTATTTTCAATAGTTTTATCACAAGACTTGGATATCAAAACCGGTTTGAGAGTATTATCTATATGTTTTGCCTATCGCGTATAATACAGTACATACTCAAATCACTACATAGTTTGTGCCTATATATCATGTCAACAATGAACGGTTGAAATAAGTACGACATTACAATTTGTATACACGTATTCATTTTGAGGTGAACAAACTGAAATGCTGTGTTGAGACCTTAACTTGTACCTACTGCGGTTTGCGACCGGTAATTCTGGATTGATTTTATTGTGAAGCAATTATTTTAGACTTATAAGTAAGGAGAGTATTGAAACTAAAAGAGGTTGAAATACTTGTAATAAATAACAAATTAAGTACTTAAGCTACAAAAATGAAACATTAATAACCGCGGATAAATTATTTATTTAACTAATTGCCTGTTAGAGAACTTGGAAAGGTAAGGTTTTAAAAGGACTCTATACGTATTCAATTAGCTCCTGTTTTTTAAAGTTTAAAGTCAGCAGTATCACTGCTGACTTATCGAAAATGAACAAACAAATAAATCAATTGAAAATAAAGGAATTTAAGTAGATAACAAGATAATATAGATGACGCGGTGATATTAATATTGCGTTTAAAAATATTGATTTCGCTCGTGTTTGACAAATAATATGTCAATATTAGTTTTCGCATGACAGTTCCATCAATAAGCCTAAGGATGCGTTTCCACTAACGCGGAGCTGGGTGGAGTGGAGAGGAGCTGACCGTGAACTGGCCAATCACAGTGCTTGATATCTCCACTCCGCATCAGTGGAAACACTGCAAGCGGACCGAAGCGGAGCTGAGCGGACTCTCAAATAAAATATATGAACATGCGGCCTCGAGCCGGACAGAACGGAGTCGAGTAAGCTGTGGTGCCAAGCGGAGCGCACGAAGCGGAGGGTAGCGGAACGGTGCGGCGCTGCGGGTACGATAGACTTGTTAGGAAAGTATTCGGTCGCTGCATTTTAGTTCAGTCATAGGGTACCAATTAAACATTTAGCAATAAATAATGAATAATGATGTGATTTTGATTTACTTAAATAATTAAGTACCACAATATTCTTTAAATATCTATCTATTTACCTGTTGTTCTTTGAATATATGTGATGTATTTTATAAATAGCCATGACTCAGTAAATTTCAACGGAGACTAAATATTTGGCATTGTATAGTTGATTTCAAAATTATAGTTAAATATATAGATAACTAAAGATAAACAATAAGCCGATTCGAAGACCATTACGTTTTTACAGCTAGACCCATATTGTAAAAATGATGTGGGGTGAAGCTTGAACTCTAAAACCCAAGAATATACTTTTTAAAAGATACAAATTTATTAAAACTGACAACTTGATCATTCGTCAGCTAGTAACACCTATGTATATTCCAGTAACGCCCAATTCTTTATATCTCTAATTTTAGCTGCGGAAAGTTTATTTTTAACATTTTATAAAATACATATAGCCAGAGTTAAGCGTGTCTAGGATTACGTGATTGAATTTGACTTTTGAACACAGCTTATTCCAGCTCCACTTCACCCCGCTCCGCTTTGCTACACTTCGCTCCGCTCCGCTTTGCTCCACATTGCTCCGCTCCGCTTCAATGAAAACACTTGCCTCTTTTCACTGCTGTCCTCCGTTCCACTCCGCCCAGCTCCGCGTCAGTGGAAAGGCACCCTAATACCTATTCCGGCTTATGTTAATACACAATGTGAAATCAAATAAAGAACAAAGCGTTCATCTGTGTTCAGGCTGAACTTCCTACAACATTCGTGACTTTTTAAATTGAGGGCTTGTTTCTCTATCTTCTTCTAATAGTTATTTATAATATTCAGCACCTTCAAGAGTCATTATCTATTGTTTATATTTTAATTGTACCTATACTTAGTTGGTTCTAATTAGCTCATCTATGTAATAAGCAGTTTGGCATTTTTCAGATCCTTATACTCATTTTCAAAATATTCTCTTCTGTTTAAGAAACTATTCTTTTTATTGAAGTCTTTACTTTGGGTTCTCTAAACAGCTGTTTAAGTAATGGAAAGTTGCAAAATATAACAATGAAGGACAAGAACAAATAAAGGACTAGAACCCGTGAATTTGAGAATCAGTAGTAGTAGCTTTTGCTATTAGGCTCCCCATGGCTTATCATACCTCTTGTTAATCCTAACTAATATTATAAATATGAATGTGACTTTGTTTGTTTGTTTGTTATGCTTCCACACCTTAACTACTCGACCGATCATGATGACATTTCGCAGACACGTTGTTAGGGGCTAAGAAAAGGACATAGGTTACCTTTCACCCAGAAAAAGTACTGTTACTGTCCTAACCAGCAAAAAAGCAAAATCTAGTAGGTAGGTAATTTATATTTCAACCTCTTTTTGTACAATGTTCGTTACGTTTAGCCATTTTTTTTATACGTTCAATGTTGCCTTAGTTGCATAACAGCGATAGCTTAATTGGAGACCGTTGGACTGCTAAAGGGATCTCGAGTTCGGTCCCAAGGCATGCATCTTTTTTTCAAAGATATGTGCGCATTAAAAAAGTAATTATCGCTTGCTTAAACAGTGACGGTTAACATCGTGAGGAAACCTGTATGTCTGAGAGTTCTCCATAATGTTCTTGGAAATATGTGAAGTCTGGCAACCCGCACTGAGCCATAGTGGTGCATAAGGCGTAACACTTCTCACGCTGCAAAGAGGCCGGTGCTCAGCAGTGGGACAGTTTAATACAGGACAATATTATTTCTTATTATTATTATAATGTTGCATTAATAGACTCCATCCGAATATTGAAGTATCTACTTAACATTAAGCTCATTCATCAAACTAAATTAAGCCGAACGTTATTTATTTTACTTGCCATTATTTATATTTCAGCATGACGTTCGTACATGTTGGAATATATTGGAAAACATTTGCTTGTTTTTGTATACCCTTTTTTGAGGACGAAGCACTAAAGTTCATTCACCTAGAGACGTTAATATTGTTATGTATATATCGCAGGCAATTTGTATGATGCCGCGTTTTACAAACGGCGTCGTCCGTTTAAAAACGCTCGCTGTTTTAAAATATGCCGAAGGCAAAATGTAAATTGGCTTATCACTTAACGTCCCGACAATTGAACGAGTAGCCTACGTTACCTACAAGACTACAAAAATCCAAGTAAAAACTACTGACGTGAAACCACTCCTACTACAAGCATTCTAGCTTAGCTGGAGGGGTTAACAAGAATAATAGTAATTTGGCAACCCAATATATGTATATATAATTAGGATTTATAATTAATAAAAACTTTTACAAATTTACTAAAAGATAATTATGTTGCTGACTATATCACAGTCTGGACATGACGTGTCCGGTGGATGGTCATAGGCTCGATGCCAGTGTAAACGCAAATCAAATACTTGCGTTCACGGTTGACCCTATAACGGGGTACCTAACACATGCTGACGAAAGCGTGCACGTTCACTAGGGTACGAGCATATCACCATCTATCGGGCACATGTCAAAAGTCTATGCTGCTGAAAATGTTTTAACAGAAATACCTAACATCACTTTGATAGTCATGATAGTCGTGCCCGGGGTCTCACGAGCGTATACATTCATAAGCGCAATCTTATGTTTTGCCATGAGACCTAAAAGCTTCTACAGATAGGAACATTAAAGTAATACCTACAAAACTGAGCTGTTTTGTGGATGTCATGTTATCAGGTAGGTATATCTAATATGTTTGTTTGGTTGAACGCGCTAATCTCAGGAACTACTGGTCCGCATTGAAGTGACTTTTGGTGTTAGATAGCTAATTTATCGAGGAAGGCTATAGGCTATATAACATCACCCTACAACCCACAGAGGCGGCGCAGTAATCATAAACACGGGTAAAACTGCGGGCACATCTAGTTCCTAATAAAAGGAAGCGAACAAATCTAGGACTTAAACGATGCCGACGACAAATTTATTGATCAATGAGGTAGAAAATAAAATAGCCGACATCAATAATTAATTTTACGAGCTCTATGATGTATTTTTTTATTGTCTATGGTACTGAATCTTAAATAAATGTGAGGCAGACATGCAATTTCGTCAATACCTATTTCTTAGTTTTAAATATTATATTTTATAATATTTACTTACATTAAGGCATTTAATAAATTACTTGTATTTTTATTGTTGATCGTGGGATTTTGGGTTGAGTTCCCTGATCAGAAATATTTTTGAGGTAAGGTTTATTGCAATATGTGGCTGCAATATACTGGCTGATTATAATAGGTATATTATAGATAAAACGTTTTTTTTTCTATGAGGATCTTATATGGCTATCGAAAAATTTGTATTTGGAATGACCAATGCATTCAAACATTGCAGTTAATATATAGCTCGTTTAGAAACTCCTTTAACAGTAAATTTTTTGCTACTATGCCAGGTAAACATATAAATAAGGATGAAATGATATGTTATGTATATACTATTTCTGTATTAAAAACGTTTACTTTTATTACTTAATGGCTTACGTAATTTGAATATATTATATAATATAAATCAATAAATAAATAACTGCAATTCAAAGATCACTTGCTGAACTTTACAAATGCATAAATTACTCTCAGGCCTTTATTTTATTTGGGTTTCTTATTATGCATATGTTATAGCCAGAACTTGTCAGAAGCTGAACTGATTGTACTCTGTCCGGATAATAAAAATGATTCGGAATCCCTGTAAGCTTAGACCATCGATGGATCGATGAAAAAACAAACGATAGCGAACATCTTGTAACATTTACGGTAATGGAATAAGTATGATCAATGATCACCTATGATTGGTTGCGAAATATATAGTATTAATTGAGATTCCACAGTTAATGCCGTTCCTGAACGATTCGGTAGCATTGTAACTTGTTTAGTTGCCAAGTAGATTTGCGTTGCAACTGAAGAACAACTTTTCCATTTTTACTGATGCACCGCTAGTCTCTCACAGGATGACAATTATATACCGAATAATACAAATTAATTAATACAACATACATTGGAATGATTAAAACCTAAATTTAACTAAATCAAACCGTAGCCGTAGAGGCTTGTTATGTAAGAATAACTGCACTGATCGTTTGATAAGCGAGTGTAAGCATATTCAATGTTCATAAAGAAAAAGGCATTAGATATGGAATCTGAGATTAAACCCTACTATAGAAAATAAATTAAAGTATAATACCTAAGTATTGCAAAATATTCAAAAAATCATAAACATGACTAAACATGCACAAAATAATTATAAAATAAAAACATCATTCAAAAAATGTAAAACAGCATGGCATACAATAAATAAATCAAGATTCAATTTACCTAGTAATAGTATTAATAACATAGAAATTGTTGATGGAAATAATATATATGATCCTACAGAAATGGCTAACGCATTTAACAACTATTTCATTGACAAAATAAGCCCTATACTAGGTGCTGGAAGAAACGTTACCTCTTTAATCAATAAATCTCTAAACTCAATGTTTTCGGCACCAAGTTAGTCCCACCAAATAGATAAACCTATTAATTTAAAAAAAAAATACAAACCTTGTAGAACATGACGGCATTAACACTAAAATTATTTGTTTTAATAATTTTAGTGTTAATGCCGTTAGTGAAGATATCTCCAATCATCTTAGCTACATAATTAACTTATGTATTTCAAAAGAACTATTTGCAAATAATCTTAAGCTTGCAGTTATAAAGCCTTTATTTAAAAAGGATAATCGAATAATTAATGCGAAATTATAGGCCAATTGCGTTGCTCTCAACGTTTTCAAAAATATTCGAGAAATATCTTTACGGCGAAATTAATTCCTACCTGGAAAATAACAACATATTGTGCAAAGAACAAAAAGGTTTTCGGCAAAAGAATTTATTGAGACAATTAATATGGCAATTTATGAATTTATTGAGAAAGTTATATCTCACGTTGACAAAAAAACTCTTGTTTGTGCAATCTATTTTGACATAAGACAAGCTTTTGACTATGTAGAACATCATATATTAATTAACAAACTTGACGCATATGGCATTAGAGGCAATGTATTAGATTTATTAAAATCATACTTAACTGATCGGCAACAGATAACAGAAATAACGAGAGTAAACCCATTAACAAAAACTGAAGAAACATATACCTCTGTAAAGCGTTGCGTTTCATACGGTTTTTCTCAAGGGAGTGTACTGGGCCCACTCTTATTTATTATTTACATTAATGACTTGCCAAATGCCACAAATCAAGCAATGACATTATTTGCTGATGTCAGCGCTGTTACGATTGCATGTAAGGACATTGACCAATATAAACTTAATATAAATAACTCGTTGACATCTATTATTTCATGGCTTGACAAATGAAACAAGTGAAACAAGGGAAATAATCTATTCACGTATCGCCAGCTATTTTCAGTCGTCAGATCTAATCTTTTGGCACTTCCACTAACTTAAGGTTTATAAGGTAAAAGCCTCTAAATAAAAGAGAATAAAAAAATAAAAATTACTTAAGGTTTAGTGTATCGCTAACTACGAAGCACAGGCTCATTCTTTAGCCTACTAAAATCTCGATGAGAGATATAATCCATATATTAAAAATTCGGATAATTCTCGATCAGCAGTTAAACATGCATTTAAGTTTTTGTCACTGGACCAAAGAAGCAGTCTGTTTCAGATCCGATATCGATATATATATTCAAGATATCAGACGGTGGAGCGATATAAAATTAGTCAAATTGTCACAAACAATTTTTACTTTAAAGATTGCTCCAGCACATGAGGACTAATCATGAGGAATAATCACATAACAATTTAAAAATAAATCTGACTAAAACTAATGCATTTTGACCAACGAAAAAAAACCCTTTCAATATAAATTAGGTTTATGATAGTTATATTATATAAGAGGTTACAAGTGCTCGCTTTCTAGGATTAATTATAGATAGCAAATTGAATTGGAAGGCACACATTGACTTACTATGCAAAAAAATAAGTAGTCTAGCATATGCATTATATAAACTTGCACCGACTTTAAATACCGATGCATTACTATCGGCGTACTATGGTCTCGTAGAATCCGTGCTTAGGTATGGCATCATTTTCTGGGCCAACTCTATCAATAAAGAGCTAGCCGTGCTATGTTCGGCATCCAAATTACAGAGAGCTGTAGGCCAATTTTCATTAAGCACAATATTCTCACGCTTTCGTCACTGTACACAATGGAAACAGCCTTATTTGTCAAAACCAACCAACACTTATTCCCACGATTAGCTGAAAACGGAAGGAATAATCGACGGGACAAAAGTAGACTTTGTGTTCATCCCGCCAAAACAGCGTTGCTATATAAAAGTGTTTTGTGCAAAGCTCCAATAATAAGATACCCGAAAATATTAAACTACTTACTACATAGAGTTATTTAAAAAGCATTCAAGAAATTTCTTTGTGGTAAATGTTATAATAATGAAGATGTTTTTCTTAATGATAAAAATGTATGAGAATTTTGACATACATATATTATGTATAATAATTTGCTATAATTTTTTGTTTAAATCTTATTCTGCTGTATCATTCTAATTATTATTAATTCAATTTGTACTATTCTAATCTCTTGTCTAATTCTAATTTGTATTGTTTTAATTTATTTAATTCTGGTCATCGTTATTATTATAATTTATATTAATTTATGTGGTTAATTAATTATTTTTTTATTTTTAATGTGATAATAAATAATTGAAACTATAGTACTTCTATTGGACTGAGAAGATTTTGTATAACAATTCATAATTTATAATCATATTTGTACACCAGTTTTGGTAGAACATTTTGATTCTAACGAATATTTAACATCAATAATATGCATTTTCATTTTCACACATGTTTTGACTAATAAACGTATCTTTATCTTTATCTTATCATAAAGAAAAGGTGTTTTGCGACATTCGAAGACACAAAAATATCACGCTATAAACTTTCATTGTTGTTTGTATGTCAAGTTCTGTTGAGATTGCGGCGGATGTGCGACGTGCTAATGACATACGTAAGCATAAAAGTAATTTGTTTTAATTCGAGATCCGCCTCTTAAATGGATTCTGCGGCGACATTAAACACAAGGCAGTATGCAGAGAGGTCACTCGTCACTTCATAATTTTTGAATGGTCATGTCATTATTATGTTTTGTATTTGTCCATCTAAAGTCCCCCTATCTTCAGGACCCGAGTAGATAGGGTTTCGAGGGGAGAACTACGGGTCTCCCCCTTAAGATCAGGGAACTATAGGGTCAGGCTAGCCCACTGCGCCTCGAAAGGCGTGTTCTATCGGCCGCCGATTAGAGTGCGCGGTGCCTGACATTGTTGTTGGTCTCGTAGTGGCTATGTAGTTAGCCGCAGAGGACATGTTTGTTGCTCGGCAAGAACGGGGCGTTCGAATGTCGAACTCATGCACGGCTTGTGCGAACCAGTCGGTCACGCGAGGCACGGAGTTGCCTTTAGCGAAGTGGCAGTGTGACTTCACTGCTACAACGTATCTCGGGCGCTTACCTGCTAGTAAGAGTCATAGCTAGAGTGACTCGGGCAGTACCCGGCTTGTAGGCCAAAATGGGTAGACGGATGTACGTCGGGAAGTGAGCGTGCTTTATACAGCTCCGGCACCATACTGGAGGTGTGGAAGGCGGCTTCTCCGTCGGCCTCAGTGAGGATATCGTTAGCAACTCTCAGAGTTCGCGAGTGGTGAGTGGCTTTATTGCTCCGGTACTTACCTGGACAATACGTAGTGCCACTTCGTCACGAGGTAGCTCGCTTTTACGAGAACCGGGTCTCAGGATTTGGGGACAAGACCTGTCTATAACTGGTCCTTGATTGTGCTTTCGGGCACTGGAAGGTACAGCGGCTCTCACTATATACTGAAAGGTTGGTGAGTGGGAACGCTATAACATAAACTCGAGTAGCCTGTAGATGAAGGGTCTGTCCATCTAAAGTGCATTATCTACATTTTAAATGTGATACTTTTGACCTCGCGTCATCAACGTCTGCCGAATTCGGTGGTCTTTGCCAGCGGTGCTGCTGTAGCCGCAGACGTCGGTACATTTGAGGAAGGTCTCAAACGATACAAATTCAGTACTTTCATTGGAAATATGTTGGTTGAGCAGTTTCAGGTAGAGACGCTAGTGCTAGTGCTCTTCATAGAGATATCGCGAAGCGGCTGTCTAAAGCTTCGCGTGATTGTAACAACACATTGTCATTCAAAATGACAAATCTTCCAACTTTCTGGGCACATTTCCAAGCAACAGTGATTAGCTTAACTTATCAATTGTTCGAATGCCAGACATAATTGAAAACGTATTGTCTCCAATCGCCGGTGTGTGCACCGATTCAACAGTGTAATTATGTCTGTTATTATCTTGTTTTTTTGTTTGCCCGCGACTTCTTTTGCTTAAATATAGGTTAGGCTTCGTTAGATTAGTACCTGTAGTTTTTTTTAGGTGAAAGGTACCCTATTGCCTTTTCTGTTCCTCTGACAACGTGTATGCGTAACAAACAAACAAATTCACATTCGCTTTTGTATTACTATCTTAGGCGTATTGGGCAGAAAGTAAGTAATCAGAAAGCAGTCGCTCAGTGGAAAAACTAATACCTATTGACTCTGGCTAGGAACGCGACAACACTTCTAAATTTAATTAGGGTATAATACGTAAGTATATTATTATTATATAGCCGAATGCGATATAGGTAGGCAGAGGCATGTGTTAGGTCCCACGAAATGCGGGAGACCTACAACATTGCTGCAAATACGAGCGAGCTCGAGACCTCAACATCGGTTGCAAACATAAGTCTCAACATACTTTAAAGCGACTGCTTTAAATATGTTTTCTGCCCGACTTTACTCATAGTCAAAGAGGAAATTATAAGTCTGGAATATAGAAGAAAAGGAACACATATAAGTCTCGCCTGCTATAGAGAAAGCATTGCGGTGGACAAAAACAAATGAGTACTCACTTGTCATTGAGTGAGCATGTAGGTTAATGGCGACAGAAGAATGTAGTGGAAGTATTAATCAAGTCTCCATTCAGTACACTAGTACAGAGATGACGATGTTACGTAATGAAGATAATTGTTGTTATTTCTTTCTGTGTCGCAGATTCGACCCATTGCACTACCGACAAGAACCCACTCTTAATACAAGCATTCTAGTTTAGCCAAAGGGTTAATAAGATTATTAATAAAATTTGAATATGCTTCTGATGACGAACTTAAAAAAAAAACAAATTTGTACGAACTGTTGGCTATCCTAGCTACATTTAAAAATCTAAGCTACGATGATTGATTTGTCATTTGATTTGACGTGGATTTGTCCAGCAGAATCTGTAGGCTTACTATGAAACGTAAATGCCGAAGTTTCGGGCCTATTGTACTATGAAACATGTGAGGTAACGCTTTGATCATCCTAAACCCTACAGCGAAATGGTCCGTACAACTATGTAATATCAATTTGAAAGCAAGAAATCCAAAGAAACTTCGCTATAGGTACACTCTTAATATTAATATTTCGTTTTCCCAAAGTTTCGGATAGACATTTTCATGGTAGAACTACTGGCTCTGCATAGAGCAATTAAAGAAAAAAAGAATGGCCGAAAACATACATGGTAGATACATATCGACCCTTCGAGGATAAAATGTTGCATAAGCCATTTTGGCGAAAATTTGTTATTGATGAACTTTATTGAGTTATTCGAGCGGCATCGCACTGTGTATTCAAAATTAAGATATTCACAAAAAAAATGGTTTTGCCACAAAACACCGCAGATTAAACACTTTTATTTAAAAAATTATGTTGTAAATGATAATTCAACTCGCCACAAATTATGTATAAGATATTATGTCATACCTATATAAAGAACAAAGAGCTAAAATAACGAAGTTCACTTATTTTAGTTGTTTTATAAGCACTCAAAACAAAAAAAAAATTAATTGACATTTTGTTTTTGGTTCCTCCGGTAAGTAGTATTTTGGCTTTTACTATATTTCTCGAAAGGTCGATATAAGGTAATGTAATTACAAATGAGAGTATAAGTTCTTCCGATAAGCACTGAATACAAACGTGCATATTACGAGTTCTTTACGCAATAATACATATATAGATTACGCAGGTATTCGTCACTTAAACCATTAAAATAAACGTATGCAATATTACGTCCACCTTTTTCTAACAACGCATTATTTAAATGTATTCTTCTATGGCGCGAACTGAACGCTAATAAAATCAATTAAAAGAATAATAAAAACCATTCGTTGATTGTATAATATGTATATAAATGCTTTTAAAGTAGTTTAATGTTTTATGTACATGAACTCGCTTATGTGTAACAAGTATATCAAAATTCTGTTTATATAGAATTTTGTTATTTTTAGGTCAAGATTAATATAATCATACTCTAATGAGAGTAGCTACATACATAAACAGTCTCATGCTGCGTATATCTCCAAAGGTATTGGCACACCTGCATTCCAAGTATGAATTTAGTAATAACACATATCCTAATTCGTGCTGCTGCTGATAATTTCCTACATAATGTTCCCTTTAAAAACAGTTTAAATTATTATATTACTGGTTGGTTATTCTTATTATTATACAACAATTTTTTATGTTGCATTTTATTTACTTAAGGCAAAAATTATAACATGATTTATCTTTCGGCTGTGTAACCTACACAGGTAAAGAAATAAAGTAGCAGGACATTCGAAATATAGATCAAAAATTTTCGTCTTTGGAAATATTGAGGCGATACATTCCGAGTTACATAAAACATAAACAGCGTTTTTCTTCCAAGTGTAGGTTAATGTGTAAGGAAACTGCACATTCGAAGGCGATTTACAACAAAATGTGGATGCAACGACTGACATTATAAGATCATCAGTGTTTTATTGGGTCATAAACGAAGCGATCGCTTTTCTTCTGCTTTCCTATAAGTGCAATGTATTCGTTAAATGAGGGCAGGTCATCACATTTCATTTATATTTTTAGGGATGATTTACAGTATATCTTCTCCCTAGCCTTTATTATTCCCAAGTCACTCGGAGTCGGCTTTTCTGGTCTAACCAGATTTGACTGGATATCAGTTTTTACACGGAGCGGCTGCCACCTGACCTCCGCAACCCGAAACGATACCCTAAGGCTAGACCAGTGTAAGGATATTATAGGGCACTGACTTCCCAATAACGACTGCCATAGATGTTCATAGCAGCCGGGACCGACGGCTTAACGTGCTCTCCGAGGCACGGAGCATGCGATAATTGTTAATCAATACGCACATAATTTCAAAAAGTCATATAACTTCTGAAAGTCAGTGGTGCGCAACGTGGGTTCGAACCCGAGACCCTCTGTAGCATTGTAGTCTGTTGGTCTCCCCGCTGAGCTATCGCTGTAGTATTACAGTATATATCTTATTATAATTTTGCTAACACATAACCCACATCATTGTACACGAGTAATATGAAAGAATATAGAAGAAACAAAACAGATTAGCAGTATCGCTGAAGGAGTAGGCCGAGGTGTTTTAAACCCACATTTTGCCAAGGTCTGCTTTAAGTCCACGTAATAGGAGACGAGCCTATTGACATTATTATTTTTCTTAAGATTAATTATGAAAAAAGAAATGTTGTCGTTACATTTGTATATTGTAGACGATTTTAGACGTCCATTATTATAAAAGTGACAGCTAGTGTATAGTATTATTGGTAAGTAAGGCGATATCCAAAAAAATAGTAGTCACTTTGCTTTTTTCTGGTGATGCTTGAAATAAGTATATTTCCCAAATTCAAAATCTAAAACAAAGATGGCTAATGTCTGATACCTGCTTTTGTTTTAAAGCTTCATTGCTCAAATCAATGACCACATATCCAAAAATAAGTATGGAACACACACAATACGAAATCGCAACAGGTGATCGGCCATAGACTTAGCGCTAATAAGTACTAATAGACTAAATTGATTGGAAAACCCCATAAGTACATAAAAAAATTATCACTTCAATTATTTACCTTTTATCGTCATGAAAACGACACATATGTGTAAAATTTCCACCAATCAAATCAATGGTTAGTTCATCGGTCTGAATAGAGAACAATATGTGAATTAAGGTGTTATCTTCGACTTTGATAGAGCATTAATTAACATTAACATAATAGATCCTAGTACAATGTCACGTGGAATTGAGCGTGGAACATACGCCTTTTGTATATTTGGTTACTGATATTTACTAAGTTTGTAGGGACGTCACATGTACTATTTAGTGTGTACCAAAATGGTATAATCGGCACTCTAATGGCGTGGCTTTGTCTGGCCGTTGGTCCACCTGACTCTCACAAACACACTCACAGCTAAACATTTCAGCAATAATGCCAGCAATTTCAAATTGTTACAAATAAAGCTTGTCTAACTTGGTGTGTGGATAGATATCCGTACAGAAAGGATGAGCTATCTTTGTTTGACCCAGGGGATAATAATTGTCATGAAGTAGACATTCTAATAGACCAAAGTCGAAGTAAAATGGCAGATGTGGTTTGAAATAGTCCGATTGTAAACGCTAATCGCCATTTTATTTCGACACGTGAGAATTAGCCTTCCAGGTATCGACCTCGAGAATGTTTTGTTATATATTTGTATGTAGTTATAAGTCTAGACATAACTAGGTATGAATACCTAGGTATTATAAATGTAATGTCCTTTATCGATGCATAGCCAAGACACGTGGACGCTACCCATGGTAGCATAGTTATAACGTTGCAGCCAGACCAATGAATTTAAATTTGACATCTATGATCGATTGCCATTCGACTTTTTAATAGAAGCCAAGTTATTTATGCAGTACACGTATATACTTGGTATTCACACATTTATATTCAAGGATGTTTTGGTGCATTTATTATTTTTTTACAGGCAGGACATATCAAAAACTGTGCATAAACCTGGAGTAGCTGGTCTAGGGAAGTTGTTATCTTTTAATGCTAATATACCTGGTCTGATCTTGATAGTTTAACAGCAGAAATAATATACTTACTCGTTGTTTGACTGCTATTTTTAGTAGGGTTTACTTTCTTGGTGGATTTCTTTAGATTGGAATGGGGTTAGTTCATCATGTGTTACGCTTGGTACAATTATACTTCAGTTTCCTTAGTTTGTATGGAACATTACGCCAAATTAGAGTGTTTTAATAATGTAGAAAATTACTACTAAATTATAAATAGAGCTGGCTGTCTGAACAAAACTGTCTAGGTGTACAATAACGAAATACTACGGAGTCTACGTTCATAATTAGATTAATAAAATTTTGTTGGTTCCGCTTTTCAGGAGGAACCGAACACAAAATAAAGCGTATTATTGGTTTCTGTCTATGTAAAAATATTTATGCAAATTGTACAATTTAGTAGTTTGTAGTCTAATTTTTAATTTACGTCATGTTTCATCTACAATTGTAATAACGTATACTGGCGTTAACATAATATATCATGCGTAGTGTCTGTACATATATTTACATATGCTTGTTTTGTACGCGCGTAGGTAAAAATGCGCGTCTAGGCGACACCTACGTATCTCTTATTCTCTATTAATATATATATTATATTATGTATATTTAGCTTATAAAATCGTTTTAGGATATCCTGTAAAGATATTATAAATGTTGTTAAATAAATATATCTCCCAATTTTCTGCTCTAATTCTTTGTTACAGAGTAGGTGCGTATGCCTATACCCGTCGATTCAACGTTCGATTGTACTTAAATACGCATCGCACTAGCTTATACTTAAGTGCAGAAAATACGTTCGGTATGTATGTATGTATACTCCCTAAGACGTATTACTACTATTAACGCAGTAGTCTTATATTATATTATGATGTATTTATTTTTTATACGTGTTGTATAAAAACCTTGTGTCCGCTATTATTTAATTTACGTAATTTTAAACTCTGTGATAAGATTATTAAAATTTTATATAAATATTAGATTTTGCCCGCAAATCTAGTAATTAATAATTTATGTTAATAGGTTATGTTTGTAAGTTCAATCCCTCGGGAACTGTATTTTTCTGGATGGAAGGTACCCTTTATCGTTTTCTGTATCCTGACAAAGAGTATGCGGAATTTTATGTTGATCGGTTAATCAGTTAAGCCGTGAAAGCGTAACTCACATTTATAATATTAGTTAGGATGTTGTATGCCAGCATAAGGATTTGTTGTTTGAAAGCTTGCTAGTAGGTAATTTGTGTTGAGTCTACCAGGTGAGCTAAAGTGATCACAACCGCTTTACCGCAAACGCAGTACTTAGGTATTGCGTTTGCGGTTGGCTACATTTTATTAATAGTAAACATATACATTTATAGAAGTGAGCTTTATTTTGAATACCTGCATATGAATTCGTTGTGTAGATGTAAGCGAAGAAACACACATGTACGCAATATGTTTAAGTTAGATATAATTAACGTAGTTTATACATGTCGGTATTATTTTTTAATTCTATATTTAATATTCTCTAATTATAATTACCTCTATTTTATTTCTTTTTTAAATTATCCTCCCCGTGCCGTGTCGCATCGCCTTTATTATGAAAACGCATTAGGGTGCGTTAGGCCAATTTAGGATTTGGGACACACATCTGTGGACCACAAACGTTCTTTTCCGTGTGAGTATCTTCGGCGCATCTATTTTGGTGACAATTTAAGTAATTTCGGCAACAAATATTTTGTCCCCGAAATACTGTTTCTTTTGGCGTACCTACTTTAAAAATTTTGTTTGTGCTGTCAATTGTTGGAATGCTGGACATAATTGAAAACCTATTCACTAAATAGGTTAATGAGTTATGCATTGAACCCCATGTATTGTACATATACGTTCCTTGCTACCTTAACTCAGAGTTACAGGCCACGACAGACACACAGTAATAAAAAAAACATACATCACAGGTTCAAAGTCACAGTACAATGTGGCAGCGTCGCGCCTGCGGCGTCGTGTATGCGAAGCGCATACACAATGTAATTTTGTAACAGGAAACATATGAATCATGTGATGTAACATCGCGCCAGATCGTACGATGTCCACTAACATAGAGCGACTGTGCACTTATCAAGCCGATCCTAGCCGACCCGGCGCCGCGCGCCCGCGCCGTAGCATTATCTCTTAAAGGACACACCAGATCACATACTAAAAAGTATGAATCATAAGAATCGTACTGGTATAATATAGGTTCATAATGTTTTTAATGCTTAACATTTCGACCAGGTTACACCGGCCACGGCCGGTATCATCTTGAGAACATGGCCTCAAGATGACTGGTGCGGCGATATCATGTCTCCGTTTGTGAGACAGGAATCTTAATCCATCGTCACTTTTCGTATATTTTATTTGTTTATGTACATATAATATCCATGTCCATGTACGAATATCATTTAAATAATTTTCCACTGAAAAGAGTGTTGGACAATGAGCTTATTGTCACATTTTTCTGATGAACGATCTGCTACTCGAACTGGCTTTTCTTGATGAAATTTAACGATCTATTATCATATTTTTGAATTCTGATAAGTTCGAAATACATGTATATGCAATTATTTTAGAAATACAGAGATAATATAATACTACATTAGTAATAAAGATAAGATTTAGACATCAACCATTTATACAGTTAAAATATTTTGGGACATAGGACATTGTTCTTTCTCCTCTCAAGCTTATGTTTTTCAGCGACGCGTAGTTTTAGGAGTTAACCTGTCAGCTCAGCGTCAGTTTGGTAATAATAATTATAATCAAAATATATTTGGGAAAACATGAGTATACAATTACAAGTTTGAATGTGTAATGTAAGGTGTTATTGTATATTTACGTCACTTACAGTGATTTGATTATTTATATATAAGTATATTTTTATTGTTGTTAATGGCAGGTGTGCCAGTTACTACCTGATGGTTACTGTCGCTTATAGGTGTGGCTGGGTTTATTTGACAACACAGAAGCAAGAAATCACAACTACACTGCCGCCTACCGTAAATCACATTGGAGGAAAATCGCATAAGCAGTTACCGTAGCTTGTGAAGAGGACGGGTACATGGGCCCAGGAGACGGGCAGGAAGTAAGGCCCTGATGGTGTAATTGTGCGTCCTGTGCTCTCATTCAGTAAAAGTTAACCAACAGTATGTATACATTGTATACTGCTATTTTATGTCGATGTTCGGTAAAACGTACTTCTCTGGCCACCTGTCCATTTTTGTTGAAACCAGAGTGGCTCTACTACATAACATTAGATCTACTACTTACATCGTAGATCAAATTTGAAGAAACTACAAGGGTACATATAATTTCTTCTTATAATGGCTCCATTGTCAGACTTGATATATGGATATACCCGGACCTGCATCATTTTAGACTGTTTTGGTAAGTAATCATTAACATGAATTGCATGACTCTAAAAACTGGATCTTTTTGTTTTAGTATGGAATATCTATCACGCTAAACAATGTATTTTATCATTAGCATATACATTATTTGCCTACCTACAAAATTTTATCTAATCCTTTTCGTGTCCGTATTCGGTCCGGTTTCAAAGCAGTGTGTAGGCTCTGTTGTACCGGCCCACCAGTCTAGAAGGTTCGAGCGCGCGCCGGTAGTAGCCATCATGGCGCGTGTCAACTTTTATTGAATCCAATCTGCGGCAACAATGCATTTAGTTCATTTAGCTGTTATTTTTAGTTACAGTTCAAGCAGTTAGAGTAGGCTAAAGTTGTCATGCATTTCTTACTAAACTGAGTAGTCATAACATGGAACAGACTCCTGAAAATTTTATGAAGGCAAGACACGACAAATTCTTCGAATCTGACGACATCTCGCCACTGCTACCGCGCCGAGTTTTGTGGTTTCGATCCCCACCTGGGACAAAACTTTATGTGATCCACAAATGGTTGTCCCGAGTCTGGTTGTCCTTTGAGTCCGTTGTCTGAATATTTGTTTTTTGTCCCCCGCGACACAGGAATTATTCCTAGTGTGGAATTGCGGGAGAAAATAAAGAGAAAAGAGTAAGAGACACGTCAGTTTACCAAGCTGCTAATGTATTTATCAATATTATAATAAGATAGTTCTTCTACCTAAGCTTCAAGAATAGCTAATAAGATGCTATTATACTAAATATCGGTAATAATTTATAATAATTATTGTTTTTGTTACATTTTTATTGTTGCGATAATGGTGTATTTATCCTATTGTTTACTATTCCGGTTCGATTGGACCTTTAATGGTTTTTTCTTGTAGTAGTAGCACGGAGTCTGGATATGTGCTCAGTAGGCGGCTAGGCGTTGATAGGAGCCTCGTATTATATGGAAGCTAGCAGGTACTATAACTGCCATTATGTGAGTGGGATAACGGCGTGAGACTATGTACATATGTATTCAATTCTCAGAATCATGCTCAAAGTCTGGCACAATACTCGGTTAACAGCAATAGGCCCCCGCTCGCTATTACGTGGCATAAACAGTAGCCATGACAAATATTAATTATTATAGGTCGAGGTCCATAAGGCCATCATATGATTTGTCATGTAATACATATTATATTTGCAATACTAGTAGCTCAGTGGGGAGACCAACTGCAATGCAGAGGGTCTCGGGATCGAACCCACGTCACGCACCTTTGACTTTCGATAGTTATATCACTTTTTGAAATTATGTGCGTATTGATTGACAATTATCGCCTGCTCCGTGCCTCGGAGAGCACGTTAACCCGTCGGTCCCGGCTGCCATGAACATCTATGGCAGTCGTTATTGGGAAGTCAGTGCCCTATAATATCCTGACACTGGTCTAGCCTTAGGATATCGTTAGCCTTCGGGTTGCGGAGGTCAGATGGCAGTCGCTCCGTGTAAAAACTGATATCCAGTCAAATCCGGTTAGACTAGAAAGTCGATCCCAAGTGACTTGGGATTAATAAAGGCTAGGGGGAAGAAAACTAGTCGAACATTACACTTTTTTCTAAACCTCACTGGTTAAACATACATAGTTTTAGCAAGTCAACTAGTACATTTCAATCTTCCCTCCTCCCTTTCATCCTATCTATTAATATTCAATACAGAAATCGAAAGTTCCAGCGTCAATCCAGTAGAATCTGGGCCACAAAGTGAACTCGCATTGTGCCCGTGGGAAGTCACCATTATAACACTGGACTAATAGGGATGTGGCATGTGGATGCTCCTTTGTATGCATCGTATGATGCGGGCGACGGACGCGTCGCCAGATCATCTGTGTCAATAAATATTACTATCAACGATGAATGCTTTGCTCAGTGTCATTTAAATCGTACCGTAATGTCGTAATGGTTGTTTATGTTATGAACCACGTAATATTATGACAAAATTAAGCATGGCTATTAGGTACTTAGTATAATGTTAATTGCTGCCAGAAAAGTTTCAGGATACCCATCATTTGAAATTGTGCACAATTCTCGTTTTATATAAATTTATTAAATTAATGCATATTACCAATAATCGTTATTTACTTATACAGGGTGTTTCTTACTATAGTGAAAACCTCTCAGAGGGTGATTATACTTGTTATTATGAACAACTTTTGTTCTGGGACATTGTTTTGTTATATACTTGTTGGGACATTGAAATCGCGAAAAAAATCAGCTCTTTCATACATTTTGTCGAGGTCAAAGGTTCATTTTTTCGCGATTTCGGCAATGTCCTAGAACAAAAGTTGTTCATAACAACAAGTATATTCACCCCCTCAGAGGTTTTCGCTATACTACGAAACGCCCAGTATAGGTATGTTTGCTAACTAGTACATTTTCCGATTTTGATATTTTCAGGTGTTCTGAAAGAGCCATTTGGATTTGCTGTTTACTCAGTGCTTATCCTTATTTTAGTGATGCTAATCATTATCTGTATATTTTGTCTTTTGCAATTACATCCATCTAAGTGATCCCAATCTTGTCCGCATTAGTAAGCCGGGATGTATGATTTTAATATAAGTATTAAAGAATAACGTCATGCCAAAAAAAGTTTTGTATGTTATTAGCACAACTACTTATCGCTTTAATTATTAAACTTTCACTACCAAAAGTTTTTGACAGTCAGACGAATGGATTGATAAGGGCAGTTGGGAGTTGTTATTAAAGTAAGATAATAAACAGGTAGTGCCAAGAATAAATTGATAATATTGGAATTACTTTTTGATTACTAGGTTGATGCTGGCACAAATTTGGTTTGGACAGTGTTATTGGGTATTTTTGTGGAGTGAAATCTTCAGGGGAATAAAATATAGGTAGTCTGGAACTGGCCGTGGTAGAAAAATATAAGTACGCGCTCTATGTGGGATCTAGGTATACGGCTATAGTGGGAAGGACACCTTTGCTTTGAATTACAGCAATATACATGTGTATTGCTATATACTTATATGCTGACGTCACATCTAAATTTGTGATTTTAGGACACCAATTTGATTAATGATTTGAAACATCATTTCTTTAATTATATCAAACATTACAAAATCATTGATCTGTTGATAAAAATACAAAATATTTTGCCGACATGTCATTAGTATCACACAAATCATTAAATAATCATTAAAATTGCCGTGTAACCCGCATTCCAAATTAATCTGGAGTGATTCTAGAAACGGAAAGGTACGGAGAGGCATTGAAAACAGTTTTAGGTCACATACATTTTGATAATAAGTGAACCTATACTTAATTTATAAATTAGATATTTATTATGCCTGTTTTTTATGATTATACGGCTAAATACTTTTGATGTAATTTCTTATAGACATAGATTATTTAAAGCATCCACTATACGATGTAATATCGGAGGAAGTTATGTAGCAAATACAAAAAAAAAAACATTGTTTTTGATCTATCTCTTAGTGTTAGACAAGGGTAATGCTTATCAGTGACACTTTTGGATTAAAACGTATTCATACAAATATCCGAATCGTTCAAGACACATTCTTGATGAATAGTATATAGGAGCACTAACTGCAAATGAGTATTAACTACCATCTGTGCTGATACCAAAGCGATCTAGTTGAAAACCAGCGTCAGTCTTTCTTAGCCTGGCATATGCTGAACTATGTCCCATTTGGCAACATTTATTTATTGTATATTATATTTAACCTGCTTTTCTTTCTTTCTTCTTAACTGTAATTTATAATTTACTTCGACTGTATGGAGTATTCGTGTCATTAGTCGATCGTTAATTGCGAAATAAATATATGCTTAAAATTTCCGAATGGAATATTAGACTACAATTTCACATACCTCACATGTTTTAAGCCCAATACTTAACAGATTCGGGCATCAAATACGAGACCTCATGATCAGCCGAAAACATAAACGCAATCTCATGTCATGGGATCCAGATTAAACCCATACTTTCAAACTTATAATTTTTCAAAATACCATAACCTGTTAAACATAGTTACTTTTAAAACAAATGTAAAATTAATTACACATACAGCTGATTATGTCATGTCAGATAGTTGATAGATTGCTTCATGTCAAATAATCTTTGCGTACAAGACATGCCTTCAGGGCACTCTCAGGTATGTGCGTCGACATGCATAAGTACTGATAGTTTTTAGCTAGCCTCTTTGAGGACATTAAGGCCGCCCGCACATTGAGCCATTAGTCGCGGCCACTAGACGCGACCACAAGCTGCGGACAAGTTTTTCCAAACATTTTGTATAATATCGGCGCAAACCGAATGTTAGATGGCCGCCGCTCGAGCCACAAGCTGCGGGAGTCGCCCGAGCTCGCTATTTGTGGCCGCGTTTTGTCGCTCGCATCGCGCGCATACTCGGCCACAGCAGCCGGCTTCTTTTCGGCGCCCGTGTTTCCAGCAACACAGATCAGTCTTGCTGCATGCACGCAACCGAATGCGCGTCACGATGTCAGCGGGTTTCAATGTAGATGTTTTTAGTCAAAAGTTTTTAGCCATAAATAGCGGCTAAGTGGCGGTGACTGGTTGCCGCCACTAAGCTACTAGCGGTAGCGATTGGTGGCTGTATCTAGTAGCTTGACTGAGCCACAAGTGGTCGGGTTTTGTGGCCGCGACTAGTGGCTCAATGTGCGGGAGCTCTAAGCGCTTCCTACCTTTTGTTGATCGCCGTTATGTCAGCAGATTATAGCTTGTTAATAAGCCGATGAAATTCTGGTTAACTTTGTTTATTTGTTCATTCTTTCTTAACGTGATAGAGCATAGAAAAGTCATGGTTTTAAACGAGGAGAGCTGAAGGAACGGTTAATAAATATGATCCAGTTTTCTTCCCGGGCTAAGCTATAATGTTGATCATGAAGAAATCATAATATTCTCTTACGTTTTCGCGAATGTTATACATTGAAATTTAATTACTTTATACGAATTTTACGCCATAAAATCCGTAGTTATAAAGTAATTTAATTTCAATAAATATATGTTTCGTATATCCTTGTTAAGTCTGCGCCGAGCGAAATGTGCCAATACCATAACAATTAATGTGTTGACAATTACTTCGTGTAATATATAATTAATATTTTCGCCTACAAAATTACGTAAATTTGCACGAAAAATGCAAAAATGTAAGCTCGTGCTACGTGATTTTTAGATTATAACAGTAGAAATCTATCCTATTTTACAGTGTAAACGAAACATAAATAGTTATATTACAATTTGTCCGTCCCCAATATTTAAGTTGGTTGACAATAAAGATACATATTTATCAAAAAAGCATTTCAAATCCTCCATAGAATTTTACTATGGCGGCGTGGCGGCCCGCTGCGCCGTTTTGAATATCAGCTCTGTCAGTCAGTCCAACCGCTTCTTACGCTCGGCGCAGTCATATGTAGCAAATAAATAAATCTGAATTTAAAATCGATGTCACACTTGGCCTTAAACCGGCTGTCTAATTCGCTGTACCAACATAAGGATGACACTTATTCACTCACTACACAAGATTTGACTAATGTAAATATGAGAAAAGCACGTACACACTCCTATCGATTAGCATAATTAGTAACCATTACCAAAGAGGCTACAGCTTAATCGCTTACGTGACTTTCTACACGTTTTTGAGAGTTCAAGCAGTTTTGGGCATAAAAGATTCCTTGGGTTACGAATAAAAAAATATAACATAGTGCAAACCTTTTTTTAATACATTTATTAGCTATACTGGTGTATTTGTGTAACACAGACAAAAGCACCCCGTCTCGATATAACTACCCGTCAAACAAAAATAATAATATACACTGTTCAACATGTGGTGGGATGGCTGTGACTGCTGTGAAGCATGTTGAAATCGATCAATCGAATAATTTATTCTTTAGAGTCAAAGGTGTTCCGAAATGTAATCAATTTTGTTAATTGATCTAAGTCCATACCCTTGCAATAGTAGCTATTAATTTTATCCATACCTATACTCGTACGATTCGAAAATCACTCTTTCGATACTTAATTTATTCAGATATTAATACTAAACCGATTCTGAATTGAAACGGGCTTAAATGCCGAGTCGTGTACCAGAATCAGCAGTAACCATAAATCAGTAATAAGCTTGTGACACTTGACCAACAACTAGACAAAAATATACTTGGTGTTTAGCACACGAGCAGAAAATCAATTATACTAAATATAATTTAGAAAATGCAGGCAGCATTATTTACCATACGTTGCCATACGTTCCTCTAAATATAACACGCTAAAATATTAGGCTATACAAACATTTAACCATCATACACATCAATCAACATTTGAAGCAACAATTTGTGGAACACACGATATTTTTTTGCTTGGTGAAAGAATCAAGCTAACCCCTCTTCATTTGGCAGCATGGCATGCATATCGATTACTCAACCTCTTTGCCATTTGTGAAATAAACACACACAGTTCCTTGCATTATGAGATCTTTGCAAACATTGAAATAATTACCAGGGTACCTAAAAAGTCGTACGAAAATCGCACAATAGTGGTGGCTATACTAAACTTATAACGTTTTTGTGGATACTAACCTCATGAATATTCACAAAGAGATTAACATTATTTCATTGCAGTATTTTTATATATCTAAATTATATATTTCTAATATAATTGATACTAAGTTGAATTTGTATTTATATCTGTTTAATATATTTTCTTTGCTAAATCGCTGAATTGGTTTTGACGACACGGGTAACAGTTAGTACAGTACTTTAAAAAGGAACACATTTTATACTAAATTAACAAATGTGAATATAATATCAGCGGTCAACGTCAGTCCTTTTTAGGCCTCTCCCGCTCTGTGAATAATTTACAAACAACCGAACAACGGACACAAATAACACACATATTCATAACAACTATTCATGGATCACACAGATTGTTGTCCCGAGTGTCAAACCTACAACATTTGATGCTGTAGCAGATGTCAGGCGACCATTTACATCGTGCAGTCAGTATATTATGAAGAAGTGTTTATTTACAAACAATGATGATCGTAAAAGTGGTATTGTGATGCGAGTGCTGTGGTGGGGGGAGGGGACGACGACGACCTTATCGTGAGGACGCTTCGCATGCGCGTGCGCATCGTTGCGCCACCATCGCGCCGCGCCGGCCCTTGGCTGCACCCACCGCTCCTATTGCGTGGCTTTCATTGACCATTATGTGAGCTGCGTTAGAATTGACTTAGAAGCCGCTACAAGATATCGATTTAACAGCATTGACATCTTCTTAAAGACCATATTACAATTTCGCAAGCATCTATATCCTTCTACAGCTTATAGACAATAAACTGTAATCTTCTAAATATTTAAAATACGTTTTAATTTCCAAATTTGCATTTATCAATATGCAGTTTAATTGTACTATATATTTTTATTTGACTTAATTACTCATTGAGCAACAATTTTAATCTATAAGTATTGTGCACCTAAGTATAAGTGGCAAATTCACTTTAGTATGTACTATCGACTTGAGCGACGGTTGTCCACTCCTAAGGTTAAAATCGCATAGCAGGCCAACACTTGTTTGAGTATTTTTACAAAGGTTTTTTTTAAGGGCGGAGTCACTTAAAGTCAACATGAGTAAGCGAAAATTTTTCTGAAATGGTTAAACTTCGCTCAAGTCGATAGTACATACATATGTATGTAAGTTTTATATCAAGTCATCTTGGAATGTATTGGTGAATACGCTGTTTGAATGCCATAAATAAATAATAATAATTTACTTTACACAAAAAGTTCTTACAAAAATCATCACATTGTAATAAAGATCATAGAAAATATATAAAAACAATAAAAATATATTTGTGATATTTTGGCTGATAATTAAAAATTAGTAGATGCCACGCAGAGGTCCCGAGTTCAATCTCAAGGCATATTAAATTGCTAATTATCGGTTGTTTTAACAGTGTAGAAAGACATCGTGAGGAAAACTAATAAAATATGTACATAAAGTCCGCTAACTTGCTAATCATGGTTTACTATGGTCTGATTCTTGACCTCCACACACTGAGAAGACACCATCGATACACGCCACGTGATTGTTTCATTTTGCTCTTTTAGTGAGTAGTAATCTTTAATCTAGTCTTAGTTATATTGTGCTGTAGGATAATTAATATTCTTATTAATAATGCATTGTCTAGCAATTAGCATCTAATTGTACCCACGATTCGTTTATTTTCCAGCGTTCATGAAATCAACAAATATGTTTAGTAGCTAAAAGCGTGATTTGAAAATACTGTTTAAATAAATATTTAAATAATGTTACAACAATACATTTATTTTGTGTTTAAAGCAAACATTTAATATTATAAAGAAGTAAAACTCAATTACTTATGGATATATATCTGACCTGCATGTAGTTCATGCGAGTAGCTATGCGTGTAGCCTTTATGTAATGTATATACAGGGTGTCTGGTAATTAATGGATAACCTTGAAATGTCTTATAGTAGAACTGAAGGCCGTTCAGAAAAAATTATGAATAATAAAATATATATATATTAAAAAGTGCAAGCTTTATTAGCATATCATACTTTTGACCGTCTATCTATTAGCATAATTAGTGTTTAATAATAAAAGAACAAAAAACCGATGGATTTCATTCATTTATGGTCGTAGTATATAAGAAAGTTATACATGGTAATTAAAAAAACAAACACATATCTCAGGTAGTAGTTAGGATAGATTTTTTTTCATATTTTTTTCTGAACGGCCATCAGTTCCACTATAAGACATTTCCAGGTTATCCATTAATTACCGGACAGCCTGTATGTACAAGGAATATTGAACTACGCGGCTATCCAGCGCGTTGACTTATAGCTGGCCAGCAGAATTTACATACATACATACTTATACGAAAATATTCTCACGCATTTTTCTTTTTTTAAAGCTTGTAACTGTATACTGTATATAATACACTTATATAGCGAAGAATTTTAATAACCCTTTATCTCATTTAGTTTTAAAACTGGAAATCCACAGTAGGCATCTTTGACATTGAATTATGGCTAAGTAGTCGTTTCGCATGAATTTGTTTGCACATATCGTGCGTATAGACACTTTTCAAAAATTTTTTTTTTTTTTGTAGTGTCGCACACCTGGAATATATTTTCGTGCGAATCGTTCCATCTGAAAATGCAGGTGTCCATTCGCACGTTTTCTTTTTATGCTAATAAAAGTAGAAGTATTGTACATTCGCACACGAAGGTGATAGTTTTAAAAAAACATATCCGTATATAGTAGTTTAATTTCAATGAATAACATTCGCGTAAATAGAAGACAATATTATGTAAAACAAGGTACCTAAACCAATAAAATCAAAAAATATATATATTTTTTTAAAACTAACTTCTTACAAAACAGTGCTTAAAATACATTACATATTACTTATATGCACTTGAAAGTAGTGTGTGCACGACTGTATTATGATATTTTTCTTATTAATATACAAAACGTGCGAAACGACACTTGCGTTTTCAGACGGAAACGATTCGCACGAAAATATATTCCAGGTGTGCGAAACGAAAACAAAAGTAATTTTATTTTATAAAAGTGTCTTTTTGCACGATATTGCGAACAAATTCGTGCGAAACGACTACTAAGCCTGAATTATTAAACAACGCATTTGTATTTTATTATCATATTTAGTAATCCATAAACCTTTTATTTGACGTAATAATAAAGGGTTAGGGAAAGGTTGTTGTTGATATAATAATTGCCAAACTCGTTTCGTCAGTACCTATCTTTGGTCATTGGTATTATTCGGCGTTAGTCTTAGTTCTTTTTTATTTAGTTGAAATGTATTCCTATATTTTTTTTCTAACTTCTGTATACATTTTTTTAGTTCATATGTCACCCCGTTTTAGCGTATTAAGAACCAGGTCTAGAACATACCAACATAGACATCTTTTCGGTGTTATATGCTTGACATTATTCTCACGCCTATACCATGTTACACCCACACTAGCCCCCGCTATAGTTTTAGGTCCGACGTAATAGGTGTCGAGCCTATTGATTCAATAGGACACAGTTCCAACCTCTACTGAGAATTCCTAAGAGAACATCTCAATAATATCATGCCCGTCCTGGCAATCGAATCTAATGAACTCAACCGTCTTGTTCACATCCGTCTGCTGGGCCATCGAGGCTGTCTGAAACTACATTAAAAAGTATAATGTACGACAATACAAACAGAGTAGGTTGGCCGTGACCTTGGCATTCTGATGTTTATGAGCGGTTATTATCATTTATGATCAGATGGGCACCAGGTCTTATGACACCATTTGTAGCGCGAGAAGTAATGATATATTTATTAAAAAATATCGTATTCCTGTAGTCGTAACTAAAGTATTATAAATAATTTCCGCCCGCATAAATCCCACAGTAACAATTTAGGATCTCGGTTTTAATCCAGCACCTAGTATATAAAATATCCAATTTAGGTTACCTGTGCACTAAGTTCCATTCAAATTAGTTAATTTGTTTATGCGTGACTAGTTTTCCCCGCGGTTTCACCCGCGGGGAAAACTATATATAATATATAGTGGGATAAAAAGTATATATGTGAATCCAGGTCTCCAGCTATCTACATACTAAGTTTCATCGCAATCGGTCTAGTAGTTTTTGCGTGAAAGAGAAACAAACATACATACATATATTCATCCCCACAAATTTTCGCATTTATAATATTAGTAGGATTGCGTCGAAACATTTTCATATAATATATGTACTTTCACATTTATAATATTAGTAGGTAATGTTCAGATGTTGTTATTAACAATACATAAACATGCTTAGAAGTGACTCTACGACGCAGCGGGGTTAAATACCAATAGAATAAAAACTTCTTGCTAAATTAAGACTATTATCATTTGTGATTAATCGGTATCAGTATTATTAATATTTATAGCTACATATGCATATGTATATTTAAATATGTTTTTGTGTCTATTTGTAAATCGCCATCCCAATAACAATCTGCTCTGGTATTGACGTCAAACTTTACTGGTCGCACCGGTTAGACGGTTTATGGCTACAAAACAAAGAAAACTGTGGAATTCTCGAACTATTCCGACCTTAAATAAAACGCTTGAAAGGTAAAGTGTACGACTATAAATAATGTTAATTGTTTGTTTTGGTTACAGCCTAAGTTTAGGTCTACGTGGTGAGTGAATTCTGACGCACATTGTTGAACAAAAGAGCGCGCGTTTAAAGAAGACTTAAAAATAAATGGCTGTTAACCGCTCATTCAATCAGCAACCTGTGTTCTTACAAGGATTTCAAAAGTTTCAAACTATCTCTCTGTATCATAACTTTATCAAAATTAACTTAGACTTCAGAATATTAGCCTTAAAAGCAGACGGACGAAGTTTCTGACGCGTGTGCTATAGTTCAAACTAACATTATTTTCCATATTATTTCTGCTCATGGTCATCTTCATTCTATGTATAATTATATGTTCTGGTAGAGGAGGTGGGGTCTTTCAGTCTTAATTCGTAAGTCGACATTCGGACGCCGGAGTCAGTACTCTATGTTTGTTTGTTCTATATGTATAGATATAGTTATATTGACTCATTAACATTTTTCAGTTTTAGGCCTAGAATAATTACTATTGCAACAGATTGCAAAATGCCAGTAGTCTTTTCAGGTCTAACTAAGGAAATTTGTAGATACTGCAGTGTCTATTTATTCCTTACCAGACTCTCAATATTATGAGAGTGTAATAATAATAAGTATAACAAATGAAATACTACCGATTACCTACTACTGATGATGTAGTATTTTACTATTACTGGTTTGTATTGTTCGCAATCTGTATCCGTCAGGAGATTATGGCGATCAGACTATTATTTAACGCCTGCGCAGTTTTTTAGTAATAACATAGCTATCGAGCTACCGGCTGATGGTAATCAGCTCCAATAGCCGATAGGACTGTATTAGGAGTATTTACTTTGTGAACTCAGTGGGGAGACCAACAGACTGCAATGCAGAGGGTCTTGGGTTCGAACCCACGTCGCGCACCTCTGACTTTCGAAAGTTATATGACTTTTCGAAATTATGTGCGTATTGATTGACAATAATCGCCTGCTCCGTGCCCCGGCGAGCACGTTAAGCCGTCATATCCTAACACTGGTCTAGCCTTAGGGTATTGTTAGCCTTCGGGTTGCGAAGGTCAGGTGGCAGCCGCTCCGTGTAAAAACTGATATCCAGTCAAGCCGGTTAAACTAGAAAAGCCGTCCCCAAGTAACTTGGATATAATAAAGGCTAGGGAGAAGAAGACTTTGTGAAACAGGTGCATAGCAATGTGCTGCCAGTGCAAGGAACAACGATCAATGGTCTTCCTGCTGGCGGTTACTGCAAGCGAATACGCTCCAAGCGAATACGGTTCAAATAAATACGCTCCAAGCGAATACGCGTCAGGCAAATACAAGCGAATACGCTCAGGCCAGCAAGGGTTCTCATAACGCCCGTAGCGTATTCGCTTAGCATATCTATCGTGGGCCTTAGGGTATAAATGAACCTGTTTCTGCGACTGTTACTTTAGTTCGTTCAAATTCATCGTGCGTTTATTTACATATTCAGGTCACACCGTATCACTATGAATGTCATGGTTACTACTACGAAATACCTGTGAAGTTCCATTTATAGACGCCACGTTCAAGTAAAAGAAGGGGCTAGAGGCTACAAGAAGGACGTTGGCAACTTCACGGTCAACACGCATTTTAGATTAAACTTTACATAATTAAAGTTCATAAAACTTCACGTTTTCTAGGAGAATGAGGCATCAAAACTAACACTCTAATTATTAAACCCTTACTGCCGGTAGATTACTACTTACAATAAAAAATATTAAGGACAAAGTGTGTAAATAGTATGATAATTAGCAATTAATAGCCATGCCGAGTATTATGGGTTCGAATCTCACACGGGACAATTATTTGTGTGATCCACAATAAATTGTTCAGAGTCTGTATTAACTTTGTGTCCGTTGATTGTATTTTTGTAAAGATCTTCCTGACTAAGCTTTGTCACTAATAACGAGAAAGCAGTCTTTTAAAAGAAAGAAACAGTTTTGGTAACGAAATGTAGTTGTTCTAAAGGTGAATATCGACAAAGCTCACAGTATTGTGTATCGATATAAAATAGAGTTGTTACAGAGTTGTCTTCGTTGTAGAAATTACATAACCGAGCAGCCATTTAAATTGCAAGTTAGATTATTACTTTTTAAACATAATAATATCGACATAACAGAAAAATCTAGATACAAGCAGTTCAGATATTTAACATTTACATTCCATATTATTAATTTAGTAACAACATATTATTCTTTTGCATTTTGAACTACAAACGAAAATGGTTTAACCACATTATTATGCATGCATAACACCAAAAACTAGTTTTATACGGTATTCATTAAAATAATTAAATGTACCAACAAGAAACAAAAATAATAACGTGAAGCGTTTGAAAATAAACTGAGCGTTGAGAATTTTCGAGAGTCGTGCTAACCATTTATCTAATATTGACTATTATTACAGCTCGCATCAGTGTCTCAATTTAAATCAAAGAGACGAAGTTAATAATCAGTATTCACGTGAACGGTTCCTGACGGTAAATACACAAACGTGTGTACCACATTATGTGCTATTTACTTACCTACATATTTGTTCTGTCATATCCTAGTATTATATGTAATTAAAAAGAAAATATTAGAGGTATTTATATGAGGTACACTATAGTGGTATTGTCTTTCATCCATTTGGAATGTCGCAATTAAATTAACTTGTCCTGTGATTTCTCGATAAGCAGGATTTGCAGAGCTTTTATAGAAATCGATAAAAGTTAAGCAAAGTCAGCGATAGCCTAGTAAAACACCGTTGGTTGTTATTCTATTTACGCACATGCGTAAATAGTTAATTGTCGTGAGAAAACCCGTATGTCTAAGAATTCTCCATGATGTTTACGAAGATTCCCAACCTGCACAGGGCCAGCCTAGTTGACTATGGTCTAACCGTTTATAGAAGAAACTGAGAAAAGGACGTGCAGCTTATATTTGGGGCATATATTATTATTATAGAAGTACCTACTCTGCAGTCAGTGATTAGAGCAACATCGCCATGTCTTACATTATGTATATATAGTCTTACGTCCATATCCCCAAAGCGATTAGGCAGACGTGCATTTCGCGAGCTATTTAAAGGTAAGGACAAGCCGTCGACAAGGTACACTTTCGGACTTCGCGCTTCCACCAAGAATTTGTCAAGAAAAACCAATAACCCTGCACGAGCTAGGAATGCAACCACTGTACTATATGCGTAGAAAAGAGGTAAAGCTGTACATTCGCTTGCAATGCGCTCTTAGAGATGGTGATTAAACCCCACTGCTAGTTTTAAAGGTATAGCCTTTCGGACTAACAGTGTAGCAACTGCATCTTTGTTGCGGCGCAAGCGACTTGCATGTGTTACCTTTGGCAATGTAAGTGCGTCTATTCACCAGGTTCTATGTATATTTGCCATCTTAACAGTAAAATACCACACTTGTAATGTATTACGCGTTATGAAATCATCTGCAACTATGAATAGGTAGTGTAGTATAATTTTGCATGACGTAATATTGCTCGGAATGTTGTAATATATTTTCGGTTATTAATGTATGAATAGGGCATTAACTAAATTATTGCTGGAAGGGATATGATAAATAATTGTGACGGATACAAGGATTTTATACATTTTTATAGTTGATGAGTTATCCTTATTTTGGTTCCAATTCAAGTGACTAGTATAAATTGTAATCATTGTTCCAACTCGAGTAATCCGGCTGTGGACATATCCCCATTCTGCATAAGAACCTTGTATTTTGTTCCTGCGGTGGGTTGCCAGGGTTAAAGGAAAAAGCACACTGTGCTATTATTTTTTTTTAAACTCATCTCCCGCTCTTGAAGTAATTCCTGTGTCGCGGTGGACTTTACAAACATTTAAACAACGGACACTAAGAACACGCAGACTCGGAAAAACCATTTGTGGATCACACAAACTTTTGTCTCGTGTGAGATTCAAACCGACAACACTACACCATCCGTACAGTTAAAGCACCCATTCCTTTTTATAAATAATACATCTGGTGTTGCAAGCGTATAATTATAGGTTACGTTACCCCTAAACATCAGTCATATGCTTGCTATGCTATGCTAAAAAATTATCAACATTTATGAATTGTCAAAAAACTGTAATGGACTTTACCAACGATTTATCAGTAGGCTGACCATTACAATTAATATGTGCGTTTCTTTTGTATTGTTATCTTTTAACCCCTTGTGTGACAAACAGACTGTTTGCTTTTGCATAGTCTGATAGTATTAATTACTGATTCATGTGTAATTATTCTCAGTTTGATTTCCCCTATAAATGTGTAAATACATAATAATAAGTGTGATTATCTATAAAGAATGTGTAGTTGTGTATAAGAACTTGTCTTGTAAATTGTTTATTTAAGTTTCACTGTAACAATAGCAGATAAACTTAAATAAAAATTAAATCATTAAACCAGCATTCTTTTGACATTGTCGCCATGACACTGACCGTTAGGCCTCCATTACTTACAATGAACTAAGTACCTATTTGTAAAGTTCCAAAATATTTGTCACGCAAAGTTCTTTTAAACAAATATATACATACGAGTCTATTTTATTCCTTATTTGTCAGCGCAGATAATAAAAACGTACACATGACGAATATTAACAACGATTAAGTAGCTGGGTTGACATTCAAATATTAATGTTTGCTAAAATTCGTACGCGCTGCACATATACATACATTATTTAAACAGAATAGGTGGATTCTACTATCATATGTAGGTACTCAGAAGGTTAAATAAAACAGGAGTATTGTATACAGACTATGCTCTAGCTATTATAAACTAAAACTTTTGTTGGCTGATAATATTATATCTCATTATAATACATATATGATACAAAAGACGCCTAGACTTTATACAACTAACTGTTAAAATAAAAGACGGTAATAATATTCTTCTAACATATAGTTTAATGAGCCATATAAATCTGTCGCAGTCTAACCGAGAACCCTGAATCCCGAGAGACCTTCTACTATAGAACATCGTAGTCAGAAATCCTTGTGTTGACTCAGTGGCGAAAAATAGTTCTTAACTGCAGGTTCTATAGGAGGTGCAGTAGGTACAGAGCCTTCTTTAACCTGAAAATTTTTGTAGGAATACCAGACATTACTGAAATTCTATTTTGTCTGCTCGTCGACCGTGTCTCTACCACTCAATATATTAAAAATTCTTTGTAAATAGCTCCAACTAATGTTTCGTATTTATTGTGCTATTGGCGCAACGATTCTTTTTTTACAGAGCAGTGATTTATGGCCCGAGAATAGCAAATAAACATAGACGTTAGGCATCAAGTTTATCATCTTACAAAAAAATGGTAATAATATAATATTTTTGTTGACAGTATCAAGAAATACAAACAAACAACAGTAGTACTTACAAAGCTATCAAAAGTAGCGTTGAAATAACCGAAGCCAGGGCCATCATCAAGTGTGCACAAGACTACAAGAGTGGCTAAATGAGTTATTCTCAAGTAAGTAAGCTTAAAAATCAAATAAACGAGGCGAGTAAAGGAAATACTTGAGATGCGTCTACGCAGTTATCAACGGAGGTCAAAAATATTTGCTTATCGCAACCTCGACGCGTTGCGACATCTCCACATCGAGAGAAAGTAACGAGTTATCGAGTCAGGTGTCGGATAAACCGCGACGATGGCCATTGTTGCTTTTTGGTTGATATCAGGGACATGTTGAAGTGATATATTTATGATAGATATAAGAGGATTTAAACTAAATTGTAAGAATATTTAGGGTGCACAACAGAATATGATAAAACAATAAAACAACAGCTTTATACTGAACTTCAGATATGTGACTTTAAGATGGCAGTGGTTCTATACTATTTCCAAAAATAATTTTGTTGCAATTTATTTCTGTCATGATAATAAATAGCACTTATATAGTTGTAGTTGTAACAGGCTGTAAGCAGCTGTATGTGGGACCTATTGGTTAGTATTTTTTTTTTAAGTTTTGCTTTTGCTTTTAAGTTATACTAGTCTTAGTTCGTCCCTAAATTTTGTAATTTTTACCTATATGTTAACAAAGAAGAAGAGTCTACCATACTTACCTATAGATAACTACATATTTTGTAATAGAAAAGGTTAGCAAGCAGTCATGGACACTAAGTGTTACCCAACTATAAATCATAATATGCAATTTTTCTGTACGAACTTTGAGTGTTGCAGATTGGATAACACTAATGTATTATACAATGGATTGCCGTGAAATCACTCAAGAAATGCTAAATTATGTGACCAGATTTCTTTCATCATCTTTACCTACTTGAATTATTACCAGATGTTGCACTCATTCTGACTAAAATTACAAAGATCACTTACGTTAGATTTACGATGACGTACCTGTGATTACTAAACTAACAAATACCAAGCATCGTATGCAGAAAAAAGGCCAACGTCATGTGAATGACTCTAACATTGCGTAAAGTG
Organism: Catocala nupta; assembly: GCA_963675205.1. Classification (NCBI taxonomy): domain Eukaryota; kingdom Metazoa; phylum Arthropoda; class Insecta; order Lepidoptera; family Erebidae; genus Catocala; species Catocala nupta. The sequence continues at coordinate 9,409,898 of OY776080.1, forward strand.
TAGACTAAGTACAAAGTCCATTTAAATGTCAAGTGGACCGAACGACTTTGGACTTTGGAACAACTCACACTAAGATATTGCGCACTTTAACCGGTTTCATTGAACCTTACAAATAAAGTACGTAGAGGAAAAATATTCACTGCTGTTGGTCCAGTTTTGAATGGAAACTTGTAGATAAAAAATAAACCTGTCCATCAGATTAACTTGTTGTTACTTATTTATAGTTTTCCCTAATGCGTATCTAAGCTATATTTATAATAATAACGGGTATTTTGAACTTTGCCAAATGTTGTTGTGTAATTATTGATATTGACGTCATTAAGTTCTGGAATTTACGCTTCTGTTATTCTGCTTTGGTTAAACGTTTTATAGCTGACCACAAAAAGCCAAATAAATTTAGATTTTTATAACTCTCACGGCCGTGGAACGATCCTAAGACTTGAAAATGTTTTATGCGACACCTTTGTATTTAGAGGTACCAGATTTAAACCAGCTTCGAATAGGAAAGTTTTGATCTGATTTTGAAGTTTTGAAATAGTACAAAGGATTGAAAAGTAACCTAAAGTCCTGTTTTTGCTCTGAGTGGGGCCTTTAAAGTTATTTAAAGAGATACTGAGTTGTCAGGAGAGTGACTTGTGTTCTTTTGGGATTAGTATCGTCTGATGGATAATCCGATGCTGTAAGTGGGTCACGCTGCTGCCTTAATAGATTGGCTTACTAGGTGGCAAGTATGCATTTTTGCCAATTTAAAATAATTAATACCAATGTATAATAATATATAGGGTAACTGGCTAATAGAATGCGACGACCAATGAAGTCCCTCTGCTTTCTTGTTTATCAGTATTCCTGCACGGCATAGAGTTATTAAAAGTATTTGGACTAAATTCCATTTGTATGAGAAATCTTAAAGAAAAGACGTTTAGAGCTTATTTTAAAGAAATTATTGTACAACATTTCAACTATTGACTAGTTTAATATAAATGAAAGGAACATAAGTAGATAATTTATGAAATAATAGTGTAAATGTTAAAAGTTCTGCTAAAAATTAAGAGTAAAGACACGACGACAACGTGTGCTGACAATTTCGACACTTGAGTTCAAGGCATGTATGTCCTTATATCATAATTGCGGAGCATTACAGCTCTATTTTCTTCATTAGTTATATAATTATATATTTAGTTAGTCTTTGAAGGACTTGTGTAATACACAGAACAATAGTATCATTACATTATGTTACCATTCATGTAAACACATCAATTTAGATAAATACTTGTTTCATATAAACTGTAATTTATTTTGCCCGTGACTTGCGTACAGAATTACTTATAATAAGAATTTTTACTTTACGTCAATAAATTGGCTGTGGCGGTACATAATGTTATTGTTATAATACTTATTTAAATAACTAGCTGACCCGCGCACCTTCGTCTGCTTCATATAAGATAAGGAAATTTACTCAGTTTTTGCAACATTTTACATGACTGCTACGCTCCAATTGGTCTTAGTGTGATGTTATATAGCCTATAGCCTTCCTCGATAAATGGGCTATCCAACATTAAAATAATTTTTTAATTGGAACCAGTTCCTGAGATTAGCGCGTTCAAGCAAACAAACTCTTCAGCTTTATAATTTTAAGTATAGATAAATATTCTAATAGTGTAGTCTATATCTTCATAAATTATTGGATAAGCGACTGTGTCACGGCGTAAATACATGGAATGACGTAGATTGTAAAGGTCTGAAGTGTTTTCTTCAAATACTCATATTTAAAAATACTCTTTGGTACCTATACATACATTGCCATCAGATTAAAAAATAAAGCGACATGCGTAGTTTACCTATTTCAAGTGTTATTTGACTTTACTGTAAAACGTGTATCCGTTTGATCGCATAGTGTGCTGTTTATAAAATACAAGCTGACCTGTGCAACTTGGTCTGCTTCACATAAGAGAATTTTTCCCGATCATGCAACATTTTTATTGATGCGCCGCTCCTATTGGTTGTAGCGTGATATTATATAACCTATAGCCTTCCTCGATAAATGGGCTATCCAACACTAAAATAATTTTTCAATTCGTACCACTTGTTCCTGAGATTGGCGCGTTTAACCAAACAAACAAACAAACACTCCAGCTTTATAATATTAGTATAGATTTTATTACATTTCAAAATAGCACTAAAATTATAGATTATTCGAAAACTGCAAAGATTAACAATCCGTTATAATTTTTTTTTAGAAATGCTGCCTGTCTAACGCAGGACAGAGTTTCACTTTGAGAAGTGTTCACTAAAAGTGCTTGTAAAATAGTAGGTATTAGAGAGTTATAAACTCTAAGAATTTTAATGGCTTTTAACAGACCAGATATTTTTATATGGTAAGGTAAGCGATTATGACAGTTAAACCTCCAAGGAACTTCGCCAAAATGAATGAACGCGGGTATTTCCTGGATGACGTTACATAACCAGTGATCTTCACTCGTTGCAAGGTTCCACTGCTATTGACTCGAGGGCCTTGGCATTAACTTTAGAAAAAAATAAATTACCTTTTAACTGATGTGTTTATATGGTTATATTATTATTTCCACGTAAGTGAAAGACCTTCGAAGTTCAATAGGTTTTTCGAGATCTGTGACTCATGGTAGTTATGTTGAAATTATATAATATCACACTTGTGGCTTTGTGAAAGGTCAGGTTGAGTTGTAAATAACCACATTGCACTTGTTACGTAGCTTAGGTACTTTACCATGTTCGTGCGTTTATATTTTTTTATTTGTCTTATTGCATAGAAGTAGATGTGGTCAGAACAAAACGAAACGCATAACAATGACTCTAGGTTTATCAGTGTCATTTGTCAGAATTGTAGAAAGATAAATAATTGGAGTAATGGAGAGCATTTTACATTAAATTAGTAAAGAATCATAAGTGACAGTGGTGTAACAGATATATTATAAGTATTGCCCAGTCAGAAAAATAATCTTAACCTAAGAAATAATAGTAAATCAATAGTAATAGTAGTGTAATATTTTCAAAATTTTGTAATACAGTGCTAAATAAACAACGCGATAAAATCCGTATATAGTAGTTTAATTTCAATAAGAAATAACATTAGCATCAACAATTCACGATTTGTTAAAGTTTTTGCTATATGCCACATCGGCTAGAGTATACTTTTCGTTAAAAGACTATAACTTGATCATTTGTACAAATAACCAAGACAAAATCGTGTTTAGTTTCAAAGCTGACCAGGAATCGAGGCTCCTTAAAAAGTATGCTGTGTTGTCAGAAGGGAACCAGGGGAAAAATTGCTGCATGCCTCGTCACCATTTCATGACTTCATTTTTAAAGTTCGGAATGCCGATTCCTTTCGTACCAGTCACATAAAAAATCGTTATAATATTAATTATTCGATGTGTTAGGGTTCAGGAAGAGTTTCATTATTAAGTCTTCTTGCATCTTCTGCTATTGCATATTGCTACTAAAATACCCAATAACATTTTGGTTCAGGAATTCATTCGGGGCTACAAGAAGAACGACGCAGTTAGTTATGCAAACAGCTCCACTCAAACAGCTGACATTGCGAGTAGGAAGGCGTTACGTGTAATGAGTATTTGTTTGTACGTGTTGAAGTCAAGCGCACGCGACACGGCCATCACACAAAGTGATCATAATTGCTTTAACATAATTCAAATACAAACATATGCTTTATATTTTCACAGTACCGTGTATCAAGGGCAAAGTGCGTGCTCACGATCGTAAACCGCTTACTTAAGACATGTAAACTACGTATTACGATTTGATGCTATGATTTTTTTATATTACCAAAGTGGCAAACAAGCATACGGCCCACCTGATGGTAAGTGGTCACCGTAGCCTATGGACGCCTGCAACACCAGAGGCATTACTTGCGCGATGCCGACCCTGTAAAAACCTTTTAATACCCTTGAAAGAGTTATGTTTTAAAGACTAAATCGTAGATATTTGCTTTTTTTGTACACTCACGATTTTATCTCCGAAGGGAAATTCACAGGTGTATTACACCCACACTTAACCAGCTGAGATTGTGACTCCCACGTAATAGTGGCCGAGCTTATCGCCATTTATCGGGCATAGTTCTAACCTCCGTGCTGCTACTGACAAATTTAACTCCCTCTGCGTTGCCGTAGACCTATATAACTATATTTTAAGCGTATACAATATCTCTGAAGGAGTAGGTAGATGTCTCCGTGACCATGGCTGCTGAAAAGCAACCGAAACGTCGGGGAAAGTGTAAACCTAAATATAAATAGATTTAATAGTATAAATAGTTTAATTAGTTTATAAATTAATAAAATTCAATACCTAGTAGTTGTAGTGTAATAGTTTTAAAATTATGTAATACAGTGATAAATAAACAACGCGATAAAATCCGTATATATATGTAGTAGGAAAAAAAAGTACTTAATATATTTTTCGAAAATTTTCCTTTTTATTGAAATCATTAAAAAAGAGGCATCTGCCAGTGTATTTATACAAAATATATTTTTCTTTAACAGATGCGTCTTTTTCCTTATAACGACAAAATTGTCATCTACCGACCACGTTTTCAGACTGAGAATTACCAAACAGAAACCCAACAACACTGCTTGACTCGGGATTTAATTCCATACTGTAGATGTGTAAGTTATGAGAATATGCGCTTTAGATATTACATCATAATAGGTTAATAGATTACGATCATTGTACCATACAATAAAAGAATTGCCACGGTTCGATTCCAACATATGCGAAATCACGTGTCAAACACGTAGTGTACAGATTTAAACTAGTTTAAACGACTAAGAAACATCGTATGGCCCTTGTTACAGAAAGGTGACCTCTGCCAGTATAATGATAATTGCCTTTTCCTTTCCTTCCACTGCTATAGAAAGCACAGCACGTCTTTACAATGTTATGAAAATCCTGATCATCGCGGAACGGAATACAATGTTATTGGTCTATGATATACTATAATGGGCAAAATATATTCTTGTCAGGTTGATCCCAGAGCCTTGAGACCTATCCTACATGTGTCCGTACGTCTAAAAACGTCTTTTCATGAACATCTACATATTTTGTATGTATTTAAGCCATTATTAAAGACGTATTAAGAAAATATGTCACAGTTCACTTATGATTCGATATGCTTTTATATTATAAGTTTTTATAAAAAAAAACGATACAAAAATAATATCGGTCAATATGCAATGTAAATAACACATGTTTATTTTTACAATGTAGGTGCCTAACTATATAATTGCTATCATTGCAATTTTCATAATCTGACATCGGAATCAAATACGCATTAAAAAACTTGACACAGTTCGCTAATGATTTGATAAGCGTATAAATAGATATCGCATTTTTTAAAATGGTCTTATTTTCCAATACAAGAAATTGTCAGATTGCAAGAAATAGGACGATGGCATATAAATGTAGTATTGTCTTGTCTTGATATTATATTTAGATCGTATCTTATATAATTATATTAACAATAAAACACTAGTATATTAGTATCTAAATGATTACTTCGAATAATAGGACAACATAAAAATATATTTACTCTCTTCAATGAATACATCTCAAGAATGTTTTGCATGGATAATCAAACTATTTATTAGTGGAAAATCCCGCGTAAGCAATTATTTAGCAACAGTGCTTATGAATGAAATTAACTAGATTCTTACTACCCTCTTACAGTAAACCAGCATAAAGCTTCAATGTTACAGCGTTTTACCTGATCAGTAAGAACAGAAGCAAAAAGAATTAAGTAGTACTACACACCTTCACCTTGCCAATCCTTTTTCTTTCATCCTATCTTTAATTCCTTTACCTTTGGGTCGGTAGAGTGATATCCCAATACTTCGATATCCGGGATGATGTCAAAGTGTTCTAAAAACTACGTCAACTTCTTACCGTATGGACCGATAGAAGGTAAACATGTAGCCGACCTTCGTTGTATAGAAAAAAAACATTGTGGTCATTGACACGATCGGTCCTTAATTTCATCATGTCATCCAAGTTAATATATAAATTCATTTCTTTCAATATCTATATGGATGGATACATGTACATATACCCTCGAGTGGCCACATCATGCATGGGTTACAAGATGGACATTTCCCATTGTCTGCTCTATCGGTCAACCACACCACACTCCAAACGGACGTGTGGCGCATACGAGAAAGTCATGCATCACGATCAATAAGGAAAAATATGTATGTTTATATCAAATGCTTTTATATATTTTGCACTAGATTTTGCCGGTGCCTTCGCTCGTTTGGAAACAATACATTAAAGGTACCCTATGTCCTCTGCTGTACCCCTGACAACGTGAACGAAATTTCATGATGATCAGTCAAGTATTTAGGACGTGAAATAACAAATAAACTCACATTCGCTTTTATAATATTCTAGATTTAGATTCCCGTGGCTTCGCTCACATTCATGTAGATAATGGTGCCAATTCTGTTGTCACAAAATCTCTAGAATTTAGATTAGTCCTGTCAAACGACATTTTGTATTCTGAAATCGCAAAAAGTGACAGGACTAACATAAATTTTAGAGATTTTTAGCTAAGATAAGAGAATTTTGTGACAACAGAATTGGCACCAATGTCAATAAGTTTCTATCCTTTGGGGAGTTTTTTTTTTCTGAATGTAACTTTCCCTATGTCCTTTTCTGCACCTCTGTGCCCGGTAACGTGTATGTGAAATTTCATGACGATGAGTCCAGTAGTTAAGGCGTGACAGCGAAACAAATAAACAAACTCACATTTATAATATTAGTTAGGATTGTAAGCATTGCTGTGACTCAAAGTCACAAGAAATCAATTCCAAATTTATATCTTTACACGTCATAACTTCGGTCATAACATAACTTATTCTTACATGTCACTAACTTCTAACAATGGGTTACGTCACTTGAAGTTAGAACAAGCGTTCAGAAGTAAATGGAATTCACGATTAGATAACACAGGTTTCCTGTGAACTGTGTTATGAATTCAATGTCTTTTAAAAACGACTCGATGCTGCACTTACAAAGAAAATTTTTATGTCGGTTTGCAGAACGTTATCTGCTTTTGACTTCCTGATATGATACATATTTTATCTACTGAGTCGCAGCGGCACAGCGGTGCCCGAATACAATAGATTTTTAATTATGTTTGGTATTCTAAGATAAATCTATACTAATGTTATAAAGCTGAAGAGTTTGTTTGTTTGGTCGAACGCGCTAATCTCAGGAACTACTGGTTCGATTTAAAAATTATTTTAGTGTTGGATAGCCTATTTACCGAGGAAGGTTTATAGGCTACATAACCTCTGGCTATGACCCACGGGGGCGGCGCAGTAATCATAAACGCGGTTGAAACTGCGGGCACATCTAGTATTAGATAAATATAAAATAATAATATTCTTTAAACTGTATTAGTTGCTTTTCGGCTGCGGCATGTGTAGTTCCTCATAGATTCACACCTTCTACGAGTAAATACCCGCATGGATAGGTAGAGGTGTAGTACACAGTCCTACAGTCCCACAGTATAATAGGGGGCAACCCCGTCACCGTCTACCGGCCTCTCCGTGCTGCCATTGAGAAATTATTGATAGAGTCGGACCTCAGTTTTCATATGCTGTTAACGCAGTTTTTACTAGCACTAAATAATGTAGAACTCGTTAATAACTTCCCTACATCTAGCTATGCTAACTACGTATCGAATTCTGGTAGATATAGAACTATCGTCTTGATTATACAGATCTCAATGAATATCACTTTAAGCAGCCTGCTAACTCAAAAGTGACACGATCACGAACATCTCTTGAAACGATTGTACAATTAAGAAGATAGTTAAAAGCCACGTTCAGGAGCAAAGCAGAAGTGACGTGTCGAGGACTAAATAGCTTCACGCATCAGATGACTCCCCGGCGACCTTACATCGGGTATTAATTACACGATAATTATTCTATTAACTAAAACAAAATTGAATTCTTTCATTACTCGAAAAGTCTTCTAATCCCTCCTGGCAGACGGTTGATGTCGGGAAGTTATACATGTACATAAGTATATTGTATATACTAACTAGCAATGTAAACTTAACCTGCGCGATTCTATATGTTACAGCGCCATCTAGTCGTATGTCATAACTTTTTGTCTTGTCGGTCTATGTAGAGGTCGCTGCAGCCAGGACTTTAGCATCATTGTTTTAAGCACCATCCCTGCATGCGCAAGTAGACAACGTGTTATAGAATGCTTTGTCTCGTTTTCGCACATACAATGTTTTAAGAGAGGGTTATAACTCTAGGACCATGATGGATAGACCGCAAACTTCGGTTAATGATAGGACGAGATAATAGCGTACTTTTATTTGAAGCATTGCAACCGTGTCTATGTATATTGGCTGCAGCAGGGTAACTTAAATATGAAAATAAAACGCCAAGGTGCTATTTCCAAAGCTATTTGCATATTTTTTTCATTAAATTCAAACCAGATAACAATTTACATTTTTATTATTGTTATAAATCCATTCTTAAAATAAATTTATGTTTAAAAAAAAATATAAATATATAAAGACACAATGGCCTCGTTTTTTGTCTACATATAATTATTTTTAAATGCTACATATGGATGGGTGTAAAAACCCGGGATTCAACCTCTTCGTCTTCATGTGTCATTTTTTTTTATCAGCTTTTAGCTTAGTAATGTCCCACTGCTGGGTAAAAGCCTCTCTCTTGGACTTCCAAATAACTTTGTTGGTGGATATCCCCTGACCTTATGACCTTGTGACCCTATATCTCGGATGTCTTTTGACCCACAGGGCCTATATTCAAACTCGACTGAGGGATGACCCCAAAGTGTCTGTACACCAAGTTACAAGTCAATCGGCCTAGTGGTTCCGGAGCTATGCCTGTCACTATCAAACTGTCACTAACAGACTAACCTCATCGAAGAAGACTCAGAGGTTAATCATACACGTGGGTCAAACCGCCAAATTAAAATTGTGTTATACTATCGACCACATTTATACAGTGAGTTGGCAATCCTTGCTTGGACAAACGCAAGCTAACATTTGCAATTGCATTCGAAAATATTATTATTTCGCTGCTTTATGGAGAAATAGTTTCTTGCTTAAGTATTTTTTTATATTTTTGCTCTTCAAAATGACCACACTTCCCCTGATGGTAAGCAGTCGTGTGGTCTAAGAGCAGTGGCCTCCACACCGTCCACATAGCAGCCGAGGCGATGTTGAGGTCTCTACTTTGACGGCCTGAGAAGGTGCTTTTTCACGCCACGCTTAAAGGACCCAGGATTGAAGGAAGAAGGAAACACGTGCCTTGGCAAAGAATTCCATGCCTTGATCGTTCGGCAGAGGTATGGGGACCCAAACTTGTTGGTACGCACTTTAGTCGTCTCCACCGTGTGAGGATGGCATCTGAGCCCAGCACGTGTTGTTCTGGATAGGAAAGGGGAGGGCGGGATAAGGTGGAATAACTCTTGAGAGCACTCCCCGTGGTATATTCTGTAGAAACACTACTGTATTGCTTTTATCCACTATCTACAAGTTTGGTTCAAATCGACTCATAGTAGTATAGAATATCAATCGGCAAACTTTATTCAACATTAATATGTCTATGCAGCATTTCGAATATATTATGTTCGTCTATTAGGCTGGTACAGTATTACGCTGGTGAGGCGTATAAACTTGGTACTTTACACAAATTTAATATAACAGCGCAATTGTTTAATATATTTTTTAACATTTCATTTAAGGCGTTAATTCAGAATGGATTATTAAGAAGTATATAAAAACATTAAGATATCATTACAATTAAGAATATGCGCATATTCTTTAAATTTTGTAGAATTAAAGTTAGGTTAATAATAATTTTAGTTATTGTTGTGCTGTATAATATAACTAGCTAATGAAGCTGGTCTCTCACTTCGTTGAGTAATTTTCATTTTCACATGATTTTATTGGAGTATACCCATAATGAAGATACTCCTTGTTCGGTATTAAAGGCACCGATCTTAAAGTAAGAAGGTTGTTACAAATAATTATATATAGGCAGCTAAGGCTCCTACCTGATCTTGAATAAGCTTTGTGGTATAGCGATGATGAAACCTCCTTCATGAAGGAGTTTGGAGTTCCAGAGAGACAAGCTAACGATCTTGTAATAAAGTTAATCAAAATTGAGGACAGGATTAATTATGTAAGGAAACAGGTATGACACTTTTGCTAACGTAACGTGACAATAATGTAATAATCCATGTACTCGTACGTATATATAACCAGAACGTATTTTTAACGCACATATTTACAATTAATTTGTATTCCATTCACCCAACTTTCATAAAAAAAGCAATAGCCTGTTATGTACTTCAGTTAAACGTAACTTATTATAATAACTTACCGTCATGTTCTCGATAAACAAGGTTAACGACAGTTCTGCCAAAGAATTGGGAGCCCAAGTTCATTGCTGACGTCAACTACACAAATACGTAACCGAAATACCCTTTGAATATCCAAACTAATATAATATTATAAATGCAAATGTGAGTTTGTGTGTTTGTTTGTTACGCTTTCACGCTTTTACTACTCAACCGATCATCATGGAATTTCGCAAACACGTTGTCAGGGAGACAGAAAAGGACATCATCCAGAAAAAGCACTTTGACTAACCTAACCTAGCCGAAGAAGTCGTGGGCAAAATCTAGTCTATACTAATATTATAAAAAGTGAAGATTTGATTATTTTATTGTTTTTTTGTTTGTAATGATTTAAACCGATTTTTTTTAATTATTTTACCATGCGCATGTTCTATTATCACCGAATAACAGGCAATATTTATTTTTAAAAAGTACTGTTATACCGAACCTAAACTACTTTCACGTGAGCGAAGCCGCCAGCAAAAGCTAGTTCTTTAATAAATTGAGAATCAGGTTATCGCTTATCATGTATCGTGTTTACTGAAAGTTTTGTACAAAGTGATAAGTCTGTCGCTTTTCATTTTGTGGCTATTGTTGGCAACTAAATAATCTTACTTGAAGGTATACAAAGATCGCGTGTTTATTAGTCTGATATTGAAGGATTTATAAAAAGATCTATTAACATATTGAAATCCTTAGTGATACAAGAAAAATAAGTATGTTTGTTCGTTTGTTAAAAAATATAAAGACATATTAAAATGCATTACACAATATATTGAAGGGAAGACTTCGCTGATGCCAATTATTTATTGGCTAGGAGGTTCCCAGACGTTTTTTCTAATAGACCACTTGCAAAATTTAGCTAGTTCCAGTGGACATCCTGCAGCTAGAAATTTAATCATCCGCCAAGTAAAATCGGTATATTCAGACAAAAAGTTTAAAAAAATTGATCGCATCTCTACGGCCTGACCTTTTTTTTAGAAGTAATTCTCGTTTCTTCAGCGAGTGGTATTCCTCAAATATTATCTGCCTACATTGATAGGTGAAGTCAAGCCAACATTTTAGTTCGTCACTATCGAAAGCAAATATATTTTCGTGGACGGGGCTTACGAATTGCGAACTCCCATTTTTTTGTCACGCCAACGTAGACCTCTGTCTAGTCTCCTGTGGTCACCTGGGCCACTTTGGGAACTAAGGGTCTAGTTTGAAGGAAACCTGCGTAAGGGTCATAAAACTGTTATTGCGTTTGGCCCGGTGAATAATAGTTACCCTACCTATTACTACAGATGGTGTAGTGGTTTAAATGGTCGACACGCTACTGCCATTACGCCGAGTGTTTTGAGTTCAGTCCTCATACGAGACAGACATTTGTTTGATCAACAAGTTGTTCCGAGTTTAGTTGTTCTTCGGGACCGTTGTTTAAATATTGCGAAGTCCCCCGTAACATAGAAATTATGCCTAGAGCGAGAGCTGTCCCATAATAAAAAACAATCATTTCGCTATGTGACGCAACGAACGCTTCTAGAATTGCAACCAATCATATGACCATTAGTTTAAGCTTGTTTGTCGTCTAAACTGTGAAGATAAATGGTTAAACCTATAAATAGTTGGGCTAAACCACGTATACTTAACCAGGGTTTGTGCCGCAAAGGACCTTTATGTTTCGTCCTAAAGTAAAATTAAGCATTCGTCCCAAAAATTATTTCTTATATGCCCCTAAATTTAGTAAATGTTTATTTTTAATTTAATTCTTATTTCGTCCCAAATGATGTTTATTTTCCATCCCTGTTTTTTTTGGATGGAAACTTATTGTACCGTCCGGGGAAAAATATCGTATCGACGTAATGTTGGAGCAAATGCGGAAGATTTCCAATCTACATACCTGGACATATATCACAGTAAATAGTGGTATACTTTACATGCAAAGTGCATTACATTCAAAATTGCGATTAATTGAGTACAAGGCTGGTTCAATTATTATGTATATAATTATGTGTAGAGATTAATCTCCAGTTTTTGTGATCACTTTATTAATGCGTTGCGTGTTTTAGACCTACATACATATATTATAAAATATTTTAGAATCACCAAGTTGTTTGTACCTATCCGTTGCCTTTATAATATACTAGCGACCCGCCCCAGCTTCACACGGGTGGAATAAAACCTTAACAAATTATACACTTAAACCTTCCTCATAAATCACTTTGTCTATTGGTCAAAACCGCATGAAAATCTGTGCCGTAGTTTTTGAGTTTATCGCGAACAGACAGTCGCGGCGGGGGACTTTCTTTTATAATGTGTAGTGATAGTAATAGTAAATTCTAAAAAGAGTAGGCAGAAATATACTACAGAAGAAGTGAGCTTATTGTCGTCTACCACTCGCAGTTCTGGACTTCGTACTGATAATGTCTTGACAGTAAAATCCGATAACACTTTGCCCGAACCAGGAATCGAACCCGAGACCTTAAACACAAGAGTCTTACTACCACTGAGCCATTAAGACGGTTAGCGTTTTATAATGTAACTATCTGTGCCCGCGGTTACGCCCGCGTTTATGGTTACTGCGCCCCCGTGAATTGTAGCGTGATGTTATATAGCCTAGCTTTCCTCGATAAATAGGCTATCCAACACTTAAAGAATTGTTCAATTCAAACTAGTAGTTCCTGAGATTAGCGCGTTTAAACAAACAAACTCTTCAGCTTTATACATATTAGCTGACCGGCGCTTCTTCGTCTGCTTCTACGATAAGAGAATTTTCCCCGTTTTTGCAACATTTTTATTGCTGCTTCACTCCTATTTGTCGTAGTGTGATGTTATAAAGCATATAGCCTTCCTCAATAAATGGGCTATCCAACACTAAAATAATTTTCAATTCGAACCAGTAGTATCTGAGATTATCGCTTTCAAACAAAAAAAAACAAACAAAGAAACTCTTTAGCTTTATAATATTAGTATAGGTAGTAGAGATGTAAAAAAATTATGTAACTGCATCTGCATTAGTTAAAGACTACGGTACAATAATTATACGGCAGGGTGCTATCTATCCTCACAGTCGTAATTCTACTTAGAAGTCAGAGTAACAGGATGTCAGGAATGGATTGTGTCCTGTGGCATATTGATTAGTTCTACGCATATTCTAACTGTATTAAATATCGTGATATTTAATACAGTTACTATACAAACAATACAAATTACAGATGTTGCGTGAACATCTGTAATTTATACAGATCTAGTTAGTTATAAGAATTGATACGTAATAGGTTTATCTTTTTAATAACTCGTGGCGTTACCCATTTTTTGGTTTGTTTCGCATTCGTCCCTCACGTTTCGTCCTAAACGTAGAAATACGCATTCATCCTAAACATGCCCCTAAATTAAAATAAATATTATTTTCTTAATGTATTTTCTTTTTCGTCCCAAATTATGTTCCCTTTCTGCCCTGTTTTTTTTTTTTTATTGTTATTTTTTTGTACCGTCATCCGAGAAATATTTTAAAATACCTCGTTTATCTCCTGGCAAAACTTTGGGTCTATGATTGCATGACATTACGAGCCCGACAGCGAAAAAATTAAAAATAATTTTTAACCATGTTTTGTTTTGCATATATATTAATATAATATATATTAATCATATTCACAAAAATGTAGGAACGAAAGGAAAAATTTGAAAAGAGGAGCGAATTAGGAACATTTTGGAATGTGGGACGTAATGTAGATACAAATACGGAATACACCCATTTTTTCGGTCTGGTACCACCCGCATTCCAGGTATTAAAGCTGTTGGTCCTTCGCCTGAATTCTCTCCAGTCGTGTCGGATTACCGTCCCATCGGAGCATTTGTGTTTGCGCACATACTTGCACTTTAATATCTGCTGCGCACATGGCCAGTCACCGTTAAGGTTGGCCGCCGTTACCGAAATTGGGTCTGTAGAATATTATTATTATATATGGCAGAAACTCCTAAGAAAATCTGATCTACTTCATATAAGATCCGCATAACAAACAAAATATAAGTGTTATCCATTACTACCAATAATATCGTCTAATCACTTTGTTCTCAAACAAAGTGTGTCAAGTATCGTAATACGTTTTCACTTCCATATTGGTTCCGACAAAATACAATAATACAATACAGTGCGTGTTGGTTATAGAATATGATTTATGTTTATGGATCAGCGTGGCTTTCATTCATAGACACTTTTACTGTTATCATTGTATAGGTCAATAGGTATTACATGTGCGTTGATGGGCAAGTAATATGAAAGACTTATTTTTAATATGATACATACAAATATGCATAGTAATAATATCAGGCGTGTATGTAGACTGTCCCAAGGCTGGGCACAGGCCTCTTCTCAGATTGGGAAGAATTAGGCCATAGTCTACCACACTTGCTCAGTGCAGGTTGGCAGATTTCGCATATTTTAAGAACATTATGGAGAACTCAGAGACATGCAGTTTTCCTCACGATGTTTTCCTTCACCGTTAAAGCAAGCGATAATTAATTATTTATAGTTTGAAAAGTCAGAAATGCGCACCTTAGGATCGAACTCGAGACCTCTGCGTGGCAGTCCAACGGTCGCCCACTAGGCTATCGCAGCTAACATGCATAGTATAGCGCTTACATTTTCAAAAGGGGAAGGCAGAGGTGTATCCGTCCCACCTTTTAACAGATATACTTTTGGCTACCTCGTTATAGAAAGTGAGCTTTGCCGTCTAGTGGACACTACTATAACATATTTGCTCGACCCGGTTATCAAACTCAAGACTTTATGAATAGCAGTTACATGCGTCATCTCAGCGTCACTAAGACAGTCGAGTTAGTCAGTTTAATTGATGGTATATATTAAATCATATTTTAATACGTTCGTGTTTAATAAAAACAGGTTTGTGGGTATGTTTTTCCTTATGTTTTGAATGGAAACGTTACTTTTACGTCAAGAAATAACAGAATACTTTTGTTGATTTAGAAAATTTGTATTCGATGTTATTTGTGGTTAATAGAACAAAATTGTTTAGGTTTTGCTAGACTTAGAAATGACTCCGTGGCAAGCCAGCGGTCATTGACAATTACAGCTAACTTAATCCTGGTTTCTATATTCAAGAAACGAGTCGTTTTACCTATACTCCATTTGGTTAGATAGGTACTTAACTAAAGGTAAACAATCTTGATGTGACTTTTTACACAAACACATGTTAAACAAATAAACTACTGCTTAAACTAACGGTTCAATTGATTTAGTAATCGTTATTGTTGTATTAACATCAATCTTTAGCAGCATTTCATTTTAAACTGTGTTTTAAGATAAAAAGATAAAAAAGACACATCAAGATTGTTTACCTTTAGTTAAGTACCTAGCCAAATGGAGTATAGAGACAGTTAATATTATGTATTTTTTTTATTTATTAATAAATAATGCCCGCTCTAGGAATAATACATGTATCACGGGGGCCTTTACAAACAGTAAAACAACAGACACAAAGAACACCCAAACTCGAAACAATAATTTGTGGATTACATAACATTTTATCCGAATAAAAATAATTTGTGGAACATATAACATTTTATTCGAATGAAAATCGAAAATTCACACGATATTAACAATTGTGATCAAATTCTGTGCAGTGTCAGTGATGCCACTTAATCTACTACGCCATCCGTGTTCTACATTAAACTTAGGTCACCCAGGCTACAGCCAATCCAGTTCTTTCCAGTCAGGTTTATATATCGATCGTAGTGTCATTCGGCTAACTCCCCAGGTACTGTATAGTAATGTACAACTACTTTAAGTATAAAGCGGTAATTTGGTTGT
The DNA here is from genome assembly GCA_963675205.1 of Catocala nupta. NCBI lineage: Eukaryota > Metazoa > Arthropoda > Insecta > Lepidoptera > Erebidae > Catocala > Catocala nupta. Next base: position 9,426,147 of record OY776080.1, read on the forward strand.
CTAGACGTCTGGGATTCTTTGCTTTTACGTGTAAAGTGGATTGGACATGTAGCCTATTTGTAGTTAGATATTGTTTTTGTACAAGCTAGGTATTAAGGAAGTTTAGGTCCCGGTTTAAATATGGTCACTTGTTTGGACGATAACTTGTCAACTCACACACAATGCCAACATAAAATCTGAATTATAAATATAGCAATACCGCACTCAGTTCTGTAACAGTCACGGTCCTGAGACTTACTACCATACTGAGTGTATAATTTTGTCTAGTTCTTGCGCAATGAAATTGCTTTAAGATATGGTTTTGAGGGCATAGTTTGAACATTATTGATTTTAGACATTCATCGAATCACGCCTGTTATCCGGGCGGAGAGGGGAGACAGCGTATTTTCCGTACACTTGCTACCGTACAATCCTGGCGTATTTCTCTTGCTTCATTAATTTAATAATTCATTGGTGTCAGACAATTCAATGTAAGCACGTAAAGCCGTTGGTCCTGCGCCTGATCTCTCTCCCATCATGTCGGATTACCGTCCTATCAATTCGTAAAAGTTAGGGAACAGAGACCGTACTTGTATTTGCGCATATATTTGTATACCATAATGTCCTGCTTCCGGCCAGTCTTCGTTGAGATTGGCCGCCGTAACCGAAATTTGGGACGGAATTCTGGAGGATATTATTATATAATAGTCTGGAACTGACTTATTATTGAGCTCTATTTTATTAATTCCAAAATCTAGTGGATAATGTCGGCCATTTGCAAATTCGCTTTAATAGAATTGCTTCATATTTGTCTACTTCCTATATATAGTTTAAACATAGAAATGATTTGATATTGCAGATTAAAGATTGAATCATATTCTTATTTATGGATACTTTAAATCTTATTTTCGTTGGAAGTAAGTTTGTCTGTCTGTTTGTTACGATATTATGGCTATGCCGCTGATTTTGCAGTTAGACGCATAAATATGCAAAATACAAGGGCAAATGTTAATCCATGATGTAGGAATAGCCCAGCTGGCAGAGCGACGACGACACGATTTGTTGAAGTCGCAGATTTAAGTCCTGTTTCATTTTCCTCTATTCTAAGTTACACAGAGATCGAGCTAACTTGATACATCGGGTATGACGCCGAGTGAATTAAAAAAAAACATGACCAGTGTCACGTGTAAATAAAGAGATTTGATTCTTTATATCTTATTATTTTATATATTCTATTTAGATTTCTGTGGCATCTAGCTTATTCATCAGGCATAGCTAAAAAGAAACGTTCCTATGAAGCTAGACTTTCACACTTTGAAATGGTGTCCTTGGAAAAACGTAGAAGTATCTCCGACTCTATTTTTCTATATAAAGTACTCCGTGGCAAAATAGACTGTCCCCAACTACTTTACAGATTCTCTTTTCGTGTGCCTGCTAGATATCCACGTGCCCCTATTACTCCCCTGCATCCTCCTCTACGTAGAACAGTGTTCGGTGCTAGCTCAGTAATTCCCCGCCTATGTAGACTGCTAAATAGTTACAGTGATCTTGTTGATGTGCATTCTGACTCGCTTGCTAGGTTCCGCAGAATAGTACCTGGTAATGTTTAAAATTTATTTATGGTTATGTAATCACATTCTTTTTGGTCATGTACATTTAATTTTAAAGAATATAATGTGTTTAATAATGTACTTAGTTTACTCAATATTACTATTAATTGTTTTAATTTTGCTTTGTATTTAAAGTTTGTCCCTATTGTTATTATTTATGTTTGCTGAACATTTATTGTTAAGTTGTGCATGCTGTGCTTACCTATAAAAGATTGTCACACTCGCTCAGTCTGCTAATATTAAGTTTTTTTTTAAATTGTGTATGTGTGAACAATTGTTGGTTAGCCATTAAAATAAATAAATAAATAAATATCTGACGTCGTTTGCTGACGTATTACTGAAAAGGTGTAAATTGCCAAAAAAAATTAAGTGCGTCTTTCGAAATACCTATTCAACATTATTATTTAGATATCCAATACCATTATCTATGGTATAACTATGCAAATATATTTGTGACAAAATACGGATTTCTTTGTAGATTGTAAATACCTTTATTTACAATCTACAACGAATATATCTACAAAGAAAAGGTAGTCAAAGCTTCGTAGTAAATTACATAATTAAAATATATCAATTAATTGTTCTTAAAATCTTATCAAAGACAACTGCCGCACTAGAAATAATGCCTGTAGCGCGGGGACTTTACAATCATTCAAATAACGGACATAAAGAGCAGAGTTTGCAGTCTTCTCCAGCACATTACATGTTAACTCAATGCTACCTGTTAATATAGGTAATAATAATAATAATAGTAATTTATTTCAGGTTCTTGTCCCATAAATTGTTAGTAGTACAGTGGAAACTTAACCTAGTGTGAGTATTTCAATTATATTTTATTATTGTTACATGTCACGTTTTTAATCCAAATCATGTCAACTCTGTTATATACATTGTCATACAATTTTTTAATTAATGAATTTCTGCATTTACTTAATCTTATAATAAACGAGTACGTACACTTCCTTATAATTCCATAAAAGTCGTGCACCCTGGCGTCAGCAAACATGCCTGAGTTATTCTTTATATAAACGGTAGACAATCTGCATCAAATGTTGTGTATGTTTTTACCATAGACTACGTTGCATGATTATCAAGCGATCGAGTAAAATGAGTAAAGCCCCGTTTTATAAATACATGCATGTAGTACAACATAATATGTTTTGTGACCACTGCAATATATTAACGAGGGGAAGAACCCAATTTATATCACATGATACCTATAGTCCTTGTTGGTCCTTACAACGAGACATAATGATACAAGCACTGATTTAGAATACATTTGCAAAAGCATTTATGTCTGAAGGAATGAAACCTAAAAGTCGAGGATTTAGGCCGACTGTTCGCGCTGTGAAACATATTAATTCCAAAATTCGAACTGAATATCGGTAAGTAACCTACCTCTTGATTGTTCTAAACCCGTTTATGAAGTCTTCCAAACAACGGAGAAACGACATTTCAAAAGAAAGTATGCCGAAGAAAGTTCATTGTAAGTTTCATTCGTTTGGCCTGAAATTTCGGATAGACCTATTGGACGCGAAATATCCAAATTTTTCTTACGATAAAAATATTTCCAAACTTAGTTTATTCTTGAAATTTGACGTTTGAAACTGTTTTATAACAATAAATAATTATGAATTAAATACTCATATTTATATTATATTATCAAACAAAATAAATTATATAAGACATTTATTTATTATTGTTAGGGCTTGTCCTACCACCTACAGATAGCATTTATCTATAAGATAAAATTCTCGCCATCTCTCTTCTTTAATCTAACATGAGTGAGACAGCATGCGATTTATCTTTCGGATAACTTTTACTTGTTAGTTGTAGTAGTGGCCATTAGACTTATATTCAATATATTTATTAATACAAAAGGTTTAAATATACTTATTATATTCTATTATTTTGTTTAATATTAACGAATTAATTATAATATATTCACGTGTTATTTCTTTCAAATGGAATGCATTAAATTATCCACGCGAGTATTGTATGTTAATACCAATAATTTTGTGACTGGGAAAGCTGTTAAATTACCAGCTCTTTGAACAGATCTGACAATACCTACTAATCTGTAGACATAATTGAAAGCAACTGTGCCTGGTCGCCGGTGGGCTGCTGCAGCTCAAAACGTTTGTAAACAGTCCTTATTTTAAAGCTGGTTTTAGTAACAGTCCCACTGATGGCCTGGCACTGGTTGCCTCTTAATATAAGAGGAGTTACATAGTGGCTAACTATAAGCAAGCAGACACATCATGCGCTGTCGAGAACCTCATGGATGAGCCTGAGGCATCCAGATATTGTCACGATATGTTGCACCGTTAACGAGAGCGACAACAAGCTTTAGAATACGCACATAAACCTGAAAATTTAAATTATCATGCCGCGGATTCGAACCTGAGATCTCAGAGTAGTTCAATGATCTCCCACAATCACCGTTCAATCATTACTACATATTTAAAAGCACCTATTTAATTTCTTAATTATACACATGTCAGTCCATTCAATATTCAAAATTCATATAAGTTCTTACAAAATAAAAAGAATCATCCAAATCGGTTCATAAACCAAAGAGTTCTGCTGTATACAGAATAATTGAGAACCGCCTCCTTTGTTGAAATCGGTTAAATTAATTTTAATTCAACGTTTAAAATACAGTTTATATTCTGCAAAGGAATATTCCATAGGGTGGGCGAACTGCGTGGAAAATAACCGAAACAGGATTCGAATTGGCGTCATTCAAATACCTGTTCGCGATGTAGTTTTTACAGTATATCTTTTGAAACTGGAGGCGCAAAGGTGTCAGTCACCCTGTAGTGGGATTAATAAGGACTTATGAAGATATTACAAGTATTTATTAGCTTATGTATTTCCATCTTGAAATTGGTAAACTGTATTTAAATTGATACACAATTTGCATTTTGCACAATATGCTAAATACGTGTGTTAATTATTTTATTTATGAATATTTAAATAAATTTAGCACGGTTCTGCGTAATATTGTTTTAAAAATGGAAGAATATAGAGATGTGCGTTTGTGGTTTGTTTTTTTAGACGTTTTCAAGATCTAATTATACAAGTTCATTACCTGCGGTTGAAGTACATCTAGATTAGATCTATGTAGTATATCATTAGTCCTTGTGTTTTTTGCATTGCTTATGCACTGTACATAAATATGAATAATATAACAAGGCATATATACACGCATCATATAATTATCTTTCAACCACGATCTAAGAAATGTTTTTGCTGGAACGTGCACAATAAATATCAATACGAGAATATTACGGCGGTGCAACGACAGGATTATTCCTATTTAAAAACGAAAGAAGGATTGCTAGTACTTACTTATTATTTTCTTCGCATACATGTTTGTCCAAAAAACATTGAGTAATCTATAAAATCAGAATACAGGCTACGCATCGGTTGCCGTGCTTACGTTTCTCTGGTATTAAGCGTCCGGTAATGTGGTCGGGGTACCCAGGGCCGGATTAAGGTTCGCACGGGGTTTGCATTATGTGTAATAATAAAAAAATTAACCCTATCTATAGACTATTCCAATGTTAGGCACGGGGCTCGTTAAAGCGAGCGATAATTAACAATTTAATACGCAGATAACTTTGACAAGTCAGAGGTTCGATCTCTACGTAGCAGTAAATGTCTGTCACCAGGCTATCGCTGCTTTTTACATATAAAAAAGGGTTTATGAGTAAAATATTTATTACTATAAAAATATTAGTGTTCGTGATAGCGATTGAAGAGTTTTTTCGAGTGGTGTTCCTTCCATGATGGCGAGGCGCGAAGCATTAGTTACTTCTCCTATATGGCTCATCTGATACTGGAATGCATTTTATTTATATTATAGCATGCATAAAGCCAATTCATTGTAAATATGCAATCTACTTTGTAACCGCCTTTGTAATAGAGATATAATTATACAGAAATGGTGGCTTTACCTTATACCGTACACGAATGGCGTTTGCAATGCTCGTTATGTCAATCACCTCGGCGACTCGAGTTAACATAAGTGTTCTGTTTGTTTGTCCTCATACATCAAATTGCTTGCAATTTCTTTGTTCGAAAACGTCATTGGTCTTAATATCCTAATATTATAAATGCGTACTTATGTGAGTTTGTTTATGATGCTTAACCGTCTAAACTACTTAACCATCATGAAATTTCGCATAACCGATTCATCCAGAAGAAAGTACTAGTAAAATGTTTCCAAGCGATCGAAGCCACATGCAAAAGCTAGTGTTTAATATATTTAATGATACGGCTTATATCCACAAGGATGAGGTTTATATCCCGATATTGTACTAGATCTCCTGTAAAAAGGGCTATTAAAATCTACAGGAACGTCTACATATTACACTTCATGTTGCTACTGTAGCTCTTCTTACATAATTCATAATAATAATATATTCTAATAATATTCTACCACATACACACAACACTATCTAGCCCAAACTAAGCAGAGCTTGTACTATGGGTACTAGACAATGGATAAACATACATATATCCTTTTTTTTTTGTAAATACATACATTTCATACATATAAACACCCAGACCAAGACAAACATCCATGTTCATGCACACAAATATTTGTCTTATGCGGGAATTAAACCCGCGACCTCAGGCGTGGCAGTCGGTTACACTAACCACTACGCCATCGAGGCCGATAAATAATAATTATTGAATAACACATTGGAAGTTGTTTATTTGCAATGAACTAGCAATTTGGTTTACAAATAACATATAATTAGTATTCTCGTTAACCTATCCAGCTGTATTAAAAGTCACTCTTAACACAAACAGTGTTACGAGTGACTTCGAGTCGGTAGTGCTATGTGTGGGATTCAAATAGCAAGTCCAATGGCTAAGCTACTGACATTTAGTTTGATGATATGTTCATCAAACTATATGCATTTAAACAGTTTTAAATAGTATGGCATCGACTTAAGAATGTATTAAAAATAACATTAAAAATATTACGCTCACTTGCACCAGCTATTTTATAACTACGTTAGCTTTTACAGACATCGTTCTGCTACCGAAAATGTTATCTTATAACACATAACCAATAACACGTGACCGATAGGGAAATTGATTTGAATTGCAACCTCACGATTGCACGATAACTTTAACGTTTTACGCCGCGGGACTGAGGAAGCAGCCTTGGTTGTTTAAATATAACATTAGTTTTACAATGCCATAAACTTGAATTTAAATGGTAATGTTTAGATTCAGTAATTACTTTAATTGCATTTTTAATAAAGTTTAAATTAATACTAAAATCAACTAAAACTTAACAAAAATGGAGAATCAGAATTAGTAATCCTGGTTGGTCTTATTATTTATACCGAATCCTTACTACCCTAACTAATATTATAAATGTAAGTTTGTTTATTAGGCCGATCATCATGAAATTTGGCATACACGTTGTCACGGGAATATAAAAGGACAAAGGGTCCTTTTATCCAGAAAAAGTACTGTAACTGACCTAACATAACCTATATTTTAACTATATAATTATAATATTACAGTGAGGTCTCTGTCATATCATCATTAGTAAAGTTTTACGTCTATCTGTTAAAACCACTTTTAAAAAGGTCATGAGGTGTGGTATTTATATACAGGTGATTATTAGATGTTTAATCTAACCGCATACCGCTACAAAGATACCGTATATTTGTAACTTTCCGATGATAAGCAATAGAACCAAGAATCTTACTAAAACTTTCCGTATGTATCTGTCTATCTATTTAACTTTGATGTCGATACAAGTTACTTTAATGCCGAAATACGTCTTACATAGACCGATGTTCCACTATTAACGTTTTCGGGTATATGTATTGCCACACTTCGCCAAGTATGGTTCAGCTCCTAGGTTACGTATCTTATTAACATTTTTCAGGTATTATTCTAAAATCCGTGCTGCTTTTAGGTATATTCCTGCCAAAAATTTAATTAACATTACGCCTGACATGGAAATAGAATCGAGGAAGAAATAAAGTTAATCTTCTACTACATTTTGATAGAGTATCATCTATCTTCGCCCAACTGAACCTGTGCACGAACAGATAGAGGATTTAGCAAGACTTCTGAATGCTCACATAGGTATATGTGTCTCTCCCTTTTCAGAGGTTCTATAATGTTCAAATAATACAGCTTACGGGCGATTTTAGCCTCGGCTAATCCTTGATATTAAGCAGGAGCAAGCTTGTATAAAGGTGGCAAACCTTTATTGTATAAAATAAACTTAATATTCGGCTGCCATTGTTGTCTAGAAGGGATCGACCATGACTTCACTGAGTTCTTTAGTGAAGTCATTCCTATACTACGCGTTTCTTTTCTCGAGGTTCAATGCTACGGTCAGTCTTACAACTATTATATTTATTATACACTACACATCATACCATTTACGTCGTATAACGTTAATTTGCTGACGTATTAAGCTCGTGCTAGTTAATGTATTTTCCCTCACTACTTAATGGTGTTAAAAAACCAATGCAAAAAAATATGAATAGCTATGTTCGTTTCGATGCAGATTGTAGGATGAGTCGCAGTAGTTATAATAAAGTTAAGTTGATAAGAAGGTTTTTGCTGTATTTTATTTACCTAATAAAAACAGTTGCCGATGCGGTTGTTAGTTTTATCGGTTTTATATAAATTCTATTAGATATAATATGTATTATGCATTGCCTATTCGAGAATTAAATATATGGCGATCGGTTTATTGGAAGTAGCCAGCTAACTGCATAGCTACTGCACCGTTCTTGCAGACATTATTATATTTTCTTAGAACCGAACGTATAGCGCGGTGTTTCTTGTATTTTTGCATTGCGGCATTGACATCCGCCTTCCAAAGGTAAAACGATATCCTTAAGTTAGATCAGTAGTCAGAACATGTTAGGGTACCCAATATTACGTCATAAGGTTTGATGTTCTTCACGACAACGTTCGGGTTTTTCAAAACATTTACAATAAAAGCAAGATACGAATTTAAATTGGCAGAGCATTTAAGTGCTTTATTGTCGAAGCGACAACCTTTCGTAGGTCAAATCAATGGTCTGGTCAAATGGATGGGTCATTTATGATTTTTATTTAGTTTTTATTTTGATTAATGGACTAACAAACTATGCAGTGTGTACTAGGTGATTAATACAATAGTATCGGATATTGAAAATTTTGTCTACATATACGTTTAAACTAATTAAATAGCTAATTAAATAGAAAACAATACATTACAGTTTGCTATATTGCCACAAGTATGACGTCATTATTAAAAACTTATCTGAACAACGTGGCGCCAACATCTATGCTGATATAATTGTTGGTTATTACTTCAATTCATCGTAGTTCCTATTCCGCCACTTTTTGCATTAATTGGTAAAATTGGTATTTAAGGTTAAAAGGAAAGTTAAATATTCATGTATGGCATAACTAAACAAGAAATAAGTGACCAATGAAGTGTGTTAAAAGGTATATTTTTTCTTATTTGTGGTAGTATCTGGGTTTCTTACTGTCTACTATATAGTATTAATCCTTTATTTTTACATCAGCATCGATAAGCTGAAGTATACAGCAGTGGCATGGAGTAGTAGTTAGAGATCGTTTGACTGCCACGGATCAATAACATATTTCGATATACTATAGCTGATGAACTTTGAACAAATCGTACCCCTACAGAGAAGAAGCCGATTGCCAGAAGTAGGTTATTTAGATATTATTATACAAGAGAACCAATAAAGAACTACTTTTGAAAAAAGAGAAGTAGAACTGATCTCGATCAGCTATTTATATAATATTATTAAATTATTTTGAAAAAGATAATCTTTTCTTATTCAAAATGCATCAACGCTTTAGCGTAAGACCTGAGAGAGACATACGAATCAGGGGATCGTCTTTGTTATTGAGGCCTTGCAATAGACACATTGTTGTGGTACATGACCTAAAGAGAGTTAATTCTATCACAAATCGCTTATAACAATTCAGTGCCAAAATTATAATAGTATTTAAAATCAAATGAGATTACCTTATAACTTATAACCCAAGGAACTCTAAAACTGTAGCTATCTATTAACAACAATTACTACAATTCTCATAAAGATACAAATATTCTGACTCACTTTATGGGAATTTTGAACAATGTTGTTAACTGTAAGGAAACGAAAAAATTTTGAGCGTCAGTGGTAATTATTACTTAATGATAGCAACACTTTTCTTTGTTCCGTCCGCGTTTGGAACAAACAAGTTATTTCTAGAACTCTATAAATAGTTCTATAGAGCGTTTACTATGAATATTTGAAGACCATAAATTATATTCAAATCTATAATCGGTATCATGGCAGGTTAATTCAACTCAATCATACTTTATAGATACCTCAAGGTTATGCATGCGGATGACGACATCTTTTGGTTAGCTATTTAGTGTAAAAGAAATAAATAAGTACTGTCTTAAATTTTGTCAGTTAACAAGATTAACACTAAATTGTTAAGCAAAAATTTTTATCACTCTCACCAATGCTTTTTCTAGAAACAGGAGAACATAAGACAAATTTAACGATTTAGTACAAAGATCAGCATCTTCAAGGACTGTTTTACTAGTAAGAAGGCATTTTATATTTCAGACTTTCTTCCCAATCCCGGCCTCAAGCGAGTGCGTTCCAGCATTCTGGCAAATACATGCCTATTTCAAGGGTCGAATAGCCGATTCTATGCTGCCTTACTTAGCGGCTTGCTTCTGAGTCCTAAGCTACGACAACGCAGCCAAACCATGAACCTTACACACAAGGAAGCGTATAAACATGGAACGAGGAACCTTGCGGTAGTGGCAATTGCGGTTGAGTAAAGTTTAATTGTAAGTGTAAATCGACTACACAAGTTGAAACGTAGCCATGTTGCAATGAAGATGAAGCCAGTTCGTGTGCAGCAATTCGTGCTATTTATTGCGAAAGAAGATTAGTGATCAATATGTCTACACTCTCACGAATTATTTACTGAACAGCTTTACATAAAATTGACCGAGAAGTACCTCTAACGAAAGGTAGTGCATTGGATTTAGCACTAGATGGTATATTCGAAATATTATGGGAGAGAAATCGCGAATAATAATGGACGAATCATTCGGCGTGATCGGTAAGATTATTACCGTTGGACCAAACGTATGTTGACCGAAAAATAGTACATAGAGCAGTAGGTATATGCTTTGGACACGCCTGCTTAAAATAAATTTAGTATTGTTATAGTACTTGTACAATTTATATTTTATACAGTTGTATTTGTTGACTGGGTATCTATTACGAATTTATAAGACATTTTTTTGGCTTAAATTAGATCATGCTTGTAACTTTGTATTGGATGTGTGATACTGGCAGGTATCATGAATTCATAAGTTACTATCTGTAATCATTGTTTTCGAAGCAGATTTAAACTATATTGCTTTTTTACAAGTTTTCAAATCCAACACGATATAAAATCAAATACCTACTCATTATTTTCAATTTATAAGCATTTTGAATGCTATCTTTATCTAAACTTGTCTTACGACGCCTTTTATTAAATTACAGGTAACTGAACTATTACTCATGTTTGCTATCCAGATTTCTTGATCAAATTAACGTAACCTTTGTATTAATTAAAACTGGGTTATCTACAAACACGATAGCAGCAGTACATGAGCGTTGAAAGAACTCGCTAGAATAAAATACGATGCAATCAAACCTTGACTTGTAGAAAATATATAACGAAAAGGTTTATATAACCAGTCAAACACTCGTGTACGAAAATATCTTTGCAATAATTATTGTAAAATATGATATAAAACTGCTAAAAAAGGTGTGTAGCCTTGTGAGAAAGGCTCGGTAAGAATGCGTAGATTCGCGACATAGTCGGTTGGCCGCATGTTTTCCGAGGTCGGTTGCCCAACTATCTATTGCTTAATGCCCCACGCCGCGGTCAATTTTAATTATATAACTAAGTATTTCGTTTACAAAACGTTATACTAACAGAAGAATTCTCTAATATGTGATGCTTGAATCTGTGTATTTAAGAATAATAAAGAAATCCTCACATTCATGATGATCCTCACATAATGATGGAATACATGGCACGTTCCTTGTTTATCGACTTGCATCTGGACGTGTCAAACAAGAAGATAATGGTTCCAACCTTTTACCTGTGGTTGTGATTACTATAAACATTATTAAACTTATAAGTAACTGTCTGTGTTCCCATCCTCATAAAGAAGCTTGAAGATATTGGTATACGGGATAATAGACTATTGCTCTTTAAAAGTTACCATACGGAACGTCAACAACAAGTCAAAATTTGTGACTACATTAGCGAATCTGAATATATTTTGTACGGGGTTCCACAAGCCAGTGTTATTGGGCCTACCCTATTTTTAATATACATTAACGAATTATGCAATCTTAATGTTGCTGCTGGGCATATATTTTCTTATGCTGATGACACCGCCATAGTGTTTATGGGCAGTACTTGGAATGTCGTTCAAAAGCACGCTAAGGCTGGATTGGCCAAAATAGCTGGTTGGCTAAATAGTAATCTACTGATTTTAAATACTTCAAAAACTAAATATATATGATTCTCTATTACACCTTCTTCTCAACCACAATTAGATTTTGGAGATCAGATTCATAATTGCAACAGTTTTCAGTCGAGTATCTGCAGTTGTCCCTTTATTACAAAAGTTAGTAATATAAAATATCTTGGTATTCTGATTGATCAAAGAATGTCATGGTACTTACATTTGCATTTACTTATGAGCCGGGTTAGAAAATTGATATAGATGTCTAAAACATTGCGTCTCAAATCTACATTTCTTTGATTCAGTCAATATTCATATATTGTATACCAGTGTGGAGCGGCGCTAATAAGAACAAATTCATTGAAATCGAGAGGGCTCAAAGATCTATTTTAAAAGTCATATATTTAAGTATATCATATATATAAGTCTTCAGTGGGAAATCGAACGGGTTTACCGTTCGGTTTCCCACTGATGACTTATACAAACTAAGTAACATTCTTTCTGTCAGACAACTATATATTTTACGCACTGTCCTAAAATTCACAAATAAATTAAAATTCGACGCCCAACTTCTTATGAAAAGACACAATAATTATGCTATCCCTATCTGCACCGTTGCTACAACATTAGCAAGAAAACAATTTCATAGGTAATCAGCTCATTTATATAATAAAATAAATAAAATATTACATATAATTACCCTTTGACATATTTTAATTATCATGAGTGCAAAAAAACATTAATGCGCCGGCTTAAAACTAAACTTATTGTATATAATTTCATAATAATTGTAATATTGCATACACACGTACACACTCACAAATACACACACATACTCACATACACCCACGCATACACATACACACGCACACTCATACACACGCATACACATACACACACCCACAGACATACTTACATATACATACGTACACTTATTTACTCAACAAATTTAGTTATATACCTAAGTTTATATTTATCAGCCATTTGTTTAAATATTGTGAAACTTATGCATTATATTATTACTGTAATGTGACGAGCGGGGTCTCCTAACACAGGTAATGTTTACTTAAAAGGAGTACCCCGACTACTGATTATAAAATAGCAGATAAGAAAATGATAATAAACGATTTTTATTTTTTTAATTTACTTTAACAAGACGGTAGTCTAGAGTTTGAGCCTCATCATAGTTCCTAAATTTCAATATTTTTCGGAATGGATGTCTTCTTTTATTGACTCACATAAGCATAAATTGCTCAATAAATCTAGTGGTTAATTCGCGTTATGTAACTAGTCAAACATTATACTTAACTGCTCGTTGAAATTTCGTGTGCGACTACAAAGAATGATGTCGAAGTGTTGGTTTTATGATGTGTTATTTTGTCATATCACGGTCACTTTCACTTCAATTGTCGAGACATAGACGTTACAATGCAAAATCCTTTAATAGTGCACGAACCGGCGTTATTGTAGATAGACATCGTTGATTTTAGAAATATTAGTCTGTTAAGTCTTACAATACCAAATATATCTAATTAAAATCTACTGCGACTCAAAAATTTAAAGGGCGAAAAACTGTAGTCTACTATAAAACCTAAAAAAAAGAAATGGTAGCTGGATGTTTTAAGATTTATTACCATTAAGTCAATTACTTTTTTTATTAAAGGGCATACAGCTCCACGGGTAAATTCTTTGATCTACTTCTGGTTTTGAAGACGTAAACGAAGTTGTGACGATTTTCGGTTATTTACAAAACTAAGAAAATGAAACGTAGTAAGACAGTATATCCTGAAAGGATTAAGTTCATTTACATAATCAAAAGGCGATAAATTTAATCTTGATACGGCGGCTTTCGGACGAAGCAGTCTATAATAAAGAAAATAAAAACGTTTATACCAGCTTCGGATTATTATAATGGCAAAATTTTAAGCATGTAATTTAAATTTAATGGTGGTTGAAACAACGCGAGGTTTAATTATGATTAAAAACATATCGAAAAAGTTTTTACCTAACTTAACTAAATCGATATTGGTTTGATTTCATTTCTTAGTGCATAATTGTCACTTATTTAAAATGCTACGAAGCGTATGGTAATAACAAAGTGGCACAGTACATACGATATCTATAGGCTAAAAGAAAATTAAAATAATAACAAATTAAACCATGACATGACAATGACATTAAAAATGGCGGCTAAATTTAGGTGTGGAATAAAACGTTTTGTGGAATCTTTTTTAATTGTGAAAAGATAGCGCTTTGATTGCATTAGTATGTTTGACCTAGTGATGGCGCTTACTACGCCTTTATTGAACAATCATCCATGTGAACAGACACGTACCACTAGACGTTCATACAGACATTGTTTATATTTTTTATCGGTCACCGTGTTTCAAAGTTTATTCGTCTTATCGACCGGATTTTGAACGGAAGCGTGATCGCCACGTGAAGTACTGATGTCCACACATGCAACTAATTTCTAAACGATGATTGAATGTCATGCGTTTCTGTGATTTTGACGCGTGATTTGGTGCGCCAGTTGTATTCGGTTTTATAAATTAAAGATAATTAGTGTCAAGTATGTTAGATGTTTGTCAATATATTTTTTGCTTATAATGACAACTAGTGTTATTACATCCATGTTTTTTAAAGTTATGTCACGTAGGCTTGTTTTGAAAGTGAGTACGGATAAGTAGTTCTTTTGAATGAGGATGGTTACTATTCTACTGGTGAAGAGTTTAAATAAAGACTGAACAAATCAATAATTGTAGTGATTCTCATAGATTTTTGTTATGTGATCTTTGAAGCACGCGTTAGATCAGAATCTGTGTAATAATATATTGCGGACGAGAACCTGGAACGTCCAAAGTATTTTTTGGTCGCAGTATGGTTTTCTATATTCAAGAGTAGAATAGGTTACTAAAATTAGATACTTTTATTAAGATAATATCATCTTTATATTGAATAATATGTAATTTGTATAGTCCTTGAAGTTAGGTGCATCTGCACCAGAGTATATTTTTAAGTAATAGGTTAGAAACCAGTTACCTAAACATAAATTCTTACACATAACTTTAGCTATGTAAGGAAAGATTTTACGATAATGCTATTCTCCTGAACCTGTTTTTGAATGTATGTTTTGCTTATCTTGTCAAAACTCAGCGTTTTCGAGATCCTAGCCTTACGACGTTCTAATCGTACGATAGTACCTACTTGTATTTAAGTAAGTACATACTCTATAGGTGTCGTCAATTAGGAAAAATATGGCATGTTTTTATTACGCCTTATGGCAAATCTAATGAAAACTATATTAATATTCAGCAATATATTTATCGCATAATTAGTCCTGGACATGGTTTTTAAGTAGGTACAATTCCATCCAATGATAGCTAGACAATATCTTATTACCTACGGTTCTTATAATTATACAAATTGAATGTAAATATTTTAATAGAATTTTATCACAAGATTATTGAGTACGGATAGAGTTTGTTTAAATATCATATTTTGTCTATGTGTAGTATAAAATTTTGGATACGATGGCACTGTCAAGCTTATTTAAAGAAAATAAAGTAGATGACAAAGTGTTCCATTCGCACTAGATATTTCTGTACGATTGTCATTGTCGCTTTGTTTATTTTGTAAAAATGCAGCGCGTGACATCTTAATGTCTTATTTACAAAATTGAATTATCGAGGTGTAAAACATAGAGGAAAAGGAGCCAAACCAGAACGCTTCGTCGCCTACTTTAGGAAGAGCTGTACATACATATGTATGTATTAGTATTAAGCAGCTAGCCTGTTTCGCCCGGGGCGCGTTTGCATCCTAGCTCCATCCTAGTCTTACATGGAAAACTTAAGAAATAATTTAACGGAATATCTAGGACTCAGAAATATATTTCTTGGCTTTGCATTTCCCGTTAGACTATTACTTGCGCCAATACTTTTTTATAATCGATTACTTTGCTTATATAGCATGTGTATATAATATATATATTGTAGAAAAGTGGCTCTTATCGATATTACAATAATGACGTCATTTGGCTGCCAGTGTAAAATTAAAAGGTTTCCATAATTTATGCTACGACTATAGAGATAATACAATTATTACTTATTTATATTACAGAAATAAATATTACGTCGCGTGGTTAAAGTTAGACTCGCTTTTTAACTAACAAGCAATTAAACTAAACTTTAATTTCTACAGGCCTACAGCGCGTCTGTAATGGCTATGGTATCTGGAAACCTTACTTACCATACGAAAAATTCAAAGTGTTAAGTTGTGATCTTCTTTAGAGTGCATGCATTCTCAATGAAGCTACTACAAGATTGAGCGAGCTCGCGGTTGTATCTTTTGAGACATTATGGCCATCAGATAATTCCAAATAAAATTAAAAGTAAAAGAAAATAATAAATAAAATAAAAGATTAGATATTTGTTTATTTATATTAACACATTTATAATATATTTACAGCATATCGTAGAACGATATTATAATCTAAGTAATTAATGTCCAACTATGTAGTAACTAATGGATTTGAACTCAGATATTATATTTTCATTGAAGCTTATATATTACTAAGTTATAGGTCATTATGTCATATTAAATTTTATATTGAACACTAGTGTTCAAAATGAATTTAAATAATTTATAATATTTATTTTATACTAGAACCTAATTTTATGTTTAAAACCACTTTATTATTTTTGTGCTAATAAATCAGTAGGTAGATTTTAGACCCTTTGATTAAAATATCTTCATTTAATTTACTTAAATTTTAGATGACGGAAACTTCGAATTATACCGAAGCAAAATAAAATTTAGTCTCTTTTAGAATAACTTTTCCAAGCCATACATTTTTAAATAGCTTTATTTCTGAATAATTGCGAGATTTGAATCTGACAGTTAATTATATCTTATACATTTCCGAAAATAATTTAGTACCCACAGTTTTATTCTAAATTATAAAGTTTGTGAAGATGAATGGATGTTTAAATGTTTATTACTTAAGCAGCCGTTATACGAATTTACATGAAACTTAACATACAGATAAAAATATATTTTTATTGCGATACGAATACGTTGCTTTGACGCGTGCGAAGCCGCAGGTAGAACTCAGGAAGAAATATTTAGACAAAAGACTTGATATTAATACAACATAATTATAAGAAAAACGTGTAATATAAAATCAAATAACAATAAGTTGTTTTAAACTAGTATAACTTTAAGTTTTAATTCGCAATATTTATGTGTAAGATTACTGCGATATAGCTACTTACGTAACACTTCAGAAAGATTCAAATCTTCGCGTCTCATTTTTTTGTTCAAGTATTTTAATTACAATCTTACGAAGAATAAAATAATAGTACTGCAAGAGTAACACATTTATAATGATCAATTACTAGCAGTAAAGATTATACACAATTTACGTTAGTTATTGCGTTATTGAAACAACAAATACAAAAATATCTATAAAAGCATTAAAACGTAGTATTTTCTTTGTACTTACTTATTGTTGGATTATATGTAACAAAATCATTACGTCGGCAATTTCAAATTTCAATTTATTTTTAATTGCCTTAGAGCCTTACAAGATCTGTATCTCTTCGGTACACACTATAATTAACACTTAAATTATCTAAAAAAAAAGAGGTACGAAATATCTGGTGTAGTGAAATCGCAGGGTATTGTTGAGTGTTAAAGACCACCGCAAAATCGTTTGCGCGATTTCGGTAAAACCAGTTAGCATTCCCTAATTTTGGTACTCATAATTAATGATGGGTTTTGGAATTAGCTGGGTTAATCCGAACACATTAGTTAGCCTAATCGTTTTATAGATTACTAGCTAATGTATGACACGTGTTGTTTTGTCTCTTGCAACCTTTTGTTCTTCAGAACAATCGCGCGCACTAAAATTTCATCGCAATTGGATGAATGCAATAAGAATGCATACATTACAAATGAAAATGTTATTTATTGTAGGTGTTTACTATGTTCCAAAAATCGTAAGTAACCAATTGTAGAAGAGGTTGACGAAACATTATAATGTAATAATACCTCTGTGCATCTCTTCTTAAAAAAAAAGGTTAAGATATTATTATTTTATTCAATCTTTCAGCTAAGCTATTATGCATTTCTTAAGATTGGTACTGCAATGGTTATGATTCGAACCTCTCAATTGCTAATCTCTGCCTACGTTGAGAGCGAGCTAAATAAAGGTACAAAATATTGTTACCTTGTATATACGTATAATGGGATACCGCCGCCTTTTTGTCATTACAATTTTAATGCTCCGTCACCAAAATGACTTTAGAACATCCCGCGTATTATAAAAATGTCTTTGTTAAAACATGGTAATTTTTAATGGGACTTATGTAATATTTCAATGAACTTATAATTACTATTGTAATTAAATTTATTATCAGTTTCAAATTGATAATTTGATGACAAAGAGAATATACATAAGTATGTATATATCATGCACCAAAGTAACACTTATGAACGTCAAACTCCATTAAAGTGAAATTCACATTTACATGAAGCAAGCATGTAAATGTGAATTTCACGTTAATAAGTACCAAGGGCGTAGAACCAATGAGAAGAAGGTGTAAGCTTGCCTAATTTAAATATTGCGAAATATATTAACACAATATTTTACCATTTAATGAATGAATGAATTTCTATTTTAGATGAATGGACTAGTGTGGTGAGAAAATAATACTTTTTAACAGCATATATTAGGTACCTAATAAATACAGGCTAGTTTTTTGTCATAAAAAAGAATAAAAAATTGTTAACATATAACCATATTGCGATGCAAATAAATCATTATTATTTTAAATTTGCTGTATTCTTTAACTCATAGCTAAATATTTTTAAAGTTTATGTCTTTTTCTAGGCTTTGAAGCTGTCTTCATACATTATATATTATCAGATGTTATTATTTATACCTATTATTAAATACCAGATATTCAGGCTGCCTTAGCCTGGTATAATGCTGATAATGTTCCATTTCGCCATTTTTTATGGTTCTATATTTTTATAACTGATGTGAATATTTAGAGTATATATATTTAGGTAGAGGCAAAATAACTGCACCACCCACAATTGAATTGGGAGCAACGTAAGAGAATGAATATGATGTTTAAAGGCCTAATGCCGTCAAATTCCTTGTTTTACCATTAAATAGCCTAACAGAAATCCCAATAACATTTTGACTGACTTTTTGAATCACGTCGGACCGCATAATCGACCTCAAGCAAAAGAGCAAGTCATCCACGGGGACAAGATAATAATAAAATAAAATAAAAATGGTTTCGGTTAACGTTAGTCTTATTATTTTACGGACCCGACTATTGCGAGTTGTATAGGTATGTGACATTTAATATAATTTATATAAATGCTAATGAGCAACAGATGTATCTTAAATTACAACCACGTAATATCAAACTAGTCTATTATACAAGTTTGTTGCACTTTTAGTGACAAGTGGTACGTGAATGATTTCTCTTAATCGAGGGAGGTGACAAGCCTGCATATCATCTTGTAGTAAGTGGTTTCTCTTGCCTATAGATAGTTGCAATACCAGGGATACAAATAACGCACTGTCAGATATTCATATGTGGAGTGCTACCGTGCTGCCTGCAAAAGCAACGAAATATGATTCTACAATATTACCACGATCTTAAGAAGACTGAACACTTTATTCATCGCAAGAGCACAGTCCAGTGTTTGGTTGGATATCACACTGGCATGCATCCCATTTCGGTCGGGACAGCGTCCTAAATATGAGTATAGGTATTTTTTTTGAGAAGCGTTGTCAGTGTGTACTACGTTTTTCGTATAAGTTTGTTATTTACCTACAAGCAAGCTAAGCTGCATCATCACATTATGATGTGTAACGCAGTGTGTAATAGCCTTTTATGCCTTAGCTGCAATCTTCTGTAGAGAAGAGGTACTAAAGCTGCCGATCTGATTCAATACGTGGGCAAATCGACTGCACAAGACATAATTACTGCAACATTGAAAAAACATGGAAGTAACGAACACAAAAAACCATGGCCTTTTATGACGGCAGTTTCTGACTAGCAAATATATTGGATTCCGAAATAGGCCTTACTGGCACTATCCATTCGCGCAGGTCTCATCCAAAGCCGTCGCAACTAAATCATCGGTATTAGAGTATAGTATAGCGCCCTCCTGCTTACCAATCCTGAATATGTTGCCGACGATTGGCATAAAATTATGCGTCTCTGTTCTTTGTTCCTTCAGAGGAAGTATGCAAGGATGTCCGATGTCCAGTGTTTATGTTCTTGATTCAATTGTACTCATACAATACATACTACCAACGCTAGGGCCTCGTGCTCCAGCCACATTATTTTTTCATAGAGCCTGGGTTCAGAGTATTAAAGCATTAATTAATGCAATTGGATTATCACTCTAATTAAAAATTATAAGTGAAGTTCCGTGCGGAGATTGAACTTGCAAATATCTCACTGGCGAGGTGACTACTTAAAGCACTGCGGGAACCGAGCAATCAACATAACATTATATTATTATATTAGTAATTATTTAAATATATACTGCAATAATGCATAATAACCTTTAAATCCGGTCAGTTATAGTTGTTATTAGTTTTTGATCTATTTTTATAACAATTATATAACTACTCCATTAGATATGCAAGTTTTAAAGCAAGAACTGATTTAATCTAGTTCTAATTTGACTATGCAGTATGCAGAGTTATATAATAAAGTTTTATTAACTACAATGAAAATAAAAATGAGTAATTCGTGTAACACCTTTAAATCTACGGCGTAATATTGTTGTAAATGTCATTGGGATTTTTATTTTATTATTTAAGAAATTATTACTAGCTCCACGGATTTTGATAAATTTGTCTGATGGTAATAAAGTCACCTCGTAAATTCCTGAAATATTAATATGTATTATATGCGGTATCTATTATACAATATGACTTAAATTCAAGTTCAGTTTAATTCTGTAGTATTGTTATACGTGTATTTCTGCTTAGGTCTTTAATTAACTAAGAAGATTGCAACCAATCAGTGAATTCGTTCGTAGGTGGTAACTAAATGTTGACTGCTAACAAAGTTGATTAAATTATTAAACATCTTAGACGTTTCCGCTACTCGTTCTTATACCTATATAAATAAATAAAACCATAAGCACATTTTTCCATTTATTATCAGTAGCACAGTCAGTGACACAAGTCGTTGAACATTTGATATATTTTGAATTCTTTTATCATTCCAAGTAACCATTGTTCAACAATGGTTTTAACTAAAAGGTTAAAACTACCCTTTAAATAGTACTGTTGTAAAAATTTTATGATAGTCAGTTTTAATTCAAACACTAACTTTAGTAATTAATACTATGTTTAGTAACTTATTTCGCTGACTGTACCTACTACCGAGTCTGGTAGACGATAATAGATTCGCTTCTTACTGTGTGAGTCTTATAACTGTGCAGGCATATATGAGTCTGTGTAGAAATACAGTTGTAACTTGTTTCTGCATCGGTCTATAACATGTCTGAAATGCTTGCAAATAGTCTGTGATTAATACGAAGGTTGCCCAATGTTAACCACTCAACACATAAAATCAAATAAATTATGAAACGTCAAGAATTGCTTTTGCTATCTATATGCATGCAAGTAATATATCTATGCTATATCAATATTACATACAAAAATATGGCTGCGTTAGCCGTCCGTCACTCGAGACCAATATTATTATTATTATCGTTTTTAATAGAAGCGAGGCACGCAGTAGTTGATACAAGATTACTCTTACACGGAGTACGCACCAGCTCTGTATATTTAACATTACGACTTAGTATTTTCTTAACATATAGGTACATTTATTTTATTTATTTTATTTTATTTATTAGGTCTACCAACAATTGTTTACACTAATCTACATATAACAAAAATAATACATGCATTTAAACTCTACACAGTGCAACAATTACTTAAAGGTAAACACCACATGAACAAAAAAAAAAAGAACAACAATAAAAACAACTTTTGTAAGTTGTAAGCTAAATATTGTGCAAGTAAACATAGTTGATATTGTTCAACTATTTATGAGTATCGTATGTTAAATATTAAAGCAATTTCTTTAAAAAGTTACATCTACACAAAACACAGTCCAAAAATTTATTTTTATAACAATAAATTATATAATTATAACAAATCTGATAAATAGTTCAGAAATTTAATTTTTTGCTTATTGAGAGAATCAAAGTGTAAATCGACTACATCACTACAACTATTCAAAACCCTACAAAATCTAGCACATGGAGAGTTAGCTCCCAACACCGTTCTTCTCCTTGGTGGATAAAGTGGAGTAATAGGTTTGCGAGGAATCCTCGAAGGAACACGAAAGTTAATGAGTGCGAGCAGCAGTGGCGAGTCTATATTTCCCTTCAAGATTTTGCTAGCAAACATTGCGTCGCTCAAACATCTTCGCTCTTCCAAGGTGTGCATGTTGAAGAATTTCAACCTTTTTTTGTAAGAACGCACTTTTTTAGTTATTCCTACAGAAAAAGCCAGATGCCACACAAAGCGTTTTTGGACGCGTTCTAGACGCAAACTATTTACAGCGTAGTGTGGCCGCCACACCACACTGCTATACTCTAATATACTACGTACTAAACTGTAATAAAGTAAGATTTTAGTTTTAATGTGACGAAAACCTTTACACTGTCTTATGACAAAACCCATCATTCTGGATGCTTTTTTAGAAATGTGATCCAAGTGTGGTGCAAAGGTTAGTTTTTGATCAAATAGAACTCCAAGATCACGAATAGTGTCCACTTCATTAACTTTGTCCTCATTTATGTAATAAACTGTCATTATTGGGTTAATTTTCCTTGTATATGTAACATGGTAACACTTCTTTGGATTCAAAAACATGTCATTATCTTTACACCATTGAATAAGACTATTAAGATCCATCTGTAAAAGTGAGGAGTCTCTGTTAGATTTAACAATTCTAAGAAACTTTAAATCATCGGCATACATAAAAATTTCAGAGTGCTGTAGACAGCTGGGAAGGTCGTTAATAAAATAGTTGAATAATATAGGCCCTAGATGGGAGCCTTGTGGAACTCCAGATGAGATATTATATACGTCAGATTGATAACCGTTTACCACAACAAAAAAAGATCTACCTCTTAAGTATGAAGTCACCCATTCAAGCAAGCCACCAGCGATACCATAAGCACGCAACTTACAAGATAAGATTTTGTGGGACACTTTATCAAAGGCCTTGCTGAAGTCAGTATAAATGACGTCAGCTTGGTGCCCAGAGTCTATGGCTTCAGTCAAAAGTTCCGTGAAAGGGACCAGATTAGAGCTTGTCGATCGTGATCCAACAAAACCGTGCTGATGATCGCTAATAAATAATTTTAGATGATTTTGGAAATACGGACAAAGCAGTGACTCAAACACTTTAGCAAACGTTGAGAGGATTGAGATAGGCCTATAGTTAGCTATGTCATCGTTATTATCTGATTTATGTATAGGCACCACCTTAGCCACTTTCCATTTCAAAGGGAATACGCCAGAAGACAAGGATTTGCCATATATAAGAATAAGAGGGCACACTAACTCCTCAGCGCAAGACGTAATAAATATCGGCGGTATGCCATCAGGGCCTGCTCCTTTGTTAATGTCTAAACTTTTAATTTTTTTAAGTAATGTCTCACTGCTGACTGTGGGACTTGTTAAACATAAACTGCTATTTTCGAGAAATTTTAATAATATTTTATAATCAAAGTCCCCATTTAATTCTCGGTCTGGGCTATAAACAGACGAGAAGTTGGTAGCGAACATCTCGCAGATTTTAGTACCGTCAGATGTAGACATTGATCCATTTGTCATGGTCATAGGGTAGGTGCTAGACATACATGGTAGTTGTACCACCAAGTGTTATCATAAGGATAAAGAAAAATGTTGGTTGTCTGAACAAATCTGTCCGTCAATACGCAACTTACTCAGAAGACATTACCACATTAAAAGGCAAAGCAAATTTTGCACAAAGTGTCGATCGGTCACTTTGTTAGGTCTCTCCTACACAAACCTAGCAAAGACCACATGGAGCAATTTGGTCCTTAAAACTCTATTGAGTAATCACCATTATAATTTTAACTGTATACTGGCCATTATCATGCCTCAGCTTACAATCTCGAATAAGACAAAATTGGGTTATAGGCACATAGACTTGTTTACAGCCTGGAGATTACTTGCACACGTATGTATGTTGCGTGTTCGTAAAGCCACTATAAGATTAAGATTGTTTTTGTTGAACACAATTCTGAGCTATTTGGGTTTGTTTGCTGCGTTACGACGCCGTATTTCAACTAATTTGGCAGAAGTGGTCACCGTAAACATAGGCCTTAAATGTTGACTATTAAAAACATTTAATTATGTTGCTTTCTCAAAACATTGGACGGATAAGGAGATAGGTAGAGCATGGCTGAAATCTTAACCGTTTAACGGTTTTTACGGGATTGAGTATAACTACTACTTACATCCAAATATCTAAAATATTCAGAAGCTTCCATGTTTGTAATATTAGCAGAGTTAATAAATAAAATTTTTGAGAAAAGGGATTGCACATGTACCTTTCTTAAAGAAATAACTCCTTGGCTAAAAAGTATTCATTATGGTTATCCACAGTACTACATAAGGGCAGAAATTTTAAAAGCATTATACTTTTTTAATCACAGAGGTGATGTGTACCCCGACCCCGAACAAGATTTTCTTCAATGTATAACTGTTAAAAGAATTTTCTAATAAATTATAAACACACGGTGTAGTATGCGTTTCTGTACAAACAGGGACATATAAGTACACCGTGACATTGCGAAATTATAATTCCCAAAAATGTTTATTGCTCATGCAATATATGTATATATGTATAAATTATTTTCACCCATTACCCATCACGTAAAATGCGGTACAGTGTAAGAATCACAGGATCACGTATTCAATATATCTATTCACGCTTTCGAATACTATACAAATAAAACGAAATGTTGCGGAAATACCTTCATAATAGATATTCGTCTAATTTTAGTAGTAATAATTCTGTAATTATGCCATTCATCCAAAAATTAAGCGCATTTTTCGGTGTAGCAATTTCCATCTTTTACTTTTATATGTAATTATTATACTTCTCAAAATATACGCCTATCGAAATTCTCCTGTATTCATTAAATAATCGATCCTTCATAAAATCGCAACCAACGTTCCATACACGTACAATATTCGCATAAATATTAACTGAAGTAATCACACACACACTTTTCCAGACAATCATTATCTGCAATGGTAGGCCCTCGTCTAACCACCACACGATGTGGTTATTTCCTAGTTATTTGTTTGTTACGGAAGCATCTTATATAATAGATATTTTTAGCAACACTGCAGAACTTTTTGTTACAATAACCTCAGTGATGTTTTAACTAGAGGTTGTCTGGTAAAAAAATGAATGAAACAAACAATAATAAATAATCAATGATAAGTTAATCTTGAAGATAACGTTGACCAAAGTGTAATTAATTTGTCTGAAATTTGTCTGTTCGCTGTCTGTGGATATGGGCAATAAAGTTCGTTTTTTAAAAAATTTACACACCTGCCTAAAGAAAATCATGTCTTGATATCTTTATTTCTTTTTTGTTGGTAGACGAGGCATCTTATGATGAATGGTGGCTGCTATTTTAGACGACCTATCCATTGGTGATCTCGTACACGCGGCAGTCAGGGCGCTGTTTTCCGTGATATATTACTTCAAATGATGGAGAGATGTTGTAATGAATGACTGGCAGACGACGCAAGAAGCTGGCGAAGTATATGCGCAAGCTATTGGTACGGGCAGCTCGCATCCATCGTTTATAAGACGCATGTAATTCGCACAAGTACCTGAACTTGCATATTATGTTACATGAATTCAGTTAAAAGTCATTATGAATATAAGTAGTCTGTGATATCTGAGTAAAAGTGAAGTAATACTGCTTAGTGTGAATCTTTGATTACATTTAGGTCACCGAATCGTGTCAAGTAGTGCGTGACGTATGACGCGCAGCTTTCTATGTTTTATTTGTTACGTCATTAGGCATATAAATGTTTGGATTATTCATTAGAGTGTTAAAACTGTGTATTATAATTATACGGTAAAACATTATCATTACATTATTATACATAATTAGGCTTTAAAGGCCTTTTAATAGCCTTATTTCATAACTGTTGTTTTGTTTATCGATAAATAATAAATAGTTATGTAACTTAAGGTTATTAATTTAGCGTCTTGTTATACTCATGACCCTAATTTTAATTATGATTAAGAAATTAGTACGATTAAAATAGTATTCAAAATGTATCAACCTACCAACAATAGACAATGAATTTTGACTTAGCGTAGGTGTTTATTTTTGTTATCAATATGAAGTAATAGATCCTGAAGATCCTCTGAAGAGTCCGAATAGGAAGCTTGTCATAGCCTTTCACAGCGACATTATTGAAAATAGAAATATTGTAATGGAATAAACTAGTTTGCTACAGATATAAAACTGTCATCGGCCTTCAACCATAATTCTACTATATCCATATAAGCCCTATATGCAACAGAAACTAAATAACATTATTTATTAACTTACAATATTCAGTTCTAAAATAATGTAATATAAATGTGTAAACATCTCGGTAAAAGACAGCGTGGCGCCCAGCACCGAGCCTAGACAAATTTATTCGATCACATAAAGCAGTGAACGAAATTAACACCTGTAAACCGTATAGCTAAACAAGTTTACAGCTACGAGTGAATTAGTTTTCACATCGAAGCCTGTATATACATAATCGTAATACAATATTCTTAATCATTTCAATGTTCTCTGACCAGAATTGATGACAGTTTTCGAAAAAGAATCCTTAAACTCTTACCAACGAGATTAAGACCTGTTGTCTAATGTTTTATTATGTGTATAAATCAGCATCGGCAGTCTAAAAACGTTTATACATATCATATCGTTCGTCTGTATGCCTCGAATTATATGACGACTTCATTTATGGTTCAAACTACTTCTAATTTTGTATATTGATTAATAACTGTGTTCGGTATTTAACTGGATGGTTACCAGGTTAGGTACCTACAGTGCAGTATTTTAGTCGTGTCGTTGTCGTGTGTTGTGGTATACAGGGAAGAGCGAAGGTTATTTTTTTTAAACACAAACGAGCAAATTACTGGCCACGAACCTACCTACTATGTATAAATTATGCATACGTTGAATTAGAATGATATTACTCCAATTAAGACAAGCATATCAGATGTCGATAAGTATAACAGTTAATCCAAGGAAATAAATTCTGAGACAAGATATTTATTGTTTAGTTTTATTGCTAAAACTAGCTACACTCATTCCATAATGATTGGCCTTGTGACGTGCTTGTAGTCAAATACTATTATTTGCTTCGAGAGTTCTTTGAGGACAAGCATAATATGGAAAATAGCTAGAAGTCTGCCAAATTTACATTTATATGATATGACATTTTATTATAATTGTATGACATTTTATAATTTTATTATTATTATATGACAATATATTAAAATTTTAAGAATTTATTATGTTAGCCTGACATTTTGTATTAATTTATTGCTAGTTTTAGATATGTAGTATTATTTTTAATGTTAATTACAATGTCTTTCTCTTTATTTTTTTTTTGCATGCCTTATGGTTGAATATGGTGAAAGACCAATAATTGTTAGCTAATAAGATCTGCAAATGTATACCCATATTCGCAAATGAATAAATAAATAAAATATATTAATTAATATATTAGACAATAAGCCACTTATAATAAAAACTGTTCTAAATAAGGTCTGGTCTTGTCTAACAAATGTCAAATATGAATTAAAATACAATTAATGTTCACATTTGGTGTTCATTATACACTAAGACTAAATCAGAGCTCTATTTTGAACAGTTTTATTACGAAAATTGGTCCTCAGAGAGAATGACACATTGAGTTAGTGAGTGAGAAGTTCTTTACTACGGCTAATTTGTTGATTGATTGACTGTACACTAGTAAAAAAGGTTGTCTGTAGTAGTAGTAGTGTAACAGTTTTTAAATTATGTAATAAAGTGTTAAATAAACAACGCGATAAAAACCGTATATAGTAGTTTAATTTCAATGAATAACATGGGCGTAACCAGAAGACAAATTATGATAGATGTGGGACAAAAACTTTGGCTAAAACCGAAAACAACTACCTGTGACCCAATTTTTTGTTCTGTGGGGTAACAAACCCGGGATGTTTATTAATAGATGGCAAGGTGATCACTTTCCCAATGCACCAAACGTCAGTCTATTCGTACTATTAGTTAGATTACGACACGTGTTTAACTGAACTGATTAAACTAGTCGTAGTATTTCGGTCTAGTTTCTATGCCAAAAAAATTCTTGTTCTTGTTACTGATTATTTGTTACTTCATTTTAGTACTATTTAAAAGTTAGTAGAACAAAGAAACATTAGTACTCGGTTTCTTAAAGGATAATGTGTCAATATTAAACTTATGTCTGGTGATCTGATTGGCTGTTGCTGACTAACTCAGCTGATCAAAGCAATTGAAATGTGTTTGTCCGTCTGCTAACAATTTTTTGTAATTATCGTCTTTAAACTGGAGCTCCCAATATGACATTTATGAATAGCAGAATTGTCCGTATACCATTTACCGTTGTAGGACAGGTTTAAGCAAAGTGGTTTTTGCTGTAAGAATAATTCTAGTAAGAAATGTACTTTTAATCTTTTTAGGTTGCCTTAAGCTTGGACTTACTCGGACTGCGGAATTTCATGAATTATTTCCGCAGTGATGTGAAAAAAATCCCAATAAAAGTTTTCATATCTAGTTATCAAGGCTAACAATACCTACAGAAAGAACAGGCGAGTTCAGGCCGCTCAAACCCCGTTGACGCCGATCGGCGTACTCACATTTGTACCCATTAAACCCCGTTGACGCCATAAGGCATCAAGCAAAAAAAAAAAAGAGTCGTCGCGATTTTTTGCCGTTTCTGTATTGAAAGGCCTGTATTTAAAGTCTTGTATTGTATATCATTGTACTCGGAATGAACTGAGCTTTTCGAACGAACCATTTACAAGGAAAATATTTTTTTAATATTAGTATTAAAACTACTTTTACGAACTCTGTCGCTGTTTATTTTCTTTTACAGTTTCTGTTTACATTTGGCTCATTGTCTTAAACCGTATTAAATATAAAAAGAAAAGGTGTAATCGCTATAATGACATACTTATTGGCCTAATTATACATGATATATTATAGTTAGATAGAATCTATAAAAATATCTCCATGGAACAGAGTAACAGCTAAGTCAAGAGTTATTTACATAATAGAACGCAAATTAAACACGTTCTGCACCCAAAATAGCAAATTATTTTTAAAACAAAGAGAGCTACAAATGGATATCTACCTACTATATGGAATAATGAAACGATTGCTATTTAAACTCAATTTAAAAGGTCGTTATAATAATAAAAATATTAGCCAATTATAAAAAGATAAAGGATTATTATCGAAGATTATAATCCATTATATTATAATCATGAACCTTGTTATAATCGGTTTAAATACAGAATTATTCTGAAGGAAGATCTAATAAAGATCGCTCTACTAACATGGTTGGCCGACACATTAATCACATTATGTCATTTAATTCCCCCAATGACACCGGTTGAGGTCACGAGTAACCTAATAGCATGTGCTGAGAGCATTCTAGAGTGTTCTCTATGAAAGAAACCACGTGATCGTACAAATATTAAACATAAATAGTTGCTCAATTCGCCGAGCCATTTTTTTGTGGCAGCCATAATTGGCTGTATAAAACCAACATAGAATTATGATAATACTTTATTTTGCCCGCGGCTTCGCTGGCGTAAATATATTTATTAACCTCTGAGTCTTCTTCGAAGAGGTTAATGAATGAAGTCCAAGGGAGAGGCTTTTGCCCAGCAGTAGGACATTACAAAAAGCTGATGGAAAAAAACAAAAGATCACATGAAGACGAAGAGGTTGAATCCTGGGTTGTTACACTTATCTCGTTTATTTATTTATTTATTAGTACTTGGTATATGTAGGTTATGTTAGTTTTCTATCCCTCGGGAATAGTCCTTTTTTTCTAAATGAAGGGTATGATAATATGATTGTCTATAGCCTTTGTCCTTTTTTGTGACTTACCTATGTGAAATTTCATAAAGTTCGGGCGAGCAGTTAAGGCGTGAAAACGTAACAAACAAACTCACGTTCGCATTTTTAATATTATTTAGGATTCATTTTACATGTTCCCTAAATTTGGTCCTTTGAAATGTTTGCATTACTGATTGTCAAGAAAGTTGCATAGGTATGTATAGTTCCTTATATTACAATTATATATATCTTTTTCGTAAAAAGATTTCTAGCTATAGGTGGATTATTATTGATAGTAACAATAATTGTCTTGTCTAACGCAAGGGATAATATTGCCACTAAAAACGTTGTAAACTGTTATCACTTAATAACTATATAGTTTATATAGCTGATTATTAATATAAATATTTAGTTTATATTAAACTTTGACAAAAAACCGATTGTTTTAAAAGCTAGTATAGTTTTTACTGAACATCGTTAGAGTAAATGACGCCACATATATGTAGAACGCCAGAAATAAAACAAATGCAACGGTAATTTCAAATTTTGAACGCAACGAAATGGTGAACTCCTTGCGGAGATATTAGTAAAAAACAAGAACCGTTAAAGTTTGCAAATGCGTATCGAGGTCGAGTTTTTTGTGACATCATCTGATTCCATTGTATTGTAATGTAGAATTGTAGATCATAATCCAATGGTACAATTTGGAACTCATCTAATGATGTGTATCACTGGGTTCACTACCACACATTAGAATCAGGTTCTAGATGTCAGTTTTTGTGATATTAAATTCGTACTACTGCCTCGTTAGATCAATGACATAAATAATGAGGACATACGCAATTGGCAGTTAGTTGGGTTAGATTGAGGATTTAGGTTTGATGGCCAGTCTCCGTAAAGATTAGCCGTCGTGTCCGAAATACGGTCTGGAGGAGACCATTAGAATAAAATTTCGCATGGTAATTTTATTCAGACTCCGAAACATGCAGTCTAGACTATACTTGGTTGACGTCAATAGCTCGTATAGTATTACATAAAGCCTATTTTTTTATTTGCAGCAATTGTGGATGTTATACGCCTCTGCTTAATCATTTGTTGATATCCAGCCGTATAGTGATTTTACTTTTCTATGGTGTTTTAGTTTAATAACTGCTAGTTAATTGACGTTTATTATTAAAATTCAAAGACCGAGCTAAAAATATTAAATATCTTTAAATAAATACGTATTTTGCATTTAAAATAAATTTGTCCACAATTATCATACTCGTCTTTCCAGGATGTATGTAATGATGGCAAAAAGAATAAAATTAAATATTCAATAATAAAATTATTATTATATTAGTACCTACATACTTATTAAGTACATGACAAGCGTCATTGAACTCAAAATCGCTATGAATTGAAAGAGATTTTAATAAAGTAGGTAGTGCGTAATATAAACGTCATCAGATTTCGAGATTGGATAATAAATATTTTGGTGATTATGAATTTAGATTACTGTTGCAAATGGCGTCAGGGATTAAAGAAAAAAGTTCATCCAAATGATCGTTGTTTTGTTGTTCCAATAAGTTATTCGACTGTCGAGAAATCGTCAGCGGTAGCACGAAGATTAATATGGTGTATAGTAAACTTTACGTTGGCTATATGGCACCACGTTATGGTTAGTCTACCACGATGGCTATTGCGCATTCTTTGCATATCTTTGAGAACATTATGATGAACTCACAGACGTGTAGGTTGTTTCCTCGGGATGTTTTTCTGTGCCATAAAAGCGAGCAAGTTGACTATTTAATACGGATACCTATAACTTCGTAAAGTCGCAATTGTGTGCCTTAAGATCGAACTAGAGACTTTCGTGATACTAGACTAATCATTTTACAAAAATCAAAAGCCATATTATTTTAAAACTGTCTTTGATATTCTTTAGTAAAATGTTTATGGTCTAATAGTCTCAGTTCGAGGTTAAATCTTAAGAAAGCAGTGTTTGCCAAAACCTTTACGAAAGTGCGGAGTGATTACGAAAAGTCATTCGGTGTACAAGTACCTAAATTCTTACGGCTATAATTACCGTGCAGACCCAAGGACCTAAACTGTTAGAGACAGCTCAGAGCCTGAAATGATACCCGTCAGACGGTATTATAGCCTACAGGCTTTTTAAGTGGGACTAAAAATATGGCTAATACACTTATTTGCTTCTTCGAAGATATAGGCGTGAAACTCATCAACTCACAGCTGACTCACAACTGTTTTCATAAACTCACTTTTTTTTTACGTGGGTTATGTTCCTGATGCTTACCCCTTTGGGATTTTCTCGGGTTCTCTCGAGGCCGGGCCTACCGACTAAAACCACCACAATGTGCCAGCTCGCTGCTTTGTATGGTGGGTGGGACGCTGCCACTGAAACTACATCAGCGACCCACCCAGCAGAGCCCAATGCAGAGCTGGAATGCAGGCGACTGTTGGGCTACGCCCCGGCTCGACAAAACGCGTTCATGTCCTCACCTACACCTACTAACTATAATCGTGCTAATTTTAATCTAGGTTTATTTTAGTAACTTGTTAGACATACATATAACTTCTATAGTAATACATTATACCTGTCATTTACATAATGATAACGATTAAATTATCTGTGGTATACATTAAAGAAAAATGTATCACGTTTTTGTAATCTGAGGACAAATGAGACTAATTAGAACTGTTCAAAATAGAGTTCTAATCTCGTCTCCGTGTCATAAATATCACAAATCGTAGGCTAAATTAAAATACTACTACATAACTTCTAATATGAAATAACATTTCAGTTCACATTTGACGATTATTAGTGTAGATGGGAACTATATTACGAGAATTGGCTTTCTGCTAGACGTTAGTAATCGAATGTATTTGAAGTGAAAACTTCTTTAGGTGCGTTAAGCACTTTTTGGGTGAACAAAAATCATGGAACTCGCATCATCGTCACCGAACGCTTTCAATGAGCTATATGTATACTGTGTATATGTATATGTGTACTTTTTGGGTGAACAAAAAGCGTGAAACTCGCATCATCGTCACCGCACGCTAGTTACTTAATTTTCACTTCTATCGGCAGTCCCCAAAGACATGCCCCGCATGTTTTTTTTAAACAACTCCCTTTCCCTGGGTAATTTTTGAGTGGCGAGGGGATTTAAGACGTTAAAACAACGTACACAACGATTACCCAGACTCGGAACAACTTTGTGGAGCTCAGACATTATTCTCCGTGTGGAAACGATCGACCCACAACATTCGCTTAAAACACATAAACTACTACGCCATCAGTCCAATCAAATAAATAAATAGCCGTACTATTCTCATGTGCTTACGTAGTAAATTACTCAATAAAAGAGCTATAAACAATGGCGTGTTTCAGAAACACGGTGATTATTGCTTATCGATATTCAACAAGCTGTTGTAGGAAATATATCCACGTAGCCAACACTTCAATATTGACCGAACTGTATTATGCATTCAAAATTAAGTTTGCTTCGTACGGCAATTAAATATCACGAAATTACGAGATTTCCGCCATGGTTTGTGACATATATGTGAATTTCAAGGTAGGAAGTCCTATGTATAAGGACTCTAAAATTTAGCAATTCAATCCATGTTTTATTATATTGTTTATGACTAATAAAACTTAAGTTGGCAACACTGTAGGTCAATAGCCTTCTAAAGGTATAAATAATGTTCTCGCTAATAAATGCCAGATGTGAATAATAAAATTATTACAACAAACTATTTTTAATGTGGCTTATATATTTCTTTTGGCTATTTTTGTGTATTTCATTATAAGTAACACTTCGGATAGAATTCTTATCAACGTCTTTAATAAATCTACAATAATAAAGAGGCATACCTCTTTCTGCCTGTACGACAGCCTGATTGGGTCGTTGGACTCGTGCCATAAGTTTGCGTGCGATGGCGAGAGCCCGGGTTCGATGCTCGAGGCAGGCTAAGTTTTATTGGTTTCATTAACACGAAATGCACAGAGTTTAGAATTGTGCTTGGTAGACGGCAAGAGAAAGGCGTGGAACTATGTGTGTATGTTTGTTAAATTCATGTACAATAACTTAGGCTAGTGTATATATTAATTTAACTCTATATTAGTTATGATACTTATATAGATAGTGTACAAGTAGATATAATAAACTTTGTAGGTACAGTCCCTAACAACACTCTAATCATAATAGTATGCAATTAGTTGAATATGTAAGAAATAATAATTCAAATTAATCGTTTAGAATTCTCAAACACGAGCCCATTAACAAACACTTACAAATTATTACATTCAGAACAGTTGGACATTCTAAATTTAAAGTAGGAAGGTAAACATACGTTAATGGATTGTGTGTAACTTCACGAACAAGAATATAATAAATGAAAATATATTTTCAATTTATTTATTTGTTACTAACGTTTAACTTTACTTTTATTGGTGTGGCAACTTTAAATAGTACACTGAAACAAATACGGTTTAGTACCGGAGCCTTGTAATAAATTCTGTGGGATGTAATTACCTTACCTTTTTATGTAGGTATATGTATTATATATTAATACGTGAAGCGAAAACTATGTACACCTTTTAAGTATATTGTGTGCATAGAGGAGTGTGAGCTTTCGTATAGTTAACATGCATAAATGGAAGGAGTGAATATATATTTTTAAAAATTTGATGAGGTCTTTATTGTTAGGTATATTGGGCAAGGCACAGTCATTAGGCATAATAAAGTTAATGGTATCATTTGGACAGCGGCGTGATTAAATAAAGATAAAAAAAACAATATGACAACTTGTTATGACATCAACATGGCGGATCCAATTAGGTAATCGAGTGATTTATTGATTGAAAGCAATTGTGATTATTAGGTACTGTTAATGACATGGTTCGTAGCAGAATAAAATTGGAGTACAAATAGAAAGCAAATAAGTATTGTAGCGAATTATCTCCGCGATAAAAACGTTTATCTTTTTAATGTTTAAAGTGTATGTGTCAGTTACTATCGTAATGAGTCATACAATTTTGGGCGTAGCCGTCGATCGCCTGATGGAACAGTTAGACAGCTAAATTAGTTACATGTGCAAATTTGTTCTTGTTCTCGAAGTTTCTATAGTCACACAGTAATTTGTCTTCATAGCCATTTTGACTTTGAATACTAATGTTTTTGGCATTACCATCATTTTACTTTTGAAATCTTCGACTACGTTTACATGAATGGTATACACTAAAAATAAATGATTTCAGGAGTTTATTTTGTTGTACCTTTTACAAAATCGTTTCGCGTGCTACGCTCGCCTAAGTACAGGTTAGGTTAGGTTTGTAACAGTCCTTTTTTCTGGATGAAATACCTTTCATCATAGGGTACATAGAGTACCCTCTATGTCCTTTCCTATTTCCCTGACAACGTGTATGCGAAATTGCACGATGATCGGTCAAATCGGGCGTGAAAGCGTAACAAGGAAATAAACTCACATTCACATTGATAATATTAATGAGAATGCTTTTTTGCGTCCATAGTCACGGTAAGACAGCAACATACAAATCACCGATGATCGGAATGTCGGGATAAAAGGAAACATCAATAGAGATCTAGAGCAATTGAATGGGCCATATTTATTCGACTCATCGGTACTTTTACTGGGTCATCTGGTTATTGAATGGGGAACGGGCTACGACTCACGCTATATTCCTGTTAATGGTCGTTAATCGAGATCCTTACAATTCTCTAAGTAATATTTGGTACATCAATTATGAGTTATTATGATAACAAATGTATACTACCATAGTATACTACCCACAAGTTACATCTGTTCACGTAAGCATTTAAAAAATAATATATGTCTGCCCAGATACGTAAGCTTCTCGTTCGAAGCTGCGAGCCTCCTCGCCGGATCGATGCCATAGGACCTGGAAGCGGCGCTCCTGGCGTCACTCTATCGTTGGCGCCAGGAGGCGCTAGCTCGGGGCGAAGGACCGGGTCTTTCCGCAATAAAGGCGGCAAGGTCCGAGCTCCGCCAGGTCCTAGTGGCGAATTGGAAGGAACGCCTTGTGCACGCCAGTGCCGGGCACGCCACGTTCGTGGCGGTAAATCCCGTGTTTGAGGAGTGGCTGGAGAGGTGGCATGGCGCCCTCACCTTCCGGCTGACACAGGTTTTGACTGGCCCCGGTTGTTTTGGCCAGCTCCTGTGTCGCATAGGCTGGCAGGAGACGCCCGGATGTCATCACTGCGGCGACTGCCGCGACGTTGTTGAGGACACGGCGCTGCACACTTTAGCGGTTTGCCCCGCCTGGGCATCGCAGCGCCGTGAGTTGATCGCGGCAGTCGGTTCGGTTACCCTCTCGCTCCCGGCCGTAGTTCAGTCTATGGTCCGGTGTGAGAGGTCGTGGAACGCCGTCGCCTCCTCTGTGAGGAAGTGATTTCCATCAAGGAGGCGGCGGAGCGGGAGAGGGAGCGTTTAAACCCTCTCCCCAACCGCAGAGCCGGGCGCCGGAGGGCACGAGATGACCTCGAGCCACCCTGAGGTTTGATCTGGGGGTGGCGGGCTTTGTGGGCCTGCCCGCCATCCATTCAGCACCAGGTCCGAGAGGCGGCGTGCGTGTTCCCACGTGCGCCTCTGTTTCGAGTCCATCTCCCCTCTAGGGGGGAGACAGTAGGGAATTTTTAGAGTGAGTCCTTTGGGTAGGTCTCTTTGTGTAGTGGCCTACCGTTTCACACGGCGGGCCGTAACCTCGGCGGGGTCGCGACCGCATGCGAAAGCGATTCGCGCGGCCCCGCCGATAGTGCTTTTGTCGAGGAACACCGTGGTAGGTTTAGTGTGTATTCCGGGAGGTACATTATCTTTTCAACATCTTTATTTTAACCCGGCGACTCCGACATAATACCTTCCGCCCGCCCCCGCGGAGGGATATTGCAAGTAAAAAAAAAAAAGATACGTAAGCTGCCATTCGCCAACTAAAAATACGTTAAGGCATAGCGTTCCACATCACTTAATGTCCTTTTAGTTGGTGGACAGTAGTAAGCATTCTCCATGATCATTAATGTTAGTTCAGTGCTTTAACAGTTTGAGGAATCATCGGCTATCCCAAACATATTATTTTGGATAGACATATGCCAAATATTGACGTGTATTCTTTAATGTGGCTGTTGCGAACCAGCATATGGCAGCTAGTTACAATGTAAATAATGCCTGTGTAGATTCCTTTTTACCTACTACATGAATAAGGATTAGTATAGATTACCTAATATCTGATCAAAGGCCAGTGCATTTGCAGCTATAAGTGCTGTCACGCCACAATGAATAATGTCATTAAAACTTAAGATTCATGCAAAAAGTCAATAGATGTTTTTATTTTATGAAGAGGTTACACTAATGACTAATTGTCAATAGTTGGTTATATTGACATGGCAATAAAGTAGGTGGTATGAAGTGGTTGTTGACACATTTATTATACGTATTTAGTTATTAATGATTGACGCCATGTGATGACCACGTGCTGGGAATATACATGACCAAGATACATGTCACTGACTGGGTAGTTATCTGACACGTTCATGATTATTGCTAGTTGTGCCCCGTGACATGTTTACTGTGGTAGGTAGTTATGTGATGAGTGATGTAAAAAGGTATTGCTTTGTATTCTTTTCGGCATAATTTTTATTTAGGTTTATGTTTACGATAGATCGTGGTCTCAAGTATAATTCACAAGTCAGGCAAAAGTATTAACCGTTTTTTTACGGAACGCCTGATGGTAAGCGATTACCGCCACCCATGGACACCCGCAACACAAGAGGAGATACAAGTGCGTTGCCGACTTTTTAAAAAGAAGTACGTTCTTTTCTGGAAGTGTTGATGGTCGTATTGGTCGTATTTATCTGTACTTTCAGTAAAGCTGCTGCTAAGAGTTTCAAACAGATTAAACTAGCAGCACTGAATGTGGTAATGTCTCCTGTGGACCGTAATAGGTTCCACCTCTACTAAGATATATAGTCACACAGCAAGGCAGAGATGTATTAAAACCACATTCGCCAAATAAGGTTTTTGATACCACGAATATTTTACCGGGATATTCTAGACTCCGTGCTACTACTAAAATTACACATCACGGCTCGACCCGGCATCGAAATCATCATTCTCATACACAGCACTAGCATTCACTACCAACGCCACTAATAACTGCGACACTGAAGCATATTATTCTAAATCGGACCGTATAACATATACTTGAAAATGTAAGTGTAATATACTTCACTCTATTCTTTTTGGAATACATACATACAGGAGCGAGTTTATGTATGTGTCTTAAAATAAGTTTAAATACCTATTTAAGGTCCAAACAATTTCTATGTTTCACAAGTAGTGTTTCCTCGATTTGTGCCTGTAAAGCTGTGTTCGCTTTAAAAGATTAGAATAGGTTAATTAATGCGTTGTCCGATTATTTGATAATATGAAATATTATTTATTACTCATATCCACGTCCGGGTTTATTTTAGTATCGGACATATTATCAGATAATTTAATTATATTAAAAAGATTATGTAGATTAGCATAGATTCTAGTTATAACTTGTTATGCTTAAAATAACGTATCGTGTTTTGACATATTTTTCACTCTCATGTAACAGCCAACTTATTCTGTTATTATTTATTAGTATAGAACATTAAGCTACATTTTAATTATTCTTATTATCTATAAACCATAGTTTTATGCAGCAATATGCCTATTTCTTATGTAGTTAACTTTTTTGGTTTTGATGTCATATAAGATATAGTTTAAATTTTTTATACCACCAATGCATAAAATAGAGCCCATATTGTAAGCGATTCCCGTTACCTATGTTAGAGTAAGTATCATTTTTATACTCTTCTTGAAAACTGAAGACGCTTTATTGTCATAAAATTGTGCTTTTACAATTACCGGAAATATATTGACGATAACAATGGATACTCGTCTATACTAATATTATAAAGCTAAAAAGTTTGGTTGTGTGGTTGAACGCTCTAATCTCTGGAACTAATAGTACGAATTGCAAAATTCTTTAGTGTTGGCTAGCTTATTTATCGAGGAAGGTTGTAGCTATGTAACATTACGCTACTGCCCACGGGGGCGACGCAGTAACTAAAAACGCGGGTAAAACCGCGCGCACAGCTAGTTAAAGTTATTCCATCAAATCACACAAAGTTATCCATTTCTGCCTAGGCGGGCGATAGTACAAGGCGTGATGCTATATTATACTATTCCGTTTATAGTTGATGCATAAGATTAACAAATATTACCCAGTATATTTATGGTAATTCTCATGGAAATAATCTCGACACAATAGGTCAATATGTTAACTGCCTCGTTGGTCCAGTGGTAGTGTATACGACTGCGGATTATGAGGTCTCGGGTTCGATTCCCGGGTCGGGCTTGGAAAACGTTGCTAAGATTTTCCGTCAAGAATTTCTTAGTAGCAATTTATTAAGAAATAGACCGGAAGTTTTTAATAATTAGACCGGAGTTAAGAAGTTGGTGGTGTTTCACCCCCGTGCGTCGGAAAGCACGTTAAACAGTGGGTCCCGGCTGTCATGAACATCTATGGCAGTCGTTATTGGGAAATCAGCGCTCTCAAATATCCTGACGACTGGTCTAACCATAGAATGATGTTATCCTTCTGGGTTACGGAGGTCAGGTGGCAGTCGCTCCGTGTAAAATCTGATATTCAGCTAAATCTCTTTAGACCAGAAATAAGCGGACCCTGGCATAAGCTGGGATTAATAATCGCTAGGAAGAAGAATAGGTCAGTATGTTATCATCACAAACTAAACATAAAATGTACTATAAATAGCGTGAACACGAGGTTTTCCTTGTAAAAATTTTGATTAATTGCATCATTTTTATGTTTTAAATGTAATATTATCTTGTAAATATTATTATATTGTAATTATATTGTCGTGAAAGACACGCGTGGACTAATATAATATGGTTGTTAGTGTGACCGGTCGCGGCGTGAACTTGGCTGACACGAAATTAATTAAAAACGGAATTAAGTATTCACTACTAACCAATGGAATTGTTATTAATTAATTGTTTATATCACGTTATTAAAGACTGATTGATAGGTAATGAATTTAGAAGTATTATTTAATTTTAGTCATCAGTAATTTATTATAATGATATGCGGAATAGGTCAAAAAGATACACTTTTGTTGTCTGAACTGTTTTAGGAGGAGATAAGGTAGATGTTAGATTTCGATGACTAAGATTTTGCTCTTAGAAAATCTTTAGGTCATATAGATAACTCTTAGATTACTTGGGTCAGGTTGATATTATGTGTTAATTTGCCGGCATTAGCATAACCACACGCAGTGAATTCGACGTGGTAAGACGACCACTTGCACGAGTTTGCTCCCTTTAACAGTCCTAGATTATTTAAACGAGATATGAAAAAGGGCCTCCTGGTATCGGAAAACTGAGATTTTGGCATAACACACACACTATAAGGGTTCTCCAATATTGACTGGAGGGGAGTCAAGACATTTTGACACTCAAAAAGATTTAATCCCTTGAGTTAGAATTGAATTGAAAGAATTGTAAATTCAGGAAACGTTTAGTAAAGGAAATGGATTATAACAACTAATAGACGAGTGTTTAGCGACACTTAGCACTATTATTATAAACAATTACGATATTTATATAATTGAGAAGCAAATTGATAACGAATATACAATTGTTGGTAGTCACGGAAGCGATTGACCACGGTCAGTAAGCTATTGTGTATAATTGTTATAAAGTCACCTTGACTCTTGAAGATGCGACTGTCTAGTTGGTCTTGTGACTTCATTTTTTGCTTAATAGTCTAGGGTAAGCTCAATTTGTCTGATAGTATTGTTAGGCTTTTCTGTCTGAGAATTTTCAGCCACGGAGACTAAATTGCTTATGATAGAAATTGCTCTAATCTCTATCAGCACAGTATATATATGCCCCAATGCTAGATACGAGCGTCTTCTCAGTGTGAGAAGGTTTAGGCCATAGTCCACCACGCTGGCCCAGTGTGGAGTGGACTTCATATGTCTTCAAGAACATTATGAAGAACTCTCAGTCATACAGGTTATCTCACAATATTTTTTCTCACCGTTAAACCATAAGCGATAATTAACTGTTTAATACGAACGTAATTTAGAAAAGTCAGAGATGCGCGCTTTGGGATCGAACTCGAGCCCTCTGCGTGGCAATCCAACGACTTTGAGTGTAACACACATTTCCTTGATTTCCAGGTATAAGTCTATGTATGCTATAAATATGACTGTTACGACAAAAGCAATTGAGCATGACGTATTTTGATGATGCCTGACGATCAATTTATATACATACATATTTAATTGTCGTCTGTAGGGTGTTAGTATTGCTTAGTATCCTGTTAGGTTAGTATATAATATGAAATAGCTATTTCCAAAGCTAATTTTATAATTCCAAATAAATGTACTTTTATCCTTAACGATAGTTGTGAAAATTGAAGTACCTATACTTTAACTAGCAGCTATTCGAAATAATTTATGCACATACATACATTATTTTAAATTTAAATACCTAGTCTCATCAAAAATGCAGTTAATTACAATATATAAGTAGCTATGTTTTTGTTTCTAAACATGGAATATATTTATGCTTTTATTTTGTAGAGGAGGAGGACAGTCGTTCGTCGTAGATAGACGATCCATATAAAATTGACCATAATAACACTGACCTGGTGAATACTTTGGAATTTACTTAATCACATCAAGACGATGCATGTAAGCATGTAGTTACACTGATGTAAACCATGACCATTAAATCAACGTAGACAAGTTCCTTTTCAGGCTAACTGTAAAAAGATGTTATACATACTTATAATGTTATTTTATTTTTGTTTAACAGGTACAATAACAGACAACAGATTAAGTGTTCACATTATTCAATTGAATATTAAATAGTTTCCAACCTGAAGTCCACTTAAAATTATACACATCATTCACATGATATGTAAAACTTTAGTGAGCAATGGTATGCAATGATGAAGTATAAAAAAAGAAAGTAAAAATATCTCATTATTACAAAAAAAAAACTGTAAAAGAGCGTTTTTAGACATGTTATAACTATCGAGGCAGATATCTGATTCAGAACAAATGGAATTGTATTGTCTGCACAAAGTTGTGGTGTGCACACAGATCTCGTTGGATTCTTAAAGCTTAACATTTCAACAAGCTGGCTATGAACCATTCATAATCCATTTATAAAGAAGGCCTAATTCGTTGGTCTACTGTAATAAGTTTAGGTGCCTATTAATTATCAATCGTACTTTTCAGTGTCATTAGGATTTTTATATCAGGGATTTCTCACTCAAATGTATACGAGTAAACTGCTATCTAGCTGTATGCTCTATTTCGTGACTCCAAGCAAAGCTGATGAATAGCGAAATGTGGGTGTAAAGGCAACCGTTCGAAATAAACAGGTATGATGATATTCTTAACAGCCATGTAGAAAGAAAGAACTTATTTCACGTGCACTGAGTAAAGTTCAAGTTTGACGAACGTCTCGCAGATCGATCACGGCACGAGCCACGAGGTGATTACGTCACGAGGTTGGGTGAATACCTCGTGCCGACTTAACACTTGTATGCAAACGTTATTGGGCAACAGGAAAAATAACAATTAGAACACGCTCTCGATTTCTTTGGTCTCTTCCGTAATCTTGATAGGAAATCAGTGTTTTTAAGAATATGTTTATTAATGTATGTCAAAGCGTTTATGTGCCATTGACTTTGTTGTAGTTAGGTAAATGGTGTC
Source organism: Catocala nupta (assembly GCA_963675205.1). Classification (NCBI taxonomy): domain Eukaryota; kingdom Metazoa; phylum Arthropoda; class Insecta; order Lepidoptera; family Erebidae; genus Catocala; species Catocala nupta. The sequence goes on from OY776080.1 coordinate 9,469,334, forward strand.
GTAGTAATTAACAGTATTTATGATAATGTATTTCTTGGTTGGTTTTAATTGTTTGTTTTATACTACATAGGTAGCAAAACAAGCGTACATTTCACTTAAGGGATAATCGTAATAATAATATTTCAAAATTGTCCATAATATATACCACAAATTATAAACATCAAATAAATTATATACCACACAAAAGGTATTCTAAAAAATTAAAATAAACGTTAATGTGAACATTAATTAAATGCCAGATCAAATATGAACTTTTATTACGAGAATTGGTTCTCTGATGTTATGCGGTTGCCATAGTCTAATATCACCCCATACCAGATGCTCGTTTTTGACTTGGGAAAAGCAATTAATGGACATGGGGAAGTAGGTATTTCAAGCTCCGAAATTCTTTATGCGTTACGTCTGATGAATATGAATTAAGTAGTTACAGTCTTACTTACTAAACTTCGCTGATTTCCATTTACATTCCATTCTTGTACAGGAGTACGAGAGTCGTATATTGGCGGGCAAACCGGCTTAGAGGTAGTTTTTACTTCTAAAATCAACTCCTTATTTTGTCAGCACAGTGCCTTCCACACTGTTAACAGCCTTTGAAAATCCAACTTATCGCAGTTAGGCAGCATACATTTTTAATATCTATTGGTCTGAATTTGGCGAAGTCAGATAATAATTTGTCTAAAATAGTTCTCAAATCAAGGTTTTAAGTGACAAACTAGTTTATTAATTGAAAAGTTTTTGCGATCTAGTAGCCGGTATTAAAAATTTAGAAATATTATTTGCTATATTTTTTTTTAATACGGCCTTGATGCTATAATTGTTTTTAAAAACGTCTGAGTTGCGTAAAAATTTGTTACTCCGGTTGTACGGTTTGCACAGTGTTTGAGCAAAGTATTATTGAATATTCCGCTTAGAGTATTTTTATTCACTGGCACAATATCTTGTACTTTCTCGATAAATAAAGCAAAAGCAAATAAATATAATAAATGAATGTCTTAGGATAAGGATAGTGTGTAATTCTACATTAACAGCTGTATTTAGTAACTAGCCGTCCCTCGCTCACGTTATATAATTATAATTATTTCGCTGTTCCCGAAGCATATAACATGATATTTACTGCCTCCGTGGCGCAGCGGTAGTGAATGCGCCTCCTGTGCATGAGGTCTCGGGTTCGAATCCCGGGTCGGGTTCGTCGGGTTCGTCGTTCGGTCGGTTAAGAAATCTCAATACGAGCCCGCACCGAAGTTGGCGGTGTTAGACACCCCCGTGCCTCGGAAAGCACGTAAAGCCGTTGGTCCTGCGCCTGATCTCTCTCCGGTCGTGTCGGATTATTCGTCCCATCGGATCATGAGAGTTAGGGAACAGAGAGTGCACTTGTGTTTGCGCACACACTTGTGCACTATAATATCTCCTGCGCCGATGGCCAGTCTCCGTTAAGACTGGCCGCCGTGACCGAAATTCGGTCAGGAAGACATTATTATATAGTCTTACTCAATAATTTGGCTATTAAAAGTAAAAGTAATTTTTCAAATCAGGCTGGTAGCTCTAGAGATATTAGAGCGTTGAAACAAAAAGGAATCAAACTCTTTAACTTTATTATAATAGTAGATAGATTAACATTGCCTAATCTTTCGAAGATGTATATTTTCAGTATGTAAGGTGTCATTGTAATTTAGACGAGTTAATCTACCTTTTCATCAAATGTTCTCAATACCCGAGCATATCATTTCATCTAGAACTACCATCAATATTTTTACATCAGGAAATAAACGCGATTATTTATGATAAGTGATAACTATTGAATGATAAGAGAATTCTCTCTAATTCTGTCAAATACAACATCAATGACTACGTACAGGGCAAGCTACGTCACCACAATTCAGTTGAAATTGGCGTAATAACAAAAATACCGCAAACCTGGCCTGATCGGCTGTCGTTACGTAAAAAACATCACACCATATTAGCTAAAACCAATCTATTATCATCTCTATATCCTAAATATAAGGTTCACATTACATTGCACGTATAATAACAATGATAGCGAATGGGTTGATAAGTCCCGTCTCTGCGATTTTTGCGAGATAACCGGTCTAACATAGTACTTACACCATGTCGAGACTCAAACTCTGAAATTATTGAAAGATATATGTCGACCATTATAACATAATGCAAGGGTGATTTTAAAATTATGCTCTTTGTTTCTTACAAAGTCAAAAATGTATATTTTAGTGATAATTATCAAGATCACAATGACGTCCTATGTTTAGTTGCAGATTAAAGTGCTATTTTGTCCCAACACTACAAGTCATTCAGCGTAGGTAGATAAGACAGAGATGTACTTTATTGTAAGCGAATAATAATTACTTATTTCGGTAATTATCTGTAGAAATTTCTTTGGTTATGTTGGTCGCAGACAGGAAAAGGGTGGTAACAATCCCAAAATACCTACATTAACATATATGTTTTAGTAAATAAAGTAATACTAGTATTATATAACTATATTATACTAAAGTGTTATCTCAGAAATAACATACAAATATTTAAAAAAATTGTAAATCCGTAAAAGTAAAACTCTCTAATAGGTGTTATAGAATTACTCCACATCCAGTCGACTGGTAGTGTGCCCACAGGATTGGCAGCATTACCACCTTAGTTGTTTAATAAAATGTATATAACGTGATATAATTGCATTAAATAAATATAACTACTAACCAAAGTAATATAAAATAGCCACGATATATATATATATATATATATATATATATATATATATATACTAAATATAAATGTTAAAGGCAACCAAATGTAACACTCACGACCTACTTTGCGACCCTACATTGACAAATCTTATTTTGTCAAAAAAGTTATAGAACATGACTAGCAGAATCGGTTATTTATACCCAAATTTCAAATTGATTTGCTTCCAAACTCAAAACTGATCATAATCGATGGAGCTCATTATATATTTTTCAAGGACATGGCTTCAATTCACCGCACGGTGATCGGTATCTACTTACTTTTAACTAATAAAATTGTTTTACATGAAATGGATAACTAATAGAAAGCCATTCTTCAATGCTAATTGATTCTGTCTGGTATTTCTTAGTGACGGATTGCGGTCTGTAGTTTAATGGGAACTTCACCCACATCACACCCTCACTGTGATTTCCTCTCCATTTGAACGCACGTTTTTAACGTTGTTTCATTGAATGACCGAGCTAAATATATCTATAGTATAAACAACTTGTGTAGAAACAGTTGAGGGTGATCATACTGTAATGTTATGACGTAATACAAACTTTGTCGTAAATAATAGGATATACACTCAAGATCTGAATTTAGATTTTTTATCTCCTCGATTTTGTCTTTTTGGGCTGACCCGCCATTCTAGGTATGCAGCCAGATTATTATCTGGAACTGATACTGAATAGGTATTTTTGATTTTGGTAAGTATCGTTATATCAATCGAATCCTGTCAAAGCGTCACATCTTTTTATACTATATTTAGGTAGGTTGCCTCCGTGTCGCAGCAGTAGCGAATGAGACCGCTGTGCATAAGGTCTCGGGTTCGAACCCCAGGTCGGGTCAATAAAAAGTTAATTAGTTTTTCTATTAAGGCAGTCCGAAGTTAGAAAGTTGGCGGTGTTTGACACCTCGGAAATCACGTAATGCCGTTGGTCCTGCGCCTGATCTCTCTCCGGTCGTGTCGGATTACCGTCTTATCGCATGGGAGATAGAGAACAGAGAGTACACTTATGTTTGCGCACACACTTGTGCACTATACATAGATAATATCTCCTGCGCAGATGGCTAGCATCCATTATAATTCGCTGAACTGAGCGACGACCGTGGGACACATAAGAGTAATGATTTTGAAATTTTTGTATTTTTAAAATTTATTTCCTTAAACAGTTAGTTAGTTTGTAAGTCCTTGTTGTATATTTTGCTTTGTACTTTTTTATGTTTATCACTATATGTAGCAATAAATGTTTCTTTCTTTCTTCTTCTTCTTTCATGCAGCTCACTTAGTGAAAAACAATTATTGTAGCTTTTGCATGCTTCATATACCAAAAGTATTACTCCAATATTGGCAAATCTATTAAGAGTGGAGTATACGTGAGATTTCTAGTTATTAAACACTATGACGACTGCTCTAGGTTTAAGCAGGGATGCATCTAGGTCCTGTTTTCCACAAACCTTTTAAACTACAAGATAAATAGATACATATAGTTACCACGACAACAGTATATGTATTTGATAGAATGCTCACGTTCTAAAAAGATGAAACGTGTTTTTGGTATGTTTGTCCTGTTTTTGCCAATATATTTAATTTTACCTCATCGATGACGTGGTTACATTAATAGCATGTGTGGGGAAATCGTCAATATAAGACATTCAATGGTTAACAGTGACTAAGTAACCGCAAAACTAACATTGTAATTTATATTTTAACTATTTATTACTACATAATAAACACCTAATCCATAGTGCAGCGGTATAAACATAAGTTTGGTTTTTGTTTGTGGTAATGAAATTCCAGGTTCAATTCTCGGAATTGTTTGTTATATCATTGCAAGTCGCCCTTTAGGTTTTCAGCAAGTCGTATTTAGCTTATGACTGTAATTATAGGCTTTCATAACTTTAAAATACACTGATGACTAGTCTGAACTCTGAACATTCGGCCGTTTCAGTAAGTGCTTCAGAATTCAGGGTGGTACTTTAGAATCTACACCGCTTCCTTGCTTTATCGCTACAAGCGAAATTGTGGTCGTGGAATCTTAGGCTTAATTCTCGTAAATTGTTTGTTCCATTTTCGGCAGTCACGCTGCAGGATTTCTGCAGTCGTATTTGGGTTATGACAATGTAACTCTTCTCCATAGCCTTTATTATTCCCAAGTCACTTGGGTTCAGCTTTTCTGGTCTAACCGGATTTGACTGGATATCAGTTTTTACACGGAGCGGCTGCCACCTGACCTCCGCAACCCGAAGTCTAACGATACCCTAAGGCTAGACCAGTGTCAGGATATTATAGGGCACTAACTTCCCAATAACGACTACCATAGATGTTCATTGCAGCCGGGACCGACGGCTTAACGTGCTCTCCGAGGCACGGAGCAGGTGATAATTGTCAATCAATACGCACATAATTACAAAAAGTCATATAACTTCCAAAAGTCAGAGGTGCGCGACGTGGTTTTGAACCCGAGACCCTCTGCATTGCAGTCTGTTGTTGTCTCCACTGAGCTATCGCTGCTTTTGACAATGTAACTATGGGTGTTTAGACCTTTGTGATACACTGAAAACTTGCCTGAACATTAAATCTTTATATTAAGTTAGAAGCCTTTTTACTACTTTATAACTTACTACTGGCGACATCATAGTTAATAAACCCAAAGAAAAAGAAAATACTAAAAGCGATGAACCTTTCAAATAAAATTCATTACGCGCAAACAATTAATAACTTCTAACTGACTCATCATAGCTCATAAAATCTTTTTGTTGCCAAGTACCTCTTAGTCGCCTTTAGATTTGACCCCTCACTGCAACATATGTCAATGGCACTGAGAGATCTATATAAACTGGTTTTATCCCGCTTCCTCAATACTCGTCTAACACAACGTTTCGACTACAAATATGATACACGTGTACTTATTACAAAAATCATTCGTAAAATTTATCTCAATGTAAACAAAATAACACGTGGAAGTCTCTACCCTATCAGTCAGTAGCGGCATGATAAAATATATTTTAATTACATAGTAACATAGTAAGACTGCCATCCAATTCACGTGAACTGATAAGATGATGTTCTTTCATGAAGAAAACTATTATTAGTAGTAAACAGTACACGTTAATGATTTGTGATCGTTTATCGTATTCAGGAAACGTGATAACTACTCTAAACTGTATCAAAGGCGTGTATTTAGTTTAAAGTGAGCGTGCACTTATCGCTTGAATATACCGCAATGCGGAAAAAGCTTCGTGAAGCTTTTTAAACATTCATTTCATTCGCAGCATTAAGATTTTCGACGTGGTTGATGCGCAACAGAAATTAGCGGACACCGATTGCAGTTTACATATAATAAATAAAAGTAGTTTGTATGATTTTAAATGATAATCTGTATTGAATTGCTGAAATTGTGAATTTATTGATATGGTCTACTTGTAAGTAGACCATATGTAGTATATGTAATAAAAGAAAACCATATTATCAGACTTCGACTGCTGATTTTATACTTTCAATACGTATTAAGAATATTGCAATAAGGAACTGAAGAAAATATACCTTCTTCAGTTCCTTGGTAAACGCAAGGTAGGATATCGTCCGGCCAGATGCATCGATGAGTTGAAAAAGGTAGCTGGGTAGTGGAAAGCGAGAGACCGAATGTTGTGGTCATTTTAATAGGCCTATTTTTAACTGTGGGCTGCAACGGGCTGATTGACAAATAATATAATAATATTAGTCCTATATTAAACTGTACCACTGCTGGGCACGGGCCTCTTGTCAGTGTGAGAAGGGTTACGCCTTAGTCCACCACGCTGGCCCAGTGCGGGTTGGCAGGCTTTACATATATACTTCGAGAACATCATGGAGAACTCTCAGACATGCAGGTTCCTCACGATGTTTTCCTTCACCGTTAAAGCGAGCGATAATTAACAATTTAATACGGACATAACTTTGAAAAGTCAGAGTTGCGCGCCTTGGGATCGACTTCGAGACCTCTGCGTGGCAGTCCAACTGTCTCCCACTATCGCTGCTATATCTGCTGATTGATTGACTTACTTATATTTTACATACAATTTTAATTTTAATTTCGGTGAAGTAATGAATTCTGATGAGTGCATGCGAACAAATAATACTAAAATACTCGGTGTAGGCATGTGCACGCATACCATTACACTGAACGATCGTATTATACAACTTTGGTAAACAATTTCGCGGAGATTAATCGTTTATCAGTGCACATGCTACCCACATATGTATACACATAGTTCACTGATTGGTACGTAATATCACGGTTCTTTCGTAATGCTGTAGTATTCGTAATATCAATTAGAATCTGCATGCCTTACCTCTGATTAATTTCCTACAAATAGCATACTCCGTCAGATTCATATTACGTGAAGTGTGTTTGAATTATCTGATAAGAAACAACGATGTGTAATGTTTTGTTCGTAGGTTGTTCTATAGCATATTTTAGATATGCAGGTACAAAACTGCTGTCCTTGAAAAAGCTTAGCAAGCATAGGTATAGCATAGCTTATGTTTGAGAACACATTCGTGACTAGGTTAAAGGAGCAGTTAATTTGGTATTAATATATCTAAAATAGTATCAAGTGTTGAATTAAACATCAAAACGGGTCTGTTTGAAGTTTTATCATGGTAATTATTAAGATCACTTTTACCATAGCTTATTTGACTAAATCAATAAAATCATTAAAAAAAGCAAACATCAGAATCTATAAGAAATACACGAATAAGTGCCCTCGTTTTTTGAAATATCTAGCCATTCTAAATTCGAAACTTAGTGCTCTTGTTGATCTCTCCAACCAAAGTGAAAAATAGAAGTGGGTTTACGTCGCGCGTCCGTAGTGTTATGGATGAGACTTAAAGACATTCACGATAGCAAGTCTAAACCTCAACCATTAAGTTACCGGCACTTTTCGTAAGAAAGTACTAACTCTGGCAACACTAGTTTTTATAACAACATATGAATATGTGAAACAAAAACTTTATACCCCTTTTTACGAAAATTGCGCGGACGGAGAAGTATGAAATTTGGCACAGTTAAAGTTTATATGGAGCAGGAGGGGCGACTCCTAATATTTTTATAAAATATGCATTGGAAATACATTAAATTAATTAAAAAACACTACACGCACACAACTATGCATTTGACACACACAGTGGAATCGCGTTCGTAGTATTTTGACATTGTTTATCTGACGTCGTACAATTCTTCGTAACTATGGTTACTTAAACCCTATTTATATGTAATAAAGAAAAAGAAAACAAAGTAGCCAGCTTATGAATATCGTCAATGAAAGAGTATAGTTAAGTAAATAATAATTTGTTTGAAAAAGATAGGTAAATTATCCTGTATAGCCTTGGCGAAATCTAAATTAAATAAAACTTTAATAACGAAAAAACTTAAAATTTAAATCAATTTCGACCACTAAGCGATCACTAGTATTATATCAAACTGTTAATTGCTGGAATGTCAGCCTATTGTTGCCAGAGAGCCACTGCCGATCAACTTACAGGTTAATAAAAAAAACAAAAACGGTGTAGTATTCTGTCACATAGAAGTCAAAGATTGCAATTGCATCAGAAACGAAATAATAGATTGGGTAAAAACGAGTGGCTACAAAATAAATAACCATGACACGTGTAACCGTGAACTCGGGCACAGCCGCGACATGTGTAACACCTGATTGTTTATTTATTTTTACAACTTGTTTGTGTCGGTGAGTACTCACTTGTAAATGTCTTGCTAATACTCCTTGCATTTACATAATAGGCACATTTTGATTTACATAAAATTATGTTTATGTTCCGTTGCTACTCGGCTAACTGTGCCTGCTTATCTCTATGGTATGAACTTGTGTCTATGTCTGACTAGATTTAGCCCGTAGCTTCTATGGCGTTATAGTCAATTTTGCCAATAAATTTTTATCACTCGGAAACAGTACCTTTTCCTTGGTCGAAAGGTTCTTTTTCTGTGCCTGACGACGTCTATGCAACATTTTATGGTGATCGGTGGAGTAGTTAAGGCGTGCAAGTGTAATAAACAAACAAACTCACATTTGCATTTAAAATATCATTAGATTTTGCCCGTGACTTCTTCTTCTTCTTCATCTTAGCGTTTATCCCGGTTGTATCCGCGGTGTTGGCGTTGGAACCCAGGGTTCGCTTTTCCGCTAAGTCTTCTCCATTTCGCACGATCTTCAGCATCCTGTGGTGTGCGGTTGTTGGCACGCATGTCATCTCTTACGACGTCAAGCCAGCACTTCTTGCACGCGACTTCACTCGCGTAAATATAGGTTTGATTAGATTAGTTTCCGGTTAGTAACAGTACTTTTTTTCTGGATGAAAGGTATGCTACCTTTTCTGTTTCCCTGACAACGTGTATGTGAAAATGCATGATGATCGATCGAGTAGTTAAGGCGTGAAAGCGTAACAAACAAACAAACTAACTCACATTTATAATATTAGTTAGGATTGGGATGACGGTGTTTGTATTCTACTATCGCTTCAGCCAAAGTGTTATTAAGTGTTTCAGTATGGAAATTCTGAAAGGTGTTTGTAACTGTGGTTAGTAGGCGGCAAATATTTTATCCTCTTGTCTTGTTAAAGCTAAATATGCCTTATGAAGTGTAGGTGTAAGACATTTCGCAGGCATCAGCCTTTTTCCAACGGACAGAAAAGTGCGGGTCTGTCCATTGTCGAGCGTTGTGGATACGGTGGGTTTGTTTTGTCGGCTGACGACTGCCGGATTCAGCCAGGTATCAACGGACGCTCGTTCTTGTCTTTCGTTCGCGTTGTTGCACAGGGATTACATATTATAAAGCTGAAGAATTTGTTTATTTGTTTCTTTGTTTGGTTGAACGCGATAATCTCAGAAACTACTGGTTCGAATGGGAAAATTATTTTAGTGTTGGATAGCTTATTATCGAGGAAGGCTATAGGCTATATAACATCACGCTACGACCCACGGGGGCGGCGCAGTAACTATAAACGCGAGTAGAACCGCAGGCACATCTATATTATAACTCTTAAGAGTTTGTTGCTTTGTTTGGTTGAACGCGATAATCTCAGGAACAACTCGTTCGAATTGAAAAATTATTTTGGTGTTGGATAGCCTATTTATCGAGGAAGGCTATAGGCATAACATCACGCTATTACCCATGGGAGCAGTGCAGTAACCATAAACGCGGGTGAAACCCGGGCATAGCTAGTGTTCTATAACTCCGGTCAAATTGTCCGGCCCGCTACTGTCCGTCGAAACATCTAATATACCTACAATCGCCAAAATTTTCAGTAGAGATATACCTAATGGGGCCATTATTTTATGTATGGCATAGTATTTAATATATGTCTAGTATTTAATGTGTAAAATTTGTTATCTTATGTAAAATTATTATTATGTCTTAGTTACATTATTATGTATAACTTATAATATCGTTTTTAGATATCTTGTAAAGATATTGTAAGGAGGTATAAATAAATGTATATTTATGGTTAAATAACGTAAAGTATGTTCAGTTATAAACTGATAAATATTTCCATTTAGCTTAATATTTGATTTGCGTAAATATCTAAAATATTTATCTTAGCTAGATACCTGTTTTTACTTGTACTGTTATATTAATTAAAATTTGATTGATTAGTTTAGTTTAACCTACTTTCTTGTTAAGCTGAGATTAACACTAAGTCAAATTACCTAGTAAATAGGATTGGGGTAACTACCCCAATCCTTTTCCTATCTTTTCCTCAGTCCTTTCCCTCCTTCATTCCTTTTAAAGGGCTGGCAACGCACTTGTAACTCCTTTGGGGTTGCGAGTGTCCCATGGGCGGCGGTAGTCGCTTACCATCAGGCGATCTGTCTGATCGTTTGCCGCCCAATGCCATAAAAAACAATAAAAAAAGCGGGTTTTAATTATACACGTCTCTTTCATAGTAATTTTATTTCATTTTATTATTGATACTTAATATAAGTATACTAGTATATTCTCACGACTTCGTTCTCGTGCACGATTTTTTTGCGATGGATCACACTATGCACACCATAACTTCGTTTTTACAGAACGAATCCAGACGAAATATGTTTACTTAGTTACATGTTTATATAGTTTCTAAGATAAGCGCCTAGCTTTGCCTTTAAACCGCATCAAGATATATAAATTCGTTTGTGCGGGATGTCGACAGACAGACATTCTTATCGGCATGGATATCTTTGACAATTTACTTCAAACTCAGAACGAGTTTAAATTACATTTTCAAAGATATCCACAATGTACAGACGCAGCCTTGGCACAGTTTAATAAAAGTATAGATATCCTTTTTTCTATAAGTAAGTATAATAATATCAGCCTTGTACAGTGAGCATCAGATAGATTTAAACTTTAGAAGTTGTCAAAATTATGTGAAGAACATCAATTCAATTTTATGTTCGCAGACAAGGCATTCAAATTGTTGCAAGCATCCATATCAGTTCTCAATATTGTGTTAACTGTCAGTGTCCATATAAATATTTTCGAATAGGTCAAGGAAGGACCCCACAAAAAATCCATTAGGGTCAAATCAGGCGACCTCGACGGCTATGGATGTCCCCAAAGCGACTAATAACTTAATACATTTTTTCATCGAAGTTCCAGCCGAAGGCGGGGTTGCCGTTTATTACTTTTTAAAATAATTGAATTTAAAGACATAAATTTGCTACCAGACACCTGACATATAAGCTTTCGCACTTGCCGGACACGGGCCTCATCGCAGTGTAAGAACGGTTAAATATTATACCACTATGTCTTAACCCTTCTGTTTTCTATTATATAGTCAAACAAGCGTGTACAGTCTTTAATACAATATTGTATGTACCTGATTATTGCTTCAATAGGCAGAATCCAGACACAAGAAAAAGCGTTGTGTTTGTACCCCGGGCTCCGAAAGTTGGCCCAGAGATGATAATTTTTTGCTAACAATAAAAAGTTAAACAAATTTAACCAACGTACAAAAAAAGTTGCATCCCTTCCCGACATAAAAAAAAGGATTTTATTTTCGAAATGTGTGTGAGATGTGGTTCACACAGACCTAAATTTTATTCCGCGCCTATTTGGCGCCTCTCTGTCAATTATCATATAATAATCTAGGTTATCTTGGCTTGAGATGAGTTGGCTGGAGGAGCAAACTTAGTTTGTATGGATAATTCGAATCCGATTTGTTCAATCAACTTATATAAATATGGCAACCTAAAAACGGATTTGCGATATCAATAAGTACCAATATGGAGATTAGGGTTTTCTTCAGGCCAGGATCTGAATTCGTTTGATACCTTATGCTTTAATCGTGAGATTGCTTAAAAAGTAGTTACATCTACTGCACTAGGAACGGTACCGATGTCGCAAAGGACAAATATTTATACAAAAGACACAAAGAACACCCAGAATTAACGTAAAAATTGTATATTATACAATTTTTCGTGCTTACGGGAATAGAACCCAAAGCATTCGGTACAGCGTAATGGCGTGCGGGTTACAACATTCACCATGCCGTACAAACCAACGGAGCCGTTTCCCGACAATATGTTTTATGGCAATATTATAGATTTTATGAGGAAATATCATAGTAATATTTGTTACTGTGAGTATAATGTTTGTGTAAGCCTTGAACTATGTATGGATGTCAATAACAAAGAAAAGAAAGATAGGCGACACAGATAATACGCCAGTTTTGGTTACGTAAGGTTACGTACATTCGCTGTTCTACGTAAGCTTTTATTGATTCCCCTGCGGCGGCACAGCCGAGCGCTTAGGACATAACGTAGAATGAAATGGGATCTAGGGTCAGGCCATTCAGTCTCGAATATTTCAAGCGATAACAAATAAGTACTTACTCCCTTTTGGATGTTTTTGTAACATGGCTATTTTGTTTTTAACACTATAAAATCTTATTTTAAAAAGAATATTTTAGTAAAATACTTGCTTTTACTTTAACTTATCGAGGCCAGACGTGTGTCATAGCCAAATAATGGGATCTTTGCTGTTACTATGAGGTAGGGAATAATATAGTTTTAAAACCCTTGTAGTATACCTATATTAAATTTAGGCCACGAAAATAAAGCCAACGAGAATGATACAGAGACATATTGTGGCAATTAATCTTCTTTAGACAGACCTAAGACGGTTAGACAGTTTTTTATTAAACTATCTCTTTGCAAAAAAATCATGATCTGTTATTCAGTTAAAGAAATACAACTTATAAACGCACTTTCGCATTCGAATTTCATATTAATAACGAAATAAGGATATTAGAAATGTTGAAGAAATAAAGTAAGCAGTAAATGATGCACACATTTAAAATACTTTTGTTACATTTTGGTAATGACTTCTTTACAATGTCGCATACTGATATTGATAAAGTCTGTATTAGCACATACATATGTACCTACCTAGCTGTTTTAGTCAGCTTCTATTAAGATCCTACTACATTACAATTTTATACACGTAACTCGAAAATATTAAATGAAAAGCTGATATCTTTATAATATGCTTAAGTCTACTAATACCTACTGTAGCGGCTTCTGACGCTACAAATTTATATACAAGGCGCGCTATTGTATGTGAGCAGCGCAGCAGTCGTCTCCCCGCAACCACTGTATTAGGTCGTAGCCCAATATGTATATTAGTAATTATAACTGATACCAGACAATATATATATATTCATTTAGTATATCAAGTTATTTCATTTGAGTATCCACACATTCACGATTTCGTAATTAACCCCACACTACTATAATATACCAAAATAACTAAGATACCGTATAAAACATGTATAAAACCAGCAAATCATTAATGAAGCAAAATTAAAGTAAATTAAATTTGTATATTGGAGTACAAAATAGTTCTGCGTACCTACATTTGTTAATTAAAAGAAAAAAAATCTGGTTGCCTACCGACCGCATCACCATTTTAATTTTTTATTTCACTCATTAAGTCATTATGCAGATTGGCTTTTAATAGATCTTTGATACCTACACTTTGAGAATATTTTATCATTTTATGTCGTTTTTTTTGGAAAATAGTTAATTAATGGCCACATAAAATATTTATATTCTGCTTGTGCAATTTTTTTTAAATGTACCTGTTTCTGTATCGCTTACGAGAGCCTCCTGGCAAACAACAAGTGTTTTTTAATTTTAAATATAGAAATGTTCGATTTCAAGTACACCTACTAATTCTTTTTATAAACTCAGAAAGAATTCAGGAAAACATTTGAGATGGCTGGATATACCAGTACAACTCATAATTCATTTGTTTTTAAGCGATATAGAGAAACAATACCTACCTAATACTTTCATAATAACAGACTACGACGGCACTATGGTTTAAGGATAAGACATTCAATAAAACCTTCAACATTAGTACCTAAAACTATATTATTCTGTTCTTAAATTCTACTTTTCACAGGTCGCTGTACCATCCTATGGGTTATCAACCGACATACATTTATTGTGACTCCATACGATACCTTCTAACGTTGGATATTGCCCTCAGGGTCAACGTTATTGATGACCTGTCAACTGCTCCGATGAACTATCCTTTTTAAACAGACCTAGATAAGGATTTCGTTGCTATTATAGAAAAGTAGGACGTTTAACAAAGAATTGTCGAGGATAAAGGCAGCTTTATTATAATGGAGACTGTCCGCCTACAAAGAGATTACATTACATTAATTTCTGGTAAGAGGTAAAAATCGTCTCTCTAATGACGTAATCTTAAGCCGGGTTTATGAAGGGAAAACCGCCTATGTCAATATGGTAAGTAATAATTTTAAAACGTTCCTTACATTTTATTATTGAGATACATACATAGTCTAATGCTTATACTTCCATATAGGTAGCTAGAGGTGTATTATAATAATAATAATATTCTATCACATACACACAACACCATCTAGCCCAAACTAAGCAAAGCTTGTACTATGGGTACTAGACAATGGATAAACATACATATATATATTTTTTGTAAATACATACATATTATACATAGAAACACCTAGACCAAGACAAACATCCATGTCCATGCACACATATGTTTGACTTGTGCGGGAATTGAGCCCGTGTCCTCAGGTGTAGCAGTCGGTTACACTAACCACCATCGAGGCATTTTGCTAGATGTGTTTTAGATCCAATTTAATTGAGGGCGGGGCTATTGCCGTCTATCAGGCATAGTTCCAGACTCCGTGCTGCTGTAGAGAAGATCTTGACAGAAAAACTTGCTTGGCCTACTACAGCTGCGCTACCGGAACAATTTTATTAACCTCTGAGTCTTCGTCGAACAGGTTAATGAAAACACTATGTGGGTCTGTGTGTCTGTCTGTTAGTGACAGGCATAGCGCCGGAACCACTGGACCGATTGACTTGTAACTTGGTGTACAGACACCTTTGGGGTCATCCTTCGGTCGAGTTTTAATATGGGCCCAGTGGGTCAAAAGACCTCCGAGATATAGGGGTCACAAGGCCATAAGGTCAGGGGATATCCACCAACAGAGTGAATTGGAAGTCCAAGGGAGAGGCTTTTGTCCAGCAGTGGGACATTACAAAAAGCTGATGACAAAAAAAAGGTCACATGAAGACGAAGAAGTTGAATCCTGGGTTTTTACACCCATTTCGTTGTTAATTGTTTTTATTTATACCTTCACAAGTGAAAATGGTAAACGTAATGTAATTGGCCTGGAGATCACAGGCCCATTCGTCAGTAATGAACTGCACTAATAGATTATTTTAGGAGGAAATAATAGAACCGTTATTCTTACTAAAAATAAAGGGTACCTTACTAGTTACCGGGTAGGTAAGCATCTATAGAAAAGTGACCACTCCAAAAATATACGCTGCATGGTACAGTAATTGATAGTAATGTATGTTGCCAATGTCTTTAGCAATAAACTGTACTACGACGCGTTTATGCTCATGGAACTGGAACATAATTTATGTTTATGCCATAATGGATTAAAGACTTAAAGTGTTGACGTTATGAAGAGCAAGCTTCAGTGAAGCATGAAAAAGCCTAGACTACGAAGTCTGCTACTTTTAAATCATTATATGCTACTGCTATTGTTATTTTACATATGCCTACTATCATATGTAAACTCAATACTACCGTGCTTTTGGCATTTTCACGAAAAGAAGGGTTTGCTGTTTATTTTGCTACTTAGAATCGTTTAATGTATTAAGTACCTACTTTACAGCATATTATTAGAATACATTTAAACTGGCTTTGTTATTACATGCTATATGCTATCGTTTTTTTTTAAAGAAACCACATTTTTCGTCTGTAGGTATTAGTCGTACTCTAACAGAGATTCGTACTATATTAAATAAGACTAAAGTCAAGCGTTGTAATTGTAATTACTATCGGTCTCGTGATTAATGATGTACGTAACTGTTACGAATCACTATTGTGTATTCACAATTGTTAAGTGATTTGTAACAATTCCGTTGTAAGTAAGAGATGTGAGTCGTGATTTTGTTTATCACGATATTATAACATGCGTTTACTGACATGTCTCATGCCTAGTGATGTTGATGTAATTCTATACCCAACTTCAGACTTGTTTGCATCGGCGATGCAATGACGTTAGCTCGCATTACTTAAATGTGTCATAAAATACTATATAATTATACTATTTAAGTATAGTTTTCTAGGGAAGGGTTAAGTATCACGTTAGTGCTACTGCACGGATGGTTTAAATGGTCGCCTCGTCACTGTCTTATCTTATCTTATCTTGTGTGAGGGCCAGTCAGTACAGACCGGCGACACTTCGACCCAGTGGGATCTTTTGTGTCGACTTCCCCAATACCGACTGCCATAGATGTTCATGGCAGCTGGGACCGACGGCTTAACGTGCTCTCCGAGGCACGGAGCAGGCGATAATTGTCAATTAATACGCACATAATTTCGAAAAGTCATATAACTTCCGAAAGTCAGAGGTGCGCGACGTGGATTCGAACCGGAGACCCTCTGCATTGCAGTCTGTTGGTCTCCCCACTGAGCTATCGCTGCTCTTCTCGTCACTGTCACTGTACCGAGTATTGTGGGTTCGAATCCCACACTGGACAAAAATTTGTGTGATCCACAAATGTTGCTCTGAATCTGGGTGTTCTTCGTGTCCGTTGTTTGAATGTTTGTAAAGTCCCACGCGACACAGGAGTTATTCCTAGTGCGGTATTCGTCTTAACAACAAAATATTGGATGAAAAATGTATTTGCTAAAATTTTGCCCGCCACGGGCATCGATCTTGAGACCTCATGCACAGCAGTTGGATTTACTACCACTGCGCCACAGTTTACACTTGTATTGTAGGTATTTATTAACCTCTGAGTCTTGTGTCATTATGTGGGTCTGTGTGTCTGTTTGTTAGTGATAGGCATAGCTCCGGCACCACTGGACCGATTAACTTGTTACTTGGTGTGCAGACACCTTGGGTTCACCCCTCGGTCCCCGAGATATAGGAGTCACAAGGTCATAAAGTCAGGGGATATCCACTAACAGAGTGATTTGGAAGTCCAAGGGAGAGGCTTTGGCCCAACAGTGGGACATTTAAAAAGATGATGAAAAAACAAAAATCACTTCACATGAAGACGAATCCTGGGTTTTTACACCCATCTCGTTCCATTACCACCTTTTTGTTATTACCTACACTTAGCGCTGACGACTCACGAGTATATTAAATATAAGTATGTAGTATATAATTATAAGTATATTAATTATAAAGAGGACAGATAAGATTTTTTGTTTGTAACACTTTAACTCACAAACATATATACCGATTTAAAAAAATCTTACTCCGTTAGAAAGCTGTATTATCACCGTGTAACATAGGCTAAATTTTATTTTAAAAAAAAGTACCTTTACTAACATAACCTAACCAACTTTTAGGCAAACGAAGCCGCAAGCAGATGTTAGTATTCAATATTATTGCATTCACATTATATAAACTTAAATTCCCACTTACTCACTGACTGACTTAGAGAAATAGAAATCGTACAAAGGGGGGTCGTAGGAAAAAAATAAATATAGCGTCATATAGAGAATCGTTCAGAAGGCCCGGAAAAATGCCTGACCTTCGGAAGGTCAGCTCTTGGTGGTGGTACCCCATCGGATATCGGAAACGGTGATATACGGGAGTCGTTCTCGAACAAAGTCTTCCTAAAATCATAGCAACTTTTAGAGGAGGCGAAATAAAATATGGCTTTCATACAAAAAAACATGGCCGCCATACAAACTTTGACCTCTAATATCTGTGAAACGGTTAGAGATAGGCGGGGTGTGTTTGAACAAATGTCTAGCTAGACGAGATCTTTTCAGAAAAGGTCATTTTCAAGATCATCGGTGAAATTTGGTTTCGGGTGTTTTCAAGATCCCTGAATCCAAATCTAAAATTAGTTTTTTGATTCCTTGCCTCCTCGCTGTACATTCCCCCTCGCGGGCCACTTGCGGCCTGCGCAACCACGCGAAATACTAGTTTGAATATAAACGTACTACAAGTCTACACTGGTTCGTTGGCATAGCTTTGCTCTTTTGGTAGTATACGATAGTGAGGTCCTGAGTCCGAATTCAGCTAGTGTTAAATGGAGTGAATGTTAATAATAATTTCTCAGTGGCAGCCTGGAATTTGATAATATACCTAGGAGATGACAATAGGTTTGCTCAAGATGACCTAGGGATTGAAATTACACATTTACTGCTAACTTTGTTTAAATGACGAAGTTATGTCAAGTCTAGATGCGCAGTCTATATTATTGATGCATAACAATAATAATTACTATTGATGACGCAGCAGTGATACGGCTGCTGTGGTATGGTTCGATTTAGGAATCCAATAGGTGTCGTAACAATTGTTTATGGTATCAAGAAATCCACTGTGAAGTTGCATAGTCCAGGTCAATTAGTACAATAACCGTTATAATATACTTTACTACATACATATTCTCACGTCTTTATAACCCACAGTAGGCACTGATGTATTATATAAGAAAAAGAATATAAAATTGATTTGTATTGTTATGTATATAAACACAATTCTTATAAACTAACTTATACCTAGAATATTATAAAACAGAAATAAAAAAGAAAAAGAAAACTAAAGCCCTCTAATAGGCGTCATAGAATTCCTCCGCATCACATTCGACTAGTAGTGTGCCCAGAAGACTGGCAGCATTGCCACGTTGAATGGCAATGCTTATTCTTTCCGCGAAATAAGCGTCGATTAACCTTTTCGCTATGTCTCTAGCGTTTCGACCCAAACGGCTCGAAAACATAATCCCCGGCCAGGTTTTTGTATTAGCGCCGTTTGAGAGTCTCCGCGGATGCAGCAGCAGCACCAGCACAACCCGCCGAGCTGGGAAGATGGGATGGTGCAAGGGTGTCTACACACGTTGCGTCCCACACCAAGGGCCCACCCATCTTCCAAGGCATCAATGACATACCGTCCGGTCTCTTCTCATCGTCAAGTGCCAAACCATTAGGTTCAAGATGAGCTGGCACGCCGGCGGTGACAAGAACACGACGGATAATGTCATTAAGGTAGGCGTGCCGCGAAAAACGACCGGCACCCCTGCTCCATGATAGGCCATGGTGGCCAAGGCCATCGACGGCTTTACAACAGTGACATCGATGCGGAGAAACACATGGAGCACCTAAACGAAGGCCAGAAGCGATGCGGAACGTTGTGTCGTCCAACATAGAGCCTATGTTGGACGATGGGAGTGCTTAGAGCCAAAGACCCGATTCCCTCTCCCCCGCAGCCAATAAGCGGGCACGCTCAGCAACATTCGGAGATGTGTTCATGAGATGTTCTGAAACCATGTTGCAGAGCGGCTCGTCCCACCGACTCTGAGAGAATAGATCGGATGGCAAATCAGAGCTTGGACAGATCATTTTCCAAGCGTTCACTGCGTCGGACTTGCACGACACTTCAGATTTAACCAGTGTGGGAGCTATAATTTTTCTGGTCAATTCTACAGTGCAGTGGACCGAAGACAGGAACGCCGGTAAACTGACATCACTAATTTTGCGAACGCCGAGGCCACCCAAGCGAACTGATAGGGTTGCCTGGAGCCAATTATATTTTAGGTGCAACAAAATAAAGAGGGCGACTACTGATATCTACCTGGCATTATTCCAGACTCCATGCGTCTACTAAGAAATTTTAAAGAAATACAACACGGAGTTTAGAACCGTAGTTGTACCTATTCGGCGATATAGGCTTTAGTGTATATATGTATACATATAAAACAATGGATTTGACTTAAACCTGACTTAAATCATAAATGTAATCTTTGTTTCTTTTGTCTGCTCATAAGCATTATATGATAATAATAACTGTGTATTGTATTAAGTTCACATAATTATTCTGATCAAGTTAATAGTCGAGATTATTTATGATGCTATGAGGCACGATGTTTAATTATTTTTTGGATTATTTACGCGCCAGGTAGTCGGCCATGTTTGATTTTGAACGCAACAGCTAAAGAAACCTTTTTGTAAAATTCATCGTCACTGGTTGCAAAAAGAAGGAACAATTACTATTTAAATAAAATTTAGGTATGTAAAGAGTATCGTATCTATCTGTCTACCTCGAACGCTTGCACTTAAGTAGCGGATACGTCACAATGCAATATCATGCATTCGTTTACTGTCATGTCTCCTATAATTTTTAAAGATATCTTATTCTTATTATCTTGTTTCTTAATGAGTGGGTTAAAATTCTTTTAAATTTTATATTTTGTATAACATAACTTTTATATCCTAACTAATATTATAAATACAAATGTGGGTTTGTTTGTTTGTTACGCTTTTGCGCCTTAACTACTTGACCGATCATCATGAAATTTTGCATACACTTTGTCAGGGGTACAGAAAAAAGTGATATTCCAGAGCGAAGCCGCAAGCAAATGCGAAAAAAATAATATGATATATATATTATCTTTATTGTTTAGAATAGACCAGGTCGACCTGACAAGTCCAAGTTTCGCAATTGTTCCTAAACTCTGTAATACGAATATTGCCAAAGGCTTTGCTCGATATAATAGTACCTACTGGCTGAATATTCAAACGTTTTACTCCACTCTAGCATATAAGCACGGCTTTAATATATGAGATATATTACAAGGCCGTTAAATTGGCTTTGAAACAATTACACTCAACTCATAGAGCGCCAATTAAAACCAAATCGGTATTTCCAAAAGGAAAACCCGTAGTTCTACCTTGACTCCAACTTGTTTTAGCAGTAGATACAAAATTCGAAATGTCACTAGTTTCTTTAAGACTCCTAATTCGACTACGGGTTTATATATCACTACATATTTTAAAATAGAGTACACCACCGCGTCTGTCTATCTATGTATCTGTCTGTCTGTTCGCTATAAACTTAAAAACTATTGAACGGATTTTTACGCGATTTTCACCAATAGACAGAGTGATTCATGAGGAAGGTTTAAATGTATAATTTGTTAAGGTTTTGTTCTACCCGTGCGAAGCCGGGGTGGGTGGCTAATATATGAACATTTTACTCCAGCGACAATTATTGAAGATCATTCACAGAATATGAAACGCTACGCTCAGCGCTGCAGTTTAAGTACCTATACACCATTTGGTTACTACCTACTTAACTAAAGGTAAACAGTCTTGATGTGATTTTTTACATTAACACATTAAACAAATAAACTATTGCTTAAACTAACGGTTCAATTGATTTAGTAATCGTTATTGTTGTATTTACATTGATCTTTAGCAGCCAGGGTTGAAAACACAGTCTTTTTATTTTTATGAAACAAACGGTTTAAATTGTTTTAAACAAGTGTTTTTTTGTTTTTTATGTCCTTTTTCTTTTTAGTTTAGGCCATTAATTTCAAATCAAATAGACCTATATTAATTCATTTCTAGACTAGGTATTTTCAAATTCGCCATAGTAACCCCAATATTTATATTATTTTATATTTAAATAAGGGGAATACCCCTTATTTAAATATAAAATAATAAGAAGAAGAGAAAATTACTTTCTTTTGACGGCCGACATAGGGACTTTCCTAGCGGGACTTTACCGGCGGAGCATTACCTATGAATTCTATAAACAGAAGTGCTTTTTTTTCTAATGTTTAATTTCATTATTAATTCTGTGACATATAACATCTTTATTAAAATGTCAACTCCAGGACGCAAAAAGCATGCAATATGGGAACAATTTACATTGATTCCTCAAGAAAATACCACACTGAAGACCAATAGGGCGCGTTGCAGAAAATGTAAGAAAGAACTAGTTGGCCTTGTGAAAAGAATGGAGGCACACTTCCAGCAATGTAGCACCACCGGTTCTACTAATGCAAATCTTGACGGGGTCGAGAACTTTGTGGTGGAGGAGCTGCTGATGTTGAGTGATGCTGGTTCTTCCCGATCTTCAGATAATTCTTCTGCCAGTTCTGCCACACCCACACCTGTTACTACTCTTCAATCAAAAAATTCCAGTACCAGCAGCACTGCGAGCGTGAACATTTCAATGAAAAAATTTACTTTTTCCACAAGTCAAGAAGATAAGAAGAAAATTGATTTACAATTATCTCGTTATTCATTTAATTAATACAATAGATACAGGCGCCAAAAGCCATACAGAAGGCTACTTGGTTAAAGTTAGTAGTATTACGGCAATAAAACAATGTGAAACTTTCAACTGCACGGTGCGAAGCGTAGTGACAGACAACGCAGTAAATATGAGTCGTATGAGACGACATTTGGCTCAACAGGAAGAACTAGCTTGTCACAAGGATATACTTACATACGGCTGTTCGTCACACCTATTAAACCTTCTAGCGAAGGATTTGAACGCAGAAGACATTACTGAGAAAGTTAAATCGATAATGCGGTACTTCAAATACACTCACTTTGCATCTGCCAAATACAGAGAAGCTGGTGGAAAAGTAATTGTTATACCACAACAGGTACGGTGGAACACGATGGCTGACTGTATACAAGTTTTTTTGGAAAATTGGCATATAATATCAGACATATGCTTAAATAATACAACTGCTATAGATTTGTTAATTTCATTGAAAGTAAATAACATGGCGCTGAAGCAACAAGCCCAGGCTCTCTACAAAAAACTGGAAAATATTGCAGTTGCACTTGACATCTCCCAGAAGACATCCTGCTGTATTGGCGAAGTGACTGAAGCATGGATAGAGCTTAAAAATATGTTTGAGGGTGAGAATGTACGATTGCGTGAGACCGAATATTCACTGGATGATTTAAGTAAGTTGAAGGCTTGAAATGGCAATGTCTCCAGCTCATTTTCCAGCAAACTTACTACATCCTAAGTACAGGGACAAAAAACTCACCAGTGAAAATATTTCTGAAGCTTTATCATTTATAGAAGTTTATCACAAAGAGGCAATGCCCTATGTTGTAAGATACAGGGCAATGACAGATCCCTTTTATAACTTTCTATTTGAAGGTCATGTAGTAAATTAGATCGGACCTTTCGAATGGTGGCTGTCATTAAAAAACAAATTAATGGCCAAACAATGGACTTAGTGACTCAGCTTCACACTGCTGTAGCTTCAAGTGCTGGAATCGAAAGACTGTGTTCAACGTTTGGATTTATTCATTCTGACGAACGAAATAAACTGGGTACCGAGAAAACTGCAAAACTTGTCACAGTTTATAAATAAGAAAAAGTAATTTGATTTTATAATAACTAGTTTTTATTGTTTCTTAATTGAAATTGTTATCATTATAACTTTGATTGATTTGAACTGAATATTATAATGTATGTTTTAAAAATACGTGTTGTCTTGTCCTATAAATGCATGCACCAAATATTGTTTGTTAATTAATGGTACTTTGATTTTTGTTTGATTAAATAAATTACTTGTCATAAAAGTAATATGTTTTATTTAATTACAATGCCAAAAGAATTACATAAGTACAAAAAAATAAATAAAATAAATAGCATAGACTCGACTGGTTTTAGGCAAGCTATTTAGAGTCCTAAATATTAATTTTATTTTCATTTATTTCCATTCCTTCGCTATGAAAAGTAGTTTTAAAGTTTTGTAATTTCTTAATGTTTTATACATTGTTTAAAACTTGTTTTAATCTTTGTTTTAACCACGTGATTAAAAGACTGTTTTAATTCAAACTGTTTTAAACACTGATTTAAACATGTGTTTTAAAACAACTTGTTTAATCATGCCAAGCCTGTTAGCAGCATTATATTTTAAAGTTGAGTTTTTAGATGAAAAGACACATCAAGATTGCTTACCTTTAGTTAAGTAGATACCTAACCAAATGGAGTATAGGTACTTCTTTTTATTTTATATTAAAAGTTAACTCGCTTGCTAGGGAAGATATTTGTTTCGCAGAGGACTTGAAACAAACAAACATTGAAATTGTCTCAAAGAAGTTTGAATCAGCTCTGACTGCACGAATGGTTAAGTAGTTTAACTGGTCGCCTCGCACTGCCACTGCGCAGCGTTGTGCGCATCCGCACATGCGACAAAAATTGTGTGTTCTATAAATGATTGGTTCAAGTCTGGGTGTTCTTTGTGTCCATTGTCCATCCGACACAGGAATTGCACCTAATGTAGTGAAGTGTTTTAAAAAGATAAATTAAGAAAACTCTTTGCGGTTCACATTTTTGTTTGAACGATAATTATTGTATGTTGTAATTTATATCACCGAATTATACTACACGTTTTTTTTGCTGTTCATCTGTTGTAATTTGCTTACATACTGTACAGGTCCTGCGAGAATACCAGCGTTGCAGTTTCAACTGCAACAATAGCCGATGCAGGTACCCAATTTGGTGTCCATCCTATATACTGTTCTGTATATATTTATATTTTATTGTATTGTATAAAGGAGATACAAATAAAATATATTTCCTTTTTCTTCTTTCTTTCACATTTAATTTTGCACCGTGTGGGAATCGGAACACCACTACAAGATCCGTGCAGTCAATTTGCTACACACTTAATAGTCCAGTTACTACACCGATGCTGTGAACGGGTTCCGTGCTCTATAGTTTGATTAATATTGGATTAAAAGGTAGACACCTTATACTACGTCAGCGATGAAATAAGAGACTCAAAGAGCGTTGAATCTCGTTGCTCTACTGTGGCGTAGTTAAATTACGTCACCGGTTTTTTGCGTTGGATTGGCACTCGTCCAAAAGGCACCTATTGTGCTCAGCTCTTTGTATATTATAAATTATAATATAACAAGCATGACTATGTAATAGTAATTTAAAATAAAACATTTACTATTCATCACTAATGTATGTGTGGTTGGAAATAGTGTACGTCGAATTAATTAAAATGGCCGTGTAGTAACAGGAGTATTGTGGTCGGACAACAATATTGAACTGCATTGAACCTTTTTGGTTCGTATACATATGAGTTGCGGTCAAGACTTTATGACTACATGCATTGATATTGAGGAAATCGATATGTTATATAAGTTACATACAAGCGTAGCTCACGAGTTGATCTGCGTAAAATTGGCACGATATGCTATGAAAACTTTGTAGCTGAAATCCGGTCCTTCACCTGTGTGCGAAGTTACATTACGGTGCTTAATAATAATTAGTCATAGAGTGTGTTTACAGTTGGACACACTATAGCATAAAGAATTAATAGAATATTTTTTTTAAATCCTCATTCTTTCTTTCATTCAAAAGAATTAAAGGACAGATATATTAAATACGTATTTAATTTATAATTATTAATGTTATATTACTTCAAATAAAACAGCATGTTACCAGTACATAAAATTACGACAAAACATTAATTAATAATACATACATACATAAATTCACGCCTGTTTCCCAGAGGGGTAGGCAGAGACTACGGATTTCCATTTGCTACGATCCTGACACACTTCTTTGGCTTCATTCACTTTCATAACATTCTTCATACACGCTCGCCGGTTTAAGGTGCTTTTAACCTGGCCTTTATCGAGAACGTCTCCGATCTGATCAGGAAACGTTCGCCTAGGTCTTCCCATTGCGACTGTTCCATTCACACTAGCCTTATAAACTTTCTTAGTCAGTCTGTTCTCGTCCATTCTTTCTACATTAATTAATAACATACTATTTCAATCACATGTAAATATGGGTTTGAATATGAAGGCATCATAAAGCCTAATAAAAGATGAAGGGATAGTACACAACATAGCCAGCAACCTTATACCTGTCCACTGAAAACGCATTTGTTCTCCCGCCCGGCGTAGTTTAAAAAACACCAACAATAGCCCAAAAATCGTTAAATTAATTATTGTACAAAAAGTAAGTAGACAGATTATGTATGTAACTTTTTTTATTGACTTCCCGCACTAGGAATTATCTGTGTCGCGACTTCGCGAGGAACTTTTACAAACATTGAAACAACACACACTCAGAAATACTATTTGTGGACCACACAATAATTTTTCTCTTTCTTTTCTTTTCTCTTAACACTTAGCACGACAATAATGCAATGCTGATCACAAGAATCATTTCGCTTCGAGCAATCTGCAAATTAGTACACATCGATCGCTGTGGAAACCTTTGCAGGCGACATGCAGTCCGGTAAGCTGTGTACGTAATACATCTATGATAATGATGACATAAATATGCACACACGTATTATGTAAATAAAAACAACTGCATATTTTATTTTTACTACCTACTTAGCAAAAAAGATATACGACGCGATGTTTGATCAGGACAATAAAGATTAAATTATCGATAAAAATAATATCTGCTAATCGGTCAGACAAAGCATTATTTTTTTAATATGTATAGATTATTATTAATCTATATGGCCATAGATACGACTATGCATAAGGTGTGCTAACAAATAGTGACTATCGCCAGGCCGTGGTTTCGACGCCCGGGTGGAGTAAAGTGTTTCAGAGATTTTAGTTAGACAATTTTCAGTAGGTGCACGGTGCTTGGCATTGTGCCAGCTAAATGCCAGTAATCTAGCTATGTATTTTGTTGCACCAAAAACATAATTGGCAAACAGTAGATTAAGTTAATCTATGCCTACCCCTTCTTGACAATAAAGGCGTGTGAATATGTATTAAAATATATTATAAAGGTTATTGAACCAATAGGCCTGAATTATGCAACTTCGACAACAATGTAAAGTGTATAATATTGAAATATATTCGAATGTTTAGTACACAGATAGTTAAGTATATGCTGTGTCATTGACCATGCTAAGTATGTACAGCGATTTAGACAATTATATCGAAAATTATTCGAATCGTATCACTAATCGATAACAAAGAAACATACTATAATATCTTTGCTCCTTGAACGATGTACTCAGTGAACTACAATAATACAATTCATTGAAGACTAACAACTAAACACATGGTTCTATTGTGTGAGAAGTATGTTAATGCACTCGAGGTTGAATGCACGCGAATGTACATACATACATACTACATAGTATATATATATCAATGTGGAAATTTTCCTCACAACATGTCCAGAGCTTTTGATCGTTCTTTATTTTCAAACGACGCATCAAATGACGTGTTATGTGCGTTGCCAAGCATATACATGTATAAAAGTATAATTCAACGTACGATTTGCACTGCATGCCTTCTTTCTGTCCAATTTAGAGTTGTATAATACATGCGTCTGAGTCGTGATCGAGTGGATTATTTTAGAATGTGTACTTGTGCAGTCTTATCGAAGATAGCATTTAAAAGCGGGGAAGCGGTCGCCTCGACACTGCCGCGATGAGTGTAGTGGTTTCTTTGTGAGATCCATTAATTATTGTTCTGAGCCTGGGTGAGTCCGTTATTTGTATGTTTCTGATGATGTCATGATATGTGCAAGGCTATTTGAATATAGGAAGATCGTAATTTCAATAGAGATCATGTTTGTCATATACCTCTTGTCCTTGTCTTGGGATCCAATAATAAATTCGGTAAAATCCAAGAAGAAGCAATAACAAAGCAAAACTTAATTATATACTTTGAGGTCTGCGAGTGTAAATATAAACACTGTTCGGGTACTTTGAAATGACTTTATACTTCAAGTCAGAAGGCAAACACTATAATATTGTAGTCTACCTGTGACTATGGGTGCTAAAATGTAGACGAAATGTCGGGATACCTGTAAATATTAATAGATTTCAAATAATATTAAAATGGTTAGTAAACAATCTTCGATAAAATTATAAATAAAGATAAAATTCTTTAGATATATACTGACCCGATTTACACTTTTGCTCTTACCGAGAATCGAATTGATTACTCACGCCGCAAACAACGCACTTGTCCTTTGTTTTAGTTTTTGTCATATTTAATGTATACGTGTGTGTTGTAATATTTTAATGTACTGGTTGAGAAATAAGGTAGCCATTTTCTCTCTCAGTCGATTGACCTGAATTGTATGATTACAATTCGTTGTTTATCAAACGTTTTTATTTTATGCATTTGCTTTTACATATTGGCTATATACGAATAATGGGTTTCAAACGCTCGAGTAGATATGATGAAAGAACAATAAGTACGTTGCATATTACAATTTTGCTATCGTCATCTTTTTTCAGTGTACCAATGTCGATAGATAGATTTTCGTATTAAATTATTGCTTTGGGAACAATACTGTTTTTTAGATGAAAGGTACTCTGATGTGCTTTTCCGTATCCCTGAAAACGTGTATGCAAAATTTCATCATGATCGGTCGAGTAGTTAAGGCGTGAAACTTTAACAAATAAACTCATATTCGTATTTATAATATTAATTAGGATGTTAGCTACCAAATAATAGGAGACTAATCTTTTGAGTTTAGGAACAATTGCAGACGTCATCTTGAAATTTCTCATTAGTGGCACAATTTAGAAAAGTGCACGTAATGGAGATATTTCCTCATTATTTCATTTCATTTCTTTATATTTCCTTACAAGTACATTACATTACCGGGAAATCAAACTCTCAATGCACCTAAAAGGGCTGTAAACTTAGCGCAGAATCATCTTACAGAACCATTGAACCAGCAATAACTATTTATTTATTAAAATATATGTATATACAGGTGAATTTAAAGACAGGAATGTATAACGTATACGTAATTATATTATAATTTATGTTCGCTTGTATGGCCAGGCAATGTTATCAACACATTATATTCTAATAAATGCGACATAAATGTATAAATATTATGCCTTTCAGTTCACTTGTCAACCATGTCCATTTGAAATGGAAAATTTTACTTACTTGATTGTTATTCGTTAATATACATTTAATTAAATTGGCTTTTATTATAGACTAGATTATGCCTGCGGCTCTGCTCGCATATATAAGTAGTAAGTTTAGGTTAGATTATGTTTGTAAAAGACCCATATTCTGTCTTTTTTTGTTGCCTTAACAAAATGTTTGCGTAATTTTATAATAATCGATCGAGTAGTTAAGGCGTGAAAACGAAAGAAACAAACTCACATTCGCATTTACTTATAATATTAGTTAGGATACTTAGGTACATAGTCTCGCCATTGATATAGGCTCTTTATACATCAATGAGTCTCGCGCATATATCACTGAAGGGGTGGCAGAGGTTTAAGCGGAAACACTAAACCTTGTCCATTCGTTTATTTTCTTTTTGACAGCTCACGCCTATGATTTAACTTTTTTTTTCGGAATAATGTACTACAGTAATGTAGTACTTTATTGACGAGTAACGCCCACTTAGTGAAGTGCCCTGTGAAAATTAAAAAAAAACTAATAAACGAATACTTAATATTTATACTAAAAATATGTCGATGCATTAAGTCGATTGAAAGTTCTTCTTAAATAAAATCAATTATT
This sequence comes from Catocala nupta, assembly GCA_963675205.1. Lineage (NCBI taxonomy): Eukaryota > Metazoa > Arthropoda > Insecta > Lepidoptera > Erebidae > Catocala > Catocala nupta. The sequence continues at coordinate 9,498,911 of OY776080.1, forward strand.
ATTTCAAATCGAATCGATAACGTGTGACACCAATTTCGAACTGTCTCGAACTGTCAAAAAGAAAATAAACGGATGAACAAGGTATAAGGGCAGAGAATTAAAAAGTATGTATTTGTAAAATCTATAGCTGTCGCGCAGTGCTCGCAGAGCGCGGTAGAGACAACTGCAGCTTTGACCGAAAATACCTATTAAAAGTAAACTTGATAACTTGCCTGATTTAACTACCTACTTTTTTCATAAAAAAATTAAAGAAATGCTTTGGCCGTGTTCCTATGTATTCCTTTTTTAATATAATCTAATCAAATTTGTTTTCTGGATGTTTGAACACAGAAGAAAATCTGGCCAATGTTTGAGGTTTTTGAAGGCTCATGTCTCTTTTAATAAATGTATTATGAAAAACGGAAAACATAGGGACATTCTAATACAGACCATACATGTTTTGGAAAAATTATTGCTCTACTGCTATTATCCAGGGAAGAAACAGGGAACTACGTTTGTATGGAAAAATGGCCCTTGTGTTTCTTCTTAATTAACATATTTCGCCAGCCATGGTTTTAAGTTTCACTTAATAGGGTGCGAGTCATTGTCTGGACACAGTTCCAGACTCTGTGCTGCTATTGAGAATTGATTGACAGAAAATCCAATAACACTTTTCCTGATCCGGGAACCAAACACGAGACTTCATGCATAGCACTGGCATTTACTACCGCTGCGCCAACAAGGCAGTCTGATTTTATGATACGGGATTATTGTACTTATTTGAAATCGTCGGCCTCAATGGCGTAGTGTTTGGTGTAACCGACTGCCACGCCTGAGGTCGCGGGTTTGATTCCCGCACAAGTCAAACATTTGTGTGCATGAACATGGATGTTTGTCTTGGTCTGAGTGTTTGTATAATATGATATGATGTATAATATGTATGTATTTACAAAGAAAAAGTATATATGTATGTTTATCCATTGTCTAGTACCCATAGTACAAGCTCTGCTTAGTTTGATCTAGATGGTGTTGTGTGTATGTGATAGAATATTATATTATTATTATACACCTGACGAAGAAACATCATTCAACTACTGATCTTTCAATGGCTCCACAGATTTTCTTCAAGTCATGATGATAATGTATTAAACCAAAATTCTAGGTCAAAATTCCATCGCAATCGGTCTATGCTTTTGCGAGCTATCAAAAATAAAATACAAACACACATAAACTAACAAAGGGTTAATAACGTTGAGTGTCAAAAATAATAATTCATTTAAGCTAATGATTTAGTTTCGTAACAGGTTTCTAAATTTTCCGACAGATAAAGCAAATAGATTGAGAATAAGTATAAACATAATTAATGTATCTGTTGCGTCAACGCATTTAATGGCCACTACTATAATACAAACCGAAACGAAATCGAGCATATGCCGATCACGCCGCATCTTGCGTTGGCGATCATCTCTAATATTACTAGCTACAAAATATTGGAGTATATCTGTTTTTTAATATCCCCTTTTTATGACTTCTGAATTAGTCATAATACCTGTGTGGTGAGGGCAATAGCCTCGGACTAGGCTTGATGATGTCTTACATTGCCTGGCGATGTGGTGGAGAGACCACTTATCCATTCAACCATGACGTTACCTTCATATAAGACCAAAAGACCTACTTGCTACACTTGAATATTTGCCTTGAGGCCTTGGGTTGAAACTTCATTATTTTAAAGCTAACACAAAACTGCCTTCAATATATTTCGAGTTCATTCACGACATGCATGTTTTAAATTAGTATAGATTTTTTCTATATTAATATTAAGAGGAGGAAAATTTTTATTTTTGTTTATCATATAAGAAAGCTCAAAAATTACAGAACCGACTTAAGAAATATTTACCTAAGCTACTTTATCCATAAGTAACATCGGCTATAGTATATAATATTAAGCTACGAGCCACAGGAACGGAGCAGTAATCATAAATGTGGGTGAAGCCGCGGAGAACAGCTAGTTGATGAATAAAAAGATAATGAATTTCAATTCATTACCTGTCAAAAAAACATACTAACGGGCTTGCCTTATACCGAAAGTCTAGGCACCCACTGCGTGAAGCTGTGTAGAAGTGCACTCCCATTTCTGCACGTAATAGCAGCGTGAACCGTGCATCCACTTACGAGGATAAACAATGAGCAAACAGATATTATTATAATCAGATACAATGATATCTACTTCAATACAAAACGATGTTAAGTAAACATCATTAATGTACTCACTTAAGTGGTTTGTACCAACGACGTAGAAAAATTCATTGATCGAAGCGCGGCGTCGATGCTACGCTCTGGAAGGTTCACACGTTTTATAGGTAATACGACTTAGCCATGACTTGAGCGGCGAGTTACGACATCGATTTGCTCATAAAAATATGACTAATTCATAGCCCTACGTCGAGTTTTTTACTTGAATGTAGGTCAAATATGTTTTCTTATATTTATTTACAGGACTTCGAATTCTGGTTGGAATGCAATTATGAATGAAATTAAATGCATGAAACTCTTAAATGTTCGATCCGGTCACATTTCAATAAAATATGGGTATGTCAATTCTAAAGATTTTATTCCAGAACATTTTTCCTTTTTGTTTATTTCTGATCTCTTAACTGTTGCATGTCAGCATCGCATCTGTGCATAGATGAATCAACAGAAGGATAATTTACTAGCTATGTCAATCCCGTATAACACATAGGACTTGACTGAGCTCAGTAGGTCAGTCTAAGTGTTCTCAATAGTGAATGATCGTAAACGAGGCTGGCAAGGAAGCGACTCTTTCTTGCAGAGTTGGCAAGGCCCAAATAACTACAAAGGAAAGTAGGCGCAGACAACCAAAGGGTAAGGGTCCATCTCATTCCGCCGTTAATTACTTACATGAATGAACTCTCCAAGGCACAATGAAGGCATTCTAGTACTAGTTTGAAAACTTATACTATCAAAAATATTCAATTGCCTTTAGGTTGGTAATGCATTTAAGTGTCTGTAAGAAACTACATGCCTGTTTGCCAAGTGTAAAATATTAACCAGTCGACCAACCAAGAACTCATTAGTCTTCTATACGCCACCCTATAACGCTGTGCAGTCTAGAATAATAAATTAAATCAATAAATTCCGACCCAGCAGACGGTGGGCTTCAGTCGTTCTAGCAGTCCTTTAATAATTAACTTTCAGTGGAACTCGTAACAAGATTAATACTAAGAAATAAGCTAAGCAATTAAAGAAACGTTTATGACCTAAATTTGACCTACTTTTGGTACTCTGTCGAGTCAAGGTCAAACAAAATATACCTAAATCAATTAAAGTGCGTTAACCCAACTCTTTATTGACATTTTATATATGTACCAACTAAGATTTAATCCTACAATTTACATAACATGTTAACATTTTGTGAGGCAAAAGGAAAATGTAGTTTGTAACTGTTAGTATGGTTTCATGATTGTAAGTTAGTAAGATTAATTAAGTCAAACTTAGTATTGTAACTAGAGCATACTGATAAAATTATAGATACTTAACCTTATTAAAATTTATCTTGAACTCGCTGTAATAAATTATTAATTTATTGAGTGTAGAAATATAAGCAGGATAGCGAAATTCACTTGTTTTTAAACCTCGATTCTTTTGCCTTTATCATAATCAATCTTTAGCCTTATTATTCCGTTCGATATTTTCTTCAGTATGTGGACTTTTTACGGTCGATAATTTTGGATGACCTGAGTTTAACCAAGGAATGTATGTATCGTTCCATTTGTATTGCTTGTTCATAAGTGTTACTTTGTAACCTAAGTGAATAAATGATTTTTGACTTTGACTATTTCATTTCAAAGTTAATGTTATAAAACAAAGCTATAAACATTACAGATATATAATATACATATCAGACTCCAGTGTTATAATATAATTACTATTTGTTCATCTGTTGGGCATAGATGTCCACCAGCGTGAGAAGGATTAGGCTATAGTCCATCACGTTGGACCAAATCGGGTAGTTATAAATTCACACGTCTTTGGAAACAATATGGAGAACTCCTAAGCATACAATTTTTCTCACAATATATGACTTTACTGTTAAAGCGAGCGATCATTACCTATTTATTTAATACGCACGTAACATCGTATCTGCACATCTTTGTTTTCTCCAATGTAATGAGAATCAAGTCAAGTGTAATAAACATAAATCAACGATCCAAATCATCATTAACTCTATTAGCCATTGTAGGGTTTCTTTATTCTCATTCCGATACAATCATGAGATCATCAAGTTGGCACCATCCTAACTAATATTATGAATGCGAATGTGAATTTGTTTGTTTGTTACGCATCCACGCCTTAACTACTAGACCCATCATCATGAAATTTAGCATACACGTTGTCAGGGGTACAGACAAGGATATAGGGTCCTTTTATTCCAGAAAAGACCTGTTTCCGAGGAAGCGAAGCCGTGAGTAAAAGCTAGTATAGTTACTATATTAACATACGAACTGCGTCCTACTTTTGTGGCTTTATTTTTTATTACATATATTGTATTTTAGTCATCTTTCTTACTAGTGATGATTTATGTATCGATGAGTACAAATATTAAACGAGCGAAGGCATAGGCTCAAAATCATACAAAATAATATCAAATAGGCTGTTTTAATCATCATCCGAGCCTGGCAACCTAGTTAACAAGACTTGGCGCATTCTACCTCTATTAATCGAGATATACACTTACTATTGCGTTGTACACGCTATCAACAATTATCTGCAGGATGCTGAGAGTTTTAAAACTGTATTCATTAACACGCCTATCAGTTCTATAGTGCTTGCATACAAGTTCTAAATTCCTATATCAAGTTAAAGATGGTTCCATATTAGTTAGAAACGAATCGATCGTAAATCTATAATTGCACTTCGCGTCCGGCCTGTCGGACGATGGTCGGTTGTAGTTCCATTACTTTTTTAATACAGATACTAAAGATGTATAGGATTGACTGAACGGATGGCGTAGTGGTGTAATTAGTGGTCGCCTCGCCACTGCCATTGCGTCGAGTGTTGTGGGTTCGAATCACACACGGGACAAAACTTTTTGTGATCCACAAATGGTTGTTTCGAGTGTTCTTTCGTTTCCCCTGCGACACAGGATTTATGCCTAGTACGTGCGTGCCTCGGAAAGCACGTAAAGCCGTTGGTCCTGCGCCTGATCTCTCGCCGGTCGTGTCGGATTACCGTCCCATCGGGTCTTGAGAGTTAGGGAACAGAGAGTGAACTTGTGTTTGCACACACGCTTATGCACTATAATATCTCCTGCACAGATGGCCAGTCTTCGTTAAGATTGGTCGCCGTGACCGAAATTCGGTCTGGAGGACATTGTTATTTAGGGTTAGTGTGGAAGTTGCCTTTTTGAAACAAAAAAGAATAGGGATGTGACGGCAGGATAACACTGTCAGCTTTATTTGTTTTTTCGCTAACACGGTGTTCATTTATCTCAATTCGTGTCATTTACGAGTCTTGATTCTAAAATATTGATGATGTAACAACGTGTTTTTAATTCGCAATACAAATGTGAATAAAGAGGACGTTTTCATTTATTTATATTTTTTAATTGATAAATTAATCATTTAAGTGATTTATATTGTTTATAAACATAGAACGCGAGATTATTATTACGATCTGATAAAACAAAATCTGGCTTACATTTATATAAAAATATATATGCCAGGGACTTATTTTGCGTGCAATTAATGTTTTTATGATTAATTATTATATTACAAATACACGAAATATGATGATTCTGTAATATGCGTTAGATCGTTTAAAGGTCCCACGAAACAGGCTAACTTTAACCAATTTAAGGAACGGAGAGGATTTCTTATTGGTCATGTTCACATTATACGGCGCGGGCGAAACTGAGTTTTAATTATACAGGCAAATTAATACGACTAAAATAATAGGTAGTCAAATCCCGAAAATGATTTTACTGACAGTATGAATAGGTAGCTATAGCAGCAGACCAGTAACTATATTTCAAATATAAACATAATATTATATGCGAATGTGAGTTTGTTTCGCCTTCACGGCTTAACTACTTGACCGATCGTTATGAAACTTCGCATACACGTTGTCCGGAATACAGAAAAGGATATATACTCGTAGTACATTTCATCCAGAAAAAGTACTGTTCTCGAGGGATAGATTTATTAGAAGTAAATAGTTTGTAAGCATCTAAGACAGTGTAAGGTATAGAAAAATGAGCGTATCTCGCCCTCAAACGTAAAAGTATGGCGAGAGAATTTTTGTACGAAATCTAACATTGTATTGGAAATTAATAAATAAATAAAAGAAAAAAGAATATTTTTTTTTTTTAAGTACATCTCCCTGCCGCACTATGAATAAATCCTGTGTCACAGGGGACTTTACAAACATTCAAACAACAGACACAAAGAACATCCAAGACTCAGAACAAAATGTTTGCCCCGTGTGGGATTCGAACCCATAGCACTCGGCGTAGTAGCAGTGGCGAGGCGACTACTTAAACCAATACGCCATCTAGATTAACGCAAGCGTAGCCGCAGGAAATATCTAGTTGGTTATATTATTAAAAAAATTTGACATTATTACAAATGCGTCGACGCAGAACTGGCGCTAATCCACAAGGGTAATCACGGCGTCACGGCCATGACTGCCCCTTATGAAGCCGTATATTACCAGTGGCGTATCACGAGGGGTGATAAACAATAGTAAGAACACTCCCTTTGACAAACGTCACGACAATAGCTAGTCCGTACTATTACTATTAGTAATCTTGGTATTTCGACTTGACACTGTTAATCGCAGCGATACCCTAGTGGGAGACCGATGGACTGCTACGCAGAGGTCTCGAGTTCGATCCCAGGATGCGCATCTCTGACCTTTCGAAGTTATGTGCGTAAATAGTTAATTATCGCTCGCTCTACCGGTGAAGGAAAAATCGTGAGAAAACCTGCATATCTAAGAGCTCTCTACAATGTTCCCTAAGAAATGCTGCATGTCTTAGAGTTCTCTACAATGGTCTCTAATATATCTCTTTATTATATATATTATACGGATCATGTTTTCCTTACAGACTTATCAAAAAACAAACTAATATAAAACTTCTATCGATATCACGTGGTATAAAGAAATGCAGCAAGAATAAGAGAAAGCTTTTATGGTCCTTCAGACAGAACAACAATGAATCAACTAAATATAATCTTAAAAACTATTCTAAACTATATCGAAGAATAATTAGATTAACACAGTGTGCTCAAAATAATTATAAAATTGCAACATCTGTCAACAAATGAAAAGCTACGTGGGCGATAATAAATGAATCAAAATTTAACATACCAAAAAATACAATTTCGTCAATTGTTCACAATGACAAAACGATTAATAATCCAGCGTTAATTGCTAATGCATTTAACAAGTATTTTATCGAAAAAAGAGAACTGATTCCGGTCGCGAAGCAACCAGAAACTTTAAATTTTATCAAGTCTTTTAAATCTATGTTTATGCCACCCAGTACTCCTAACGACATTCTAACTATAATTAGAACTCTAAAAAATTGTTATAGTGTCGGATACGACAACGACGAAAGCGACATGCTTTTCAAATATGTGAACGTCTTATCCACATATTAAATATGTGTACCTATTTATGAGGACACTTATCCCGATTATTTAAAAACGTCTATAATAAAACCATTTTTTAAAAAAGGTGCAAATGAGCTGTTATAGGCCAATCGCTCTCGTATCTATAATATCTAAAATATTTCAAAAGTATATTTACAATGAGATTTACAAATACTTGGAAAGATTTAATATATTGACAGATTACCAAAAGGGCTTCAGAAAAATATATATAAATAATTTCAGAAACGGTTAATATAGCTAGGTATATTTGATTTTCTTAGAAATGTAATTACTAAGATGGATATGACTCAAGCATTTGACTATGTCGATCACGATATCTTACTTAAGAAACTTGAGTCATATGACATTAGAGACAACATTTTAATGCTACTAGAATCTTACCTCAAAAGTCGTAAGCAATATACTGAGATATCTTCTGTCAATATGTCTACGAAAAGAGAAGTCACATATGCCTCTGACACACATTTAGTTATGTACGGTGTTCCTCAGGGAAGCGTATTAGATCCGCTTTTATTCCTACTTTACATAAATGACCTACCAAAAGTTACTCAGTATCCAATGGCTTTCTTTACAGATGACAGTACTGTTACTATTCATGCCTCTGCTAATAAAGATATCTTTCAAAAGGAAATAAATAACACAGTGGTTTCAATTATTACGTGGATGAATAACAATAACATAAAAATAAATGTAGAAAAAACTAAATTCATGTTTTTAGTCAGCGCGTACCAACTCCTGATGTTAGGCTAATTTATCAAGAAACTGAAATCATGAAAGTAGACTCAACAATGTTTCTTGGTTTAATTCTCGACAAAAATCTAAATTGGAAACCTCATATTAAAAATTTAAGCAAGAGAGTAAATTCATTGGTCTACGCGCTTTATAAACTCACCACTACTATTAACACCGATGCTCTAATAACAGCTTATCACAGCATGGTTGGCTCCATATTAAGATATGGAATCTTATTTTGGAGCTATTCTACAAACAAGGACATCATTTTTAAATCGCAGAAAAAATGTATTAGAACCCTGTTTAGACTTACGATTCTTGATAGCTGTAAACCATATTTAAAAAAATATAAAATATTGACAGTACCTTCGCTTTATACATATGAAGTAGCAGTATTTACTAAATCAAATCCACACTTATTTAATAAGCTATCCGAAGTTAACCGTCGCAATCCACGAGATAATGAGAGACTGTGTGTTGTAAAATCTCGTACCACCCTAATGCATAAAAGTATTTTTTGTATGGCGCCGATTATTTATAATAAAGTGCCAAAAAAAATTAAACATTTAAATGTCTCATATTTCAAAATACGTTTAAAGAAGGACCTAATTGATAAAACCTATTATAGTTTAGCAGAGTATGTGAATGACTCATAAATGTAATGTTCCAATAAATAATTATTTTACATACCAATTCAACATTATGACATTTCTTAATCAATTGACTTTTGACATTTTATATTATTATTGTTATTGTTTTATTTTTGTTTACAGTGTTTTTTATTACTTACTTCCTCTTTTTTTTTATGTAAACCCTGACATTAGTTTGTGTTGTAGGTAAGTTTGGACATAACTGTGCCTCATATATTAATTACTCCTCATATTACTGCAATAAATATATAATTTTAAATTAACGAACTTATATTTTAAAATATTGTAGGATTATAATTAAATTAAAACATTCGTGACATGTTATTAGGAATGTTGTTACCTTTATACTTTTTCTATAATTTTAATGTAAGAATGTTTACTGCAATTATTGAATTTTGTACGCCGTATGGTAAAACATGTAGAACTTACTCTAACTAATCATCTTGCATGCAAGCTAATGTAACTTGTATTGTATACTCATGTTTCACAAAATAAATGATCTTTATCTTATCTTATCTTTATATGTGAAGTCTGCAAACCCGCACTGGGCTAGCGTGGTGGACAACCCTTCTCACAGTGAAAAGAGACCTGTGCCCAACAGTGGGACAGTTTAATACAGAGCTGATATTATTAAATTATTTATTGTTAGTAGCGGCTTCGCTCGCTTAAAAGTAGATTAGGTTATATTATTAACAGTAGGTACTATTTTTAATATAAAATTTAGGCGATGTTACTCGGTGGTACTACACTGGACAAAAAGGTCGGTTAGAAAATCTTCAATATCTTCAAAAGTACCTGACCTAGCTTTATCTCAAGAACTACTGATTCGAATTGAAAAATTATTTTAGTGTTGGATAGCTCATTTATCGACGAAGGCTATAGGCTATATAACATCACGCTACGACCCAAGGGGACGGTGCATTAATTATAAATGCGGGTGAAACCGCAGCCACATCTAGTTTTTATATAAAATTTAGGCGATGTTACTCGGTAATACTACACTGGACAAAAAGGGTCGGTTAGAAAATCTTCAATATATTCAAAAGTACATACCTGACCTAGCTTTATGAAATAAAGACTAAATTAAAGAATATTTTAATGTGCGTAAAGGTAAGTAGAACTGCGCAGTTTTTCAGTATTTTCGTAAATGTAGATTGGTTACAAATGTGACGTTTTCACGCATTTTAGTACTTTGTATTGCCTCCGCAAGCTCGCAATACTGATGTTACGCGATTTGGCATACTTTCTACTAGGTTTTTGAGGCGACGCTGCGGAATATTCTGCCATTCCTTTATTAGAGCTTCTTTCATTTCACGTAGCGTGATTGGCGGCGGATTCCGCTGACGGACACGTCGTCCCAGTTCGTCCCATGCATGCTCAATGGGTTTCAAGTCGGGGCTGCGTGCTGGCCACTCCATGTGTGTGATACCGACTTCATGAAAATAGGCAAACACTATCTGAGCTGTATGCGAAAATGGCATTCTCGCCCATGTGCACTAAACATGGACCAAGACCAACGAAGTCATTCAGAATTTCAGTGACATATCTTCTGCAGTTAAAGTTCCATTTTCTATTACCACTAGCTCAGCGCGGCTTTCGGAAGAAATCCCAGCCCACACGTGAACAGAGCCTCCGCCGTATGATACTTTTTCTTCTATACAGGTTTGGTTATAGCGCCCTCCCGGTCTTCTGTACACTCTTTTCCTCCCGTCATGCTTGTATAAACAAAATCTAGACTCGTCATTCATAATCCGATTCTCGTGTTCTCTACCATAACTCAACCTTGAGTTTCTGTGCTGTCTTTTTAGTTTTGGGCCATTTGTAGGTCCTTAATGGCTTTAAATTTGCTTCAGCCAGACGCCGCCTTATTGTATCCGTACTCAGATTGATTCCTCCAGCTCGTAAATGATGATTCTTAACTTCAACAGCCGTAACAAAGCGATGTGTCAAAATTGTTGACACCATATAGCGATCCTCCCGCACCGTCGTGAACCTTGTTCGGCCTGTTCCTGGTCTTCGAAAATTGGATCTACGTTGGAGTCCTCGCTGAACTGTAGAAAGAGTCACACCAACAGTTCTCGCTGTATTTCGCTGACTGTGCCCATCCTCAAGCATTGTCAGGATCCTGGTACATTCTTCAGGGGTTAATGACATAATGAATTCAGAATAATAAAATTTATAAGGCAGAGACACACACAGTTTATAATTTTTTTATTGCAAAACTTAAACAAATGCGAAACAATTGATTTAAATTTTTGGTACTAAATTCAAAAACGACCATTATTTTACATTTTTAGTTTTTTATACAATTATCAGAAATAAATAAAAGATTTTATATATTATTTTATGTGGCATTAAATATTCTTTAATTAGTCTTTATTTCATAAAGCTAGGTCAGGTACTTTTGAAGATATTGAAGATTTTCTAACCGACTCTTTTTCTTTGCGGTCCAGAGTATACAGGTATAGCTTACAATGGTGAAATAATTTTTAAATCGGTTGAATAGTTTTTGAGTTAAATCCTTATAAACAAACAAACAAAATATGAAATCTTTCCTCTTTTTAATATTAGTATGAATAAAGAGGAATGTGAATTTGTTTGTTTGTTTGTTACACTTTCACGCCTTAACTAACCGATCACGATGAAATTTCTCATATACGTTCTCAGGCGTACAGAAAAGGACAGTGGGACCTTTCATTCAGAAAAAAATCATTGTTACCGAAGGATTAAAATATATTGACAAAGTCTACATTAACACTAAAATCAAGTCAATAACATCGGCACTAAACTCGATATGCAGTAATTGATCGATTCCTCGTCTCAATTTCCTTATCTCAGAGTGAGTATAACTCCGAGATGAACCCCCTCTTAATTTATTAGCTCTACCTGTGCATTTGATGATACAGGTTTCATAATAAAAGAATGGCCATGCCAGAATTACCAGTTCATTAAGAGTACCTAATATAAATAATTTATGTCGATAATGGGGTTTCCCGAATATCGTATGTGATGTCCAGTATAATTCGGTCCAAATTGATATCAAAATCGATATCAATATCGTATTCAGCAAATAGAAAACTGCCGTGCATTTCTGTTAAATCTCACTATCAAACTCATTTCTGAAGCTGCAATGATGTTATTTTATAGTATATAGTAATCATAGTAAATAATTATCTCAGAAATATATATTATTCTAAGGTGAGATAGATGGCTTCTACACGTAATAATATATATTCAAAATAAAGTACCGATTTACTCTAAAATCGTCAAACTGAAATTCAATTCAGAAATTTGACGTTTATTTTAATCTATGGCGCTAAAAATAAATCGGCGCTCTATTTTGAACAGCATTTATTACGAGGAATTGAACCTCTGGTTACTATCAAAATTATATTTCATTTCGAATAATACGGCAAACTTTTACAGAATAATACGGCAGTCAAGCTACAAAACATAAGAAGTTTACTGACAAATGTTTTAACACTTTGATGTAACTTTGGCAAAAAATATTTTATTTTTATTGTTTTCTTGCTAATGTTGTTTTGCTACTCTAGCAGTCTTGCAAGACCTTCTTACCCTGGATTGGGTCTTTTGGTCTTTTCTTTTACTTGAGGTGAATAACATTGTTTTATTTTCACAATTGTTTATAATATGTTTTTCAGATCGAACTCGTGTGCCAAAACGGTCTGGAACATCGACAAATTAGGCATTTTTGCAAAGGTTTCCCTTAATTATATTTCATTATTCTGAAAGTTATCTAATGTAATATCTAAAAGAACTGTGTCCCGAGACCCTTTTCTTTATTATGGATTGAAGAATATTAAAGATAAAAGTTAATTAAATTTACACAAAGGATCGCTTTGATTTATTGTCAGCTTACAGATATAGGTACCATCGGTGTGAGAAATCTGGCAGGTTTAAAAACAATTCTTGCTAATAAGTGCTACAGTAACTGTTTGTTTGTTACATGTTCACGACTGAACTGCAGAACCAATTCTGATAAATCTGGTAACGAGTGTATGAACGATCAATAATAACAGCAAATTGATTACAAGAACAAACTTTTGGGAAGTCACTAAATAAATTTTTGATGCATCTAATATGCATATGCATCTAAATGGCGCATTTAAATTTATAAGATACTGTGAGAACAAATATAAAAACTACAATGATGATGTAATTTAGTATAATCTAAAACTACTAAGTCTACTATCGTACAAAAAATCTACCTATATTCGTTTTATTATTTATATGTTATTATGCGAAAATACTAGCCAAGTTGAGCTTATTATGTATAATAAGTAATAACCCTAAATTGATTATACGAATATTCTTGTTTAGTCAAGTTGATTGTATAATAGCCTAATTTTATTGACCTTTACGAATATTATAGCCAAATTGAGTTCATTTAATAATGGCGTTATTTGTAACAATAACTAGATTTCGCCTGCGGCTTTGCTTGCATAAATGTAGGGTTAGGTAAGAATAATAACAGAAGGTACCCTGAAAAAAAAGGTATGACCTGACCTGGTGGTGGGCTTCGTGGGCCTGCCCGCCACCCGATCAGCACCAGGCCCGAGAAGCGGCACCTGTGTCGTGTGTCCGTCCCCCTCAAGGAGATAGTAGGGTTACAATTCAGAAGTGACCATAGGGTAGGTCTTGTCGTGCAGTGGCCGGCCGTTTCATACAGCGGACTGAAACCTCGGCGGAGCCGCGATTGCATGTGAAATTGATTTGCGCGACCCCGACGCGCCGCGGTGCTGTTATGTTGAGGAACACCGCGGTGGGTTTAGTCGGTATTACCGGGATCTCACTCACCATCTTTCTTTTTTGTTTGTTTGTTTGGTTGAACGCGCTAATCTTAAGATTCTTTTAGTGTTGGATAGCTCATTTATCGAGGAAGTCTATATAACATCACGCTACGACCCACGGGGGCGGCGCAGTAATCATAAACGCGGGTGAAACCGCGAGCACATCTAGTTTTCAATAAATGTATATTCCTCGGGAACAGGACTTTTTCCTGGATGATATGTCTTATGTCTTTTTTATACCCCCAACAACGTGTACTCTATGCAAAATTTCATGATGATCGGTCAAGTAGTTCAGGTCACGCGTGAAAGAGTAACAAACAAACAAATAAACCCAAATTCTCATTTATAAGTATATTCCTAACTAATGTTATAAACATTAGTTAGGAATATACTAAAGACGGACATACGTATAGATAGTCAATCAGAAAGCGTTTAAATAAATATCTCGATAGGTATGATACTAATGTTTATTTTATTTGGGCCAATTAAACCTGCATTTAGATTAAATGTGTTATGGGTTCATATTGATTATTTGTTTACCTTTGTTTAGTTAGGTATAACATGATCCCTAATGATAATTGTTGTCTTTAATAAAGCTTTTATGGAGGTTATAATGATAGGTATATTTTATTTACACAAAAATATAGCATCGGTACTCATTTTTTAATAATATACACCTGTACTGATAAAGTTGTGTTCATGTGTTTTATATTGAGAGGACTGTTGTCTAAAATACTGATACATCAATCCGAACTCTTAAGCGTAAGATACATAATATTTTTACCTGAAGCTTAACAACATCACTGGCAATTGTTAAACAATAATCAATTACAATATGCACAAAAGCATTATGCACATGGCTACTGTTATATATAACAAAGTACCAAAAAGTATAAAAGAATTAAATTTAAATTTATTTAAGGACAAATTAAAAATGACTTTAAATGACAAATGTTATTACAATATCTCAGATTTTCTATTGGATAGGTTATAATCTAGACATTTACTTTAATATTTAGACATTCATAATGAATATTCTGACACTTAAAATTTATTACTATAACTAGAACAACAATGAATAATGCTATGAATTATAATATACTTTTTAATAAATCATTAAGTTATCTGTTTAATATTAATGTTTCAAATAATTAAGAATATGTATGATAATTTCAATAGAATTGTATATATTTGCACGCCCTTTGTGGCAAAACTCAGCGCACTCAACAATTTTGTAACATCTCTGTAAACCTGTGTTTAGCAAATAAAATATTATGATTATGATTATGAATTAATTAAGTAAAGATAATTTTGTTTAAATTCTCACAACAAAACCAGATTTCTGTTGCGAATTATTATTATTTACATAAAACATGTACTTTAAGCAAAATATCTACAGATAAGATAGTACTTGGGCTCTATAAATAGAAAGGATCAACTGCTTAGTTTAATATTTTTCTTATTAAAAACACGACATTTAATAAACACGGTGGATGTAGGCCATGTATAAGACAAAAACCAACTATTAATTTAATATATAGTACATACTATTAGTAGACATCTCAAGTATTTTTTTTTGTAATTTGCTCTCTATCTTACTTAACCGATTATTGCAACAATGCGTTGGAATGCAAAACTTTAATATGTTCTTGCATTTGTGTTTCTAAAAAGATAACTCCCGCACTGGAGTAATTTCAGTGTCGTGGGGAACTTCAGAGGAGATCACCCAGACTTGGAACAACCATTTTTGCATCACACAAATTTTTATCCCGTGTGGGAATCGAACCCACAACATTCGACGCGGCAGCAGTGGCGATTAGACCACATAAACCAACCGCGCAGTCGTCATTTCAACATGCCAAAATTTTACACTATTGCTCTTAAACATATCTAGCAATCCCCTGGCTAATATCAGTCAGTACAAAAAAATACTTGAGATAAATGTCCTTAATAACTCAATGATCACAACCAACAAATGTCACATGAAATGACAAAATACATAAAATGGCGTCAAACAAAATGGCGGTCAATTTAAGAATTGGTGCTGTGTAGATTATTATCAGCCGTGGATAATTCTGCTAATAATAATGAATTGGTTATACGTTGCATTCGTCGTTCCACATTCCTTAGATAAGTTTAGTTACAGTCACAATTAGTACCTAATCTTAGTACAGGCCGCCAAAATAAATTTACTTATAAACTGCATTTGCATTTATGAGTCCGCAAAAGGACACACTCAAATTTCTTTTTTATTTATTATCTTGCTGAGAATATTGAAATTTTCTTTTTTATTTGTACTCAACAGGTGAAAAGATTTATCATAAAGTATCTTTTTGGTATAAAAGCAAAGGGTCTTTGCTCGGGTGTAAAAATGATGATCCACATCTTTTAAGTGCGGTCGTTCTTTGTGTTTGACAATTTAATGGATATCCTGAGTTAAGAAGACTTTTGCCGTAATACAGGCATTAGACATAGTACATCACTGAAATAAATAAGTACGAATTCTCGATATGCCATATATCTGGAGGTCGTATTTATTACATTGTTTCCGAAAAACCAAAAGGCCTTTTGGCCGACTTCTAATATTGGCCGGTCATTAACAAAAAAGAACACAATTTTTTTAAAAATGAACAACATGCAGCTTACTCACTGGGGATGATCCCTTTACTGAGGGGAATGTGATGTATGTCCTCCAGACCGAATTTCGGTCACGGCGGCCAATCTTAATGGAGACTGGCCATCTGCGCATCTGATATTATAGTGCACAAGTGTGTGCGCAAACACAATTGCACTCCGGTAATTGGTAATCCGACACGACCGGAGAGAGATCAGGCGCAGGACCAACGGCTTTACGTGCTTTTCAAGGCATGGGGGTGTCTAACACCGCCATGCCTTGAAAACTTCCTAACTCCAGACTGCTATTGAGGATTCTTAACAGAAAACTCCTATAACTTTTTCTTGGCCCGACATAGGATTCGGACCCGAGATCTCATGCAGAGCAGTCGCATTCACTACTGCTGCGCTACGGAGACAGCATTCCTATTAAAGTAACGGACCGAAGACATCTACAACTTAACTACGACCCGGTACAATAAATCTTAGTCCTAAAACTTTATCTGGGAATCGAACCTGACGAACCTACCCGCATTGACAGCGCCATGCATGCAGTATCAAACATATAAAGTTATCGACATCATTCGTTCTAAAATGTATCAGCCAACGGCACCTTTGCAACGAAACGAAAATGTTCGTTAGTAACAAAAAACTATCGTTTTATAAATCTCCATAGCGGTCTGGGAATTTTCGAAAACTGGTTTAGCAGATGGCCGTCGCATCGATTAAAGGTGCGCCTACAATTTTTATTTGAAGGTGATAGTCTTGTGCTTGATCTACGAACATGTTCCGGATCAATTGATCACAAAGGTGAGTGTGCTTGTTATTTATACTACATATATATACCAATTAGGTCATTAGTAGTGAGTGCACGGATGTCGCAGTGGTTTCAGTAGGCATCTTGTTACTGCCAATACACTTAAATAGGACAAAAACCCAAAAAAAAATGTATATATATATATACTGTATACTTATATTTCCATTATGAGTATTCTTTGAGTGCGACCGTTGTCTTAATTTTTTTTTAAATGAGTTCACGATCTACGAGGCCACAGCACAGCATTTAGCGCTAAAATATATTTTAAATTTCTATTAAAAAAAATAATGTACTTATTTAATTGCACTATTACATTACAATTATATTAAAATGTTTTAACTATACTAGATATATAGCAGTAATTACGCTGCGTCCTTGACTATTCGAAGCATTGAAACTAAGTCTGTATTTGAATATAATTCGATTGCAACTATGTGCATAACTGAAAGGAAGGCAGTAAAGGCCAATGAAGGAGATTCACGCGAAACGACGAGCAATGAACCGAAAAACGATTATACTGCAGCGTGCTGGATCAGTGACGTAGAAAACATTGTTAGCCACACATGGATGAGATAAATGACCGATTAATTTGGCATACATTCTAAGTGAACCAACCGATTTTGAACCTTAACAGCAGCCAATAAGTTATGTATTGTATTAGGCAGTATTTGGCGGCACTCCAATTGATGGATGAAAGGAGGCAATCTCTCTCCCCTCGCGTTGCAACCCTAGCGATTGCAATAGAAAAATGTTGGCTATGCCTTTCTGTCGACTTGGCTTCGCGTTACCCAGTCTGTATTATTTTACAGCTGTTGTATAGAGTGCATTGAGTATTATTCGTCGTGAAATTGGAACTTGGAGTTTATCTTGTTATCTTATATCTGCCGCTCGATCACCCGTTTGTAGAACTTAGTAAATTGTAGTTTACATCTCTTACTTAATAATAATCAATCAGCAAAGCGAACTAGACCCAAAACATTACAATAGAGATCGTAGATGTAAGTACCAGGAAATCATAAAATATCATAGATTTTATCTCACTCGTAAATATGAATCGTTTTTAGTGTCACACAACAGACACGGTAGGTAACGAGAGCTAAGATTTTACTATACAAGGTCGGTAAATAAAACTATCTGCTATTACATACCATATTTTTGTTATAAATAGACTTAAACGAGAAACCAGCATATCACGTATGTCTATATTAAAACTAGGAAACAATTAAACTCAAATTGTATTCTCTTTTTGAACTGTTTATAAGACGTAATAAGTAGCTTGTTTATATTTAGCTAGACATGTTTAATTCCTACTTTAGCATTGGTAGTGACAGGAGACTTTAGCCCTACGAAGTTACCTGTAACTTATGATAACTATTATGCAACTAATCGACTATTACAGATATTATCGTTTACCTGTTACATACTTTTACTAGTTTATACATGACGTATTCTTATAATTGAACCAATTATTACTGCCACGTGTACGCTAGCATTAGTAGTAATAAACAAAGAAAACAATACGTATTTGGTACGTAATTCCTTAGGAAAATTTATTCACACCTGATCCTGCTTAGAGGTTTAGTAAGGCATATATGGCCACATGAACATAGAAAGATCAAATATTGAATAAGACCAATATATAACCCGCATATTATACCGCTATTTAACCTAATAAGGCGCGGCGGTTCCCCTGCTTACAGGGCGGACATTGCCAGACAACGTGCTGTTACTGGGAATTTCTTAACAGAAAAATCGATAACGCCACCCTCACGATAAGCAGTACGTTTTAGAGCAAACTTATGCCACGGGACCACTGAGCTAATAAAATAAATAATATCCACATTTACAGAATTGTAGAAAATGAAAGAAATGGAGCTAGCAAGAATGATATAGATAGTTAGTTTTACATTTTTTATACACGCTCTCAACTGTTCTGCCCTAAATACGTTTATCCTATTTACACAGAAACAGGGGCCTTACCACCGTTAAAGCATTTTCATAGCATGCACCAGAATAAGACAGCACGTTACAGAGTGTATAGCATTGTCTCGCTCTCGCCCCGTTAGGGCCCCCATGGAGACATACGAAATATCGTCTAGCAACCAACACGATGTTATCACAAATCATATGTAACTAATCACTAATCCAGATATTGTTACGATTTCATATCAGACGGATTAACTTTCATTTGACATTAATGAAATATATACTAAACAAGATTGGACATTAAGTTGCTTATAAAGAAATTAAGTACCTATATCTTCTTATTGTAAATATTTTTTTTTATTATAGATTCAATTAAGTACAATAAAACGCTGTCTTTCGGATTTACGGATAAATCGCTGAAACACCGAAACTATTATTTAATAGCAAATGAAAAAGAACGACAATAAGTGTTTGGTTTGCATACCTACTCTAAGCCCTTTGTTTTAACCTATCAACTAACCTCAATATAAGTTCACTAAACTATTGAATTTAGTAAAGTTATATGTAGGATAACGTCAAAGTTTTGTAGTTCATTAACCAATAAAGTTCATAAATGCCTGCTACTATTTAGCCTAAATGAATACAGTCATGATATTTGATTTCAAACAAATTGGTTAAAACATAGCATTTAGATACCTTGAACGTAGGAAAGTAGTGCTCTCGCACCGAAGGTTTCTTTGCACGATAATAATGTTTACTAGCAACCAAAACATGGAGTGTACGTTAAAACGGTGCTCTTTCTCCTGAATAATATTCATTACTTCTTCCTTCTTCCAAAATTATAGCCTTTATTCGTTAAAATAGAACATTGCCTACTTCTTAGTTCTATCTTTACAAGAATACAATTTAAAAATGAAATGACATACCTATACCTAACAATTCAATAAGCCCGTCTTTTCTAGCCATGTTTAAAAGAACGCACGAACAGTTACTTTGAAAAATAAATACAGCCGTACCCCAACTTAACCTCCTTTAAAATTATTAACATTTAGTTTTTTATATGTGACATTATTCGTCATATGCTGGCTAGCTAAAACTATCCAAATCATAGCCTTTATAGCTATCTGACAGACAGGATTGCGCTTACTAAATACTGTAGATAGAGTTCCTGTGGCACCGTTTCCGTACAGAGCCCTAACAACGACCAAAGGTTTGACTAATAACTAGAATCGCATTAATACTGAACTACTTCTCTAAACACCAATTAACCTAACATTACTGTTTGAACACCGGGTTTAAAGTCCAATATAGTGCCTCAGAAAATATAACCACTTGTTAAGTCTGTCATGCAACTAATGTAATACTCCGTTAATACTACGTTTAGGTGACGTCACAATACCCATTAGGTTTTTAAATGAATGAATTGATGAGAAAAATACCATAAACAAAATGGCCGAAAAGGAACTAACGAGTACATTAACCTCATATTATTATTATTAAGTATTTAAGTAAGTAAAGGTTACGAGGTGAAGGCATAGCTGTTGGTATTTAATTATCTATTAGTGAAATGTAAATAGGTACGTTAGATGGCAATATTTTTCATCACAAGTTCCGTTTATAAAAAATATTCTAATATAATATATGTGAGCTAAGGCGTACAACAGCCGGTGTTTCTGGAAATGCGGATATGTCTACATTATCAAATACTTTAACATCGGAATTATATTTGATAACAGCAAATATGATTATGCAAAAACATCTGTTTGACAAATATTATGTCATATTCTTAATATTATTTAATAATGGAATACCTCCAATTATGTGTTTTATACTTAGTTACACAATATTAATTCTAATGTACCTACTGGATTTGCTGTATCAATACGCAATTCTAGATTATACCTATATGTATGTTTCCTTTTATTAATCTACTCGTATGTAACAGAGTATTCAGTAACCTAAGTACCTTACAGTGCTCTGGATATATTCAAGTTAACCTTTATTTCTATGAAAAGCGTTTGAGTAGTTTTATAAGTAAGTAAATATAATGAAGGACATGATAACCCAATAATTATAGGCCAGTGACATGTACCCAGGCAATAGTGCTCTAGTTATTATATTGACACAGGTTTTGATCCATAGGCCCGAAATGCGGGCGAGCCGGTAAGCATAAAACGAATTTCTAAACGAAAATAAATTAAAAGTCTAGCCAGCTAACCTAACTCTACCGGCCAGCTGTAAGTGTGTGCAACGCGGCTTGGACCGGGCGAGCGTTACGAGTTGCGCATAGCTTGTGACGCTCACTGCGCAAGTCCAAAACGCTTAGAACCACCGCGCCACGGAACCGGGTGACCGTCAGCTGACGTAGAATAGCTCTAGAAGGTTCGCGAAGCCCATTGCCTGACGTCAGCTTACGTCACACCACCTACTTGTCTGACTGTCCCGTGAAGCCTGCTATGAGAATAAATTAAACTTATCTACATAATAAACACGCCAGAACATTATATTATACGCATTGATGGCGCAATTATTGGACTGGTTATTTCAGTTCGACCAAACTGTATAGCATTATCAATTTCAAATAATGTTCTAAATCGTAATGACTACTATCTAGAGGTCATTTGGACAGCTTACTGCCCAAACGGCTATGCAATTTTACGCGCACCATCTCGATCACATTTTAACGATCGTCAAGATAAAGTAGTGAGTTAGTCTTTTACAATTTCGTTTTACTCGGACTAATTACACTGAAACAAGGTTTCGTTCTACATCGAACGTAGCTGTAAATGTGTACTTAAAACTTTTTATTTTTACTAATCGTCAAACGAGTTTAACAGGATTTTTCCAGTCCAAGGCGACCACTGCGGATGAGACAAACAGAAAATGTGACCGAGGGCAAATTGTCTTCCCACTACGACTTTTGGAGTGCTTATTAAAAATTGCAAATGAAACTATTTATATTTATGTTAACATTAAACTATCGCAGTCACATACTGTGTTAAACCGGATTGACTGTCGGACCAAGGAGTCGAGGACTAGTATCGCATGCAATGCACACCGTTCGTTGCGTAAACCTCAGCGATGAAGGCCGACACACGGAAACTTTGTTTGAATCGCAAATTGCCGCTAATTTTGTACATGTATACGTTCTATACTTCTACTAGATGATCTTTCACTAGCACGGCTTCTGTGTCCAACCTATTTCACAACCGTTTTATTGAATTTAGCATTGGGCTGTTGCGCGAGTTTTCCTCGTACACTTGACATTGTAGGCACCAAGTTATAAAGTATTTCCTAGACATACGTCAGTAGAATAGATAATAGTAGATCTACAGTGATCGTCCTCGAGGAACGTGATCGTCGCATTAAAAGGCACAGCTACGTAGGTAATAAATTTTGGGTACGAAATTCTACCTGAATGCTTTGCCGTGATTCATCTCGAGAGTAGGAAAATACGATTCACGTCAAACAACTCAATTAATTTGACACTGACCGATAAACCATGGACATTAAAGTTTACCTACCTTAAGAATTTCCGTACTTACTACTTTTTAAGGTAAATTATTGATTGCCTAAATATACCTACATAATTATATTCTGAATGTCAAGGCAAAAAT
The DNA here is from genome assembly GCA_963675205.1 of Catocala nupta. NCBI lineage: Eukaryota > Metazoa > Arthropoda > Insecta > Lepidoptera > Erebidae > Catocala > Catocala nupta. The sequence continues at coordinate 9,521,750 of OY776080.1, forward strand.
AAAGAAAAGCCGGAGCTTGACAATAATAAGAGTATGTGCAGTAAACATAGACTATGAACTAGCTTGATTTTTGTACTCTACATGAAATAAGGTCCAAATAATGCTGCACACATTACAACATACTAAATATAAACAGTAGGTACAATAAAAGCTAAATTATTAAAAAGTTATACATGTACTAGAGCGGTGCACAAAGCTTTAAGCGAACAACGATATGTAGAAAGACAAAATTATAAAACTAATAGGTACAGAAGTCACCTAACTTTGATTATTATAAAAAGTTAAAAACACATTAGCAAATTGAATCTTTTCTTTTGGTAATGTCTTTCTGTCCACCGCTATACACATTGCTGACGAGAAGAGTGGCTAAGTTCGTAGGTATTATATACAGCCTCTTTGTTTTACTATTTGTTGGCATTATTTTCTTTGAAAAATGCCAAACATAATATCTACTCGAATCTACTCTAACTTTAGTGTATATGAATTACGAGGCAGCAAGGAGACTGAAAATATTAGCTCTGCAGAACTTTAAATGATTTTTCATTGGTCTAGTAAGTATTTACTCTCTTAACATGGTCAATCTGTTCATTGTTGTTGCCAAGTGCGTATCACCAAAAGTAAGTAGATCTATTAAAATTGCAAATTTTAAACAACGCCGTAGTTATCTACAAGGTCAATTAATATTAGAAGTAAACTGCGCGACGACTTTTTTATAATTCGGGTGTGTGAGGCGACTGTCGACTCTAAGAAACGTTTTGTTTACATTCTCATTTCGCCGGCTGACGTAAACGTCAATTCTGCTGAAAAACTTCACTAGTCTAGTAGTGTAAAGTTTACATCAGAGGATATTTTACTTGCATCATCGATATGTCAACGAACGTGTGTAGGTATGAATAGCGTGTTTAACTTTTAATCAAACGAATGCCGCTGTATGGACTATGACCTAATTCATAGAGCCTAGGACTGTGACCTTTCTTTTATGATTACTTTTCACATTTTATTCAAATAATAAGTATTATTTTATTGTAAACTAGAGATACCTCCATTGCGTAAATTGCGTGCTCTCTCTATAATATGTCGTTGACGGTAGGTACGAACTCGTAAATGCTAGATTTTGGCCAATAACTAGTAATATAATTATTCTAATAATTTATTTTATCGTGTAAATATATTTTAAAATCGTACATTAGAACCAGACGGACCTGAATGCTATTGAAACAAAACTAACAATGCAGTGTAACTGTCGTTTAGCAAAACATAAAAGAAGTTGAAGAATTATTTTCTAACCTACCTAATTTAGTTTTATCTTAAAGTATTCAACAAAGAAATATAATTAGATGCATATAACCACGTTCTTTGTTCTTCACTCGAGTCATTTACCTACCCGCAGTTCTCAAAACTCCACAATATTTTCGGCGATGTTTACTATAAGAAATGCCACCGTCTTGTCTTTGACTTTATGTAATATTTTATCTATTTGATTGGTATACGTAGAGAATTCTTATTATGCAATCGGGTGAGACAAATGAGATAGCCTTTACGAAGTACTTACTTCATAATTGATGCTAAATGCATCACGAGATACGATTGAGCACGATACACACAACTTATCTGATGCTTTTATCTCGCGTAGATAAATGCTGTTCTTGAATATTTCGTAACGTCTAAATCGCGACGTCTTTTTATACATTCAGGACACGATTCAAGTTGTTATATTCTTCGTCAGGGGCGAAAATCTTTATCTGTATTATCGATCGCTGTAGACGTAGTCGCTTAAGCTTGTTACGAGACCTTCGTTACGCGCCTTTCATAATATTTCTCCGTAATACTATAAGGTAGCCACTAAACTCAATATCCTGATTAATTTATCGAAAAACGGACGCATTGCAATGAAATATACCGCATTAATAGCGCTACAACTGCAAATTATCAATTCGCAATATCCTGAAGTCAGTTAAAAGAAATCGAAGTATTATTACCGCGTTCTAATTGGAACATATGTATTTATGATATTATGCCGGTGTCAAATAGACAAGATACGGACGAGACAGACTCAAGGTGAGATCAATTCATACTGTTGTTAAGAGCCTACATTGTCTGAAATACAGATTCTAATCTTCGGGAAAATTGCTAGTATGAGTCTTCCTTTTTAAACGAGTGTTCTTTAACCACATAATGCGGCTCAAATACAGTGGGCAGGTAAAGTATGCCCTTAGACAGATTGGCCATATAGTTATACGGTATGTTATGACAGTATGTGGGTTGACTCCACGGCTTCGTATCATTCCATACAAGTGACTAGATTGCTGACTTCAAATCGAGTCAAAATCGATTTCTAGCAGAGCAGGCTGCTGTATTCAGTTCAAGGACGCATTTACCCCAAAAGGCATGCGATATAACTAAGCACGCAAAAATGTAATGCTCAACATTCGTAGTATATGACTACTAATTTTTTAATGCTTCATAAGCAAATTAATCTTTAAGTCAACATAATAAATACGAAATTTTCTTGCATATTGATGATTGACCTTTCAGAGTAATAGCAAAAAATGTTAATTTGATTAGTTTTAGGACCTAAAAGTTCAATGCTCAACATTTTCTTGTGCATTTCTAGGCATTATATATTTTAATTTCTATGTCAATCAAAATAAAGGTGGCATCGCATTACAGATTGATGATCTTCTAATTCAAATTTTAGTTAATTTTGCTTTTGGCCTGTTAAAATTATAGATGGCCTTGTCTGACCTCGAGTAACAGTACAAAATTGTGCATTGTGATTGATCTTGCAAAATAAACAAGTTGTTGTAACTTGTTCCGATCTGATCAACAAATTAAAAATAATAAACTAGTACAGTTCAAGTGTGTGTGGGTGTACGTGTCGTAATGTATTTAAATGTTACTGTTGTAACTTAGTGTGCTCCTCATTCTATTCCAAGGTTTGTTTGAAAAGAAACTAATAAATAATGAAAATTTAATTTATTAAATAACCTCGTTTAACTTACTGAGAATCCCTTACACGCGCAGCCCTATAACCTATATATACAGTTCGGGCCGCTTACGCTATATGTACATCACGTGCGGGACAGGCTTGAATCACAGGAAAAATTATATATGTGTCCTAAACCGGTGCGCCGACTTCTTCTTGATACGATCTCGTGAGATGGGCCGCAGCGGCCGTGAGTTGCCGGAGGGAGCGACGCAGGCCACGTAGGTGCCGGCGGCAAGCCGCCGCGGCCCGCGCAGCCGACTCCCGCTCGTCCTCGCCCTCGATACCAGAGTCGCCGGCAGCACTTGACGCATCACTCTCAGTATCACTGATGTCCGACACTCGCCTGCCCCTCTCTACGTGTTCCTCGGTGTCACCGCTGGACCACAAAAGTTCAGTCTTCAAGTCATTCAGCATAGAGAACATGCTGAATGGGTCATCGTCACCTTCCTGCGGCAGGTTCATCAGGCGACTGGGCACAAGCACAGTCTCATCCATAGCATTCACCATTTTGACAAACTTCTCCATATCATTGAGTATGCTCTGTTTTGAGAATTCGGGGTCATCGTGCCTGGCGATTTTACGTAGGGTGTTCCTGTAACAATGACAAATGGCACATTAGAAACATATTCATAAATACCAAAGTTTTGGATTGGGTTGTTCATACAGTATTTCTTGATAATCAGCTTGGTAAATGTGTTCAGTTAGCAATAAAATTGGTTATTGCAATATAATATTGTAATCCTTTTTGATAAATAGTATCCATGTGTATAAATTATTTGTTAACTGTCACCAATTGGAGCAAAAACTAAAGGTAAGATCTTCAAAGTTTGTTTTCCAGTAAGCAAATGAGATTAAATGATGAGATAATCATCCTAATATTAAAAACCATCAGCTTAGTCATACTGTAATAAATTATAGTACCATACATAAACAAAAAGTCCAATACCATTCATTCAACGTTTACAATACCGCTGGCAATTTTTCTACTCTTTCAATGGCACTTCTCTACTGGCAAGTACTAGCTATAACTGTACAAGTATATTTGGCTGCTTTAAGCTAAGCTTTTATAAATTTGTATGAAAGGATTTGATGACCATTCACTTCAGTATATGACAACACCCCTGTATCTAAGCATTAAGCGAGTAATTGCAAAGATCAGGTGATGTTGAGTGAAAGTATACAACAATAAAGATACTTAGTGAGAGGTTGGGTACACATCACAAGTCATAGAAAGAGACAGAATATGAAACAAAAGAGCAATGTTTAGATAGAGACAGCAATACAGACAGATTAACCAGGTGTAGTTTTTTCTATAATACTGTAAAGTAGGTAAATAAGATGAGTTATGTCATCAAGACTGGTTAGACATAACCTGTTTCAAATCCTTAAGAAATTCAGAATGATTTACCTAGTACAAGTATGTTAATATCTTATGTAGGTAATCAATTAGCTTTATTGTCTATTTCTAAATTTATTGTTTATGGGCTAGTGTAAAATGTGTACTGTTTTTTTATTAGATGATGTATTCAATGTATTGTATAAAGTAAACCATGGATGTAAACTAAAATCTCAGTATTTCCTGATAAGGTGGAAATACCAATTAGTGTTTTAATGACTAAAGTATGTTTGTGATATGTATATAGATGTGTTTAAAATATAATTGCTAAATAAAGTATTGAGTTACTTTGTATATTTGTAAATTCTATGATCTAATGCACAGGAATGTTTTAATGACTGAAGGAATTTTTATATAGAATTTAGTTGAAGTATGTAATCAAAGATTTTTATATTTTAATAGATAGATGCATGGTTGTTTGAATAAAACTTAATGCTCAATGTCACTGTAGCTTGAAGCAGTTTGAATATTGATTAGAGGTTGCATTAACAAATTACTATGGATGGTGTAATGTTTACTGCCATCAAATGGGCCTATTGATATAAATTTTGGAAAAGCATAGATGCAAGTAATACATGAAGCAAGAAAGTAGTAGATACACATTCCTGAGTAATTACTAAGTAGTAATAAAGTCATTACACTAATTGAATTCCTGAACTTAAGCCCCATGTTGGCAGTGGAATAACAATAATTTACTTTATGTTATTATTAGAATTACATTCAATGTCAAGTACCGACTTCTTCCTTTGGAATAAAACTAATTCATATCCTTAGTTATAGTAAATGACATAACAAGGCATGATGCACAAAAAAATAAGGCTTGAGAATGCGGCGTCACCTAAACCTTGAGTATATTAACGGTTTGTAGAACAACGCCGATGTAATGATATAACAAGTGGCTAACTACTCGTACCCAACTATTGGCACTTAACTCGTATCAAATCGTATTATCAAGGAAATTGTTTCAACATTTTCTGAGTCATACTTCGCGCACGCCCAGAACTCAGGATAACCTCATCGATGAAACTAAGCGTCTGACTTTTCTCTGAAATACCACACGATGGCACTAACAAAATTTGATAAAAATGACTCGTCAGCAATGTGAAAGGTCGTCACAACTGCATTTTATACTTAAATAATCTTTCACGATCAATCTTTTACCATCATATCATCTTTACATTAGGCATCACCACACAACTTTCAGAACGCATCACGAACGCATAGAACACAGCCACACAGGGCACAGGGCCACACGCAAGGGACATGCAGTTAACGCGGCCGAACGCATCGGTCATGGTATATTGTAAGGCAACACTCCGTACCTGCTATTCTCCAATTTCGTCGATATGTCGGTGTTGAAAGACATTTTCTCGTGTTATTTAACAATATTTAAATATCACTGAACACACACGCCCAAATTTTGTGATGTCACTATAAAATTGACGTTAACAAGCGCGGCTTGCGAAATAACGCGAACTGAATGGCCACTGACAAACAACCGTGCGCAACGAAGAGGTTTGACGTTTTGCTAGAGGTGGGGAGCGTTCTCGTATTTATATGACACGATCATACGATGCGGGGGAAGCGAACTTTGAATTTTATCGCTGTAGGTATTTAGGAATAACAAACTGATAATATGAATTAAACTGATGTTATTAAACAACAGTAGTACAACAATTTCTTCAGTTACTTGTGCGCAACGCTGAGATATTATTTTCTGTCAGAAAAAGAATATCTGTTTAGATATTCTGCGATCAACCGGGCGCGTCCCACCGAAGTCACACCACATACAGGCGCTGTGATTGGCTGATTCAAACACCAGGGTTTTTTTATTGGATTACAGAAATAACCAAAGCGCGGGCTTTTTAAAATTTGGCCGTAACAGTAAAATACATAAAGTATTTGTGTTTATAATTCTAAATTGAATTGTTTGTAAAGTTAAGTATTATAAATGATTTAATGGTATTTATTATGATGTTAAATAGGTGAATAATCATTAACTATGAAGGTTTAGAGCATTTATATACTTATTTCCATATTATAAAATAACACTTGGTTACAAACCACTGAAAACATTAAATATGCATACTTTCTTTCAGTAAATAAGGTGAAAGGTCTTTGGAATATGCTTACTTATTGTATGCTAAGTGTTGAACTGATTGTCCCTATTTACGTATGTTGTACTCGTGTGTAATTTAGCACGGGAATATTCATGATAAATTAAATAAATAATTGTATTCTTTGTATTACATAATCAAAATTAGTAGATACCTGTAGTAAATCAAAGGAATTTTAAATCATCTCAAGGCGGGTTAGGATTAAATCAGTGTAAAGAAAGTAATAAAATAACTGTTAAAAGAAGCTAACGCTGCAAAGAGCTTAAATGTATGTGTAGATGTGATCATAAGATTACCTATAATTGTATATCCAGTAAAGTATTTATATAAAATTCAATTAAATAAATGTAAGTATTATAAAATATCAAAAATATAGATATACCATGTAAGATATTATCTTTAAAGTGATAATGATAATAAGTCGCATCATCGCGTTAATTCTCGTATTATTTTATAAGAAAGTAGAACATTTTGACTAAATACAACAGACTGCTTTTCTAAGTAAACAAATTGGATTTTAGACTGTTGCCTAGTTATACATTAAAGGGCCGGTAACTTGCTTTTATGCTTGTATAATATAATACAGTGCTATGTTGAAATATTTCAATTAGATATTAAAATATTACGTATAAAAATATAGGTATATACATATAAGTATACCTATATATGTATTTTAGATTTACTTTATGTTTATTATAATGTAGCTTGCCTTTTAAAATTTTATGGAATTAATGTTCTATATGTATTATTACTATATTAAAATATTTTGTTATTAATTTTATTAATTTTTTTCCTAGATAACTGTTACTTGGAAATGTAGAAATAGACCTCAAGAGATATCAATAGACGTCAAGCCCTAAGCTATTGTATTAAAAAAAGACTATTTATATTATTAAGAATAATTATCATACCAATGTTACTATATTTTTTTAAATCATTATAGTTTGTTAGACTCTAATGCTCTAATAATAATTTTTGTTGTGCTATACTTCGAATTATATCGGTAATATAAATTGGTGACCTGTTACGTTAAAAATAATTAAAAGGAAAAACTACTTATAATAAATACCGGTTACGAACAGTTTGTAAAAAAATATGTATGACGTGCGTATTATTAATATTTTACAACTATTTTGTTACTTTTGCCTTTGTTTATTTTTTAACGGAAACTTGTCAAACAGGTAAGCTTTTACTGCGTATGTAGGCATGGATAATTATGGGTAGGTACCTACTTTACTATTAATGTAAAGTCGAGTAATTATGTTGACACTGAGCAAATTGATTTTCTAAGAAAATTAACTCTAATCTGCCTGACTGCACTGTTTTTAAGTAAATAAAATTTTCGTAGAACAGCCTAATTAGTTAAATTGTTAATGACTTAGAGTTTTTATAAAAACAACAACTGCCGCCTAATGGATTATGTTTGTCTTACGGAACGATTTTAAAATTCACAGAATAAAATCCAGCGAGCAATTGACTTCTAATGGGTTCATTATCATTTATTGCCTTATGCAATGATCCGAATTTTAATTAAATCAGAAACCTTCTGAAGAAAGGGCTAGTTATTTACCTACTCTAAACAGAAAAGCAAACCTCTGAGAACACCAGTATCGTAACAAGTGGCAAGCTGTAGTCTGTGGTCTATGCCTATCCTTCTGAAAACCGCGTGTGAGCGCGTGTGTGCGCATAATAATATGTATGGGCAAGTGTGCGAACTCATAATAATTATCATTGTAATGGTAGTGATAAGTTTATTAGAGTGGTTCGGCATTCCGTATACCTACTTAAAAAATTACGTATCACTCGACGGGGCTGGAGTATTGCACCCAAAATTTACTTGCTCATTTTAGGTCCCATCTGCGTAATAACACTATGCACGACCGGGATTCGAACCTGAGATCTCATGCACAATAGTAGCATTCACCACCATTGTTCTACCGAGCCAACTAATGACATTTCTAAAATAAAACTTTGCCTTGACCGGAGCCAATATCAAGGGAAAATTCCTTTAATATCACCCGTTAATATCTTTGCTTCTGCTATGTGAACAGATAATACTAACATCAGTTTATCCGAATACATATTATAATAAACTATACTGTCAAAGTGGGACAGAATAACAACATATTATTGAGCTTTTGAAGTAGTTTCATCAGATCATGTTTTAATCGTCATCATTAACGTGATATGAACACATGTACACGGACACACACGCGAAACATAACAAATGTGTTATGAGCTTAATGATGCAAAAACGATCACTATCTATTTTAGCAATAAAGTCTGATTTAGTGTAATGTTTAGATAGTTTGGCTGGCGACTGACGCAGTACGTATTTATTATTTGCAACGATTACGCATCACGCGACTTATCTATGGCATTATTAGCTTTCCATTTTGAAAATAGAAAATACATGTCTATGACATGCTTGTTTTTTTTTGCACACACAAAGCGTTAATTGCTGTTTTGTCATCCTATACCAGTGAGATTTAAAATAAGGTTAATATTTAGATGCACGCCTGTTATGCGGAGACTTGGCAATTATTATGGATTTTCGCTTAATATCGTGACATAGTTCTTATCGTCACATTCTATACACATGGTACTCTTAAACAATCTTTTACTTATACTACTACTAGTCTTATACATAACTTACATACCTATACTATTAAGACCTACGTTAAAGATTGCATAACTATGTATAGAAGGCAGTTCTAATTTCAATTACCTACGAAAATGTTAAATAACAACAACGCGATATTGCGTTATTGGCAATGGAACACATTGCCAACATTTTGTCCGATCTGGGAATCGAATCCAATATAGCGAAACGCAAACACAAAGTAAGGTGAAAAACTAATTGACTCACACGATCTTCTTGAAATGTCTAATAAACAAATAAAACAAAAAGTGTAGGTATGACACATTTGATATTATCACTGATAGCTGATTTAAAATATATAAATAAATCAATAACTCAAAAAACGATGCGTTAGTCACTCTTTGTAAATCATTGATACCAATGCCAAGAAGATAAATCGTTACTTTGCACACATAAGTAGACTGTTCCAGTTAGAATCAGAAAATTGACAATTTATGACTTAATATTAGATCGATCTATCACAATACAAATATTCTATTGTTGAATTCAATTTAAACCATGTACTTATGTACTATTATTTAAATTATATACCCTGACCGCACTCAGATCATCCGATGTCCACATTAAGAGTGATCTCACACTTTACATTTACATAAAAGAGAACCATAATGTGCAATTTTCAATACGAGACAGCGTGAGAATACTATTCTTTAATTATAATTCAGATGTCATGTTGTCATAGTGTCAGATATCAACTTTTCATCTAGAAAGGTGATCGTGTTTAAATCTTTGTACCAGTATTTATTCTTTAATCTATGCCAGTGTAGTTTATATATTTAAAAAGAAATATGTTAGTCTATTGGGCTTTGTCATTATGTATGTATGTAGATAGTTTGAGTGGATGAGCACATCGTTAACAATTACCTTTTCGGTGCTGACATGAACGAGTCAGCTCTCTTGGGAAATCCAACTATCTAATAGTCTTAGAATTAGTTACACTGTTACTATGTTTCTCTTAGGAAGTTCCAGAGGCTTATGTCGGCTATCTTTCTTCTACCATTTCTTTTATCCCTAGAATCGGCAATGAGCGATTTATACCTTTGGCATTGCAAGCAAACAAATATAATATAGGCATTTTGCAATATAAAAAGTCTATATTGTAAAGGTATTAGCAGTGACAGTAAACATATGTAATTAATTACTTTTATATACAAATGTGTTAGTTATATTTTTAGGCAATAGCCTTTGTTCGTTAGGGCTTAATCTAGGTATGTGTCGCAGGTGACTTTACAAACATTTATTCAACGGACACCAAGTAAACCCAGGCTCAAAACAATTATTTGTGAATCTTATAATTATTAGATACATGTGTCAATCCACAATTGAGTTAATCGTCCCATGTGAGATTTGAATTCACAATATTCAGCAGCGCCGACGCGATGCAACACTTGTTTGCTACGTCATCCTTGCAGTAAAATGGGGTTGGCTTATGTAATTTTCTACGACAACGGACATACCTATAGACATAATTACGCGTTAGTGCGAATAGGCGAAAAATGCAAACGCTAGTAGCTAAAATAAACGCTAAGCGTACGTCTGATGCTTTATGAATAGTCGCCGTGTATTGGCTAGCAAAATGTTCTGTACATTCTGAGCTAGGAGCTGAGTTATAAAACGTTGTCACTTAAAAACCTGGCATACCGAGTAATATGCTGAAGTCAACCATACTGGTTGGGTTTCCGGAACAGTTTCAACCGGGTAGCAAATAGGAATTTAATTTATGTGAGCTGTAAATACCGAAAACGTGACTTTTTGGCATCGTGTCGCCATTTCGCAATGCTTTGGAGGTGTGTCCGGTCATGCAATGATATTTCGATGCTATACAGTTCTATAATTGTCTACAATACGTACACAGAATTTATTGAGTACTTGCTCCTTTTTACAAAACTTCTAGCGTCAGCACCCAGCTTTACCAGCGTGACTCGCACGAGAACGCATACCGGGGTGATAAGTGTCATGTGTTGATTCAGAAGATGAACTATCCGTGTGCCAAGTTTCTTCAAAATCCTTTAAACGGTTTATGCGTGATTGAGTCACAAACATTTTCCCCAGTGCGTGAAAAGTGATTCCAGGAATAGGATTAGTAAGGAATGCCAGATGGCTACTATTATTCCCTTAGTCAGAGCTTTTTTTACACGTTACTAATATTCTTCTTAACCTCTTTATTTAAGCTATTGTACTCGTGTTAGCCATGCCGCTTCAGTCTAGTTCTACTTCTGTCTGCACGAATAGCGTTGTGTTAAAAGTCATTGCCCATACCACTATACCAAGCGTTGTGGGTTCGAATGCGTCATGGGAGTAGAGTAGTGTAAACCACAAATATAATAATAATAATAATAATAATACTTTATTGATAATAATAATATATAAATACATAATTACAAAGCTTAAACAGTTACAATCAATGAACAATAAGTGGAATAGTGAAACTTTGTAAACAGCTTGGGAACATCTGCAACCGAACTAGGTGGTAACCTGTATCTCGGTATACAGCTCATCCCCTTGCAAAAATTGTACAAATTTAAAAGCCAGTTTCTAAACGTTATGGTATCTACTTATAACAAACTAATAGGTTGCCGAAGCATAGGTATGATGTATATATAATGTGTGTGTGTGTGTATGTGTGTGTGTGAGTGTGTGTGTGTGTATGTGCTTGTGTGTGTGCGCGCGTGTGTGTGTGTGTGTATGTGCCTGTGTGTGTGCGCGCGTGTGTGTGTGTGTGTGTGTGTGGATCATGTATGTCCTGTTCAATAACTATAATAATTAAATTACTCTGGAATACTGATTATAGCCTCAGTTTCATCATATGAGAAAATAGTTGTCCCTAGTCTGGTTTTTCTTTGTGTCTGTTATTTGAATGTTTGTTTAACGCGATACAGGAATTATTATGGTGTGGGAGTTCTTTTGTTAAATAGATAAGTAAGTGTTATATCTCCGTACCATTTTGAGAAAATTCAGTCATCTATGTTAACAATTTCATTTAGTAAAACTGTTTTATTTTTTGAGTTTCTTGATGAAGGTCTCCATTTACGTATTTCAATACACTTTTGAATAAAGGTCATCTTTATATAGCATGGCACTCCAATTAATGTTGTTAGTTTTGTAGATGGTTTTAATAAATTAAAAGTCTCGGTACTAAAACATTTATTAGATCTAAATCCATTGTTCAACTTATAATACACATTTATAACTATTTGAAAAGCATGTTTTTTGTTGTCTAATTCTGATAATGTAGGGTTTGACAAAAAGCTTGTTACAATTTTGACCGTTAAACCGAGCGATAATTGACTAAATACGTGCATAACTCGAAAAGTCAGAGGTATATATGTGGCTACGCAAAGGTCTCGAAATCGATCCCAGGGTATGCTCAAACTTAGTCGGAAACTTAGCAGTCCAACGATCTCCCACTAGGCTATCGCTGCCAAACTTATCAGCCATAATACCTACTAAACTTGTACAGATAAAATAAAATAAGTAAATACGGTTTTATTTCTCGCCAGTAACATATCCGTTGGCTCAAACGTTTGTCATAGGGATGTTTGTTGTCAAGCCAACATGTTGTTCGCCGGGGGTCAGTATATCAGGCGTTATCATGTCACGCAAGCACCGCATGCGACGACACACCCACGGCTTACGTCATCACATATTTACTTGAGAATACGCAATTTATTTGCATAATTACACGGGTCAAGTGTTAATCTCTTGTATTTCTTCAATGAGTTGATAGCATAAGAGTATTTATGTATAGTACTTTCTTTGTATTTGTTAGATTACTTTGTATGCAAGTAAGTTTTGTTCATATTACATCATAGTTTAACGACTTTATTTTAGGTTTAGTCAGTAGGTATTTGAAGTGCCATGTAGTCTTAAGCAAATCGTTAATAAGATTTTTGTTTGTGCGTTTGAGCAGGCTTATACTACGTAATACCTGGACAAATTTGGTGAAGTTTTGAGATAAGCTTGATTTGGTGTTTGTTTTACATGTAGTAAGCTTAACAAATAATGTAAATATTGTTAAGCGTTAAGATATATATTCTATCGAGTGCACAGCTAATCCTATTAATGCGAAACTAATATAGTTAATGCGAGTGTAAGTATGTTTGTTTGTTACGCTTGCACGCTTTAACTACTTGATCGATCATCATAAAATTTCTCATACCCGTTGTCAATGGAACATAAAAAGTATTGTTCCCGAGGAATAGAACTTTGCCATACTTAGTTTACATTTACGCGAGTTGAGCCGCGGGCAAAACCTAGTACATATGTGTGAAAGTTTGGTTGTCGCGTCAACAATAAAACAGATTTGGATGCTTCATTTGGCGATATGTAGCATAAACCTTGGAGAAGGACATAGGCCGGCAATTATATAATAACATGCGATCGAGGTCGTGGGTAATAGCTATATATAATATATTACGTTTAAGGTTATGGTGTATACATGTATTTATTAACATATTTAGACGCCTTAAAAACAGATTTAGAACACGCAGATTCACATAGGTAAAAAGGAAACCGTACGTCATATGTGACGTAAATAGAAAAACAAAAATGAAACGTAAACATAACACATTGTTTACAAATTTTCCTACAGATATACCTATATCTTTAAATTCAACTCCAGTGTTTAGAAATTCTATAAAACCATTTAAACAACGGACACAAACAACATCCAAACTCGGAACAAATGTTTGTGGACTACACATTTCTTTTGTTTTATTTGTAGAGGTTCGCGAATCATAACAATGTAGTGGTTAGTAATCCACTATAGAGAAAAGGTAGAGAAACCCTACCTTACAGCGTCGTAAACGCGGGAACAAGAGAAAGCTTTACTCTATAACCTACTGTCTTGTTCTCGCGTCTAAATGGAGGACGGTTTAAGAAATGGTGGTACGGCCCTGGGTTTCTCTTAACTTCTCCTTCTCTCTTCATTTCTTTTTAATATTATCTCTGGATTACAATATTGTTTATTGCAGTTACAAAATATGTATTTAATATTTAAGATTTTAAAAAGTTCCTACCTGTTCAAATATTTATTATTATGAGTACCTATCACAGTTCTAAAATCGAACTCAAATATTCTTCTACATTATTTTAAGTTATGTTACCGTCATAACATTCTGAACGAATTTTGAATTCAGAATGCTTTTGTAATTGGTTATTGGTATGTAGAGTTAAATAGGTACTCTTTGGTCTATTGCTACGCGTGTTTACTTTATTAAAGTCCAGGCAAAAGGACATTATATTCGAAGTAGAAGTATAACATAAAACAAAAATAGATACCTTAGTAGCCTTTTTCTTTTATGATAGGCGTGTTGTCACGCACCCCGGTGCAGACGATTACATAATACCCAAAATGAAACTATGTTCCTATCTTACGAACAGTAAAAGGTGAATCAATACCGTTTCTATTTTAATACTACGAATGACGTACACTTATAAATACTATGTATATTAACCACCACCCTATAGTAAATTATTATCTACACAGTATATAAATACTCACTCACGGATGAGAATTGTTGATAAATTGATATTTAACTTCTATGGCGTTTGGTCATTAATTTATTATTAAAATTATTTGTTTTAACTTTTAACCACCGTCGAATAAATAATGTAGGTACCTATGTTATTATGTTTAATACCCTGTGGTTTCGTAGCTCCCGATCGGATCGATGCGTATTTTTGTAGGTAGCTGCCTAATTTATTCACTTAAATGAATTCGGTTTCACCGAATTTCAAGTATTTAATGATAGGTTATATACAAAATATTTAGTAATGTCGGCGCAAAAAGACTAAGTTTCTTGCTACTTTATATCTCTGTTTTTTTTGTCGCGTTTTAATTTCACAATGTATTGATCGATTTTGACGCAAGATTTTAAATTATATTGCAGGCAATAGGTATGGTTTAAAGACAAACTGTTAAGCCGTTTAAAAAGCTTTTAGGTCCTTAGCTGGTTTGTGTTGGGAGGAATAAAAGATATCATACCTAGTTATTGCAAAATATTTAAATATATGATGTATAAAGACATTCCAACTGAGTGTATTTTGCCATGTCGACGCCATTATCACTATAAACTTATAGCTTTGATGTTAATAAAACTTTCAGGCGATCTGTGCAACTTAGATAGATTACCTATATTTAGGAACATGTTATATAAACGTGCTAATGTTTTACATATTGATTGTTCCCCGCTGTGCGCGTCGGGCACGATAAGCGGTTGGCTGCTGTTGTTATGCGAATATCAGCGATTCGGAGTTAGGTACCGGAGCACGAAACATGCTACTGATGACGTAAACACAGCTTAGATTTACCCCTGGCTTTTAAAATGAACGACGAGCACGTATTAAACGCTTATTAAGAGATTTGGTTAGCTATCATTATTTTAATCAGCGAATTTCAGCATTGCACAAAGTTGACCTACGGGTCTTTTTTAAAGCTATTTCCTGCCCTAGCAATAAATCCTGTATCGCGGGTGACTTTACAAACATTCAAACAACTATATACAAAGAACATCTATTTGTGGATAACACAAATATTTATCCCGTGTAGGGTTCGAACCCACACATTCGACGCTATGGCAGTGGCGAGGTGACCACTAAAATCCTTACGGCATCCGTGCGTTTGTTTAGAATGTTCAGTCTTTTTAGAACATGGATATTACGAAATTATGCTTTCCTTTGCTTTGTATCTGTTGTTGACATATATGTACATACATACAAGGTTCATATACCTTGTATGTACCTACTTTGTATATATCGTTAATAGCTACGTAGTAGATGTGTACGTCATTCTTTCGGCTTCTTGTATAAAGTAGAAACGTACTTATGTGACGTCATCACGCCGCAGTGAAATCCGTTTAGAAAAGTTCTTATTTCAGTCATCTTAGAGTGCTTATAAAATCCAATGTAAGAAATTCAAGGGGCGTAAAAGGCAGATTAACAAAACGTGATACGAAAATTCTGTTAAAATTAAACTATATATTTAAGGCAAAAACGTTCCTTTTGAGACAATTTACAAACCAGATTAGGCAAAATTAGGAATTAGGTGGGAAATAATCTAATAATAGTCATGACGTCAGTATGTCATAGCCCCAAAGATTTTCACAGGCGGCGGTCGTTTGTTGCTCGTACTAAGAACTGCCCACCATTTTGTTCAGGTTATTTGTCTGTCGTAACCTTCGTAGAATAATTATAATATTAATAACATATTCCAAAGAAAATCAGTTAAGCATTCGAAATTGAATGAAGAATACTTTCTGGAGGGAAATAAAAAATATACTGCAGAATTCACGCATACTACTGCTACTTTTCTTTTACCGCTTATTGATATTGTCACGTAAAAATACATACAATCGCGTTCCATCGTGTAAATGACACAATCTAACCGCATTTCTTTTTTACTTCAGCGCGTGACATTTCAAATTAGCGAAAGTAAGTCAAACATTTTAAATATAGAACATAAGATGTAGAACATTTAATCTTTTTTTGGAATTACTGTTTTGTTTATATTTCGAATGTCGTCGAACTGGCTGACATAAAAAAACTATGAACTTCGTTTATTTCTTTTAATTAGGTATTATATATTTTTAGATAATATGATGAATTTAGGACGTATATTAGTCCTGTATTAAACTGTCCCACGAGCCTCTTCTTAGCGTGAGAGGAGTTAGGCCATAGTCCACCACTGGCCCAGTGCGAGTTGGCAGAATTCTCATATCTTCGAGAACATTATGGAGAACTCTCAGACAGGCAGGTTTCCTCACGATGTTTATCCTTCACCGTTAAGGCAAGTGATAATTAACTATTTTAATACGCATATAAATTCGAAACGTCAGTCATGCATGACTTGGGATCGAACTTGAGACGTCTGCGTGCCTGTCCAACGGTCTCCCACTAAGATATCGCTACCGCTGTTGTTGACGTATGGCCTGTATTAATTATAAGAACAGCAACAACGAATATTTTGAAAATAGAATGCTGTCGTTAGCATTCTAGTTTCAAAATATTCAGTAATACCACAGTACAAACTACCCAATGAGTACAAAACGACTTTCTATGTGTACTTACTGTGAAAAGAGAAATGTTTTGCGTACCTTATCAAAATCGATTTAAAGTAAAATGTTTGAATACGGGTCTTTAGACATTAAATTAAGTAACGCCCAGCTCTAAAGAATACGTGGTCTAAGCCTCGTTACTACGTTTGAATAAACTAAGTAAATCAAGATCGTACGATTACGAGAGTTGCGATAATTAGTAAATTTTCCTCAATTAACATGACTTTAACAACATGCGATGTTGCTAAATTAAATAATGTTTTATGGCACAAGTCTAGTTTTCATTTAAGTATTTAATATTGAAATAAGGATGAGCTAACTGATATAAGTCCGGTAGAAACAAGTTGAATTGTATAAAGTGGAAAATACCCAGTGGCGTAGCGTGGGTGTCGGCCGCCTGGGGCAGCAGAAAATTTTGACGCAGACTTATTTAGGTATCAATTTAAAATAAGTAGGTACCATAAAATATAATAATTCTAAAGAACTTTTTGGCAAGAACCTTCATAATTATTGTGTATCATCTACTATCATCAATTTCTTTCATCGTCATGAAATGGTTCAAATGTTTACAAGATAATATAATTATTTATTGTGAAATTTTGCCGCCCCCTAAAAGCGCTGCCCGGGGCGGGCCGCCCCTGCCGCCCCCACTGCGCTACGCCGCTGTAACTACCATAACTCCTACTGCACAACCTAGATTACGTCTTTTTAAACTATACTAGCCTATTTTGCAAGCTATCCTCATATATAATACATAAAAATCGATAAAGTGGTTTTGCCGTAAAAATGTGTATAGTCAAACAGATAGTCTATTATGGATCGACAACTGTTAAGCGACATAGAATGATTTTTAGTTACCCTGTGTATCTGCGTGCCTAGTTTTTGTGCTAATTACATATATAAATATATATTAACTATTTAGCTGTAAAAATATTAAAAATAAATAGTCGTAGTTATATTTACTTTCTATGTATTGTAAGTACTAGCTGCCCCTCTCGGTTTCACCCACGTTATGATAGCTGCTCCGCTCTCTTGGGTCGTAGCATGATGTTATATAACTTAGGTGTTTTCTGGATAAATAAACTTTCTAACGGTGAAAGAATGATTAAAATTGGTTAAGTAGTATATCGTTTACAAACATATCAACTAATTCATAGATAATATTCGATTTTATTATATCAGTTTAGTCCGGACCCAACAGATGTTGTCCTGCCCAATCGAACCGATCGCAGCGACACCTAATCGATCCAATCGTAAACCTAAACCATCACTTACAGAAAAATCCACGGGCAAAGTCTAGTCTTTGATTTTGTTGAGAAATTTCAATTTTTCGGGAACAGTCCTTTTTCTGTGTGAAAGGTGTACAACTGCGCTACCAACGGGTATGCGAAATTTGTTAATATGATGTTCGGTCGAGTAGTTTTGGCGTGAAAGCGCAACAAACAAACAAACTTACATTCGCATTAGTTAGGATAGTTACGTAAGTACCGGTCTTTGGAGTTGTTACTAAG
The DNA here is from genome assembly GCA_963675205.1 of Catocala nupta. NCBI lineage: Eukaryota > Metazoa > Arthropoda > Insecta > Lepidoptera > Erebidae > Catocala > Catocala nupta. The sequence continues at coordinate 9,540,479 of OY776080.1, forward strand.
TTAAAATCAGGTACCTATTGGTATATTCCTTTGTAAACATAATAAGGTTTGAAATTGTAAACAGTGCTATCGATAAATTAATTACACCGTTTATTTACACTAATTTACACTATCTACCCAAACAGTTCGAAAACTGATAAACGTGGGTTCCTTCCTACGTGTTGTTAGCATAGGCATAAATATCAATATTATCTATTTTGTATTGTTAGCTTTAGTTAGTTTATTTTTGATTAATTATAGCTTACGTATTCACTGATTAAGAATAGTATTAATAAACAGGAATCGTATTAATATCGTTAACATCAAAATAATTAAAGAGATATGAGTATTTACGACAGAATTGTGGGCGGTTTGATATGAATATTATGATGAATAGATATATCCTAGATGGGCGCCGTATTCCATTCTTATTGCTTTGGAGGTAGCGGTGGTGTATACGACTGTTGTTCGTGATATATCGGGTTGAACAAAACGTAATAGGGATTTCCTGGAATTCTTAGTACAAGCATGGAATCTGGAACTGTGCCTGGTTGATGGCAAAAACCTCATGTTCAATTACGTGGTACTTAATTAGCTGACGCTCTGCCTATTTTTAACCTAGGGGTATGCATTTACGCGCAAAAAAGAGAGCGGAGAGGGTATGTCGGGCTCTCCTGGGGAAAGATTAAAAATCCGAGTCCTATCGACCAAACCTACCACGGTGTGCCAACTCGCTGCCTTGAATGGTGGGTAGGTCGCTGGAACTGAAACTACATACATCAGCTGCCATACACCTCTGCCTGCCACTAGGCCGGTAAAGCTTGCTGATTACAGCATGAATGGGTCGACTCGAACGAGGAAGAAAAATCCTCTCTCAACATATTCACGTAAAGTTGCAGTATACGAACTGTTGCATTTCGTACGATTAGTGATAAACTGGTGGTGACGTCATCAGTAAGTCACCAGTCAACTTACCCATCCGTCACATAGGCTACGGTAAATATGTACTTGCTATCCGGCTGCAGACTATGTGTTTCTTTATCACATGTAGCTTACAGTAGGCTGCGGCTTGCAAAGCTTCCTTAAAATCACTTCTTAGAAGTATCTAAGTAAAGAATACATAGAAGAATCGATGAGCAGCAGTTACCAACCATTTACCATCAGGTTAGCCGCTGTCTCGTTTGTCATCACAAACAATAGAAAAACAAATAAAACACAATGCTAAACATAGTGGTTAAAGAATCATGTCTTGATTTTCTCTCTCTTTTCCTGGCTATATATCCCACATGATAGTGGTGACAGTCTTCCTGCTCCTTTTCTTCCACTTTGCTCTATCCTCGACTCCGTCTTCATAAAGCTCGGATTCCCTCATATCTATTTGCACTCCAGTCTTTTATCTTTTATTTTGTTTTATACAAATTCAGAATTGGAATTTATAAACCACATCTCGCCTGCTTGGATAGGGTAGTTACTATGCGTAAGTTAAAAGTGTTTATTTAAATTTCTGTGTTTTGTGTACCTAACGTAACTACTTAACTTAACTTCACTAGTTTTGTTTTCTAATCTCTCATTACCCACAATACCGTCATCGAGTGTTTTCTTTCCTTTTCATACTCGGATAGAAACACCTCAACAATTAGTCATTATAAAATACCCGTAGGTATTGTCACTACTTGAAAATAAGTGGCAGTGATAGGTACTTTAAATAAATAGTGTAATCTTAGCTAATTTTCCATAATAATTATAATATTAGTATAATAGAAGCAGTAGTGTGGTCGGTAATGATATACGAAGTTCCAGATTATTCTTACTCAACTAACTAATAATTTGATGAATTATAATTATTGTATCCTTGTTACTATAGAGGGCAAACAAATTGTTATAGCAGCGGTCAAATCAAAGTCAATTGCAAGGAAATGATTTCTAATGCTTTTGGAGACGAACAGTAAGAATCACCTTTTACTTTCAAAGTACCTATATGATTAGGTACTATATTTTATCCAGGACTCTCATGGCTCTCACGGTCCTAAGAATATAATTATGTATTCTACTAGTTTTTAAAGTTCTCGTAAACTTTAAAAACTAGTATGTATATATGTCCCTCTCTAATCAAATTAAATACTTTTATTTGTGTTTGATTTGTTAGATTTGATTTTTACGCCGAACTATTATTGATATCTGCATTTAATGCTACGACTAAATATATTTATTAATAAAATAAGTTGACTTTAGTTAGTCTGACCGAGCATGGTTATCTCAGAAACAGTCCTCAGTACACTTCCTTTGGTCTAGTGTGGTTTGAGAGGCACATATGCAGGAGGATACTTAGAGTGGATGGGCACGATAGAGAATAAGATTTACAGGGTGTCCGGTAATTAATGGATAACCTTGAAATGTCTTATAGTAGAACTGATGGCCGTTCAGAAAAAATGACAAAAAAATATATATATTAAAAAGTGCAAGCTATAATAGCATAGCATACTTTTGACTGTCTATCTATTAGCATAATTAGTGTTTAATAATAAAACAACAAAAAAACCGATGGATTTCATTCATTTATGGTCGTAGTATACAAGAAAGACATACAATGGTAATTAAAAAAAAACACATATCTCAGGTAGTAGTTAGGATAGTATTTTTTTATATTTTTTTTTTGAACAGGCCATCAGTTCTACTATAAGACATTTCCAGGTTATCCATTAATTACCGGACAACCTGTATATTGCGAATAGCTCTTTAAATATAATATCTAACGTGTTTAGGTACTTATCTTTATTATATCAAAGGTAAGTATGTATTATCTGATCGGTTGCAATACAAGTGACTTAGGTATGCGATATACTTACCATAGGTACCTATCCTGTCATAGTATTTATCTATAAAGATTATTTAAGACACAGATGTGACATTGATGAACATATATGCCACATCACGCATCCTAGGACTATTCTGCCGTCCATTGACTAAACATACGATAAGTGACATGGAACGCATATGGCTTAACGTCTTTTTAGTTAGCGGACATCAGTGTTGATAATTTTCGTGGTGGGTTCCTCTTTTCAATTATTACATTTCTATGGATTTCTGTCAAGTAATGCCTTATTCGATTCTATAATAATAATATGTTTTGTTTATAGATTTGTATAGCGGCGATAGTAGCAACACATTGTATATATTCTTTAATTTCATTTAACATAATATAAATAACAGTGTAGAAGAAAATATAACTAAAAACTAATGTTAGCAATGATATTATATGCAGAAAGTAACCAGACATGTTACTAGGGCACCGAAAGTGAAGACTCGAAAACATTAATTGGAAGGCTTTTCTATTGGTCTCAAAACAAAATCCCTTGGAAAATATTTAAAGTGCAAATGTTTTAATTATAGCTATATGATTTACATAAGTTCTTACTATATGCATTGCGCTACTTATCCATGTATATGTAAATAGGCACCGACAAAACGGTTCAGTCCCTACCCTTTTTCTCTGTTTGTCAACAGATTGTCATATTTTTGCTTTTGTTTAGCAACTGTAGATATTAACGAGATTTAGTAATAAAAAAAATGTTTCTTTGTTCTAAAATGGAAATTCATATCATTCCTCAAATTTCTCAGTGTACGTACACTAGTTTGTTAAAATTGTCAATACAAGTGCAGGTATTAATAACAAAATTGTCTGGACACTAGAATTTCGCCATCCTTAACTGAAGTAAACCACATATACTCGCAAAAGAACACCGATTTCTACCACGGATGCTTCGCGAGGCTATTGATATTAAAAAACATCCTAATTTCAATAGAGAGGATGGTTGGAATGTACCACCAGCTTGGGATCCAGTAATTCAAATAGTCAAACCCAAGAAGAAGCAAAACACAGCTAGACTTCATGATATTTTGAGCTCATTCTGCGTAAATAGAAACACCAAAGATTAAATTATGTTCGGGTACTTTGAAATTACTGGGGACACTTCAGAACGTTGGGACAACTACCATCTTAGTCTCCCCGTGAACATGGCTGCTGTAAAGCAACCAAAACGTCGGGGCAAAGTGTAAACTTAAATATAAATAGTTTTAATAAAAAAATATATAGCTTAAATAGTAGTAAAGTTCAATAATAGTAGTGTTAGAGTTTTCAATATTATGTAATAACAGTGTTTTAAAGTAAAATAAACAACGCGACAAAATCGGAGTAAAGTGTTTAATTTCAATGAAGTAAATACTTAACACATGACTACCTAATTTAAAATAACATCGACTAAACAAACTCGATGGGTAGCCCTATACGTAGGTTTGGAATTTCTGTCAACACGAGGAGATCCCGTACTCTGATTGATTCACACTACTAAGTCAATTTCAATGAAGTAAATACTTAACTAAAGTTACATGACTACCTAATTTAAAATAACATCGACTAAACAAACTTGATGGGTAGCCCTATACGTAGGTTTGGAATTTCTGTCAACATGAGGAGATCCCGTACTCTGATTGATTCACACTACTAAGTCATCCTCAATTATAGTAAGTATTCTAATTGATGAGCTGTATAGGAAATACAACAATTACATCAACACAAAATACCTACGCATGTAGAGAAAGTATGGCATATCACCCTTTATATAGATGATGTTAATTATATATATAACAAAGTACCAGAATTTTTCAAAGGCTTACCTCTTTATCGTTTTAAGTACCACCTTAAGGCATGGCTACTAGAAAAGTCTTACTGTTCCCTTAAGGAGTTTCTACATTAAGTAGGTAATTTATTATATGATAATATATTACAAAATAATTTTTGAATAACAATGTCACTAATTTAATTTAATTATCATACCTATGCAATGATTAGTATTATTTTAAAAATGTGTAACATTTCGCTTGCCACATTGTGACTAAATGGATGAGCTAAATGTATTAATTATATCACAACATCCTTAAATGTACTCCATTTTCAGTTAAATAAATATCATTTATCATTTATACTTACCGTAACGATTTGATGACTGGTACGCCTCACTATTAACCATAAATAAGATAGAGGATGATAAATATCAACGACAATAAGGCGGCAATTTTTTGCAACGTCTGTGATAATTTGCCATTTTATAAATTTATAAATTTTGACGACGTGTAAATCATAAAATTCGGTCATCATTATTTCTCACATAAAAGTTAAAAAACATATCAAGGGCGTATTACAAACGGGCACGCCACGATCGTGGCGGTATGTCCCGTTTTTGAAGAGTAGCTGGAGAGACGGCATGGCGCCCGCACCTTCCGTCTGACACAGGTAGTGACTGGCCAGTTCCTGTGTCGCATAGACCGGCAGGAGACGCCCGGATGTCATCACTGCGATGACTGCCGCGATGTTTTTGTGGATACGACGCTACACACTTTGGCGAATTATACCCGCCTGGGCATCGCAGCGCCGTTAGTTGATCGCGGCAGTCGGTATGGTTGCCCTCTCGCTCCCGGCCGTGGTTCAATCTATGGTCCGGAGCGAGAGGTCATGGAACGCCGTCGCCTCCTTCTGTGAGGAAGTCATGTTCATCAAGGAGGCGGTGAAACGGGAGAGGGATCGCTTAAATCCTCTCCCCAACCACAAAACCGGGCGCTGGAGGGTGCGAGATGACCTCCAGCCATCCTGAGGTTTGACCTGGGGGTGGTAGGCTGCGTGGGCCTGCTCGCCACCCGATTAGCACCAGGTCGGAGAGGCGGCGTGCGTGTTCCCACGCGCGCCTTTGTGTCGTGTTTTTGTCCCCCCACAAGGGGACAGTAGAGGAAGTGTGTTATGTAGTGGCCTGCCGTCTATGGTTATGTCGAGGAACACCGTGGTAGGTTTAGTCGGTATTACCGGGGTATCTTGCCCCCGGTGAGCTCGACATAACCTTTTCGTCGCCCCGCGGAGAGGTATGCGTCAAAGCATTCCGCCACGTAAAAAAAGGGCGTATTACAAAAAGCTATTAAAAATAATTTGAAGATTTAATGGTCGTCAAATCAGGAATTTAATTAAAAAGTAAGTAGGCACGTTGTATAAAACCATTAATTATAAGCAGTTATGAATATAATAAGTGACGAAAAAAATTACTACTTAACTTATATTAAATTGTTGAAGTTAATTTTAATATTTTTAAATAATTCTATTCTATATATATTTCTAGGAAATACATTTGAACATATAAAAGTTATCGGAGGAACCTCCTTGGTATGCATGTTGTGCCCAGCATTGCGACCTCCGTCATTCAAGACTTTTCAGCCTTTTAATAATTTACTATATTATAGAGAATACATTCAAAGAAGAAGAATGATAAGTCTCGTTAGACATGATAAATTGATTACCAATATCATGGAAGGAAAAATTGAGGCAAATAGAAAGAGAGGCAGACCAAGGAGAAAGTATACAGATCAACTGAAAGAAAAAGCAAAATGTAAAGACATATTATTACAGAGAATTGAAGGATTTGACAACGGATCGAGAAAGATGGAAATTGCCATGCCAAATATGTATATCTAAAATATAAGTGTACATACATACCTACATAGCACTGAAATTTTGGATGGATGGATGATTTAATGAACTAAAAAAATCTAAATACTTAAAGGGTCATTAATATAATTGGCGATATCTTAGTACTCGTACCTACTCCATGTCAAGAAAATAGCCCTACTTTAATGTATTATTTAATATTTTACTCGCCGATACTACTATCACGAATTTAAAGCAAATAACTGTTCCAGCTTGAACCAGTTAACGTAAGAAAATTATAGTTTAATTTCAGGTCAATTCATATCGATTATCGCGGGTCAAACAAACTTAAACTGTCCGACTTAAACTAGATTTATTTAAGAAACCAGTTTTGCTATCTATTAATACTAGCGGTCGCCTAGTGGTCAAAACTCGACCATCATTCATTTAAATTTTAAGTTTGATCGTTATTAAGGTTTTATTGTTTATAACTTTCCCTTATTATAACATTTCATTTAGATTTTGCCAAGGCTATAGGTACAGGTTAATTTACCTTTTTCAAACAAATTATTATTTACTTAACTATACTCTTTCATTGACGATTGCTATCTTTTTTCTTTATTACATATAAATAAGGTATATTATGTAACCATAGTTACGAAGACTTGTACGAGGTCAGACGAACAATGCCGAAATACTACGAACGCGATTCTACTGCGTGTGTCAAATGCATGGTTGTGTTTGCGTCGTTTTTTAATTAATTTAATGTATTTTGAATGCATATTTTATAAAAATATTAGGATTCGCCGCTCCTTCTCCATAAAAACTTTAACTGTGCCAAATTTCATACTCCATCGTCCGCGCAATTTTCGTAAAAACGGGTACAAAGTTTTTGCTTCACGTATTAATAGATATATAGATTACTAGATTTTCCCGCGGTTTCACCCACGTTTATCGTTACTGCGCCGCCCCGTAAGTCGTAGCGTGATGTTATAAAGCCTATAGCCTTCCTCGATAAATAGGCTATCCAACACTAAAATAATTTTTCAATTCGAACCAGTAGTGCCTGTGATTAGCGCGTTTAACCAAACAAACAAACAAACTCTTCAGCTTTATAATATTAGTATAGATACTATCAACGTCATAACGTGTACTGTTTTCTGAATTCCAGTTATATTTCCGGAAGAAACCGGTTCCCGAATATGTTTTTCGTTTCTTTTGAGACTTATGACTTGATAAACTATGCACCGTATTATCATAACTATAATTTATTTTAAAATAGAAACAATATTTAATGTAGCACGAACTAAAGCTAGTACTAAGGAGGTTAATAGGCATACAGCCTGCTTGATGGTAAGCAGCCACCGTAGCTTACGAACGCTTGCAACACTGCACCGGGTTGTAAATTTCATTCGCGCCTTCTAAAATGGTATCACTGTATTGCCAGCGCAAGGTACAAATATTACTGGTTTTTCTGAAACACTCACAACAAAGCAGCGTTCAACACAAAGTTGGTCAGATATTCTGTTGGATGGACTGATGGAGGTATGTAGTGTATGTACTCACTAATCAGGCTAACTTAGTCTGCACAAAGTCTTAGGTTTAAGAAACAATCCTGCTTTTACCAATGTCCATATTTTAACTTGAATGCCATCTCATGATGTTTGTAATGCATTTGTTAGTCAGTGCATATGTGTGTCCATGACGTAAATGATTTCTAGCTGTTTATTCGAGTACCTATCTGTTTACTTTGAGTACATTGAACTCTGCTAGGCAGAAGTTAAAAAAAAATTCTGTATTTCTGCGGTTAGTAGGTTTTAAGAACGCGGACGTCATGAGCTCTGCACTAAACTAACATGTTTGTGGACTTAATTAAGTTGAATACCTAATTATTTATATTTTCCTACTAAGAAGGAAACGCATACCTACTGTCTTTCTAATGCTAAAGAGATAATTGGACGGACGCATCAAAATCGGTATATTTAAATACACCTTACAAACACACTTTACAAATATTCAAACAACGGGCGAAAAGGATACCTAGACTCGGAACAACCATTTGTGGAACACACAAAGTTTTGTCCCGTGTGGGATTCGAACCCACTACACTTGGCGTAATAGCAGTGGCGAGGCGGCCACTTAATCGACTGCGCCATCCGTGCAGTCAAGGTTGACCAAGGCATTTCAATTATGTGCTGATTTTGATGAAAACTAAAACAGAACCATTACGGCCTTATTCATAAACATATCTTACTAAACTTACTTTATAATGCACGCCGTACTAAAATACCATACTGCTCTTCATTATAACCCGGAACTTACTAACACTAAGCCACGGAAAGATATCGTTTGTACTACTCAGTCTCAATCTAAGTATATTTTTACCAATAGGTTTTTCGCATTTGTAAGTCCATTTCTTTATAATAATATAAACAAAATACCAGCGATTTATGAAAAAATTATGCTAACACTAAGCAATTAGTTCAACAATATTTACAAACCTTGAACTACGACCAAACTGAAAATTTGATGACTGTTGTTCAATAAGTGTTACGCAATAAAATAGCTCTTTAAGTAGTCATAGTAATCACTTAGTTTATAATGGAATTCATAAGTTTTTATATACAAATAATAATGTTTTATAAGTATTGTTTTAGAATTTATATCTATATTATACAGTATGTGCCCTTATTGCCTGTGGCACAGGTTTACCCTAGTACAGGCACCCCTTATATATTACCTTATACATTACTACTGCCTCTGTGGCGCAGCGGTAGTGAATGCGACTGCTGTGCATGAGGTCTCGTGTTCGAATCCCGGGTCGGGCCAACATAAAGGTATTGGGTTTTTCAGTTAAGAAATCTCAATACGAGCCCGGAGTTAGGAAGTTTGCGGTGTTAGACACCCCCGTGCCTCGGAAAGCACGTAAAGCCGTTGGTCCTGCGCCTGATCTCTCTCCGGTCGTGTCGGATTATCCGTCCCATCGGATCATGAGGGTAAGGGAACAGAGAGTGCACTTGTGTTTGCGCACACACTTGTGCACTATAATATCTCCTGCGCATATAGCCAGTCTCCGTTAAGATTGGCCGCCATGACCGAAAATCGGTCTGGAGGACATTATTATTATATATTACCTTTACGATGTAACCTAAGCTCTGTATCAATTTTTACCAATTTAAGTTGAATAAATGATTATTATTATTATTACTAAAAGCTTAATACATAGGGCAGTTAAAATAATAAATGCACTTTAAATATTATTTATTCATAAATTTTCTGTATATTTTTATTATATACAGTATCGTTATTAGACAAGCACGCATTCTTATCCATCACTACCTGTTGCCAGCGATTTGCTCCGCGAGGAATTTAACAAAAATGTTCTAGTTTTTTTTTCGGGTAACCCATTATTTTCCTAATAACTGTAGCATGAGTTACTCCTTATAACATCAACTATCTGCCGTTTTAAAGATTAGCCGGAACAAACAGAAAGGCATATAAAAACATTTAAAATTATTTTTATATACCTGAGTACAGAATGTACTTTCATATGCATTAAGCGAAAATGACATTACAAACAGACACTTCAATTTTATTTTTTTGTATAGATTATAACAATACTTTTTAGTATTTTCACTTATAACGATATTGTAACCCTCTTGTAAGTTTTGTAAAGTTTCAATTAAAATGTTTAAAAAATGTTTGGTACGCATTCTACTAAACATTTAGCTTTTTAAATAAATTTTAAGTTTAGTGTGCAATACTATTACTATTTAAATAATGAATGTTATGTTGCATAGCTATTTTATATTAACTTGTTGTTATGTAGAATGTATTACTTGCTATATTGCATTGTGAAGTATATTATACCTACCTAGTATCTACATCGAACATTCTAGTCACAGGAATGATTAAATATAAAATTCATTAATATAATCAACTTTAATTTATAATGCAAGTCATGACCTATCTATTTACATACCTACCTCCAGAATGTATTTATTTAATCATTAATAAATAATAATCTTCACTCCTTAAGCGACAAGACGCTCATACATAATAAACTAATATGCATAAACTAACTTATTATAAAATAAGCATTATAATGGAGGAAGTATTTCTTGCTTTTGATTTACTATATTTTCGGGTTTGTTACGCATTTGTCCCTAAATTCGTCCTACATTCCAAAATGTTTCTCATTCGCCCCTCTTTTCAAATTATTCCTTTATCGTCCTACATTTTTGTTCATAATATGGTTAGCAAAATAAATCATGGTTAAAATTATTTAACATTTTTTCGTTGACGGGCTCGTGATGTCATGCCATCATAAGCCCAAAGTTTTGCCGAGGGATCAACGAGGTATTTTAAAATATTTTTCGGCTGACGATATAACAAAAAGTCCAAACAAAAAAACAGGGACAAAAAAGAACATTTATTGGGACAAAATAGGAATTACATTAAGAAATTAACATTTATTTCTTTTTAGGATATAAGGAACAATTCCTGGGACGAGTGCACATGCACACACACACGAAACATGAGGGACGAATGCGGAATAAACCGATTTTCGGAACACATTGTTGTTTAAACATAATATACCTACGTATCTAGATAGCGGCGATGCCACATTCAAAAACTAAAATATGCTATAGAATAAAGGGCCCAAGTTTTTTAACAGTCTAGTCTGGTCTACTTTAAACAGTTTACGTTTGAGGATATCGTGACTATTTAGTAAAATGTTTGTCTGACATTCAGCAAGATGCATGTCTACACTCTGAATTCTTTGGGTGCGCAGATAGCGCCGTGTTTTTAAACGGTAGTCTTAACTGAAATTAAACTACTATATACAGATTTTATCGCGTTGTTTATTTAGCACTGTATTACAAAATTTTGAAATTATTACACTACTTCTACTATTGATTTTATTTTACTAATTTATAAGCTCATAAAATTATTTAAACTATTAAATCTATTTATTTTTGGTTTACACTTTCCCTGACGTTTCGGTTGCTTTTCAGCAGCCATGGTGAGTCGTGACTAGTAAAATAAAATCAATAGTAGTAGTAGTGTAATATTTTCAAAATTTTGTAATACAGTGTTAAATAAACAACGCGATGAAATCCGTATATAGTAGTTTTATTTCAATGAATAACATTCGCGTAAACAGAAGACAATATTATGGTAGTCTTAACACTTCTAATACGATATAAAAATTGTACTCAATAGGTGTTTTGCTCTTAGATGTTCTTTGTATGTTTTTCCACACACCGTAGGAAGGAATTTCTTTTAGATTTTACTTAGATATACATATTTTTAGGTTAATTTGCAAGAGGCCTCTTATCATTTATTGCGAGCAGTGAAGCGCTAACTTTAATCACTCGCTCCACTATTGTTATTTTATGGAAACGATTTGTTTTGAATAGGCCTAATGGTTATTCTCTACCTACTTTTATCAGTTTTTTTTTTTACTTGTGGGAATGCAATGACGCATATCCCTCCGCGGGGGCGGGCGGAGGGATTATGTCGGACTCGCCGGGGTAAACGAAAGATGGAAAAGAAATAATGTACCTCCCGGAATACCGACTAAACCTAACACGGTGTTCCTCGACACAACCACTATCGACGGGGCCGTGCGAATCGCTTTCGCATGCGTTCGCGACAAGGTTACGGCGCGCCGTATGAAACGGCAGGCCACTACACAAAAGACCTACCCAAAATAGGCACTTCTAACATTATAAAAAACCCTACTGTCTCTCCCCTAGAGGGGAGACGGACTCGACACAGAGACGCGCGTGGGAACACGCACGCCGCCTCTCGGACCTGGTGCTGAACGGATGGCGGGCAGGCCCACAAAGCCCGCCACCCCCAGGTCAAACCTCAGGGTGGCTGGAGGTCATCGCGCGCCCTCCGGCGCCCGGCTCTGCGGTTGGGGAGAGGGTTTAAACGCTCCCTCTCCCGCTCCGCCGCCTCCTTGATGGAAATCAGTTCCTCGCAAAAGGAGGCGACGGCGTTCCACGACCTCTCACTCCGGACCATAGACTGAACTACGGCCGGGAGGGAGAGGGCAACCGATCCGACTACCGCGATCAACTCACGGCGCTGCGATGCCCAGGCGGGGCAAATCGCTAAAGTGTGCAGCGCCGTGTCCTCTACAACGTCCGGCAGTCGCGGCAGTGGTGACAACCGGGCGTCTCTTGCCGGCGTATACGACACAGGAACCGGCCAAAACAACCGTGGCCAGTCAGTACCTGTGTCAGCCGGAAGGTGAGGGCGCCATGCCGCCTTTCTAGCCACTCCTCAAACACGGCACTTACCGCCACGATCGTGGCGTGCCCGATCAGATGTTACCCTAACCTAACTAACCTAGTTACAATTTGTAATATTTCTCAAAGACCATATTAAATAAAGTAGGACTTTTTATACGAAGTGGAAGCTTTCTAATGTGGCTGATTAAACAGTTTAGCTGCAACATTTAGGCATTCTGTTCTGTAAAATAAATAAAATTTGTTTCGCTGTGAAATTCTGTCTATAACAAACTCATTAAATATCAATCCTTGAAGCGAGTGTACCTGTGTATACTTACATAATTAACTAGTGCTAATTTAACAATTAATTATTCGAAGCACGATTCACGGTCGGCATCAGGGCCGATTAGTGCCGAGTAATGCCGAGAGAGCTAATGAATTAAACACTATTTACTTACAAAAAGTTAAACACATTTTTTGTTTTAACAACTAATTGTCTTTCCGCCAATAAAGAAACTAATTTATTATTAGTAAATAAAACTTCAATTCTTATGAAATACTTTACTCATAACGCCATCTATCGGTTTTCGCATTTATTACTTAGATACATTTTGTTTGTTTCGTTGACAGTTTGTCATGCCTCCGCTTTGTGCTTTCTATTTAGTTTACGCAGTAGCCATAAGATGGCAGTAAATTACGGTCATAAGTTTATCATATTTGCACTAGATGGCGCTACACGGTAATTACTCGTTTATTGAAAGCTATGCTTTGCCCTCAGTAGTCAGTACATCTGGAAACGAGTTGTATACTAACTACAGTTTGCTATCGGCTCTATTCATACCTGTATTTAAGGTTTTCCCTAGACTGATTAATTAATATGACTCGGGCGTTTAATATCTACCAATATGTAGGTAACGAACAATGTCGAAATCGAAATTCTCTTCATAATCGACAAAACAAACAAACATATCTGATAGTAAACGAGAACGCTTGCCACATTTGCAGTTTAAGTCGCAAATTGCCCACTAGGGAAGTCCTGAAAGATAATAGGTACTCAATTGAGATCTACCGGGCACAGTTCCATACTGTGATGCTGATCATTTGTTCGCAGGAAATCGCAATAATACGGTGCCCCACCTGGGCTATTGAACCTGAGACGTCGTGCAAAGCAGTCGGATCGACTACCGTTAAGCCATCGAGATATGAAGACCGACACTTATTTTTAGCTTTCTAATACAGCGATTCCTAAAGTGGGTTCAGCGGAAACTACGGGTTCCATACAAAAGTCACCAGGGTTCCGCAACATTATTTATTTTTGGCTGTTAAATAATACCACAATTTTGCAGTTAACTTTACTCCCATTTGTCACAACGTACCTACATAGATACATAGATTCACATCGTTTTCCAGAGGGGTAGGCAGAGACTACGGATTTCCATTTGCTACGATCCTGACACACTCTCTGGCTTCATTAGCTTTCATAACATTCTTCATACACGCTCGCTGGTTTAAGGTGCTCTTAACCTGGCCTTTATACAGAACGTCTCCGATCTGATCAAGAAACACTCAGCTTACACTTATACAAAAAACAAACTCAGGTCGAGATTGGATGGTATCCCAAATATGCGCATACAGCTGTCGGACATAATACCGAACTATAAAGCAATAATTGATTAAACAGTGAAATAATGTCATTCTTCACAATGAAAGTTAATTATAGGTAAGGAATTAAAATGTATCACTTTTAAAATATTTCTATTAAAAGATTTTGTTCTTATTTAAATTACAGTGTCTTTGATTTGTAATTATTTGATATGGGGTTCTATAAAATAAAATGTATTTGGTGAGTTTGCCGTTATCTTAAAAGTTTAGGAACCCCTGTTCTAATATATCCTTACATCAAAATATGTTATAGTAAAAAGATTGTTGCTGTTATTAATTAAATATATACTTTTTTATATTATTAATTAAGTAAATTTTCGCTCCTATTTCGGGCACAAGTAACGCGATACTTGGTAGTTTTGTAAAACAACAAGACTACCAAGAATAACTAACGTATGTACATAATATGTACCTATTTGTTTTGTTTATTTAAGTTAAAGTTAGAAGAAAGTCTCCAGGAATACATTTCCATATTTATTAATTGGCTTGAGAGTATAATCAGAAATGTTCAATACTGAATATTTTATTGCTGTACATAATATTATTCAAAGATGAACTTATAAAAGATCATTATGAACCTTGTCAGGCACAGCAGTTTATCTTAAACGATATATGCTGGACATCATTGAAAATAAGTAAATATGTGTGCTTGTCATATCGTGTATGTTATTTTTGAATATAATTTCTTCTTCTTGTTCTTCTTTTCAGGCAAAGGGGTATTACAAGCACAATTCACCTGTTATTTTTTATTCTCATGTTATTGAAACAGAAAACACAAAAATAATCAATAATACTTGGTCTGATCTGATATCTACCAGTAAGTATTTCACGGCTGCAAACATAAAATACTCACAGACTCTGAGCAATAATAATAATAATATTCTACCACATACACACAACACCATCTAGCCTAAACTAAGCAGAGCTTGCACTATGGGTACTAGACAATGGATAAACATACATATACATATACTTTTTTTTGTAACTACATACACATTATAGATAGAAACACCCAAAAAAAGACAAACATCCATGTGTCTGCACACAAATATTTGACTTGTGCGAGAATCGAACCAGCGACCTCAAGCGTGGCAGTCGGTTACACTAACCACTACGTCATAGAGGCCGACAATAATAGTAATATCTGGATCTCACAAATAATTCATTCTCACTTAGAACAGCGACGGCTAGTAGAACGAATGACCGTTGTTTCATCCATGTATTAAACGTCTCCTGTCTGTATTCTCCATGGGGCGGGCAGATGAGTAAAGATGATGATGAGATAATATTCCCATTTCGCCTATCATTTTTACGGTGACAAGTTTGTTCGTTATTACGGTACGAGTCTATTGTCGTCAACTTGGCATGGTTCCAGAATCCTTGATGCTACTCAGGATTTACTTAATAGAGAAACCCAATAACACTGATCGATCTGAGCATTGAACTCGAGACCTCATGCACACCATTCACATTCACTACCGCTCCGCTACCAACGCAGTAAAATAGTATTCTATAATATATTGCTATGTATTATTATTTCTTGCAGTCCACTATAGCATCTTTCGTTATTATTTAACCAATCATTTTACCAATAATAGCTGCTTTGAAAGCCAAAATCAACATCAAAAATCATTAAGGTCACAAAGTAACACTTATGAACGTCAAAATATAGATTAGTGCGTTTTCTAAGTTACTGAAGCGACATTTAGGTTGGTTGCTAGGTTTAGGCAAAGGGTTGACCCTATGAGAAGAAACCTGCAAGAAACTCACGGCCACTCTTTTAAATCGCCAATTCTACTAATATTATAGATGTGAAAGTTTGTGAGGGTGGATGATTTTGCTCTTTCACGCAGAAGCTACTGAATCGATTTCTATGAAACTTGGTATGTTAGTTTTATTTAATTGATTGTCCCTTCTATTATTATTGAAAATTCATACGCAATGTCGATTGTTCTTGAATAAAGTAAATAAAATTAAATGTAGATAGCTGGAGACCTGGATTAACACATAGTCTACTTTTTATTCCGCTATTCCCACAGCATCCTGACTTACGCAGGTGAAACCGCAGGGCGCAGCTAGTTAAATATAATTATAAAATCAATTTCAGTACTTCTCTACAAAAGTTATAACATAATAATAACTTCAACCGGGCATGTAAATACGAATAACACTTGAAACAAATTCGGTCGGCAGTGTACTGTCCCCATCGACGCGCACTCTATTGCTTGTGGCCGCTAATCAAATTAAGCTTTGGATACTATCGACATCGAATATGGAGAACACTTTTTCTTTATCAGCATTTGAGTTGACAAGGCTACAAAATATTACCTTAGATTTTTAAGATTCCATGTGGTCTTTATATTCTTTATCCTTATATTTAAAAAGTTGCAATATTTTTAAAATAATTGCTCGAGTTCATGACTAGATAGATTACCCTAATATATTTACATTTTTAATTTTTAAACTAAATAATTAATCTTTATTTATACAGCCTTGGCCAAAAGTATGGAGCACCTCTATAAAAACTGCATTTTGTAAAAAGTTTTGTATAGAATGAAATGAAACAACTTGTGTACATTTTAAATGATCTTTACTTCGATATAAAATCAATATTTCGTCGGCCACCCTTAGCCGCTAACACAGTAGCTATTCATCTTGGCATAGAGCCTACAAGATTTTTACATTGTTCTTTAGTTATGGTATTCCATTCTTGGCGGAGGCGTATTTTTAGTTCTTCTTTTGTTGTTATTGTGTGGCGCCGGACCTTACGCTTTAGGATTCCCCATAAATGTTCTATAGGAATAAGGTTCGGCGACGGTGCAGGCCATTCCAGAAGCTCAATGGAATTTTCACGAAACTATGACATTGTCCGGGACGATTTATGGCATGGTGCGTTATTTTCTGGAATTTAACTCCATCCATATAAATGTCACCAAAAAGTGTAAAAACGAAGGCAATAAAGCTGATTGCCTTCGTCCTTCGTTCCTATTGCCACATTCATGTATTTTGTAGAGTCCCTTCGGCCCTCATACACAAACATTTCGCTGATTTCTGTATCAGACATGCAGCCCCAGGTCATCCCGGTACCTGCGCCGTGTTCTACAGTCGGGACCACACATTCTGCATTAATTCTTCTCCCCCACGGCGACGCACGAAGGTAGCACCAGGGGTTCCAAAGACCAAACAAAAACAAAATAAATAGAGATTAACTAATCATGAAAAGACAACAGTATAGCTTTTTAAATTTCAACAATACTTAATTATCCATTTGGACATTCATAATGGTGCCAATTCTGTTGTCACAAAATTCTCTTATCTTAGCTAAAAATCTCTAAAATTTAGTTTAGTCCTGTCAAACGGCATTTCGTATTCTGAAATCGCTAAAAGTGACAGGACTAAAATAAATTTTAGAGATTTTTAGCTAAGATAAGAGAATTTTGTGACAACAGAATTGGCACCATTATCTAACTTACTTCGAAGTTTGATTCGTCTGACCACACAATATTTGACCAGTCTTTTTTAGTGTAATGTTGGTATTTTAAGGCCCATGCATAGCAAGCCTTTTTATTATTGTCTGAGATCAATGGCTTCTGCCTGGTTTTATACCCTTTGAGACCAGCTTCCTGAAGTATTCGACGAGTCGTTTTGGCAGAAATTGTGTTGTTACTCGCCACTGAGAACTCAGCAGCGAACTCAGAAGACATTTTTGTCCTGTTTTTCAAAGACTCTCTCACAAATTTTTGATCTTCACGGTCACTGGTAATACCTTTTCATCCAGTTCGGCATATCGCTGTGCGTACCGGTAGCGGCGAATCGCTCAATGGTAAATTGCACCGCTTGGCGCGACCACTTAACAGTTCTGGATATCTCAACTTGGGATTACCCTTGTTCATGAAAAGGTTGTATTTTCACACGTATTTCAAGAGATAGTTCGGATGTTTTAGGTATTGTGTATCGAAATTAATATAACTGAACACAAAATAATACAAGAAGTGCGCTACATGACGGTATGTGTACACAATGACGTAAAATAGTAAACTGAATTAAAGATTGGAAATTACTAAACGGATAAGATGCTTTGTATCGGATGTTTTATTAGCCCTAATTGGGGACACTATTGTTTTAAATATCTTTTTAGATGCCACCTAATCCATATTTAAATAAAATATATTGTTTTCTACTGTAAATATTACGCACGTGAAAAATACATGGGGTGCTCCATACTTTTGGCCAAGGCTGTATAATTCTTCTGTACGTGTGTTGACAGTGAACTCCTCCTAAACGGCTGGACTGACTTTAATGAATTTTTGTTTTTGCCTGTACATGACAACGTCTGTCGAGACAGCTAGTCTTATATATATTTACAAACGTATTAATAAAGGTAACATAATTCTAAAAACTCTAATGCTAAATAATACTAATTATTTACAAAAGTGATTTAGGCATCGTAGAATTCTTCAGCATCGCTGTCAACTGGTAACGTGCCCAGAAGACTGGCAGCATTGCCACGTTGAATGGCAATGCTGATTCTTTGGGCCAAGAAAAGACCAGCATTCACGCGATATACCCTAATTGATTAATAACTAACTAAACGCAGTAATTTATCCAAATAAAAATTTTAAACATGTAAGCGCCGTGGGGCGGTATGTATCGGTGAATTATAAGATAAGACTTGTGTTAGATTGTCATAGATTGGCACATCCTTGTTCATCTTATTGACACCACTACACTACACTTGTTCGACAGGGGAACCTCAGTTGACGCTGTTCAAAACAATTTAATCAGCTGCTCCCTGCCTTTAATACAAATATTGTTTGACGTACACAAAATGTTGCTATAAATAACAACAATCATAAAATCACAAAAAATGAAATATAGTTTATTGAAATTAAACTACTATATACGGATTTTATCGCGTTGTTTATTTAGCACTGTATTACAACTCCCCGTGACCATGGCTGCCGAAAAGCAACCGAAACGTCGGAGAAAGTGTAGACCAAAAATAAATATATTTAATAGTTTAAATAATTTTATTAGCTTATAAATTAGTAAAATAAAATCAATAGTAGTAGTAGTGTAATATTTTCAAAATTTTGTAATACAGTGCTAAATAAACAACGCGATAAAATCCGTATATAGTAGTTTAATTTCAATGAATAACATTCGCGTAAACAGAAGACAATATTATGAAATATAGTTCTTAATTAACAAATTGTGGTATTCACTAGGTACTGTTATACAATTATATGGTTTAATCATGTTATAAAATTTGAAAATAAAGATTTAATTTTCAAAATGCATACTCAGTTTGCTGCCGGGATTCCGAGTATAGAAGTAATTATTCATTGTGTTGTTTTGCTTTTCTGAAAGTATTCTAGCAATATCTTTATGAGATAGTGTTCTCCACAGTTAGGTAGCCGAGGGATATGTAAGCGATTTCAGTGGTGCGGGATATCAACGAGTGAGCAAACAAAAGTGTCCGCCCGTCCGTCCGCTTTGATTCCGCCACATGAGAGCTCGCCACACAAAAATTATTACGTATTTTAGTTTAATTACTCAACGTTTTAACGTTAGCCTTTCATTATGACGATGGACTGCTGTTTTATTGTATTACCGTTACTAATGTAATAACTGAGAGAAATAGTAACATGGCGGCTATCCCGGACAAATCTGAAACAGTCTGACTGTGGAAACCAACTTGACTTTTTTAAAAGACTTCGCCTGCCCTGTGATTATTAATTACCTGTATATATAGACTTTACAAACATTAAAACCTCTTACACAAAGGATACTCAGCCTTGGAACAAAGATTTGTGGATGTGATTTCGTTTCCCAACAAAATGTGATTTCGTGTGGTGATCGAGCCCTCAAGAAGTTACAGGGTAACGCGAGGTGGCCTTTAAATCAATAGCGACATCGTTCAGTTATCAAAATAATGATAAAGAAAATAGAAACATACATAATATCCATCTTTAATTAAGTATTTTCTATTTATTTGTAGTGGATACCTATAGGAGTAGTTATTATATTAGTTTAGTATTGTTTGGGGCAAACAATAATGGTTTAAAGTGTGTCTACCCCGCGGTACATAAAGACACGAACCGCGGTGTACCAAACTCTCTAGTCCTTAAAACGAAACCTTTATCACCTGTACATAAAACTAAGTCAAATAAATCTTAGCTATTAATTTCGACGCAACATTTTATATCCAAAGCGTTATCTGAATGAGAAAACGGAATAATAGTAGAGTAAATTAATTATTCCGCCCGTCGAGGGCACAATATCGGAGCTCTAAAGACGGGCCTTAAATTTCCTAAACCCAGCTAAAATGAAATCGCCTTGAAGAAAAAGGGGTTTGTTTTAATGCCCATCAGAAAATAAATGCTTGGAGACAATAATGTGGGATTCGAAGCGAGATATAAATTCCGAATAAAAATACACTCCGCGGTGCTGAGCGAGATGTAGTGGTGTGCTTTTGTTATCGATTAAAATTATATTATCTGTTGAAATAATGTTATAGTTGTTGCTACCATTCGAAGGTTTGTTTTACGAATTTGACTGATTAATTTAGTTTATTCAGCAACATATGTCGCTAAGTTTGTGATAGATTTTGGATAACTTTATCATTCGTAGTAAAAGGTATACGCAATGTTTACAGCAATTATAGATAAAATATTAATGACAATGTATAAATACGAAATGGTAATTACAATACTCTAATTCTTGGTAGGGCATTAATTAATCTATTATTTAGTATCACTTATGTTACTGATTGTATTTACTTAGATTTCAGTTTCGGTCAGTTGTAAATCACGTTAATTATATGAGGTACTCAAAATAATATAGGTAGGTACGCACAGATTACTAAACTAGTTCATCTAACTGTTTAAAACCACACCAATAAAAACATACCTATAATGGTCATTTTAATATTTTGAATGCGTGAGCAATAATAATAATACCATAAACTGTAAATACAAAAAGGTTTGAATAAAATGGTTTTGCATATTAATTAAGAATACAAAGCTATTTGTTTTGTACTTCGAATTTACATAAAGACTGCACAAATATCGACTACGAAAGTGGCACATCCCTACCGTACTAAGTCCGCGGCCGCGAAAGAGTTGCGACCAGTATAAACGTTGAGGCTGGATGAACAAATAAATGAACCGGCGATCGATACGGCCTCCATAGACGAAATCACTCCCGCATAATGCCTACTTACAGCTGTTATTATTGATGTCCTTTGTTTTATACAATACGAGATGAAATAATCTGTTTTGAACAGCACTAGTAAGTCCAAATCTTTTCCATAGATATTTAATTTTGGAATAGATTTTTATAGTTCTCCTTTTTACTAAAGATATAATTATAATATCAGACCTATTTATAAACTCTCCTACTGCTGGGCTCGGGCCTCTTTTCAGTGTGAGAAGGGTTATGGTCCATGGTCCTCCACGTTGATTCAGTGCGGGATGGCAGACTTCACACATCTTTGCGAACATTATGGAGAACTCTCAGACATGCAGGTTTACTCACGATGTTTTCCTACACCATTAATTTTACGCTTTGAAATGGATTGAATAAATGTTGGGCGAGGATTAAAAGTTCACATTACAATTTTAACGAATTTAAATTATCTTTAAGTGTCGATGGTATTGCCATTGCGTTGGTAGGTATATTATAGGTTGTACTTTCAATATTACACAGATATAGACACTTAGTCTATATCTGTGTAATATTTATTATAAAACTATATTAAATGTAACTTAAGCAATAATATTGATATTGAATATAGGGTTTTGAATTTCTAACTATGTTTGTCTTCATACGTTTATCACAACAATCGCCTCACAAGCAGTAAAACCATTACACCACCCGTGTCTAGACTGCACGGATATACTCAAACATCACGAAAAAATATTAGTACATTGTTCCACGTAATAGGGAAAGAAGATTTGACTCGATCCAAACATCGAACCCATGACCCCATGCACAACAGTCGCAAAAAATACCGCCGTAACCGAGTGCCATTGAGGCAGCTATTTTATTGTGGTAAAGTTATTTCTTAGAATTACTAAATTCAGGGTATTAAGAATAAAACGTATTTTAGAAGAACACGAATCGAATAATACATACTAGATCGATTATGTATGAGTATGAAGTATTTTTAATTGATGGGTATATTATATAAATCCTGTTTATATGTTCTGCTTTTTAACATCGAAGCCGAACATAAAAAAAATAAAACAAACTATATCAAATTATGCACTGTGCCCATATTGATTGAGTTGCGACCCTCGCGTGCGCGGCGTTTAAATAAAAAGCAAGAATTAAAATGATTAGATTGATGCGTTTTAACGCCCGTATTTCGCTTTTGTCGTAATGGATTAAAAATATAGAGTTATAGCTATCAGATAAGAGGTTATGTATTTAGGTTTATATATTTGTTTAATTATTACATAATTATAGTACGTTTTTGTTCTAATACTAGATTACAAAGCCAGCGGCCTTGCTTGCTCGGGAAGGATACTTATTTTCCAGATGAAAGTTTAGAAATGTTGTTTTCTCTACCTCTGACAACATGTATGCGAAATTTTATGATGATCGATCGAGTAGTTAAGGCGTAAAAGTGTAACAGACAAACAAACTCACATTCACAATAATATTATTAAAAATATATAGGATTTCGAGAATATTATTTAGTGTGGGTTTTAAATTGGTCGTAGTATGGTTCTACTCTCCAATAATATTGTATGTTAAAGGTCTGGGTACGGTACCGAGTGTGCCTTTGTTTTGAATGTTTGTTAGATTTCAGTCGAAGTTGTAAGTAGTTAGTTTGAACTACTTAATCTAACAATCAATGCTTTAATACTTTGGGGAACGAAGTCGATTGGCGGGCTATATTGGAAATTGTATGCTTCTGCTTTAGGTCTAGTGCGCAAGTTGTTTCTTAAGTATACATTAAGAGACTTCGCTTATACGACGCAGGTAGTACTGGCATTCGTTTATTTTTTTCTAGTATAAGCTGAGGTCGTAGGAATAACCGAGTATCCACGTACAAGTAATTTACGTACAATGGTCCATTGCGAAGTGCCCACAAACAACTTGGCCGAGCTAACTAATTACAGACTTTTTAAAGCTAGAGACTGATCGCAAATGGCGATTATGATAACACACAAGTAAAACAAATTTTCAACCACTGGTTAGTACATAGTTACTGCAAAAAGTAGTCTGAGAACGAATGTCTAAACACAACAAAGCAGAACAGACGCCACGTGCCGCGCTCGCTTGAGCGGAAAAAAATACTGATTCCCAGAGAATACTCGAAACGTTGTTGACACAGCTAAGTAGCGGCAGCGACGCCGACGCCTCGCTTCATTTGCATTTCTCTTAATCTCCGTTATGAATAAAGAAAAATTCTTGGCGACGTTTTTAAGCGTTTCCCGGGCCTTAAGCGCCCGCCTAATGAAGAGCGGTGGTGGGATTAAGCGCCGCCCGCGCACTTTCGCGACATTACACTTTTAATTTGAACGAATCTTATTATTTTCTTTTGTTGATTTAAGCCCTCGAGTCGGGAGACGGGTCGAGACGTGACCTGCAGTGGAAAAATGCGATTGCCATCTAAAGCCAACCGTTTAAATGAACGAGATTGGAGCTTAAAAAGTATAATGGACGAGGGGGTGGACGGGGGTGCGGGAGGCGATCTCGGGGGCGCAAGATGGCCGATTTGCGATTGAGATGAGACGCCCCTCGCCCTGCCCCGCGAAGATCAAGCAATATAATTAAGTCGTCCGTTACATAAGAATTCACCAACATGCCTTTCTTAAAATACTTATTACTTTATTAATCGCAATCTCTTCTTAGAGAATAGCCGACGTTTAATAAGAAGTAATGTATGGGTTCATCGTCTTGTTAAGATGAATTGGCTCGTCGGCGATGCGGTGTCTTATTCTAAAGCGGTTGCACAGGGAAGCGTGCGTTCAGCAATAATAATATATCCTATCCTATATACCTTCTTATATCAGACTGCTGTCAAAGCAGTCTCGGTATCTGTTCTCGGGTTAGGCAAGGCGATATTGGGCACAGAGTCTGGAACTGTGCTCTGTACATGGCAATCAGTCGAGTTTAATTTGTTAAATCTCCCAGTCGAGTTGCCCGGGGAAGTACCAACCAAGAAGAGTGATGCAAGTGTTGTGAAGCTATTACTGAGTTTCGCCTAGTGAATAGGAATTCCCTTCTCTTTCTTTATTACTCCTCTGTATTGAAGGCGATCGTAAGGTATGGTAATCGCTTACCATTGACATGTTTGATAGCTTGGTAGAATGAAGAAGAAGAAGAATCTATGATGCAAGCAGGGCAGCAGTACTACAGTAATCTTTTGAGGAATCCTATGGTTTGGATAAATATATAAACTTAATATCTCATACTCCGATGGGACGTCTTATCTTATCTTTTGTGTGGGCCAGTCAGTACAGACCGGCGACACTTCGACCCAGTGGGATCTTTTGTGTCGACTTCCGCAATAACGACTGCCATAGATATTCATGGCAGCCGGGACCGACGACTTAACGTGCTCTCCGAGGCATGAAGCAGGCGATGATTATCAATCAATACGCACATCATTTCGAAAAGTCATATAACTTCCGAAAGTCAGAGGTGCGCGACGTGGTTCGAACCCGAGACCCTCTGCATTGCAGTCTGTTGGTCTCACTACTGAGCTATCGCTGCTCCGATGGAACGTCCAATCTGACATGACTGAAAAGAGTTTAGGATCAAAGGCTTCATGTACTTTCCAAGACAAAAAAATAAAAAACCGAAAAATATCTTAAGTAATTTTTCCTGCATAATATTGTCTTATGTTTACGCGAATGTTATACATTGATAGTCTCCTCGTGAACATGGCTGCTGTAAAGCAACCAAAACGTCGGGGCAAAGTGTAAACTTAAATATAAATAGTTTTAATTAGAAAATATATAGCTTAAATAGTAGTAAAATTTTTCAAAATTATGTAATAACAGTGTTTAAAGTAAACAACGCGATAAAATCCGTATAAAGTGTTTAATTTCAAAGTATTTTTTTCTGAATCGGGATATGCACCCGAGAGCTCGTAATTCTTATACACTAGCCACTAAATAATGAGACTCTCAATAAATAACATTCATAGCATCGGATTATCAAAAATATAAAACAACATTTCCAATACCATTAATAAGAAACTTCAGTACGTAGCTACGTAGCTACGAGCACACTTCGTAGCAATCGCGATGTAGCACACTCATGTTCGGTATTCCCACATGCAAGTGTAGCTTTACTGAAATAATATAAAATTAAAAGACTTTGCATCTAGACATGGCTTTATCCAACGTTTACGTATTCATAGTAACAGTTCAAGTCTTACACAGACACCACTCTTCATCTAACTAGAGAAGCTTTACTCAGTCACTAACACTATATCAAAAAGAGCTTAACTACAAAAAACTTCATTGCAATTCCAACCTTATTTTGTTGTGATAACGTGCATTGTACGTTGCGGTGTTTGGTTTCAGCTATGGAATCTGTTAGAGAGCTGGGCTAAAGGCTATACCGGTGGCGGCAAGATCGGCGTCGCTTCGGATGACAAACCTGATCTGGTCACGTAATGAAAAATGACAAAACTGCACGCCTGTCTCGCTCCGCTGCTGCGACTCCCACGAATGAAAACGCTTCAACATGTAGGTATTTCTGTTTTTATTTTAATATATACAGTATGCATTCGCATTCGTTTTGTGTTAGTTATGGAATACATTCGATTCTTAAAATGTACAGTTTGATTTTATAAAAGGATTATTTTTATTTTGTTTAATCTGTTGACAGCACTAGTCGCTTTGTATACTGTAGTACAATTATTTGTTTATCTGTGATCGAAATAAAATGGGATTTGGCAGATTTTGGTTATAACCAAAATCTGCTACGAGTAAATATACATGTAGCAGTGACCAATATATATGAGTAGTAACATTTACACAAGTATAGCGAACATGGTGTTACGCATTCTTAGAATACTTAAAACAATATATTTTTGGATTGTACAACAAATAAATGCAACACTTATCCACCTTAATAGTGCAGAATTAGGTACATAGACAGATAGAACTACGTATTAAACACATTTCATGTAATTTGCTATCAATCCTCTTTTTTACTATCAATATGTCTCTTCGGTACTGCCCGAGAAAACATAAATCTCAAAGTTTCTTGTTACGAACTCCTAACACAGTTCGAACATAAATTGTGGCCACGTAAATCGAGACCGCAGCTCATCCAAGAGAAGCACTACAAACGTTGATTGGCGAAGACAAAACAAAACGTAATAAAGCCTTTCCTTTGACGAGCTCTAGAATAAGGAAAAGTTGTAAAGTATCCGAAGGGGGTTCGACCGCAACCCCACCTACGGGGCCAAAAAATATGGCATAAATGAGTCGAAGGGGCCGCCTCTTCAGCCGCGAAATTTCAGCCATACTTGCAAACCTAT
Source organism: Catocala nupta (assembly GCA_963675205.1). NCBI lineage: Eukaryota > Metazoa > Arthropoda > Insecta > Lepidoptera > Erebidae > Catocala > Catocala nupta. The sequence goes on from OY776080.1 coordinate 9,567,345, forward strand.
AATCCCTCATAATCACCTTTACAAAGCAAAGATTAAAACCGATTCTCGCGCCCTCCGCCCACGCAGGCCGCCCCCGCGCCCGTCGCTTTTATATGCGAGACAGCGAAAAGTAAGATTAAATCATTATTTTTCTTAAGCTCCTCTCGTTTTTTCTCCGTTCTAGTGGAAGTTTTTTGCTTGGACTTTTGATGCGGACGATCAAAGACTTGTGTTCAAATTTACATAACATTCTTAAATAAATTGCGGCGCGCTTGGGGTGGGTGAAGTGAACGCGAGCCGGTCGGTAGGTGCTCTATACAAACTTATTAATGCGAATGCCGGATTGATGCGTAATGTACTATTAATTTATTCCGCGGATTAGTCGAGTGCCATCGCATAATTTACAAACGAAGATGTTTACTTGATTATATCTATCTACGTATCTATACCTATAGATATGGATGTTTGAAACTAGTTGCTACTGGCTTGAATTTTATATTGGTATGTTTTATGATTTGGTGATAGATAAATAAAAGTGTTTACTTATTTTAAAGAAAACTCCCACACTAAGAGCTTGTTCCACCACCTCCAAATAGCAATTTACTATAAGATAAAAGTCTCGCCATCTCTCTTCTTTACACACACACACACACACACGCGCGCACACACACACGTACGCACACGCTCAAAGATACGCACATGCAGATGTTTTGTATTTTATAATTTCTTTTTTTTTTATCGGTTCCCTTTTTTATTTTATTTTTGGTTTTTGTAATAATTATCTTACCGTAAACTAATGTAAGCTGTACATAATAAGATGTTAAGCCTAAGGGGTGGAGACCTGGTAGCCTGAAATACAGGCCTTGAGTCTAGTTTAGGTACCAGGCTCCCCACAATATCTAATTGAAATAATTATGTAACCTACCAAATGTAAATAATGTTTATATTGTGTTGAGAAAATAAATAAATTATTATTATTATTATTCTTTAACCTAAAAAGAGTGAGACAGCATGCGATTTATCTTTCGGATAACTTTTACTTGTTAGTTGTGAGACTGGCCATAAGTATAATTCCTGAACCGCGGGCGAGTTTACAAATATTTACACGATTGACACAATTACTCCTAAGCTAGGAACATCTATTTGGGGATTACATATTTTTTTGTCTAGTGTTGTGATCGAACTTACAATACTCAGCACATTTGTAGCGACGAGATTTCATCGTAAGCCATAATGCAATCCGTGCAGTCAACCATGTCATGTCATAGTTAAAATCACTTTCTATTGGACCTTAAAACACATTCACCTGGATCAAAACATGTACTGTAGATTTCATATATTGCAGATCATTACTTTGACTTGATTGCATATGTGTACCCGCAACCCTCGACGCCATGGTAAAGATATATGATCATTTAAACTAATTACTGCGCTGGAAGACGCACATTTAACGTTTATCCAATATAATTATCACAAAATATATTTTTTGTATATTGATTCAAAGTTATGAGAGATAAAGAATACGCGTACAATGATATTAACAAATAAGTTTTGTCGATATCTTAACTAATTAAAATGTTTTAAGTGTATTGAGACGTTGTGTTGTTGCTTTGTGCGACTTACAATAATTAAGAGGCGTTATTATTAACGATGTCCGTTTATAAAGTTTATATAGAGAATAACACAATTAAAAAAACATAAAATAAATATATAAAGCACAAATATGGTGCTATTCACCGACTAACACTCAATAAGGTATAACAATATCGAAGTCATCAATTATGCGAATATTACGAATAGCTAACGCCATCTAGCAACTTGATAATATAACTTAACTTGATAACCAAACGAAAACGATAAATTAAACCAATGACATGCTAAATTCGAAAGCTTTGTTTATAATATTATTACAATCTTTATTTACTTTATAATATGCATTTATTCCTCATGTATCATTCGGTAGGACTCTAGATTTATATTAAATATTCATATATATTCAAATAGAACTCTAAATGATCATCCGCATATGTTTTGACCGCGTCCACCCTTTTTACCTTGCCAATTAATCGATCTGCTTTCCTACCGTGGTTATTATTCCCTCTCTCTGCCGTTAATTAGGTTGATATTGCGATGAGGGATGTTAATAATCGTGCCCCACATGGTTTATTTTAGCAAATATTGTGCATGCTTCAGGATATACATATGTTAGTATATTGAGAGTTAAGTAACAATTATTAGTTTTATTAATATTTTGTCCGACTCGAAAATCGAAATCGATATCTCATGGACAGCAATCACATCCACTCCCGCTGCGCCACTAAGGCTAAGCCATTCTTAATCTCGACATCGATGAAGACTTTTCAAAGATTAAAACATCAGCCACAAAGACGTTTTACATTTTCACACGGATTTTTGTACTGTGTGGGGATTGAACCTACAACACTCAGGGCACAGGTACCTAGTGATGTGACGGCTGCTCAAATTGCCGCGTTTTCCGAGCAATAAATATGTTTCTACCCCATTATAGAAAATTAGTAAAACTGTAAAGTTAAAGGAGAAGGTAAGATTTTTATCTATTTTACAAATGATTAGCAATGAACGTCTACCCAATTCAATATGGGTAGTATTTAACTGTTCCTCAACTTTTTGCCTTTGTTCCACCAAAAATACTAATTGCACAGTTAAATATGCTTACTAAAATATTTTAAAGAGATCAAACTAAGTCAATGGAGCCGGATGAGCAGATGGATGGGTTTAAGAAGGAACCTAACATAACATAACCCTTCTGAGACGGAATGCAGTAATTTGATATATTTTAGTAAGCATATTTTGCTATGCAATTAGTATTTTTGGTGGTCATTATATTTAAACCCTTTCAAAATATCTAAAGTAAATAAACAATTTTAACACTATCGTCGACATAGTAATCAACCCTTTAATAAACATCCATATATTGAAACTCTTTAACAATCATCATCTCAGAAATCCAGTCAAATAAACTTGACTGACATCATCTTCAAAGCACTATTCCAACACCGCATTGCCTACCCATCCGTTGCTAAACTTCCCTTATAATGCCAAGTTATAACAAGAAGCTATTGTTTAAGTAGATACATCACAAAAGCGTTGAACCGGTACATGTATCCACGTACCAACTTATCTTACTTAAGCCGAACTTGGTATTTAGTTAAACCTAAGCGGCAACTAGTAGGTGTTTGTTCAAGTGGTTGTTTGATTGTTTTAGGCGCAGGTAGCACTGAGCCTCTATGAAATATGTGGCTACTTACCGACTGTTGGTAAGCCAAGTTTACTCACTACGCGGCTTAAGTTTTACAACTTAGATGCGATGTGTTCTACGATATATTGTGGAACTATGTTTGACAGTTAAGTACAGAATGTTGTATGTGTATTGAAAACTTAAAAGTTTTCTTTGGATATTCTGTCACAGGATTTTGTATTGTTTAGGTCTTTTAGTATTCAACTTACCTGATGATTTATTGGCATTTCTATCCATTCTAAAGTCCCCTATAAAAGATTGCTTTAAGCGATAAGACCGCTTGTGTGCTTGTACGAGATAAAAAAATATTTATCTATTTAATATGTTGATCAGCCTATAGGCTAAAAAGCACTACTTATCTGTCAAATCGCAGTATCGCGTGCGTTTTCTTTACAATGACCGAGGATCACTTGCAAATGTAAATAATGAGGTAAATATCAAATACAATATATAATAAAACAATCGCATCTATTTATGAACTGTCCAGTGCTGGGAACTTTACGTTATAAGAGGGCATGGTCCATAGGTCACCACGCTAGCTTAGTGCGTGTTGGCGGACATCACATATTTTATTATCTTCAATAACAATATTGACAACTCTCAGACATGCAGGTTCCTCACGATGTTTGCCTGCTTGAGCGATAATTATCTACTAGGTTTACAATGATGAAAATTCTTAAATAACTTAACTTAATGTCTTCTTAGAGGGAGTTTGAGCTTGTGCTTAAACTGTAAAAGTGCAATATTAATTAATATACCAACTGCCTAAAAGATCCCTACAGCTCTTTACAAGAATAGGTTCTTCAATTATTGTAAGGCTACCAACCTACAAATTATGCTTGTTGGTTGATTATGACAATATCTTACCATTATTACTTCTAAGTGGAATAATGTGACTACTACAAAAGTTTCAAGAACGAACCAATGACTCTTTAGTGGCAACTGCAATCGTATGCCTGGCCGATATTTTCGAATATTTTACTTAAGTATACAGTAGGTATTAAGGCTCATTTATACAATGACAGTTTCTAACAGTTTTAAAGCAAGTACCGCCGTGTCTTACTGTTACTTGGCGAATAAAAAAGAGATAGCATTACACTTGCTTTGCTTTGCCTTTATGTACATGTCTTAAAAAATCCGTAGCAGAAGTAACGTAGATAAATCGTCGTACCAACACACACGGTTTCACTTTTTCAAATCAATATGAGGCAACTCTTATAAATTTCCTCGTCCAATTTTCTCTTATCTACAAAACAACGATTTCTATAGCCGATTGCAATGTATTTAAAAGCGTATTGATTTTGTCGGTGCTTCAGCTAAGCGACGGCAAACACAGGAGGTAGCCGCGCCGTAAACCTTGGGCACATTAGTCCCTACAGAGTTTTAATTTACGAAGTTATTGCGAACCTCGTCGATTGCCAATAAGTAAACACCGATGGGAAAGTCGGAGTATTTAACTTAATTTTTGAGCTTCCAGCCGGGTTAATTGAGAGAGGCGCAGCGGAATGTCGTCACAAAAGAAGCACTTAAACAAATGACGAACAACGGCACTCAACCGGCTCAAAATAAACTTATCTCGGCCGGGCAAGGGTTAAAATCATTTGGAGGCAAGGCACCGAGTAATTGTGAGGTGGGCGCGCCGGGGTTGATGCGGCTGATTCAATAATGCGCTATTGTACCGATAATAATGTTATTTATCGAGTTTTTGTCGACGTCTGAAGTAGTAACGTGTAGGTACACCGTCTCGTGTGTTCATTACGCGCTGATGCAATTTGTCCTACAATGTTTAGCGTTGTCTGCCGACTTCATTCGTTTACAGCCTTAATAATGTCAGCCTATTAACGTGCCTCAACTGGGCGCGGACCTCCTCTTACATCAATAGTAAGTGAAGGAAGTTTCAAAAATACTAAAGATAAACGTACAGAAGAATATCAAGCAACATTTCCAAATTGTATTTGTGATGGGATTTGTAGACTAGCCCGCCATTTATTTGCTAATGGAATTCCTAAAATTATAAACTTAACTTTCAATTACACATTAGTGCTTATTAATTCCACGTTTTTAGAAAAAGTAAGTTGAAGTGTCGCATGTAGTTTTTGTGTTGCCTCCACAGAAATAACTAGTAACCACTAAATTATGGCAATCTTCGTAAAATATTTGTCTTCAGGCATAACTTACATAACGAAACTACCTCCAAATGTCATGAGTTAACAAATTATGTTTATGTTATAGACATTAAGAAGCAATGCTCTTTTAACGGGTCTCATGTTTAACTTGCAACATTCCCTTACTTTGGTACCTAGATCGAGAGTGCGAGTCTACTGTTATCCTTAAATGAGAACAATGTTTAACATATTCTTTTGTTTTTTATACGTCATTTCTCAAGTGTAAAGATGTTATGTTTGGAGATATTGAGTGACGTAAGAAATAGTACCGTGCAATGTTTGATTGCCGGCAATTGCTACGAAGAGGTACTCGTAAATATTGCCAATAGCTTATTAAATCTGGATAATTTTCGTTCCATATAACTTAAGATGTTTCCTAATTTTCTTATTTCACGTTTAAGTTGTTACACTTTGCAAGGAGTTACTGTTAGGTATTTATCGTTATGTGTACTTAGTATTTACAAGTCTTTATAGTAATGTAAATACTTTATGTATACGTAGAAAAGCGCCATCGGAATAAGTTGTAGCAAAATCTAGTCAGAATGCAACTGGTAATAAAATGAAGAATAATGTATATGTATGTAAGTACATATTTAATTTCTTTTTTAATTATACCGTATTCTACTGAGTGTTGAAAGATATAGGAAAGTATTTATCTTTAGTTAATTAAAAGAACGAACTTCAATAAGTTTCAGAATTTTCTGATATCTAATTAACTAAACATTTGTTGTTCACAGTTAATTTGTGTCTATTAATAATAAAATAATATCTACGCTGTGTATAAAATGTCCCACTACTGACTATGAGCCTTTTCGCAGTATAAGAGAGCTTAGGCCATAGTCTACCAGATCGGCTCAGGTTATAGTCGTGTTAAGCATTGGAGTCGCTGCATCTTTAGGAATCACGTGGAATTGTCAGATACGTACAACGTAGGTTTCTTCATGATGTTGCATATCATCGTCAAAGAGGACGATGAATTAAATCCTAAATAAGTACCTAATACACATTATTCAATCAGTGATGCTTGACGTAGATACGAACTCGAAACTTTAGAGTAGTAGTTCAATTATATCCATACTAGACTATATCTACTATAGCTGTGTAACGTGTATGATTAAGATTATCGCTTGAAGCTACCAACTCAATGGTCTCATTTAAAAGTACAAATGAAACATTTTGAGAAACAGATCGATGTAATGCGAACCTAATAGGTAAGTAATTGCTAAGTATTTTCACATATTTTGTAATATTGTTTCACATTTACGCGCATTGATAAAAATCTGCAGTCTGATTGTTAGTCTCCGCATAAGTATGGCTGTTGAGAAGTAAGCGAATCTTTATGGAAAGTTTATATATAAATATGTGTAAAATAAATTGTTCTATGGTTTCAATTTTGAAATATTTTAAATGCAACGTTTTTTTTAAATAAGATGTGATACTATCCTTATTAAGTTATTTAATTTTATACCTTATACCTACAGTCGAGTTTAATAATATGGTGACATATCTATTTAGGCTTAAAAATATCTTTAATTTAAGAGAGATCTTTAATTTTAGAGCATTCGCCAAAATTTTCTATCTTCTGAATTTAAATTAACCTAGCTAACTCCTATCTTTTCTTACACCAAAAATGTATACGTACCTAATTTAATAAACGTTTTCATGACAATTTATTTTGTAGCCTACATATGTTAACATGTTAATAAACCCAGCAGTATATTGCCAGTATGCGGTATATTTTTAGCCAGTTTAAGGTAGTACAAACAGAAGGCAGCTCAGTAACTGTTGTCCAACACAAAGCTTGTCGGTATAGACACGTGCGATAGCCGCCATTGTGCCACTTGCCCGTCGCTGCCCTATTGTCACAGGATTGCCGATAGATGCGACCCCTCCTCTATCTATACGTAAACGATCTAGCGAAACACACTTTCAGTATATTATAAAGGTTTATTAAATAGATTTATTAACATGATTCTCATGCTAGGTACGAAAACTGTGTTACAGAAAACCAGTGTCTTCTGCCATATAATTTAGCACAATAGATTTTATGATTACAGAAGCAGTTAATTGTAAGAAAGTAAACGTAGATGTGAGGTGTGTATGCGTGTGCATGTGTGTATGTGTGTCTGTGTGTGTGTGTGTGTGTTGGCACGAAATAGGAAGAAATAGCCTACTGTAAAGTCGGAGGCCAAGACCCACTTTGGGTCGTTGAGCCAGCGAAGTAAGTATTAAATAGATTGTAAAATAGTTTAGTCTAAAATATATATTCACACTTAATTAACTGAAGGGGTAGGCATATTTCGCCAGATATGTTTTTAAAATTCACACTATCACGCTTGCCTGTTGTAGTCAACCGAGTACAGTTTCAGTTTCCATGCATGAGAATTTTTTGACTGAAAATCATTCAACTCGGGAAACAAAAATAACTGCCCATTGACAACAGTCGCATTTACTACCGCTGCGCGACCAAGGTAAATTTAGTTTCAAACTTAGATATGTTTAACTTTTACATAACAAGCGCTAACTGAAACTACGGAATATATGAGGCAGTCCACAAAAATGTTCATATATAACCAATTTACGTTCTCAATTTGAACAAAGCCATGTTCATTAACAGAGTTTTTCTTAATGTGTTTGAATTAACATAATAAATCTGTGACGTCATCAATCATAGCACCCGCCTGCTTTCAAAGGGCTCCTTAAGCTCTCACTTTCATCTAGTCTCTCTTCACAGAAAGGAATACAATGATAATTATTACTTTTTATTCTTCAAATGCTTTTCGTATATAATCGAAATGAGACGAAAATCTCTACGTAAATTACTGTACTGTATATATCTTTTGTTGACTTTGGGACATAAGTTTAAGATATTCTCAACATCAACATTATTAGGCTCACCAAGGCCCACTTTTGGGAATAATTTCCAATAATATGCCTTGGTGCCTGATTTTGTTTTTATTCCCAATGTTTCCACCATTTCTCATTGTGTTAATTTTTCTAGTGATGTATTTGACATTAACACAGAAGGAAACGGGGAGGAGTGCAGGTATTTCAAATGTGGTGCTGGCGTAGGATGGATATAATTAGTTAGACTGAAAGAAAATGAAAAGAAAGACGTTCAAAATATCGAAAAAGAAAAGAAACTATTTTAGAAGTCATGGAGTATTGAAGAGGAAAATTGTTGTGAATCTTGTTACGTCATGATAACAAGCATTATTAAAAGGAAAATAGAAGGAAGAAGAGGAATGGTAGGCCAAGGATAAGTTATAGCGTACCAAGAAGTCTAAGTAATGGTAGATAAGGTAGAGACATGGAAGAGGCTCAACTGACAAGAGCAAGGTTCTTACATTGATTGATTGATTGAATTTGCACTATAAACCCAATCATGAGTGTTGTGCACCGTTTATCAGTTATTTTTGGTTTTGTAATTCTTTGTAGCGAAGACTACGTAGTTTGGCTCGATAGATGTCCATACGGTCTTTATTTACTATAATATATAATAATATCAGCCCTGTATTAAACTGTACTACTGCTTAGTACGGACCTCTTCTTAGAGTAAGAAGGGTAACAACATAGTCCACCACGCTGGCTCAGTGCGTAGATGCGTGGCGCCTTGGGATCGATCTCCGCACTGGGTTCGCGACTTCGAACTCGACAGCTATGTTTGGCAGTCCAACGGTCTCCCACTAGGCTGCCGGTGTATTACATTAGACCTAAATATTGTTGGTAAATTAAGGGTGGTAGTAAAGAATCAGTTCACACATGATCTGTGTAATTGAAATATCAAGAAAATCTTTAAAGACTGACAATTGCTTGGAACTGAATTTGTATGCTTGCCTTTTCTATTTAAGTTTAGTAGCAGCCTGGATAGCACAATACTACTTGTCTTGTTAGCTTCTCTAGCTAAGCTGAAATGCTTGTGATTCGTACTCAGGAATGGATTCAACTATAACTTATACACTGAACTATCGTCGCTTGGTTTCGTATTTGTATTTAGATTATTCATGTCAATCAATCAACATTCGGCATACCGTGTCTATTAAACATGATCTTGGTTTTATCCAAGTTCATGCCGAGACCAATCCGTCGCGAGGCTCCATTTAGGCTGTGCAGTATCCCGCTAAGCTGTTCCAGCGACATCGTCATAATAGCAGAGGCTATAATGACGATGTCATCAACGACAGCGAGGTGTGAGATGTACTCACCATTCACATTGATTCCCCGTTCAGCCCAGGCCAGTGTTTTAAAAACATCCTCAAGCGCGTTGGTGAACAATTTGGGAGATATTACATCTCCCTGTCTCACTCCTCGACGCAGCTCTATCGGGTTTGTTTTCTGGTCCTGAAGTCTTCTGTACAATCTGCCGAACAGTATGGATGTGGTCCACGGTGCTGAAGCCTTCTCGAAACCCGGCTTGTTCTGGAGGCTGGAACTCGTCAAGTTTTCTAGCGAGACGGTTTGTGAGGACTCTCGAGAACAACTTGTAGAGATTATTCATGTAGATTATCAAAATCGATACATCAAATATAAGAGATTCTTAGATTAGATAGAAAGTAAGAGAGGTACACGTTTCTTTAGATTAAAAGTGATATTTCACATATTCATGTAGACACTGAAATAAAGTTTGTCTGAAAATCGAACCTTGTACCTTGAAGGTGGGACCTAAAACAAGCATCAAACCCTCATTGCTCTATACGAATGAGACGAGTGAAGGTTCTACTCATTTGTGTTGTGTCGCGTAATGAGCGAAAGTGTCTAATCAATAACCAACGAACTGGCGAAAGGTTTTCTACTTATTTGTATGACGTGTTGGATAATGGCTGATAGTGTGACGTCGCGCAACAGTAATACTTTATACATCTGTCACGACACTTAATGTTAATGTGTAATTGAAAACAAAAGACATGCGGCTCGTTGGTCTAGGGGTATGATTCTCGCTTTGGGTGCGAGAGGTCCCGGGTTCAAATCCCGGACGAGCCCTGTTTTTGTTACCTAATTTACTATCGATACTATTTATGTCTTATTCATCTCTTAGTAAAGATTAGTATGAGTAAAATTACATAGTGCGACAAATATGTGTACACTTACTCTTTGGTAAGGATCCTCGATTGAAAAGATAGATGTGCATTACAACCACATTTTGTCAACAAGATTTAAGTCATATGTTGTCCTGCTTGGGTGGTACAGGCGCCGTGAACTCCAGGACGCTGTGGGTGAAGAACTTTCGCTGCCAGCCATGATCAAAGCCTTGGTCAACAGCGAGAGGAAGTGGGTGGCGGTCGCATCCTTCTGCGAAATGACGTCCTCGCAGAAGGATGGTATAGGCGACGGAGCGGATCCGTGAGGAAAGTATCCTTGCGGATCCGTGCCGCAGCGCCGCCAGCAAACCGAATGGCGAGAGCGCGCATATGCGCGCCTTATCCCGCTGTAGTGAAGGCCGCGGGTAGGAGAACAGGTTTCCGCCCGCCAGCCGTTGAGTCGGAGCAACGCTCTCTGTTGTGCCGAGTGCCGTCCGGGAGTCGTCACCTGCAGACACTATTACTGCATTGGGCACTGCTTGATGGGTCACTGATGTATTTTTAGTTTCAGCGACCCATCCACCATACAAAGCAGGGAGCTGGCACACCGTGGTGGTTTTAGTCGGTAGGCCCGAACTCTCGGGAGAGCCCGACATAACCCTTTCGCCTCCCCTTGTGGTGAGGGGGTATGCATCAGGACATTTGCCCATGTTAAGAAAAAAGAAAAGGACGAGTCTACTGCCATCTACCAGGAATAGCTTCAGACTCTATGCTGTTACTTAGAATTATTTTACAGAATAAATCAATAAAATTTCGACCCGGGCATCAATCTTGAAGTTCCATACTATCGCGCTGTGATAATAAATGCGACTGTGCTTTGTGACAACGAAGCAGTAATTAAGAATTGAATCTGGTATGTGAATTACCCAAAGTGAGAATCATACCAAGGCTATCGAATCGGCGAAAGGTTTTCTACTTATTTGTATGACGTGTTGGATAATAGCCGATAGTGTGACGTCACGCGATAATAATTGTTTATACAACTGTCACGACACTTAATGTTATTGAGTAATTGAAATCATAAGCCGTGCGGCTCGTTGGTCTAGGGGTATGATTCTCGCTTTGGGTGCGAGAGGTCCCGGGTTCAAATCCCGGACGAGCCCTGTTTTGTTATCTATTTTTACAGTCTTATTTCAATTAAATGTTTTAAATCATAGGTATCTCGATAAATTTTCGGTGCCATCGTAATTTTATCATTCGATAAAATTCAATAAAATCGGTTTTGTTTTAAGCTGTATTCATTATTTTATTCTCTTTATTAAAAAAGACAGCTAGGTTTAAATCCTGTGTCGCGAGGGACTTCACAAACATTTAAACAATGGACACAAAGTATACACAGACTCGGAGCAACTATTTATGTATCACACAACTTTTGTCTCGGTCGAACCCAAAACACTCGACGCAACCACAATGGTGAAATTACCGATTAAACCGCTACGCAATCGATGCAGTGAATCTCTCCGATTTCACATTTTAATAGTCCACCATCTTAATTTTTGTAATATTTACATGATTGCTTATTAGATATATAGGTCAGTTATCAATGCGCTGAACGATTCAGATTCGAGACAATAACTTGTGTCAGTTAGATATGATTGTTTCGAGCCTGTATGTTCTTTGTATTTGTTACATTTAAAGCAACAACAATATATTTCAAATATTAGATTACCCTATTAAAGGGAAAAGAAACGTGCTGTTTCAAAATGTACATTTAAATACTGACATTCGGCAGGGTTTTGTAATAATCATTTTACTAGATTTAGTTTTGCTCACTACATGTCCTTTTCTGTACCCCTGACAACGTGAATGCGAAATTTTATGATGATCGGTCGAATAATTGAGGCGTGATAGCGTTACAGACAAACTTACATTCGCATTTATAATATTAGTTAGGACTAGATTTTGCCTGCGGCTTCGCTTGTGTAAATGTAGGTCAGATTAGATCAGTGACAGGGGGTTGTGGGCTGCGTGGGCCTGCTTGCCACCCGATCGACACCAGTTCCGAGAGGCGGCGTGCATGTTTCCACGTGCGCCTCTATGTCGTGTCTTTGTCCTCCCCGCAAGGGGACAGTAGAGGAAGTATTTTTATATAGTGGCCTGCCGTTTCATACGACAGGCCGAAACCTCGGCGGGGTCGCGATTGCATGTGAAAGTGATTCGCGCGGCTCCGCCGATTGCGGTTATGTCGAGGAACACCGTGGTGAATTTAGTCGGTATTACCGGGCTGTCACTCACCATCTTTCCCCCGGTGAGTCCTACATAACCTCTCCATCACCCCGCGGAGAGGTACGCGTAAATGCATTCAACCACGTAAAAAAAAGTGACAATAGTTTTTTCTGAATAAAAGCCTTTTTCTATATGTTTGCATTTATAATATTATTTAGAATCAGGATACTTAGGACTAGTTAAGAATAACTGCTTTGATGGCAGTAATGAATGCAAAGCAGTTTCATTCATTACCGCTGCGTGTAAGTATGTGATAGTCTGGAGTTCGATGCCCGGGTCGGACAGTGTTATTGGGTTTTTCTGTAAATAAATTATCATGACAGAACGGAGTCTGAAACTGTACTAGGCTATAGGCTCGAACTTATTAATTACATGGCACATATGTCATAACTGAAGAAATAATAATAATAATATTCCATCACATACACGCAACACCATCTAGCTCAAGCTAAGCAGAGCTTGTATTATGGATACAATGGATAAACATACATTTATACTTTTTTGTAAATATATACATATTATACATAATAACACCGAGACCAAGACAAACATCCATGTTCAAGCACACAAATGTTTGACTTGTGCGGGAATTGAAACCGCGACCTCAGGCGTGGCTGTCGGTTACACTAACCGCTACGCCTTGAAGGTTCCGCCATTCGTGGCTTTTTTGTAATACATTTCGGCTTGTGTGAAATTATAGAATTTGGCCCTTAGTAGTAAGCACTAAATAAGACAACTCACATACTATGATTATATCTTGTGTCGTGGGCAACTTTACCGTATGTATTTATTATCCTGCTTCTAATCCTAATCCTAATCCTATCCTAATCGTAACTAATATTATAAATGCGAAAGTGAGTTTGTTTGTTTGTAACGCTGTCACGCCTGAACTACTCGACCAATCATCATGAAAATTCGCATACACCTTGCCAGGAGTACAGAATAGGATATAGGGTACCTTTCATCCCGAAAAAGTTCTGTTGTTAATCTAACCCAGAGGTTCCCAGACTTTTTTCCTCATAGACCACTTTCAAAATTTAGCTGGTTCCGGTTGTCCCTTGCAGCTAGAAATTTTATCCGCCAAGTAAAATCGGTATATTCGGACCAAAATGCCGACCTTCAGCGAGTGGTATTCCTCAAAATATCAGTCGATCGACGTTTAAACAAGTAACAGACGCTGAGCTTCTTAAAATATTATCTGCCTACGTTGATAGGTGAAGTCAAGTTGACATTTTAGTTCTTCACTATCGAAAACAAATAAATTTTCGTGGACTTTGAATTTGAATTGTGAACCGCTATTTTTTGTCACGCGGACGTAGACCCCCGTCGAGTCTTCCGTGGACTCCTGGGGGTGCACCTGGACCATTTTGGGAACTAAGGATCTAACCTAACATAAACTACAGTTACGCGAGCGAAGTCGCGGGCAAAATCTAACAAGAAATATAAATACCGCACACTACTGCTTACACTTATCCTTAATATTAACGAGATGGGTGTAAAAACCCAGGATTCAACCTCTTCTTCTTCATGTGACCTTCTTTTTTATCAGCTTTTTGTAATATCCCACTGCTGGGCAAAAGCCTCTCTCTTGGACTTCCAAATCACTCTGTTGGTGGATATCCCCTGACCTTATGACCTTGTGATCCCTATATCTTAGGATCTTTTGACCCACAGGGTCCATATTTAAACTCGACCGAAGAATGACCCCAAGGTGTCTGTACACCAAGTTACAAGTCAATCGGTCCAGTGGTTCCGGAGCTATGCTTGTCACTGACAGACAGACACACAGACCCACATAGTGTTTTCATTAACCTCTTCAAAGTAGACTCAGAGGTTAATAATGTCTCAGGATACACTAACGTCGTAATTATATTGAAATTAAACTGCTATAACCTGTAACATATTCTCACGGATTTTTAATTAGTTGAAATATATTCTTTATAATACCAGTGATAGGCTAGGGGGAGACCGTTTGACTGCCGCGCAGAGGTCTCGAGTTCGATCCCAAGGTACGCATTTCTGTCTTTTCGAAATTATGTGCGTATTAAATAGTTAATTATCGCTTGCTTTAACGGTGAAGGTAAACATCGTGAGAAAACCTACATGTCTGAGAGTTCTCCATAATGTACTCGAAGATATGTGAAGTTTGCCAACCCGCACTGGGCCAGCTTGGTGGACTATGACTACTCACACTGAGAAGAGACCCGTGCCTAGCAGTGGGACAGTTTAATACAGGGCTTATATTATTATTTATTCTTTATTTTCTATTTGGAAAAGACAACTCCACACATGAACGAATCATATGACGTGGGAGTTAACAAACATAAAAAAATAAGCAACTATAATATCCGTATGAACTAGTTTAATTTAGAAGTCATATTCTGTATTCCAGTAGTATATACATATACAAATAGCAATACAAGTCCCGAATGATTTTACTCAGATTACAAAAACTTAGACGACGAATTCTACGATGCCCAAACCATTTTTGTAAATTTTTATTATTTGTGTTTTTGTAATTATGTTATCTTTTTAAATACGTTTGTAAATATATATTACATTAATTAGTTTTAAAATAAATAATGTAAATATATTATAAAGATTGTTGCAAATGTAATAAAAGATGAAAACTTAGACTATTAGAATGCGAGTTGAAAATTTCGTGTCAGAAAAATCCAATAGTATTTTATCCGCTGGCTACTGGACCAGCAAAGTATACTTGTACATAAAATATATTACAATAATTGATAATGTTGCCACGGCTGGTTACACCCCGTGAGTGTGTTCAGTGTTATTTCACTTTACTTTATTTTATAGAAAATAAACGCCATTGGTGATTTTATAAAATTCGAAAGAAGCTGTATTTACATTCAATGTAAAATATATAAAATACAAACTCAGGGGCCTAATTAAAGGGTTCTAAATTGGAAAAATTAACTTTTTATTAATTTTTGTTTGCTTGAGGTTCACGCAGTAACGTTTGTATCGATTTTGATGGGGTTTCCACAAAATAGTAGCTTGGCAATAAACCTAACATTTGATATCATTTTATCTAAAGTCGTTAAGGAGAACTGGAGTTACGGTGTATAGAATCATATATTACAAATAGAAAACAACATACAGAAATAACCTCAATAAACACATACACAAAACATGAAGAAATTTATCGGTCGACTGGTAGAGTAGTCAAATACAGTGTGCCTCAGGGCAGTGTCTTGGGACCTCTGTTATTTATTATATATATCAATGACCAACCCAAAAGCATAAACTAAAACGTGACACTATTTGCCGATGACAGTACTATAACAATATCTTGTAAAAATAGAGATACCTATAATGATGACATTAATAATTCTCTGATATCAATGATACAATGGTTGGAGAACAATAATTTAAAAATTAATTTGGTAAAAACCAATATAATGCACTTTACACAAAGAGGATCCACTATGTCTACACTAAATATTCACTACAATAATGAAACTATCAATGAAGTTGATAATGAAAAGTTTCTTGGTGTTATATAGTTGACAAAAAATTTAATTGCAAACACATACCGAAACCTTAATAAAAAAATAAGTAAATCTTCTTACGCAATATACAAATTAGTACCGCCCTTCTTACAGCGTACCATGGTTTAGTTTCCTCTAATCTTAGATACGGCATTATCTTTTGGGGTAACTCAACGAATAAAGAATTAATATTTAAAGCCCAGAAGCAATACATTAGAACCATATTCAAACTAAAGGTCACAGAAAGCTGTAAACCATTCTTTATAAAACATAAAATATTGACATTACCTTCTCTTTATATTTTGGAAAGCGCAACATTTGTTAAAAGCAATCCTAACTTGTTTCCACGTCTATCTGATGCGGTCGTTCGCAATAGACGTGATAATAGTAAACTTCACCTACATAAATCAAAAACTGCTTTAATGAATAACAGCATATTTTGCATGGGCCCAAAAATATATAATAAATTGCCTAAACTCTGGAAAGAATATAATAGTAATATTTTTAAAAAGAAGTTAAATAATTTCCTTTCAAATAAGGCCTACTATAATATAAAGAATTTTCTAGATGACAACATTGACTACTAACTGCAACACACTTAATATTGACATTTAAATAAATTATTATATGCTGAGTTAAGTACTGCTAATTAAGCATAATAAAATAGAATTCATAAAATAATGTAATGAGAATATAGTATAATTAAATGGTAAATAATGTAATGTTAAATAAGTATGGTATATAGATAGATTTTATTCCTTATTGATTATGTTTTCTATTATAACGTATATTGAATAATTTATTAATACAAATCTGTAATGTCAAGACTAATTATTATTATTAAAAGTTTTTTGTTATATATTTGTATGCCGCAGATGCCAAACATGACTGCCATTGACATTTCATTTAACAACTTGCATGCAATATGTATGTATACTCCTTTTATAATAAATAAAATAATCTTTATCTTTTATCTTTAACTGTTTATCAAATAAATGACGTTGGGGCGAACTGCAGTCAACCTAGCATCGGTACCAAATGTATCTAAGATCTTGGTACTTCGTATATTTTGAAATAGTTTTCTGTTAAAACTATAACTAACAGCAAGCATTTGGAACCTACAGACAAAACTAAAAGATATGTGTTACAAAATATATTAATTGCAAAGCTCCATATTACATTTTTTTGGCACCTGCATGGAACAGTACGTTTTTGAATATTCTCCTTTCCCTTCGACTTAACTTAAGTTGTATGTTGTGATAATTAGTAAACTATTATTTTACTATTGATCTACTTACTTGCTTATTATGCCTTAAAAGTATTTTAATATTCATGTGTAAAGTTCGCGTAAACATGAGATGAAAACGGGAATTACTATAAAATATATTTTCTATATAGAGCAAATGTCAGAGCCATCGTTCTAGTCATCGCTTTTTTCTATGAATAGGAATTCAAATCCTAGAGCTACCAGACTTAGGTTTTCTTAGTATAGCTGATATTTGTACAATAAATGCATAATATGTAGATGAAGAACTGATTATATGTATATATGCTAGTTTGTGTTGTGTGAATGTAGGGTTTATTTTAGTTTTTCTTGCAGCTTATAGGCATTTTGAATCAGTCTGTCTGTTGACATAATAGACTACACAATAATAAAAAGAAATAAGTTTCAAATAGTGACCCAAATAATATACTTATATAAAGTTCAGGTTTACTGTCGTGTGTGACGAGGTAGGTAGTCTTTAGGGATGAATATAAAACTATTATTTATACCTCAGATCCTATGTGGCTAATAACTCATGATACAAAAACAGGGCTCGTCCGGGATTTGAACCCGGGACCTCTCGCACCCAAAGCGAGAATCATACCCCTAGACCAACGAGCCGCATGTCTAATACATTAAATCAAACATTAAGTATTGTGCCAATTGTATAAACTATTATTATCGCGTGACGTCACAATATCGCTCATTATGCGACATAACATAGCACATAAATGAGTAGATCCTTCAATCGGCTCGTTGGTCTCGAGGTATGATTCTCGCTTTGGGTTTTGGGTTCAAATCCCGGACGAGCCCTGTTTTGCTACAACAACATAAAACAATCTTGAGTTTCTGATATTTGAATTTGTCTAACTTTGGAATATTTCGACTGAGGATTTCACTTAGGTATTGAATTTATTTTTGTTAGCCAGTTTTAAAGAGATAACTATAATAATATCCTGAACTGTAGGAATAACTAGATTGATAGTATATATTATATGATATTTTCATATAGTGCAACTTACGCTTGTCCAATAATTTGATAATAAGTGAAACATGAAATGAGTATATTGCTTACAAAAGCAAAGCATATTCTTAAAGAAATTTGCGACATTATTATATACACTCATTCCATATTTCACAAGCTAAGCTATTAATACCTACATACCTGGTAAAAATGAAATTTCTAGTACCTAATGCTACTAGAAATTTGCAGATCTATCCTGCTACAGTGAATTTTGAAACCTGAATGCAGTCTGTTGCACTGAATCAACGAGCCTGTCATATTGTGTAATAGATTAAGCAAATATGTCACGTTTTAAATAAAAAAAACATACGTCTTTTACCTTTGATATTATTATTCTATATTAAGAGTTTTCAAACATAAAAAGCATGAGCTGAAAAATGCAATTGAACTTACATCTAGGCTAGGGACAGCCACTTAAGGGTCAAACTTTTCACTAACCCTTTTTTTATTTAGTATTGTCTCACTATTTATGAAAAATTAAATGTTTGTAACCATTTGTTGTTAGGCTTATATAAATGTAATTATCAGAAGGTAGCACTGGCTTCTAAGATACAGGTCCATACCTAGTTTAGAAGTCAGGGTCTCCAGTTTGTTATGTATTCCTTAAGCCCTAAATTTTGTACCTAGATTAAGTGTTATTCTTATGGAGTAATAAACTTATTATAAACTTATAAACAAATATTTGTACCATGAGGATATGATTCAGAATACAACTTATAAATAATAACAGAGATAGACTTCAGCGGGCTCAAACGTGAACAGATCAGCTGAAAAGTACCTGTAGCTCATATAGGATGCAAGTTTAGTTTAGTTATGTGGTGTAGCGGTAATGAATACCACTGCTGTGCATGAGGTCTCTGGTTCGAAGGCCAGGTCGAGACAACAAAATGTTATAGTGTTTTTCTGCTAAGAAATTTTTAATAGCAGTTCGGAGTTAGTAAGTTGGCGTCATTGTACACCCTCGTGCCTCAGCAAACATGTAAAAGCCTGATTTTGCACTGATCGTGTCGGTTTGCCGTCTTATCGGATTATGAGATATAACGTGTAGGGAGCAAAGAGCTTATATTTATGCACATACTTGTGCATTATAATATAGAAGATATGACACACAGATGTCCAGTCTCGTTTGAGATTGACCGTCATGACCGAAATTCGATCTGGATTATTAAAATACTCAGCTGCTCATCTTTAAGCAATCGCCAGAGTATTTAAAGCAGCCATGCTTTAGGAAAACAACTTACTATTAAGCTTGGTGGCTCTCCATCTCTATCCCAAGACAGTTTACATTTCCACAGGACTTTACTGAGTATCAAAACTAAACAGCGTTTTCTATGGTCATCACTTAGAACCTGACTACAAAGCTGTTACAATGTAAAAGCGGGATAGACTAGTCGCATAAAAATAAGTCTAGTAAGGCGCAACGCGACGTTAGTAGCCGTGACAGAAAAAATTAAGCCAATACACCAGGGTCCCACCCTAGGATAATTCATCAGTATTCTGATAATTTGGTATAGGGAATAATAAGGATTACATGTAACAAACGACGTACCGAACAAGTTAAGTAACGCAAAAGCCACGAACACAGTCGGAGATACAATTTGCGCGGGCCGCTGTAAAATTTCCCATTTGGAATGGCGGCCGCTCATTTATGTAGTTTTAATTCCACCATTCCTTAGCTCCGAGCCGGGATCTTATTTCATTAGCTGGTCGCGAGAGGGAGCGCAGCCATTTAGCTTGCAAGCTACACAGCCGTTATGGTGCGGTCTTAGTGCTATACGGAGGCATAAGCGAAACGCTTATAAATCATAACAAGGCAATTTAACAGAGTGGCTTTGAGTTTTGCAGGTATCTTTTCATAGAGTCAACCCTTAGCCTGTATCTAGCAATTACTCTAAATGTAGCTTCAGTAATTTAGTAAACTTAGTAACCAATAGATTTTTGAAGATCATAAGAGTTACTTTGTGACCTAAATTTACTACTTAACTTCAAAAAACCGGTTTCGAATCAATCTGTAAGATCTAAACGAATCTGTCTAATCTGAGCGTATATATTTTGTAATATCTATCTCATTCTTGTGAATCCCTTAGGAATACTTACTGGAATAATAAGTGTAACCAGTGTGATAAATTCAGCACAATATGTTTTATCTGTATGCCAAGTATAACGCCAATCTGTTTTGTTAAACGGTTTACGCGAGATTCCTGTAGATGTGTCGATGTTTGATACTAAACATCGACACATCTACAGGAACTTTCACATTTTAAATATAAAAAGGATTAATAGGATTGCAAACAAGACTGAATACAACTAGACAGAAATAATAAGTGTATTACCTAAATTAGTTCCTCATAATGTTCTCGAAGTCTGCCAACCTGCACTGAGCCAGCGTTCAGACTATGGCCTAATCCTTCTCATACTGAGAAGAGGCCCGTGCCCAGCAGTGGGACTGTTTAATACAGGGCTGATATTATATAACTAAATTTGCCATATCTTCTTCAAATGTATGTTATTATTAGGTAAACAGCACCATTAGTCGTAGAAAAACGTGACGAGCTATAATATAATGAAGTATGTTATAGTTCAAAGGTACAATGACACGTTGCCCTGCAGTTGATTTCGTGAAATTGATTTGTTACAATTATTGAAAATTTCGCTTGACCCAAGAAACTGCTTGTTTTGAATGATTTCGCGCTTTATCAAGCGTAGTAATAACCGAAAATAATCTGTAGGATTATAGTTGTTATGGTTTTGTTCACGGGTTATCGGATTATATGCTAAGACTTTTGAAACAAATTTTATTTAAATTGCCAACATTACATATATATAACGTTTATAATAGAAAAATGTTGTCTTATATATTAGTACGTCCGAATACTAATTTCTCCAACTTTTGTTCTAGAAAACTTGTTCAAAGGTCGGTGGGTTCAAGAGTTACCGTAACTTATGAGCGCTACGATAGGAGTCTCAATAATTTGAGTCGCGATTCGCATGTGAGAACGATTCGCGCGGACTCGCCGACTCTGGTAAAGTCTAGGAACACCATAGTAAGTTTAGTCGGTAGGAACGGGATGTTCCATCATTCCCAGCCATTTCGCCATCCCACAGAGAGGTATGCGTTAAGGCATTCCCTCACCTAAAAATAAAGCGGTGCCAATAACATGCATTCGACGTTGGGGACAAGGAGCGGCTGATTCTTCAACGTGAAAATTTCGCCAGGTCAGCTGCTTTCTGCCTGCTTCCTCGTAGATTTGTCTAGAAAGGTATTCGTATTGTTTCTTTTTCTGATTTCGAGATTGATGAATAGAAATAGAAATAAAACGAAGTCAACTTGTAAGTCTCCATATTTTTTCACTGCCTATACATATTATATATTTTCGTCATTCTACTTTAGCGTTCAGCATAGCATCTCACATGGATTTTGTCTTGGTTCAGTGAGTCTTTATTTATTAGTTATATTATTAAATACAAATAACAAGGCTTGTATAAATATGTTTACTGACAGATGAACATTTGGATTCGTGTGTTATTAGGCTACCTAAATAGTATAAATCACAGACATTCCTAAGATGAGTTATTGTGTATCCTCGTATAGTGAAAGTCAAAGGTATGTTAAAATTGTAGGTCTTACCAGTACCACGTTTCATCAGAGACTAGAGGTAAACCCATACTACTACCATATGCTAAGACCCTTATTAAACTGTACTTCTGATAAGAATTCCACATTTTATATAATTTCTTTCAACAACAATATAAAAATCAAATACCGTTTCTTTAAAATAGGTTTGTTGTACGATGACTAATCCATTTTATAAATACATATAATACAGTTTTCATATCGATATGTTAGTATAAAAACTATATTACACATCAATAATATTACATGGAATTTACAGAAATTGAATAAATGTAATGCATTATTGAAATTATTATTCCCTTAATCTCATGCGTGGTAACGACATGGTGCAATGACGGGCCGTTCTGCTAGACTAAGAGTAGTTGAAATGCTTATAACCATGAACTAGATTGACTATAAACCTTAGCAAAATATAAAACATTCTTTATTTTGTGACTGTACCTGATACAATTTATTATTAATAAAGATATAAGATTTTTAGAGATTGTGCGTAGTATAATTATGAAATCAGGTATAGCGATCTGCGCTCTCTCAATGTGCCAATAAATGAAATTTTAGATATGTTTCACAACTGGTTTACAGTTAATGGGTTACAGATAAATGCATCAAAAACTAATATGTTTCTGATGATCTACAGCCAAAAATACTGACCGTCTCACCTGTGTCCTTACTGACGTTACAATTGACTCAGTAGAAGTAGTTAGGTTTCTCGGAGTATATGTAGATATTTATCTCAACTGGAAAATGAACTCGTCAATATAGAAAACAGCATAAGTTCAGCGTGCTACGTTCTTAGGAGTCAAAGAATTTTGCCAGTCGAGCTTAAACTGCTCCTATATAAAAGTGAATTCCAAACAAAATTAAAGCATTTTCTGATTGAGAGGTGTTTCTATTCTGTGAATGACTTTTTATTGAATTGACTTGTAGTTAGTAAGTATGTTCTAATTTATTGATTTTGTATTTAATCATATATTAAATATATTAAATGTATTTTATTTCCATGACATTGATTAAAATTTATAGTAATTATTGTTTATATTATTAAATGACATATATATTCTAGTAGTGACAATTAGTCACTTAATATTGATTTAATTATTTTTCCTATTGCAATTTGTGCGTATATTATTTTTGTTTTGCATTGTTTTTATTTTCATTGAATCAATTAATTGTATTATATTATTCTACCATGTAATGCCAATGTACTATATTAAACACAATGTAAACATTGTTGGTGATCAAATAAATAAAATAAAAAAATTGAGTATGAACTGCGTTAAATATCTTTTTTTTTAATGATATATGTGGCAAACGAGCAGACGTATCGCCTAATGGTAAGCGATTACCGCCGCCCATGGACACCCGCAACACCAGAGGAGTTACAAATGCGTGCCCGCCTTTTAAAAAGGAGTACGCTCTTTTCTTGAAGGTTTGCAGGTCGTATTGGTCCGGAAATACCGCAGGCGACAGTTCATTCCACAGTTTAGTAGAATTATATTATATTAGTAGAGGCAGAAAATTTCTGGAAAAGCGCACAGTTGTGGACTGCCAACCATCTAAATGATGGGAATGGAAATTCTGTCGCGTAGGACGATGGCGAAAAGAGGCGGCAGGGATCAGTCCGAACAATTACTTGTAGCACTCCCCATAGTAAAATAATATTAATAATAATATTCTATCACATACACATAACACCATCTAGCCCAAACTAAGCAGAACTTGTACTATGGGTACTAGACAATGGATAAACATACTTTTTTTTTTGTATACATAAATATTATGCATAGAAACACCCAGACCAAGACAAACATCCATGTTCACGCACACAAATATTTGTCTTGTGCGGGAATCGAACCCGCGACCTCAGGCGTGGCAGTCGGCTTTCAGGCTCCGTATAACCTGTGTTTCGCTGGAACTGTGACGTATTTTGGGTGTCTAAGCTTCTTGAAAATATAGTGTGCTATGCGCGAACTTTCTCGCAGAAAGAGATTTAGTGTTACTTCTAAAGAAAATGCATGCATATCCACTCAAAATGGTTAGAGTGACTGCATGCTGATAGATTTCCACTTCTTCAAGAACGCTATTAAGAAAATTCAGCTTGGTTTTTCGTTTTTGTCATGTTTCTTATCCAGTGAATAAAGCAAATCTGAGTTGATTGTTTATCTTCAGAATAATTAATATCAGTCATATTTATAAGCCGTACCACTGCTAGGCACAGGCCTCTTCTCATAGAGAACTGAGATTTTTGACTTTGGCATGCACGTTGCATGGCATGCAAAGAAACCTAGAAGTGGAGGGCTATTTCTGAGGTTTCATCTTTTAAGAATTTTTTTTTGCACGATTATATCGGGCAAAAGAAAGCACAATACTAGTTTTAAGAAGTTATCGTGAGTATATCATTAAAAAAAAATTCTTACTCACATAATAGCTTTTACCAGCAAATTTTTCATGCGCTTTGTCCCTTTTTTTCAAAATCTCTCACATGCTATGTGCATTTTTCCCTATGGTGCCAGTATTTCTTTATATTATGTTTCTGACAAAAGTTAATAAGATTAAGAGTCAGCGGAACAGAATACTTTTTGCAAGGTACGCATACCATCAGACGAATCGTAGACCTAGTTGCTTTAACTTAATCAAGTTATATCGTCGTCGCCATATTAGTAAGTCGGCTGTGGTAAAACAGAAATAAAGTTGGTTGGTTTACTCTTACAAAATAAACAAACAAATGCACTTGTGCATTTTTAGTAGTAGTAAGGTTAGGATAATATAAAATATGTGGCGAGGCATGTAATATTGTAATGGTTATGTGAAATAAATGTATTGTATTGTAGTCGAAGCAAGTTTGTTGTGTTCAATCTATATTTGATATATATTGAACATACTATGAAATTTAAGGATCGCAATAGGTAAATTTCATTCATGCTATACCTCAGAACAGAGAAATAATCTATGTTCTGTGTGCCCTATTATTTTTACTTGGAACTTAACTTATTTTTAAATGATTTGTAAAATACTTGTTCTGCATCGGTACTTTATAGCCATGGGATCGTATTTCGGCATAATAAATATGTGTTAATGAAGGTCTCACTCAGCACACTTGACGCGAATATAAACCTGTGCCAATTTTTATCCTAAACCTAGTCATTCTACAGTTTAGGCGTGATTGCTATAAACATCCAAACCTCCAAACGTTTTTGTACTCTTGTTTCTTACCAATCACAGGAGGTTGGAGGTTCGCCTTTAAATTTCTCATTATCTCTAGCAGGATAACATATTATACGTATTAAGATAAACAATTTATAATATTGAACGGCGAATCTGGACATTTCAGCACCATCCTCAAGGTTTGTTATGTATCAGTTATTCATGTCAATTGCTTTTTCTGCAAAGATATGCAAGCTATTGGCAAAATTTTATACCGAATATCGCAGCCAAATAACCTTGCGTTGTGTTCCTGATGTGAATAGAATATACTTTAATATAGAGACGATTCGTTTTGCTGTCAAAGTCGAAAATCATATATTCATTATGTCAGCTACTAGTAATTGTACATATTCGTGAGGTTAGACAACGATGCCTCTTTCTAACGACTAAGTGCAGAACTAATGCCGGTCTGAGATCACCTTTGCGACGTATTGTTGATATTTATAATAAAAAGTTCGAAGATATCGATATATTTGCCATGACACCACAAAACTTCAAAAAAACATTAATAAGGTGTATTACACCGAAATTAAATTAAATTATATTTATGTGACATAGTATTAACAGTTATAATTATAATGTATTTTAGTTAAGCATCACCTTAAGAAAACCTGTAAATTGTAATATGTGGACAACGTCGTTGGTTGTACATTTGTTAACCGTAGCTGTAATACCTACTAATCTAAACTTATACTGTATAACTGTTTGTTTGTTCCATTAAATAAATAAATAAATAAATACTTCTTTGCTCTGAGAGCATAGGGACGGATTTTATAAAGGCTGGGCGATCTGCTGGATATATTATATCCACCAATAATATTATTGGTATTGTAAGTGTCCTTAGGCTATAGTAACCGCTTAACATCCAATGGCTAAGTGTATACTTGTTTGTAACTCAGGGTATATAAGAAATATACGTAAGCGTAAAGACAAACTGACAGCGTTAATAAGAATACTAGTAATTAGTAATGTCAATTGCTTGTTAATTTAAAAATAATAGTTTATTCGAATTAATGTCTAATTAATATTATATTATTTCTCATTATCATTAGATTCGCGGGTTTTGAAATATTATCAAGTTTATCATGGTAGTAATCATGACGTAATTTTAAGATTAATAATAATTTGTGTTTTGATGTGTCAAGCTCGTGACGATATTATAAAAGTTTAAAGAATAGGTTTAGTATTTCGCAATAGCATGAAGTACCCACATTTTGTTATCTACATACGACTAGGTCTTGTTTAGTATAGGACAATATAAGTAGTGTTTTAGATTCAGTGTTACTACAAATCATTTCTCAATAAACGCCAGTAACACATTGTCTGACTAAGAAATTAACGCCTCACTCCCAGGATGGTCAATAAAAATTTGCACAAAATTATTCTGTTTGATCAATGAGATGAATGACAATATTTTTATTAAAGTATTGTTTCTTCTGTATCTTGCTGGCATCGTGAATTACCTGGTCAGCTAAAGAAATATTAGGATTTTGGTTACGAAATTCTTAAGTTGGATTTTCCAGAAGTGTATTTAGCTAACATGGTCACTCTCTTTAGGGTAAACAGTCATGATACTATATAAATAATTTTCTTTATAATGATATGCGAACGAAGCGGTAGAGCGAATTGGTCTCTATTCCGCATATCTGAGTACACTCCCTTACATCACTGGCGCTTGTGTAAATACGGCGAAATTGTACATCTCATGCTAGATACTTGATCTGTTTATGTTCCTTCTGTTCGCTTCTTATAATTAAACGCGACAAAATAACGCCACTCTGTCATATAAACCAGAGTTAACAATGTTACGTGCTTACAAAGTGTGCTTTGGACTGTTTTTGTATGGAACGCTTGGTCTTTTTGTAGAATTAGACTCTTTAGAATAAATCTGTAAGCCTTACGTATAGACGTTTTTGTTTTGTTTTTGATGATAGATGAGCTTGTGGCTCATTTGTAGGTCTTTAATCTTTTGGTATTATAGAAGCTGCTGAAATGCTAAGCAAACACAGCCTGCTTTTTATTCGGAACGCAAATCTAAACCTTACCTAACCCTTTGAGGTTGGCATTACAGAGGTAGACGGTACCTATAGAACGTCACTTCTATGAAAGGGATGTGATGACACATCCCCCAACTTCCTATCTCGCAATCCGACAGATTACAGTCATTGTATCCTTCTGTTTTTAAACTATTAAATTATTGTTTTTTAACAATAGTTCTTTGAACTGATTTCTCATAAAAATCGACATTGTGAAACTCGAGAAACGAGTTTCGGAATACGATTTCGGAGGAACGGATTTTCGAATTCGTTTTAAGGAGCAGTTCCATACCTCTTCGATTTGCTTATTTGTCCCTCTATAGTATGCGTAGCGTAGTAGAAAAAGCTAAGTGGTATATATAATAATATAATATAATATTCTATCACATACACACAATGACACAACACCATCTAGCCTAAACTAAGCAGAGTTTGTATTAGACAATGGACAAACATACATATATACTTCTTTTTTGTAAATACATACGTATTATACATAGAAACACCTAAACCAAGACAAACATCCACGTTCATGCACACAAATGTTTGACTTGTGCGGGAATCGAACCCGCGACCTCAGGCGTGGCAGTCTGTTACACTAACCACTACGCCACCGAGGCCTACATATGACGTATAGAGAGGGTAGAGTTAGAGTATATGTTATGACTCAAGGGCAATAATCTATAGATTATCCTTGGGTCATACATGTGATTTAATATAACATAAGGTAGTATATAAGCAGAATATATTATATGAGGTTGCATCTCGGATTGCGTAGTGATTTTAGAGGTCACCACGTCACGTCACCACGTGAGTGCGGTTGGTTCGATAGCAGTAATTGAATCCCACAAATAACACGCGAAGTACATCCTCCCCAAAACTGCTAAATATGGATAACACAAATTAAAGTCCCGTGTTAAAATTAAACCACTGTGCCATAGACGTAAATTAGTTATAGAAGGATAGTACAATCTTAAAGTATGATAAATAACTATGTGCTCCTATTAGGGTGCGTTTCCACTGACGCGGAGCTGGACATAGTAGAGCGGAGAAGAGCACTGAAAAGTAGCAAGTGTTTCCATTAAAGATAAGCGGAGCGCAGTGGAGTGAAGCTGAGCAGACCAGAGCTGCAATGATCTTGTTATCCGGTGTCTTTCACTATGATTTCCCACGCCATACCTTTGGTTTCATTGCATTTGTATGTTGTCAGTCGTGTATCCCATAAACATGGACATTTTTTACACTTTCAATTCGTTTTTTTATCCATTTTGATTCACATACAATGTTGATGACGTGTGAAGTGTGTGACGTAATATCGCTAACTAAACTAAAATGCAGCGCACGAGTCCTTTCCTGAAAAGTTTACACTAACCGCCGCGCCGCGCCGTACCGTCCCGCTACCCTACGCTTCGTGCGCTCCGGCCGGCACCACAGCTTGCTCGACTCCGTTCTGTCCGGTTTGGTACCGCATGTACTTATATTTTATTTGAATGTCCGCTTAGCTCCGCTCCGCTCTACTAGCAATGTTTCCACTGCTGCGGAGTGGTGATATCAAGCACTGTGATTGGCCAGTTCACAGTTCACTCTTCTCCACTCCGCCCAGCTCCGCGTCAGTGGAAACGCACCTTTACTTACCTACTACACTTTTACAACTTAAATCCAAGTAGACATTACGCAACAAAAGTTATTAAATACTTAAAACATTGTATTCTTTTATTCGTTTTTCAAAGTAACAATGGCTACCCGTCATGGCGGGTGACAGCCGCCACTTTTTTCTAAAGCTTTTCTTCGGGCGAGCTACAAAAATTACGAGGCTTAGGAAACCATTGTGTCGTCCTAAGGCTCCTACCCATCATCCCTGATTGATGTTATTTTTAATTACAATATTTAATGTCAACAATCTATAAATCTTAGCGCTTACGAACTTAATGAAATATTCATTTCGAGATTTTCTTTCTCTCATTCTTTTCATTGAAAGAGATTGAATAAGTGGGTATTGGTTAAGACTTTAAAGTATTTTTATTCTATTGTTAGATGCTTTGTAGACAATGGACAGAGATGGTGCTATTGACTTTATTTGAGTGTGAAGAGGTTCGAAGAGACTGAGGCGAAGGGCGTCGCAAATGTAGATTCAGTAGTGAAATCTATGTACGTTTTTTATAATAAGTAGGTAATATTAATATGTGTTAAGTTAGGTAAGCGATTACTATTGATAAGGTTTTGAAATGCATTATTCAAATAAAGTGGTTTCTTACAAATGCTTTCACTGCGATCAGTACATCGCCCTAAGCTCGCTCTAATAGGCAGAGGCACTTTATGTCGACGGGTTTTCCGGGTACTTCAAACGTCAAGTATGGGATTGAGAAACACTTCTCTAGGTAAAGGCTAAAATAATTAGCTAAATGTAATTGCAGGTGTATGTGAAATATGCCTTCTGGAAGTTCAAGACTTGGCGTAATGTTGTCTTAAAATGAATTATGTTGTATATTGTAGGGACTGATAATATACTACTCTCTTTAACATTTGCATTTAAGGCTGTAAAATATTTCTTTTATTTTTTAAACCGTTAATTGCCGCGCTAGTAATAATTCCTGTGTCACGGGGGACTTTACAAACATTCAAATAAAGGACACAAAGAATACCCAGACTCGGTACAACGATTTGAGGATCACAGAAATTTTAGTCCCGTGTGGGATTCGAACCCGCAACACTCGGCGCAATGGCAGTGGCGAGGCAACCACTTAAATCACTACGCCATCTGTGCAGTAGTATTACAACTTATTATTTTCATTTTCTAATTTTATTTCGAAATATATATTATCACACTTGGTACAACAGCTGTGTCATGGCCAACTTTACAGACACTCGATGTCTGAAAGATCTCAAACGCATGTCAACTGCTGATATTAGTATACACATAGATACAGTCATTCAAATCACCTGACACAAGTTTGATTTGACATTATTGATGGCCTTCTAGAAGCGTTACATTCAGAACATTATAACATATTTATATATTTATATATATATAGAATATAACATATATCTATGGAATTCACATTTTAGGCGTCGTGTGAGGATCGAATCCATTATACTAGAAGCAGAAATAGTAAGGTGAGTCGATATTATGATGTCTAAAATTTTAACTATAGAGGATAAGCTGTAAGTTTAGATTGCAGAAGTTGAACCAGAGTTCACGGCTTACTCTAGCATACATTAGCCCTTTATGTTTGATTGAATTAGTGCTTTGATGAATGCTATAAAAATATACTATCACCACGAATAGTGAGGAAGAATCAAGCGGTCTATATCACGTAATAGGGGACAAGTCTAAAGCCGTTTTAAACAGAAGACAATATTATTCTACTGGACGTTAAAAAATATTTTAATAACACATTGCTGGATTCGGGAATCAAGACCTCATGATCACATGCAAGCATAAACACAAAATTAGGCAATAGAACAAAGAGGCAGACATATTGACGTAAGTATGATGCAATATGCAATATCCATAGATCTGTTTATTCCGTGCACACATTATACAAAGCATCGAAGATAGGATGGTTTGTCCTAAATATATATTTATTACTACGCTACGCCTTCGATTTCATTGTCACGAACTATCCAACATAAACCATCTATGTATCCCACCGTACTTATTTAAAATATACACACTTTTATATTTGTGAACCAATTTAATTAAAACAAACACTATAAATACAAGACTACATTAAAATACATTATCAAATTGGTTAAGGGACTGTGGAAAGTGGATACAAACACATAGCCCATGTTCTTATCCATGTACACGTTTGTCAACCATAACAAACCAATTAAATCGTATTATTAAAAGTAAATTAGCATTCATAATCTGTACTTAAAACAACTGGCAAGAAGTAAAACATAAGAATAAAAAGGCTGTCAAATGAATTCAAAGTGGAGGTGTAACATTGGCCCGCTTGATTTTGCGGGGAGTTGCCTCTAAAATTTACGATTGTAAATAGGGCATTCCGTTTGTTTACTTATGACCGAGTAATTCGTAAAATCCGTATAATTACCGGCATTAAGATGATTCCAGTTCCCTCAAACAAAACGAAGTACCCCCTAAGTAATGTTAAAACATTCAAATGTCCGCCGACTACGCAAAACATTTTAAACTTGCGGTTATAAATTTTCTGACTGAAGCCCAGATTACAATTATGGAAAGTAAATAGATTGTTTTCGAAGTAAAATAAGGGCTCGTCCGGGATTTGAACCCGGGACCTCTCGCACCCAAAGCGAGAATCATACCCCTAGACCAACGAGCCGCATGTCTATTATGTTTAATTAAACATCAAGTGTCGTGACAGTTGTATAAACTATTACTATCGCGTGACGTCAAACTATCGGTCATTATGTGACATAACACATACCTAAATGAGTACCACCTTCAACTGGCTCGTTGGTCTAGGGGTATGATTCTCGCTTTGGGTGCGAGAGGTCCCGGGTTCAAATCCCGGACGAGCCCAGGTTTTATGTCCCGAGAAATCATTTTCTCGATTAAGCAGAGTAATATTTTATGAAAACATCTAATAAAAAGTGTGTTCGGAAACGAATAATGACCAATAATGCTAAGGAATCATGATGTCGGTCCATTGAGCGCGGTTCGAGCATTGGTTATTAAATTATCTGCGTCCCTCGCACCGTGTACAACGATATTAATCGCGATATTACTGCTACGGGACTCGACGACGACTAAATGAGCAACTGGCCAGGGCTGCTGTTTTATTTTAAATGTAGAACTGTCAAATATGCGATTTCAACGTAGACAGTATTCCAATTTTAAAGTTGTTGTAATAGATTAAAAATCTTTTAATATTAGCCTATTATGGTCTCTCTTGTTTTATTTAGTATACCTATACAGTATAAAAATCAAGCAAGCATACGTAAGTATATACTTTTGTTTTCACGAGGCTACGTAATGTTTACATTTATAGTTTCTTATTTATTTTTTAATCAAAAAGAGAAATAGTTCTTTTACTTAATTACTGTCATAGCGAAATAAAACTGCGCGGCGGCTGGAGAACCTTTGCACTCCCATCTATGAAGAACGAAACTATGATTGGAGAATAACACAATGTCAGTCGATAAACAGTTTTAAATGTGGAATCAATGTCTTTTTTTTGGCAAGAAGGTCGAATACGTTGACCTTTACTTGGTAAGCGTGTTTATCATTGTGAGAGAACAACATACATTGTTTTTTTTTTCTGTTTAGGCGATATGCGACAGCCATTAGAGAGGGTGAACAGTTAGCATACAAAATAAATGATTTGGTTAGATGATACCGAGTTAGACACGATCATTTTTTTTATTATCTGTATTAAGATAAGAATGTACCACCCCTACGATTTGGTCGTTATACGTGGGCGCTAAAATGTTGCTCAGGGACGTAACCTCGCATCGCTAAATTTCAAATACATTGCACATAAAAATAATAACATATTTAACATAAATCAGTAAGATAAATCATAGAATATGCTGAAATTTGCATTATTTTAAAAATAAAACGCTACTTTCCTATCTTAATTTGCAAAAAGGAGTGGAACATGTAGCGGAATATTACAAAGATAAATTCTATGAAGGCTTAATAGGGCTTTACATACATATCTTCAGGACCACAATGCGGACATAAAATTCTTTTGTTAACAAATATTACGTAGCGTTTTTTAATACAGCATAATTTATTGCGACGATAAAGAGTTATTTATAGTGATCTTTATTTATTCAAATCGTATTCGCGTGTATCGTCGTCATTTTAGCGCTGCGGTGTGTTTGCCCGCGATTGATAGGAAACGGAGCGATTCTTCAGAGGAAAAATGTACCGGCTAATGATTTGCTAACGACGATATTTATATTTTAATGCACCCCGCGCACAGATTATTTCCTTTGAGGGCTGAGGGACTACATTTGTTGATCAATCGAGGAGGATTCTACGACTACGTTTTTAATTGAGCGCTGTGATGGAAGAGTGGCCTTGATCCCTTCGAGTCTTTTGAATCGAGACTGCGACAGTTTCTTTTTTTAAATATCTGGTAGATGTACAAATATTTATTGATTAGTTTTATTATAGAACTAGCTTTATAGGCAGGGTATGTCTGACTGTAACCAAAATACATAGTAAACCAGGTCGACCAATGTATGGCAATTTTTGGTAATGTATTGGTAGCAGCCATTGATGATAAGCCGCATTTTAAGTTCACAGGTTGCCAAATTCGCAACATTTTATTACAACTGATCTTATTGTTATAAAAAAGAATATTATTTAAGTAACTAAAACATGTCTTGCATTGTCTTAGATTTGAAAATAAGAGCTCGTCCGGGATATGAACCTATGACCTTTCGCACCCAAAGCGAAAATCATATCCCTAGACCAACGAGCCGCAAACATGCGGGTTGTTGGTCTGCAGTGCCACAAAACAACATAAATGTTGTAGAGAACAGTGGCAATATATATAATTATATGCTGTGTGCGCTCAGCGCCATCCGTCGAATATCTTTTACTATTATTTCTTCTTCATTAGAAACGCAGTTCATCCCTTGGTTTTTGTAATGACATGTTACTACATGTGTAATAAACGTCGTTAATCTATACTAACTAGCGGCCACCTAGTGGTCAACATTCGACCATAATTGATTTAAATTTTAAGTTTGATCGTTATTAAGGTTTTATTGTCTATAACTTTACCCTTATAATTCCATCCCATATCATACCCCATTTCATGTAAAGGAAAAAATATTATTTAGGTACTTGACTATACTCTTTCATTGACGATATTCCTAAGCTTGCTACTTTATTTTCTTTTTCTTTATTACATATAAATAAAGTATAGGTAAC
This sequence comes from Catocala nupta, assembly GCA_963675205.1. Lineage (NCBI taxonomy): Eukaryota > Metazoa > Arthropoda > Insecta > Lepidoptera > Erebidae > Catocala > Catocala nupta. The sequence continues at coordinate 9,601,618 of OY776080.1, forward strand.
CATAGTTACAAAGAATTGTACGACGTTAGACGAACAACACCGAAATACTACGAACGCGATTCGACTGCTTGTGTCAAATGCATGGTTATGTGTGTGTAGTGTTTTTCATTAATTTAATGTATTTCTAAAGCATATTTTATAAAAATATTAGGATTCGCCACTCCTTCTCCATGTATACCTTAACTGTGCCAAATTTCATACTCCTCCGTTCGCGCAATTTTCGTTAAAGGGGTACAAAGTTTTTGCTTCACGTATTAATATACATATAAGTAGATATTATAAAGCTGAAGAGTTTGTTTGTTTCGTTGAACGCGCTAATCTCAGGAAGTACTGGTTCGAATTGAAAATTCTTTTAGTTTTGGATAGCCTATTTATTGAGGAAGGCTATAGGCTATATAACATCACGCTACGATCCACGGGGGCGGGCAATAACTATAAACGCGGGTGATACCGCGGTCACATCTAGTAATATTATAAATGTGAATATAAGCTGTTAGTTTCTTTGTTTGTTACGCTTGGTTAAGATGTGAAGCCTTAACTACTCAAACGATCATCATGAAATTTCCGCATAGTGGTATTCATGAGGTCATTGGTACAGATAAGGACATAGGGGTTTCATTCAGAAAAGGAAATGTTTCCGAGCGAGCAAAGCCGTGGGCAAAAGCTAGCAATTAATAACTTATTAAGTTTATTACGCCAATAGATACTTTTAAAACATACCTCCGGTTATTTCATTTCAGTATTATCCCAGCAAGTATAAATATCAAGAAAAATATCATCATAAACGTTGGGAAAGAACCTATTCAATTCATTTGTGTATAAAACGTATGGATTCAGGTGTTCTTTAGATGTGACGATACGATTTAAATACAACAGATTGAATCCTTGCTTCTTTTTATTTGTCTGTCTATCTGATTCTACCTATTCACGGCTAAACCACTCAACCGATTTGGATGAAATTCTAATACAGAGCTAGTTTAAAACCTAGGAAAGAACAAAAGCTACTTTTATTGATGTATGTACCACGCGGGCGGAGCCGCGCGCAAAAGCGAGTTTATGATAAAGATAATTTATTTTGAGTCTGCTTGTAACCACGGCCAGAGCAACCGTTTAATGTTGAGCTGACTGCTTGGTATATTTATATAAATATATAACTGCCTCCGTGGCGCAGTGGTAGTGAATGCGACTGCTGTGCATGAGGTCCCGGGTTCGAATCCCTGGTGGGGCCAACAAAAAGTTTTTGGGTTTTTCTTTTAAGAAATCTCAATACGAGCCCGGAGTTAGGAAATTGGCGGTGTTAGACACCCCCGTGCCTCGGAAAGCACGTAAAACGGTTGGTCCTGCGCCAGATCTCTCTCCAGTCGTGTCGGATTATCCGTCCCATCGGATCATGAGAGTTAGGGAACAGAGAGTGCACTTATGATTGCGCACACGCTTGTGCACTATAATATCTTCTGCGCCGATGGCCAGTCTCCGTTAAGATTGGTCGCCGTGAAAGAAATTCGGTCAGGAAGACATTATATTTACAAAACAGTGACGTTTTATATTAATTTAAGAAAATTGTTGTAGGGATTACATGAACTAAAATATAATATTTAATTTGATGTATACTGTAATATCGTTTTGCTTAAATAAAGTAAAATAAAATGAGATGTGTGTAAAAGCCCAGAATTCAACCTCTTCTTCTGCATGTGACCATGTTTGTGAAGGGACTTCCAAATCACTCTGTTGGTGGATATCCCCTGACCTTTTGACCTTGTGATCCACAGGTGTGTCTTTTGACCCACAAGGGCCATATTTAAACTCGACCGAGGGATGACCCAAGGTGTCTGCACACCAAGTTACAAGTCAATCAGTCCAGTGGTTCCGGAGCTATGCCTGTCACTAACAAACTGTCACTAACAGACAAACACACAGACCCACATAGTGTTTTCATTAACCTTTTCGAAGAAGACTCAGAGGTTAATAAAACCTGGCCGAAACTACAAGCATTCCCTAAAAGGTAGGGTAAAAACTACCATAATCGCGCTAGTTCTTATTACCTATTACATAAATCACGCAACGTAAAAGTATAAGATATTAGTAAAGTAAATGATAGTTAAGAATAGTCTTCTCCCTAGCCTTTGTTATTCCCATGTCACTTGGGGTCGGCTTTTATGGTCTAACCGGATTTGACTGGATATCAGATTTTACACGGAGCGGCTGCCACCTGACCTCCGCAACCCGAAAGCTAACGATACCCTAAAGCTAGACCAGTGTCAGGATATTACAAGGCACTAGCTTCCCAATAACGACTGCCATAGATGTTTATGGCAGCCAGAACCGACGTCTTAACATGCTCTCCTAGGCACGTAGCAGCCGATAATTGACAATCAATACGCACATAATTTCGAAATGTTATATAACTTCCGAAAGTCAGAGGTACGCGACGTGGGTTCGAACGCGAGACCCTCCATAGTTACCATAATACAAGATTTTGTCTACACCTTTGCTCGCGTAAATGTAAGTTATTTGTTCGTTATGCCAATTTTCTATTTCTCGGAAACAGTATTTTTTTCTGGGTGAAAGGTACCCTTTTTACTTTTCCGTTCCCCTGATGTGTATGCGAATTTCATGTGTAAAAGCATAATAAACAAACAAACTCACAATCGTATTAATAATATTAGTTAAGATAGTTAGGATTAAATGATAGCTCAGTAGGGAGGCCAACAGACTGTAATGCAGAGGGTCTTGGGTTCGAACCCACATCGCGGACCTCTGACTTTCGGATGTTATATGACTTTTCGAAATTATTTGCCTATTGATTGACAATTATCGCCTGCTCCGTGCCTCGGAGAGCACGTTAAGCCGTCGGTCTCGACTGCCATGAACATCTATTGCAGTCGTTATTGGGTAGTCAGTGCCCTATAATATCCTGACACTGGTCTAGCTTTAGGGTATCGTTAGCTTTCGGGTTGCGGAGGTCAGGTTGCAGCCGCTCCGTGTAAAAACTGATATCCAGTCAAAACCGATTAGACTAGAAAAGCCGACCCTAAGTGACTTGTGAATAATAAAGGCTAGGGAGAAGAAGTTAGGATTAAATGAGTACAGAAATAAGCATGATAATACATAGTTCTTTCTTTACGGTAAGTAGTAATGCAATCGCTGTATTTTTATTCAATCTTGACATTCTCATTTCTTAAGTTTCAATTTTGTCACGACCCTTTTAAACAAAGTATTTCATTACATAGAATAGATATGTGGCTCGTTGGTCTAGGGGTATGATTCTCGCTTTGGGTGCGAGAGGTCCCGGGTTCAAATCCCGGACGAGCCCTGTTTTGCTTAATACCTTTTTTCATGTTGCTGTAAATAATTGAGTTAAATGTAGTGTTATATTGTGTATAGTAAGGAGAAGTTAAATCATTCATGATATTTACAAGATTATGGAGCTTTCATAACACATACCATAATTTTACAGTGGTGCCCTGTGTAACTATCTGTGGCATTCGTATTTAAAATATTTATTATTAATTGCGAATGCTGGGTGGGGCCAAAATCTCTCAATCGTAGCTAGGAGTTAGGAAGTTGGTGATGCCTCTGCGAATACGTAAAAGCCGTTGTTCCTGTGTCTCATCTCTTTTAGGTCGTACCGGATTCCTGTCCCATCTGATTGTAAGTGTTAGGTAATGGAGAGTGTACCTGTGCACAAATTTGTGTACCATAATATCTTGTGGACAAATGTTTAGTCTCGGTTGAGAATGGTCACCGTGATCGATAATAAATCGGTCTGGAGGAATTTGAATGTTTACTAGTAGCTTCATTCGACTTAAACAAATTCTATAATGTCCTCCAGACCGAATTTCGACCACGGCGGCCTATCTTAACGGAGACTGGCCATCTGCGCAGGAGATATTATAGTGACCAAGCGGGTGCGCAAATACAAGTGCGCTCTCTGTTCCTCTGTTCCTTAACTCTCATGATTCAATGGGACGGTAATCCGACACGACCGGAGAGGGATTAGGCGCAGGACCAACGGCTTTACGTAAATATTATATATAACATGCAACGCGATAGTTTAAAAGTTATTTATTCTCTAGGTTAAGTAACACTACTGTAACCATATACTTAGTTTTTAACATGAGTGTTAAAAATCTTTACCTAACCTAATTACAAAGGTCGTGTGGTGTAAAGGCTCTCCCTCAAACGTGTCGCGTGCTTCCCATCTCTCTCCGAGTAAGTAAAACACAGTAGGTACATTCTTATTGCGAGTGTATCGGTTCATACTCGTAACGTGGTATCTGAAATTATTCCAGCCCCAACATCTGCGCCCCGTTCCGCTTTGGAAAATAATAAAGTTCCGTTTAAACGCAATTCGTATGTGAGATACGACGAATGAAGCGTAATAAAGTGAATTAGGAAAAATGTATTGCAAATAGAAAATATAAGATGTACGGTTCTTTCTTAAATAAACAGTAACGACTCAGGTGCACGTGTTTTGTGCCTATTCTCACTTGGGAGTCAATAAACAAGGATTCTTCCGTATAGTGTAGAAACAATGGCTTGTCCTAGGTCTGAACATTGGTCCTCTAGCGGGAATTTGATTGCACGGTTGGGGTGGTGGTTTAAATTATCGCCTCCCTACTATAGCTAAGCCGAGGACTATGGGTCACGGGACAAAAAAAATGAGGTGGTCCACAAATAGCTGAATCGAGTCAGGGTGTTCTCTGGATTCGTTGTTTGAATATCTGTAAAGTCCCCCGCGACACAGGATTTACTCCTAGTGGGGAATATGTCTTTAAAAACAATAAAATATTACTCAACTAAACTAACGAGTCGAAGGAAGGTTGTACTAATTTATGTGTTATGCCGCGTAATGGCCGATAGTGTGACGTCACGCGATAGTAATAGCTTGTAGAACTGTCACGACACTTAATGTTAGTGTTTGATTGAACGCACTAGACAGGCGGCTCGTTGGTCTAGGGGTATGATTCTCGCTTTGGGTGCGAGAGGTCCCGGGTTCAAATCCCGGACGAGCCCTGTTTTTAAAGCAAGTTAACGTTTTATATATAATGTGTTAGATATTTGTACTATGAAAGAAAGAATTAAGTGGCATGTTTGTATAACCTTATCTTTTTAGAAAACGAATTGTTAAAATAATTATTTTGAAACACAGTGTGTTTGATGATTATTCATCTTTATAGCTTTGTCAGCTATGATGTCTTTAACAAGATTGCTCTACTGGTTAATGTTACCTACAACATTGAGACATGGGTACTAATTATATACTGGCTAGTTTACAAATAAATGAAAGCCGCATACCATGGATACCACATCATAATATACCACCATAGATTATTTAATAGTTATTAAGTAGCGCAAAGAAGTATAGGCAGAGAGGAACTAGCTATGCTTGGAGTTTCTTTTAAGGACAAAGCTTTAATAAGGTTTTTGACAAAGAGCTAAAGGCAATGACATAGCTTGCAGAATAAACAAGTAAAATGTTGTTAGGTATATACAGGGTGATTTTGAAATCGTGTAATTCCTTTTAACCACGCATTCTACTGGTGATATAGAATAACCCTGACCATATTTTTTCTTAATTAGAGTAATGGTTTCGGCAAAATTAGAGTACAGATTTTTTTCATGAAATGATTTCATATAGTCATATTTTAACCACCTGACACAATCTTAATATTTTTTTAATTTAAAAATAATAACATAACAATAACTGATGTCGTAAATATAAGGGGCAATAAAAAGGACCGCCCGTTATTATTTACGACATTAATTATTAATATGATTTTTTATTTTAATTAGTAAAAAATTAAAATTGCCTCGGTTGGTTAACATATGACTATCTGACACCATTTCACGAAAAAAACGGAATAATAATTTTTCAAAAAAAATAAATCTATTTAAATAAAAATATGGTCAGGGTTATTCTATATAACCAGTAGAATGCGTGGTTAAAAGGAATTACACGATTTCAAAATCACCCTGTATATAAGATGACTTTTAGATCTCAGCAAAAACAATGATGACTTTTGGCATGGAAAAGCATCAGTTGTCTCTTTGGACACCAGTTCTGGTACAAATTGGGATAGACAATACTATGTTTAGTTGTAGACTGGTTGGTTGGTTGAGTAAAAGAAGGGCTCGTCCGGGATTTGAACCCGGGGCCTCTCACACCCGAAGCGAGAATCATACCACTAGACCAACGAGCCGGCTGAAGGTTCTTCTTATTTTTGTGTTGTGTTGTGTAATGGATAATATTGTGACGTCATACTATAGTAATAGTCTGTACGTCTGTCACGATACTTAATGTTTGTGCTTGGTTGAAAATAACAGACATGTGGCTCTTTGGTCTAGGGGTATGATTCTCATTTTAGGTGCGAGAAGTCCCGAGTTCAAATCCCGGACGAGTCCTGTTTTGCCCATTACTTTTTAATTGTAGATGTAAAGAGTCGTGTGATATAGAAAGCAAAGTATGACATTGTTTGGATAGAACGTAAAACATAAAAAATAATTTAAAAAAATTAACATGGACTTGCTAGCAGTACATACATAGCATAACGCTTGTGTAGACATTTAACGGGTCAGTCAGAACTATTAAAATATACATGCAGAGTACTCACGATATCAGCAGACCTATCGACTCAGATTGTCGGTTGGTTTCTGATAAGAAATTTTAGTAACAGTACCTACTGAGATGGGAACTGTACCCATTAAAATGCAAAAGGTTCGTCCCCTTCTACGTACAGACCGAAAAGCATGGGTAGGCACACACCTACCCTTTTGGTGACTAAGAGACTATATATGTAAATGTTGATGCTTCTGAATAACCCTATTAACGTCTTCAAAGGCGATATACTTCTTATGCTTTGCTTGCATGTCTAAACTAAAAAGGTAAACATTTGCAAAGAAAACTTTTTCATGCTCTACCTAAACCCTGTCTTACTTTGCTACCTACCGAACACTACTCTTAGATACTTCAATACGGAGAATTAAAACGACTGAAAAAAACAGGGCTCGTCCGGGATTTGAACCCGGGACCTCTCGCACCCAAAGCGAGAATCATACCCCTAGACCAACGAGCCGCATGTCTACTGCGTTCAATCAAACACTAACATTGGGTTTCGTGACAGCTATGCATTACTACTATCCTTGTTAATCCCTCGATCTAAGATAATATGCTTGTGTGAGGAGTGGTTTGAAATCGGTAGTGTAATAGATGGGATACAAACCGACGACCCATTAATCGTAAATCCAATACCTTAACCATAAGGCTGTCGATATCTACAAAAAGACACCGTTAACAAATCAGTTTCCCTATTATGAGATAAATGTTCGGTTCCTTCAGCAAATTCCAATTTCTATAACCATGATCTCGAAAAGAGTAGAGGACCTTTGCCTAGCAGATAATTTGAACTTATAAGCTATTATCACATCCCACCAAGTACATATAAACAAATAATAATAATCTTATCGATCCACATACACCAAAAATATTACTAAAAATAGTCCCAACCGCGGTGCTTTGAAACATTATCGGTTCTATCTTTTCGCCTTTATTAATCTTCTTGTTTCAAAAGGTGTGGTGTTTTCCAAGAACGTTTATATAATAATAATTATAGCAGGTAGGTATTAACGTTATTCGCACTTTACAACGTTATTTGTATAAGCGAGGAACGTAGGGTCAACAATAACAAACGCGGTGGACAAACAGCAAGTCATATGGGCGAAGAGCTGTAAAAGTATAGACGCTCCATTGAACAGTTGGTTCTATGGTATTAGTTTGAGAATAGATTTTGAGACTTTTCTAAAGTATACTTGATTTGATATTCGGTTAGTTGATTTATTATTAATTTCTCCGAACAGTATTTGGAAATATGCCCGGTTGAAGGCAATAGATAAGTCGCCTATTAAATTGGTATTAAAACGCAACTGACGAAATGTGGGTGTAATACGTTATATAATCATGTGGGGGCACCACCTTAGGATTAAGGTTCGTATGTGGATATTAAGTTAAAGAGATATCACTGTTAATTACTGTTTATTCAAGTTGACACAATAAAGTACGCGACTAGAGTAGCCGGTTTAAAGACTCTAGGAGAAAATAAATGGTTTGAATTGAATTGAATTATATTATTGTGTACGCTATACTAGTGTGACAAATCTATACCTTTGGATATGCCGACATTTGCTGTTAATGATATATTCTAAAAACATACGGCTTTTACAGTGTGTACTACTACTTAATGCTCCTGTCTACTTATGAAAAAATATTATGAACAATAAAAAAATATAAATTATTTCATTTTATCATATTGTCATGCAAAATGTATGTATGTGTAGACTTGTGTTGCTCTGAATCAAAAACTTGACTGATTTTTTAATAATTCGATAGTTATTTAAATGAAAACAACGATTCTTAAAGTTTTAAACAGCTTGTTACACATGTTACCATAGTCCTTATTACATCATTCGCACATATTATAACACCTATAAATCGTATAATATTATGCCAAGTCTATAACTATATTGTAGTCAATATTACCTGTAAAGGCAGGTATTCACGCGGGCCGAATTTCCGGGAATCCGGCGATGATCCACCGCGTTTGGCCTTAGCTGTTGCATCTCTATCCTTTCACATTAAAAACGCACTTCCATTCTTTGTTATAAAGTTCGATATCGTTCGCTAGGTATTTTGGTAGTTATAACATTTTGATATTATTTGACGTCATAGTTGCCTCGATAAGATTGATCGAGTGGGGTAAGGAGACCAGATAATCTGTTGTGGAGATAAAAAATCGGTGACTTGTCAAATTCGTCGCATTCTAAACTCAGTTTTTGGACCGCATCGATCGGAGTATTGGTCTCGGATATTATTTGATGAATGTTACGTTTAAATTGGTTGGGAACAGCTTGCTGGTCGGATTTTGGTTGTTTTGGTTTGATGTAGAATGCTTTGTAAGCTCTTATATCATTATCCATAAATATGAGAACATTTATGTTAATACTGCAAAATACGCTATGGATGAAATTAACATAGGACTATGTTTCTGAAATCATATAAATTGTGATAATGTTTATAACCTACGCTTTTTTTAGTAAACGTATTTTTAATAGGTAGTTGTGAAATATAATTGTTCTATTTTGGCTGAATTGGAACAGTCTAAATTGCGAAATAGTGGATGTAATTCTCAGGTGACCCTGTCTGGTGTTTACAAAGAATAGCAGCCAAACAGTCTTGTGTTGCTGGAGTGAGTATGATCAAAGGCTAAGGCAAACTGGTACCAGAAGGAGATATCCATATTTGTCCTTTACAATAGTAGCATAGCCTAAAAGACATTAAGCTGCCAGTGCGATTGTTACTTCTGGTGTGACAAGCATACATATATAGACCACAGTTACCGCCTTCCATGTGACCGTATATTTATTTGCCACATAGCTTGATTGTGTAAAAAATCACAGGCTGAATAAACAAGGAATTAATATATCTTTATTACAAAGTGTTGAATTAGTCACATTCGTTTGTAATGTGATGTGTGAAGCGTAAGCGTCAGTACATGATACCAATATCAATAAATTCAACTATTGACGCCAAGTATCGACGCCAGTTAAATTATTATTGTAAGTGCTCCATTTATGTTTCTTAGAAACTTAATCCATACTAACATTCGAGCTAAAGTAATCTGTTTGTAACGTTTTGACTGTACGAATAGCGTAGTGGTTTAAAGTGGGTGGGACTAAAAATTGTGGGGAGAGGAGGACAAATGGTTGTTCCGAGTCTGCATGTTCTTTGTGTCCGTTGTTTGAATGTTTGTTAGGTCACCCGCGACACAGGAATTATTCCTAATGCGGGGGTGGCCTTTTCAAAAAAAAAAAAATTATAGAAATATATTTAAAGCGATTTTCACGAAATGCGAAGCAAAACACTTGCCCAAACACAACAACATATAAGGATAGCTGTAGTGGTTTTCCACTAAGCTGTTTTTTTCTACCATTTATCGATATACAGCGAAATATATTTTGACATGAAACATTTAATTGCTTGAAAATTTATCAAAATACTATGATAATTTATTCATACTAATTCCTTTTATAAACGCCATGATGTGTTTCTAAAGTCTACCGAGCAGTCAGATCGTCAGGGACAGATTAAATATAAATAGTTCCAAAATTTTTATAATGTAGACGACCCGCAATGTCCGTATATATTACGGGTCATTTATTAAAAATAGTTTAATTCCAACTTTCGTGTAAATGTAAGACCTATATTTATCTAATTATTATTATGTTATTACAGAGGGCATTCATTTATACTAGTTCGTCTCATTAGTTTCATGATAACTGTAGGATGAACAAAAACATACCGAGTGCACATGCAAATACGAACTACACATAATGTTTACATTTTAAGATTAATTTATTAAGATATTCTTAACAGTACCCTCTTGAGTTAATTCCGCATTTTTATTCAAGTCATGTTTTTACTTGAATGTAGCAGACCAGGGAAAGTAGTGTTTGCCTTCCAATTATTTGCATATTGCCTTTGCAATGGTTATATAGTATTGAATATGTATTATCTTGTTGAAGTGCATTTTGTAGCTTTGATCCACAGGTATAAAACCATGAGAGGTTGCGTAGAAACCAATAGTGTGGTTTTAATTCCGGGGTCATCATCCCCAGGCCAAAAGTAGTGTAGTCTTTGTATTGCTAGTTTTGGAGGCGTTATCACTTTCTTCCCTTTTTACTTCTTCTTCTATCCCTTTTATATAGGCTACGAGGTGCCTACCAGGGAGCAGACAATATGCCTGCCTCCAACCTCTCTGATTTACAGAAGACTACGGTAATAGTTTACTATCAAGCAGTAGATCGTGTGCTTGATAGTTATCTTTTATTGCAGACTGGCCAACTGACAACCTAAAAGTAAGCGGTGGCCGCCGCTGATGGTTGTCCTGCGCATCTGCGCATGTCTGTTGATGGCTGTGTTTTATTTCCATCACTAAAGAATTCCAAGCAAACACAATCAAGCTACTGCCCACCAGGTAGGTATCTGATAGGCAATGGTGGTTACTGCTTACTATACCGGATAGTAGACAGATAGGCCACTGAATTCTCCGCAATAAAACAAGGAAGAAATTTCTGTTACAAGCTTTCTCAGTATCAACATAGAGTGATTCCAATCTGTATTACCACTTGTCGGGGACATTATAGTATGCCGCACTTCACGTACTTGGATGTGATACCGCTCTGCCTACCTTTCAAAATCTTCATTCTGCAGCGTGATGCTATATTAAATTACGTATACTTTAATGTAAGAGAACCTTACCAGTGAGCTCATATCCATCGCATTCAGGTAAGCAGAAGTCAAAAATCGAGTGACATTTCATTAATTATAATCCCAAAATCTGTTTACTTTTTTACTCCATACAGATCCCTGATTCGCAGCGGGTTGCAAGATTTCTTAACAAAGTATGTTGTAAATTGAGTTCTCACGTGTATGTTATAGAGTTGGGTTTTGAATGATGTGTTTGTGCGAGAATTGGACATTGTATCGTGATAGAAATCCGTTTCTTGCGATACTTTTTGTAAGACTTAAGGATTATTGATGATTATGCGATTACTTGGCGTTAAATGTTGGATGTAGATGCAATTTGCCACCGCCTTAGTGGACTGACTACTATTTTATAAAAAAATATGATGATGAAAATATGTTCTTACTTATTAAAATATACATTATAATATTCATACAGTGGCTTTCTCAGTAAACAGCCTTCTAATTTTATATTATGTATATGCTTATACAGTGTAACAATTAGGCGTGGACATTTGAAGGGACTCTGTGACTAACGTAGAATATTATAACTGAATGATAAATTTAAAATTTTATTACGAGGAGGCTTTTGGTTTGGTTGGTTGTCAGCAAATGGACTTGAAAATGTTTATATTCACATTAGGTATGTGAAATGATTTAAATTATTTCTAAGAGTGTTTATGGCATGTCCGAATATGACCGGCAATGTCTGAGTGAAAAATTAAGAAGTACTACTCATTAGCAAACGCTTTGTACCTACTGTGTTTAGAATTGTGTATCATCATGGAAAAGCAAATCTGCAAAAATCTTTGGATGTACTTCCAAAAAAGATTTAGATATCATGTTATGTGTTACCAATCCTTTCAACCTTACAATATGACTACAACTTACTGTTACACCATAGGCAACAAATATAAAACCCTAACGGAACCGCAACCACCCACGCAAAAAATCAAAAGCGACTGTATTCAGAAACCTCACACTATCAATACGAAGAGAAATGAAAGAGAGAGATGGAGTAGAATGACGTCAATCAAATTATCCAACAATGAGTATAGCAGGTGACGTCACGAACATGTCGCGTCAACTAATCTACAGTTACTTTGTGAGATAAAGCGTCTGGTGGGGTCCTCCCGCCTCCCACCTGCCCACGGTAACGGCACGATGAACACATTTAGATTAATACTCTTGTTATACAATCTAAATACGTATACAGACCAGATATAACTTAAAAAACAATATTTTTTCTTCTATTATATAGATTTTGTTTGTGTTATCGTCTGCAAAGATAGTTAATTTTTGGTTACGATGTTCTTTGCGTGGTGGTGTGGAGTATGCTATATTATAGAAACAGCATTTTGAAGAACAAATATTTTGCTTGGAAGTCCAAGTAATCAATTTAAATGTTTATGCAATATTTATTTTTCTTTAAAAGACAAGTCCACTTCTAGTAATAGTTCCTGCGTCGCGGGGACTTTACAAATATTCAAATAACGGACACAAAGAATACCCAGACTCGGAACAAACATTTGTGGATCACACTCATTTTTGTCCCGTGTGGGATTCGAACCCACAACACTCGGCCGTCAGTGACGAGGCGACCACTTGGTCCACTGCGCCATCCGTGCTGTCTCGGTATTGCCAGTTTAAGAACAAAAATTCCACGTAATCAAAGTATAGAATTTAAATGTTGAAGCAACTAATTACCTAAATTTATTAAAAATCCTTTCAGTGATTTTCCTTGATACGAACAAACAGGGAGACATATAAAAACCTACCATTTCTTTGTGTATAAATGATTCTGAATTGCCGATCTTAATAAATATTCCATAAATATCTCTAATGTTTAAACACAGCTTCGTTACTGTTTTATATTAGGTGGAAATACAGAATTATCTTCTATGTTTACATGAATTTAACGTAAGACAATATCATGCCTGCCTAAAGAGTTTGTCTAGCGCAAGCACGTCCCACGTTTATATTGCGCTTTTAATGGACACAGTTTAAGACCTAGTGTGAATTTCTTGCAAAATTAACCAAATAATACTGTGCTTGAGCCGTAAATGCAGGCAGTCATAAAATATCATACAACACCTTATTTAAAAATCAACTGCGTCAGGGCTATTCGTAATGGTAAAGTAATACAATAACACAACTAGGTACACATCGTACATTGTGATCTTTTAGTAAGTTGGTTTTAAAGCAGGAATGAGGGTCTATAACCAACGAACAGAGAGAACATTTAGACCCAGCATAGCTAACTAACTTCCTTAATATTTTTCTTGTCACCCTACCTGTATCTACAACCCTTATCAATATATTGACGTTCGTAAGCCGAAATGATCATTTAAACTATCACGACTATTAACACAGCCATTATCAAATAGGTTGTTGTTTATAAAAATGATTATAGATTAATTGATAAAAAAAATTGACAGTATCCTTAATACATTGGTGTACTGATTTATCAATACTATAAGATGAAAGCTAAGTGGTATTCTTTTGGTAGGATTTTGTGTTCGAATCTCATCTATGGTACCTACTATCGACAATAAACTTTTGGTGTTCGTATACAAAAACATTGCTTGGTTTGTATGCATTGTTACCAGCCGTTAGTTTGTCCATCATTGGCGACGTTTCCAATACAAGATTGCAGAAAAACATTCAATACGTTGGTTAAACGTTAGAGTACGCCTGCAACTAGGCTGACTATCATCCGAGAAGTTCGGTTGTGAACGTTTCTCTATTGCAATAGTTGAGGGGTAATCTATGGTGGTTTTCTCTTTTCTTAATTATATCATGTGCTAGGTTTCCCTTCATCCACGTTTATGGTTTCTGCTCCACCCTTGTGGCTCATAGCGTAATGTTGTATTGCCTATATTATTTCTGGATAAAACAGCTTTCTAATGGTGAAATAATTATAGCAATCGACTCTGTAATTCTAGAGATAATCGACTACAAACAACATCTTTCTGCTTTATAATAATAGTAGGTATAGATAAAATCAAAAGAATTTATAAATTATGATATTATACATTTATATTGATCTCTCTATTTTTACCAGCGTTTTAAATGCATTCCGACTATTAGTAGAATTGTTAATAACGTTCAAATTGTGTTTCAACGCGAACCTAAGACCCACCTACGTAAACTTACTATCGATAGTGCTAATACTACTTATTTGACGGCGAATGGAATACCAAGAACACTGCGTAGTTAAGGCACATTCTAGTAAATATAAGGCTTCGCTGAAACGAACAGCAAAATGAAAAATTAAATAGGTACTAGAAACGATCGTCGTTAGATAAAAATATCATAGAGCACTGAAGGTACGTAGGTACGTAAGCATTAGGTACGCTTCAAACATCTATAATATCTTTAATTCTATACTAATATTATAAGGCGGAAAGATTTGACTTTTTGTTTATTTGTAACGATTTAAATCAAAAACTACTAAACTGATAAAAAAATCCATTGGAAAGCTTTATTTTTACCGAGTAACATAGGCCATATTTTATTTAAAAGAAACTATTGTTGCGAACCTACAACCTAACCTACTTTTACGCGGGTGAAGCCACGGGCAAAAGCTAGTAAGTTGTATAGTTGGACACTAGTTTGTCTAGCAGTAGTTGAACTGCTATGGATGAGATATCGGAGTAGATTCCCAAGTCGGGCGAAGTATTGTTGGAATTACCTCTCAAGACACGTTTAGTAGGTGGCAGCAGAACTTTCCCAGAAAACGGCAATAAGCTACGCAATAGGCCCTACTACGTGGGACTTAAACTTATTATTTATTTTTAGCCTGTACCGTCCCACTGCAGGGCAAAAGCCACCCTTCGATCTTTCCACTCCTTTCCGTCCAGCGCCAATTGTCTCCAATCCGGTTTAACGCATCCAGTTCATCCCGCCATCTCAGTCTGGGCCTATCGCGGCCGTTTGTTAGTTGTGGCCAGTCTGTGGTGATTTTCGCCCACTTCTCTTCAGACATGCGACAGATATGGCCAGCCCAGTTCCATTCGAGTTCAGCAGCAGTTTGGCCCACATCCTTAACCTTTGTTTGGGAGCGCAGTACCGTATTTCTGATCCTATGTATCAGCTTAACACCGAGTATACTGCGATCCATGGCACGTTGGCAGGCACCGATTTTGAACTTCTGACTCTTAGTTAATGAAACGAAGAAAAACGAAAAAAGTTATATCTATAGCTGGTGAAAATTAAATGTTGTTGCGTACACTTCTGCATACACCTTCTAGCATATATGCTTAAGGCTATGAAGGTATGTATTTTTGTCTTGGTTGCAAACTAGTTATACTTTAAAGAACTCTGTATTGATTAAAGTTGTATAGTTATAAGTTAACTACACTAATATTTTACTTAAAAGAGACAGTAGCTCTGTCTCTTTGTTACGGTTATTCTCCTATACCGCTGAACCGATTTCGTTAAAATTGAGTATGAAGACAGCTAGATCCCTGAAGATCATAGTTTGATTACACTTAATAAAATCATAGTCTAGCTATTCCTAATGCTCGACTTACATAGAATAATTGAATTTTCAACAGCAATTTAATCTGAATCTCATAAAACAAGCTGCGTATTGATTGACATAAACTATAGTATCGATATAAACCTTCCAACAGATAAAGCATCGATCGCCTATTGAATATAGCCTTCAAAGATTTTTTCAGTCGTCTTTGTTTATTCAATTGCACCAAACAAAGGAGCCGAGACTAGATGTACCTACTAGATTCGACCGTGAACATGCAATGCTCGGAGTCAATGAAAAATGCCACACGTCTGTCATCCTGCTAATAATTCATGATTGTTCTCTACTCTTATTAACATTCTGAATGAATACGCTTCCTTATATATCTCTAAATATGTTTAAGTGGCTTCTGTATGTATAAGTTGGCTTGTTGATGAACGTTTAATAACTGGAGTTTATATTTTCGATCGAATATGTTCGGCTATACAGTAGAATGGCTCAGTCCATTACGCAAAATGTTTATCCTACAGGTCGCAAAAAGTCCATTTCTCAGAATGTCCCTTTTGCAAAATGTCTCTTTGTCTATTTTCTTGGTATCAAAACCTGATTTACTTTTACTTATCTCTATCACGATATTACCTATACCTCGTAGTTATATAAAGATTGATACAATGTTATTTGCGAAGGAATGATTGTGTAGTTTTGCCAGCTAGATTTGAAAAACATGCGATAAGAACCGCTATGCCGATGTGCACAAGAGCAACATTAGCGTGTAAAAGACGCGCGGCAATAGTCGACATACAACGAGACATAATAGATAGTGTGGTGTTGCAAGGCAAGTAAGTTGGTGACGTCAGAGCGCGAGATGCGGCAGGTAGCGCGGGTGTGTGACGAGTCGCTGGCGGTTACCGGCGCTTATCTGTGACGATGAGCGTGCTGCGTGTTGCGTCTCGGATAGATAACGGAACAATGAGGCGAGTGGCGGTGGGCGCCGCATCGACCGGTGGGCGTGGCGCGACCCCGCCCCGCTCGCCACCGAGCGCCTAATCTCACGGATAACGGATAAACCTAACCCGGACACACCCGTATTGGAGGAGGTTTTAGCGAATGTCAACGCCTAGCGAACGCTATTGGTATCTCGGATATAGGCGGATTAGGATATGTGTTAAAAGTTTACCTAAGCGACTGAAATTGTTTCAGGGTTAGGTAAGGCAGGGTGGGAGGCCGACTGCAGCTAGCATTCTTGAGAAGATTTTTATAAATATATGTATAAATAACTCTACACACATAATAATAAATAGAAGAAATCGTTCAACATTTAACAATAGCTAATACACTTTAGTTTGTACAAAATAACAACTTCATAAAGGAGGAAATGTTCGCCATTATCGAACATAATCAAGCGAGTATTCTTCTACATAGCTATATAAAACAACTGTAAGATACAAGCGCCACAGGCTACAGAAATACGCTTAAAAGATCGTGTCACACTGCGATATGAAGTCACGCGATCTATAAATTAGAACTCGTCTGTGGCATCGATGGGACGTTGTAAGCCAATTCTTTCACACGTTTTAAATAAAGAACACCGCTATACGCAGTATACTTATTAGGAATTTTTATTCATGTAACCTCCTTGCTAACTAAACGTGCAACTTTGTCAGTTTACACAATATTTTGTTTTTCTTAAGTAAGGCCAATGTTACTTATAGAGATAATATTATTCTGAGTGAACTAAACAAATGCTTTGGAAACGAAACAAAACGATGGCACGGGCGAGATGTTTAGTTTGGAGTAGTTGGACTTTGGTTTGAAAGGTCATATTAATTTTATACTTCTAGTGCGATTGTGGTCGAAGAATACATGCAGAATATATCTACTATTGAGGTAATTAATTGTTGTATTACGTTTATTCATTTGTTGAAAGACTAGGTAAGCGTCATACATTTGTCATTCATTCATTAATTCTTCGTAGACTTTCGTGTAAGTTTTGATGATTTGTCTACCTATAGTTTAGACGTATTATGAGGTCACCCAGATATCTACTAAAAATAATCTTTTTAAAGATGTATCTATGTCTAAAATGTATTGCGAGCTAAAAATATGAGTAAAAGCTGTCTATAGATCATACGAAAAATAAATACTCGTTAATATAGCTTGTTAATCAACTCTCTACATAACATCCATTAGTAAGCATCCATAAAGTCGATTACTTCACAAAACACGAAACATCATACTAGAAGCACCATATTAGGAGAATACTGTGGTAAAATAATAAAATGCATTTACCTAACATTAAAGTTACATGGTCGGCCATTAGACCGTGACCGTCAACTGTTTGTACACACAGTTCTTGTGAAAGCATTCCACCTCATGTTATACTTACCTCCACATACATTTATGTAAGGCTGTTTGAAATTCGAATCATGATTATTAGAGGAATTAGACAGATAGTTCATTAACTACGGAGCAGTATATGCGTCTTGTATTACGTATACATAGCGCGTACGGAGCGGCTTCTGTGATTATAGACCGAATGCTTAATTTAGTCCTTCGCTTGCTACATTTAAAAAAGTAATGCGACTATTTTAGGTACATTGTAATCGTACTGTTTTAACGGAGTTGTTTACAGCTATTCTTACCATGAGCATGGCGTTAGAAAAACGATTTGGAACGTCGGCAATTATAATTAAAAGATTAAATAAAATAAATGCATAAAATATGTAATCTATGTAAAAAAATGTATATGAAAAGCTTTCAAGAAGGTTTTATTCTAGGTACGAGTATCTTTGCTTAGACTGATGTTTGCGTGAAATAAACGTCTTTTGACTCGAAGTCATGTGATAATTGACTATTCTATAGGATGGACGAGACGTTTTGAGAATATTTTATGCATGAAATATTAAAGTACGTATATTAAATATACCTAATACATATTGCCTTCCGCTTGACGCATTTAATTACAGTTCTGGATACTACCTTAGATACACAAGTATTTGTTGATAAATCAATAAAAAATATTCAAACAGATATGAGAAAACTACAGCGATTCGTTATTTTTAAAACTGAAATATCTGCTTTGCTTCGACAATCTCAAGATATCAATATAAGATGCATATAATGAGAACTTACCTTTGTGCAACATGTCTTTTGCGAATCTTAGGTAGCAGAATACGGCGAAGAGCTCTATTGAAATTGAGCAGCATTATGCCAGTATTCACAAATAAAATTATTAAGTAGTATTTTATTTATTTATAAGGTTTTTTTATATATTATATTTAGGTATATTATTCTTTGTTTTGAAGACAACAGATTTGGGTATTATTAGATAACATTGTACTTATTCATGTAAGAGTTTAGTGATTCTGTGTCGCTCGTTTTAACAACGTTCAGTCATAATTTTATCGAACATGCCAGAAGTCTCGTTTGGTGGTCTATGACCTAACCTTTCTCATACGAAGAAGATGCTCGATGGTTATCTGAAGGACAGTTCATACATGGGGCTAATATTATATTTCGTTACTCACTTTCTATCTTCACTTAGTCACTTTCCTTTCAGCTCTCACAGTAAGAACGACATTAATTTCTGATAATCATAATGGCTTCGTGTATCACTTTTAATCATGTATTATATATATTCTATTTAGTTTACTTTCAATGTGAAAGATATGCGTACTTAAATGAAAATGTTGAAATTGATTAAATAAAAACTTTAATGAGAACTTTAATTTGTGTATTAGCATTAGTAAGGACACATACGTCTAGATTCAATGCTTCATCATTATTACTCGATAAGAATAAGCTGACATGTTCAAAATTGAACTGACTCGGTAGTGGAGCTAATCTTTCACCAGAAACAAACCTCAGACTTCTCGATCACGCACTCACTTGCTTTACACTACTACTGCACCAACAAGCTAGACAATATTACCGCAGATTAAAACATAATCAGAATTCGAACAAGATGAGCTTGCTCGTGTTTCCATTTAGTATCGATACCTTCACGATGACTTGTAATAGTATCGATATACTCGTAGTAAGGTAGCATCAGCTATCTGTGAAACTACAAGTCACGTTATTCCAATAACCGTTAAACCACAGCATGTCCTTGGTTTTACATCACACGAGTGACCTCTCTATATGTGAAATAATGTGTCCTGACTGATTCATCACCGTGCCAACGAAGTAGTTGTTATAAAATTATGAAATTTCTTATCCTAACTAATATAAATGTAAGCTTGTTTATTACACTTTCACATCTTAACTACTCGACCGATTATCACGAAATTTAATGTTGACGTTGTCAGGGTATGAAATATAAATGGACATAGAAAACTTTTATCCAAAAAATATACGGTGCTCGAGCGAAGGCGCGTGTAAAATCTAGTATTACATATATAATGTTTTAACTAATAAAATAAATTTTGGACGTGGTTACACCTCTATAGGTCTCATAGGGATAAAAGTATATCTAGTATTTGTTAATTTGTACCTATTTGATTAAAGACTATTATACTATTTTTTTGTAGTCTCCCCGTGACCATGGCTGCTGAAAAGCAACCGAAACGTATAACTAATATAAATAGTTTTAATAATTTAATTAGCTTAAAATTAGTATACCTATATTCCGACGAATAAATGATTACTTACATACTTACTTACTAATTTGTTGACAAGTAGCACTTTTTAGTTTTTGTTTAAGCTTTTACTAACAGTTTGGGATACAAATTACTAAAAGCAAGGCAGCATATCTAATGCATGGATTTAGAATACGTGATTTCTCAATAAGTAGCAACTCCAATGCCTCATTCATTGGGCATCGCAAATTTTTATATTTTATATTTTATTAAATAAATACATGAAGATACTGCCGCTTCTGATGATCGCCATTTATAGCTTACGGAAAGAAAAATACATTTAAATACATCTTTGTATTCCGTACTTCCAAAGCAAAACCGGAACTAATGTTAGCCGTGTCGGTTTGTCCGTCTGTCGCAGACGATTTTCTCGGAAACGACGTGACACACGAATTTGAAATTTGCATGAAGATAAGTCGCGGTGAATTGTTCATATGTGAATAAAGTTTGGTGTATTATAATTTTTTAATAAAATACCACCCATTAACCTTTTTAATGGTGGCACACCGGTGCCTACACAATAGATTTTTAATTATGTCTAGTATTCTAAAACTTGACAGTCTACAAGTTTAAATGAACCACTAGTTATATTTGGCATCAATCAATCGAACTTCTAGTCCATTGCTGGACATGGTTTCTTTCAGTTATACCTTTTGGAGAGGGCCTTATGCTATATTAATATAATATAATACACACAACACCATCTAGCCCAAACTAAGCAAAGCTTGTACTATGGGTACTAGACAATGGATAAACATACATAGGTATATACTTTTTTTTTTGTAAATACATACATATTATACATAGAAACACCCAGACCAAGACAAACATCCATGTTCATGCACACAAATGTTTGACTTGTGCGGGAATCGAACCCGCGACCTCAGGCGTGGCAGTCGGTTACACTGACCACTACGCCATTGAGGCCGACCATATATTATATATTATATTGATAGTGCTGTGATTGCACGGATGGCGCAGTGGTCTTCGTCGCGTCACAACTGATTGATCTGTTGTGTTCATCCTCTGACGGGACAAAAAATGTGTAGTCATAAGTAGTAGTAGTTATTCCGAGTCTGGGTGCTTTATATCCATAGCTACTACGATGTTTGTAAAGTCCACCACGACACAGATGAAATCTGGGTGGAAGGGTGAGTGAGAGAGCCGGAGGCCCAGTTACACCGATTCTTTTCCTATCCTTTCCTTTGTCCTTTCCCTCCTTCATTCCTTTTAAAGGGCTGGCAACGCACTTGAGACTCCTTTGGGGTTGCGGGTGTCCATGGGCGGTGGTAATCACTCACCATCAGGCGATCCGTCTGCTCGTTTGCCAATCCAAGCCATAAAAAATATATACATATATATTGTGGTAGCCATCTATTTTAATAAAAAATGTTCGCCGGGTTATAAGGAATTTTCCACGCATCAGTCTTTGGCTCTTTGTAGACAATAGTTTCACGGAAGGAAGTACGATAATGCGCACCCAATTCGTTTTTTTAATTAGCACATAGCGAGCAACGTTCTATTAGATAATACGTGACATCTACATAACAACAAAATCATTGCATGACATTTTTTTATATGTTAGGTATTATTGTAGCACATAAAAGTGCTGTTTATATAAAATATTGTTAGCAATTTTGGTTACATAAGCTATGTGTTAACAGGGGTTAAAAGTGGAGGGCCATTTAAGGTTAATGATTGTCTTAGTAGAACCTCTCTATCGCAATGTATGAACAATTGGACCACCGTCGTGTCTAAATAGGTAGGTACTAAATGTTATCCGTGATTTCATTTAGGTTTTATTGGTGTAGCCTATGTTTAATCCAGTCTTTAAGCTATCTCCAAATAAAATCACATCTAAATCAGTTCTTTTATTTAGGCGTGATATCGTAACAAGTAGATAGACTTACGTTTGCAATTTTATTATCGATACGGATATTGTTGTCGAGTCATATCTTTACTTACACCTGAACTGAAGAGGCTACTGAAGTATCTTTCCTTAGAGAAGGTCATAAACTAAAGATAGTTTTGAGACTGAGTGTATGCACACTGCTTTATGTTCGGCCAAAGTATGCTGTAGAGTTCCCAACCTCTAGTGCACAAGTAATACTTTGAAAATCCTTGTACTGTATTTGTAGGGTAAGTAGGTGTTAAGGAGACACTGTGCTAAAATATGAATCCACTGAGCTGTCCAGTCTTGAGGGCACTGGGCAATCTTTATTAGATACCATATTATTATATGATATATGAGTAAACAAATAAAGATTAGGTAGTTTATTAAAAGGATAAGCGTAGGTACTTACTTATCAATAAATTCAAGTGGTTTCCGATAAAGAGATTATGCTTTGTATATATAGGTTAAATGTATCAAAGTAAATGCATCATATTATTGTCTATTACTAAGTTTTGCCCGCGGATTTACTTGCTCGGCAACAGTATTTTATTCAGGAAAAAAGGTACACTGTATCATTTTCTGAAACCCTGACAAAGTGTATGCGGAATTCCATGTTAAAGCATTTTGTTAAAGCTTGAGAGAGAATGCAAATCAGCGTCTTCCTTAGCCTTATTTTTTTTCTAAGTAATGATTTGTCTACTAAGACAGAACTCGTAGTCGATTTAAAAATATACCTACGCCTCACTAGATATCCACTGCGTATTATTATCATTATATATTCGTTTATAACCTGCTAAGTCTACTATCTTCTGCTTACGTCAATTCCTGTTAATTTCTCTCGCCTCCAACCAAATACCTATCATAAAACGAACGAAACCAAGTACGTTCAAAACAATAATCAATAACTGACCCAGTACATAACGTAGTAAAAGTTAGATCACGCTACAAAGTTTTAAATCTGTCTATGGTGATCTCCAACAAACTTACAATCACCTCCAAAAGACCTGCCTTACCTTTAATCTCATACAAATAGAATCCAAATTTGAATACGTTATTGTTTCAAATGTGTTAATAAAGGCTTGTTATATGTGTAGTCTTAACTAGAAACTGGTAGACGCTAAAAAGATAAAAGACTTGAGCGAGGTGTTGATTGAGTAAAGGTTATTGTCATTGTTTATACAGTTCTGTGTACTTTGACAATTTAAGAACTATTTCTGATTGTGTCAACAGCAAAGAAGTCGAACCACGTGGAACTATTTATGGGTAAAATAGATAAAGACTACCATCTTCGTTAGGTAACTTGACTAGGTTTTTCTGTAAGGATGTTATCAGTTACAGCTCGTATATTTGAAATGTGTGAGATAGAGCAGGCTCTTCTCTTTCAACTAGTATCAATCGAGCTTCTAAAGCTCTCTCTACTAGTATCAACGAGTGCTGCCGATCTTATATAAAAATAATCGCTGTCGTATCAGATCAACTCTCGAACTGCAAATAGTACGCATCCATGAGGCAGCCAACTTTAAAGAGATTGAGACAACGGACATAAAGAACACTTAGATACCAAACAATTATTTTAATATCACAAAAGTTGTCTCGTATGAGGATCGAATCCATAACAACGGTATTTTACACTGGTAGAAGGCGACATCCGTGATTTTGCCTTACTAAATCCTAATGAATGGATAACCTTAGGCGTGAAAACATAACCAAATGAGCTATTGATTTACCGAACGAAGATACGAATTAAAGTAATCATAATATCTCTCACCGACCTACATTAATAAAATTTAACTTTAAAACTTTTCAACCATAAATTAATATTTATCTTATTTATAAAATGGTTGTCTTTTGCTTCCTGATATAATAAAGTATATAACTTCATTACATTAAAAAGCAAAATTCAGAAACGGGTATATTTAATATTGTAGATAATGTTTTAAATGGCTTCTTATAATGCTTAACTTATATAAATGACACGGATTATTATAACAGCGTCTCATAACAACACAAATCTTAATACTCACTGTTCCCAACTAAGCTGTGTAACAAACAAATTCGGCACATTCAAAAGTGTAAACGTGGTGCTTAGAAAACAAACGGACTTCCATAATTAGACACAGTGCCTCCATTCTCCTATAAAACTAAGAAACAGTATTGTTTTATCCTCTGACAAAGAATGCCGATCAATACCAACATCCACAAACGACTCCAGTGTCCGAAGCGACTTTACCTCGGCGCTCCTCGTCTCAGCTCGTAACGGTTTTATTTCTACACCATTATATACCGATTATCCTCAAAACAATTAAAAATAAACTAAAGCTGAAAACATAAACAATGTAATCAGAGTATCTCAGACGGCTCTCTCACTCTTTTGTTTAAGATTAGCTGAAATGTTTGTTTATATTGAAAGCTTATTATAATGTCGGTGCCGCAATACAGGTAGCCTCTGCTCACCAGGGGTACTTACGAAGAAAGCGACGCATAACTCATACGAAGCAAATGATCATCCCTATTTCAACATAAAAAAAATTAATAGTCCCGTCGTTCGGAAGCATCTGATATTAAGAAAAATTAACGTCGGCGGAAGATTCTAATGGCCACGTACAAAATTATGTGAAGCCGTGACAATTTTTTCTTACATCCCGCAAGAGGAAAGCCGCCGTGATTTATATAATGAATAAAAATGCTTCCTACCACCAAGACACTGCCATTTTACAAGGATATTGCAATTAACTCGCTGATAGCTTTTCAAATTACTACATTATTATTGATGACGTAATTATTTTACCGGTCAATTATGGATCTCAAAATAAGTAAAGTTTTTAGATACTCCTATAGAGACGCAACTATAGATTCCTTACACATGTAAGAAATAGATAAAATATAATTGTCTTAAATGCCATTAAGAACAAACTTACGTAAAGCAGATACGTGAACATAAAACAATAGCATAATTGGTGCGCTCAACACGAGTAGCTCTCAATAGCGTCTAATCTAATCGCGATAGCGGCAAACACCCCTCGACACAACAAATTAACCGTCACACCGTAGCAATCTGTGAATTACAAGTGTAAATAATCCAGAGGACGCCCAACCACCACCGTGGGCAGGGCTTGGGTAGGAAAAAAAGAAACTCGTTAAAATAGCGGCTTAAAAAAGAAAAGCGCTGAAACGGGAAGGCTCGGGTGGTATCGGTTTTTCTCGACGCGGGCGGTTCGCTGGGCGGGGCTCGAACGGCAGTATCGCGCCGCCGGCCGGCTCGCACGCACGTGTCCGCCTCATTGTCCGTCTGTCCCGCACCGTGCACATGTTGTGTGAATTTTCGGCATGTTGATGTCGTCGTGAATTGACAAGATGGACTTTCAGAGTGCTATGGAGACGTTCGCTGAGGCGTGGGCTGCGGCCAATACCGTCAAGTCAGAGGCGCCTACTGATATAGCGCAGGTTAGTTATCTAACATATCATATTATAACTTTTTTCATGTACAAATTATATTCGTTCCACATTTTTATTTTAAATATTTTTGAGTATACTTGCTCTATAATACACGTGCCCTATTTTTTTAAATGGAGGAAATTGTAGTAAACCTTATTATCTGCGACACGGTTAATTATTAACGAATGAAAAAGTTTTTACGCTACATATTGTACCTTAGTCCCCTTTACTTTGGAAATTTGAATTTACTATATGCATAGCTTCTCTCGATAACAATCAAAATAAATAATCGCTTGATAATTATTTATAAAAGAAAAGAGACGCCGTTGATTAAAATAGTTAATATAAATTTAATAATATTTAATATAACAATCATTATGATACATGTAACGACTTTGGTCTAATTGCTAATTGTTTCTACCTATAATTAATTATTTATAAATTATCTAGAGGGAAGAAATTACTTTAAAAGTTTTACAAATTACTCTAGCATCGTATGTTTGTTTCAAAAGTAATAAAACTAAATTCATATATTTTAAATTGTAATATTAATAACATTTTGATACGCTAAAACAGTTTATTTACGTTTAAAAGAGGGTGGTGGATTGCCGACATATTTAATTGGCGCAGAGACAATAAGCCAAGTTCATCTAGATAACAAAATTAATTTGCATCAGAAATAAAGCCGCTATGCACTACTTATATAGAACCACTTATAACAATAGGTACTATAACAATATTTTCAGCAAGGTCGTCTTGCCAATCATCTATTATATTTTAAATAGATACCTTTAGACAAGACTTCAATAATAAACGTAAATAAACACTAAAATATCAATATAAAATGTTTTTATACGTTTAATTTTCCATCATAATATTATATTAATCTTTAATAAATATGGAAATATTGTTAAGTAAAGTTTTTATAGAAAAAGGTCGCACTTAAATGGAGCATGGCTTTAAAATGCATAGAAACGGTTTAAAGTGATATTATTACTTGTTGGGATAATGTATTTGTATAAAGGGCAGTATATAGAGTAGCTGTTTTATGTAGAAAATACATGTCTGTTAAATAACTTGATAGAAAAATTATGTTTCGTAATTATATAAAAATGTTTTACTCCATTTAATGGGCAGTATTATCAAGCTTTTAAAAAGACAATTAGAGTATAAAAATAACATTTTTTATGTGTAATGTAGTGATTATAGTTAACCTAAGATCTTAGATGGTATAACATGTCCTTCTTTTTTAATTTTATTCATCCAGATAATATCTGATGTAATATTAACAAATCCGTGGAAACGTAACAAATTTTTTGTTATTATTGTTAGTTTATATTTTACTGATAACGTTAAATTATATAAGAATTGTAACGATTAGTTTATAGACTTTATCTACTAATAAATAAAGTATATTTTTGAACTTTACAATCGGTTGAATAAGCATGGTGGTGTCGGATGTAACATTATCCGGCTAAAGCTACAAGTTTCCTTTTGAAGGGCCCCATTGATTTACAGTTTAACGGAATTTGTATGTGTCGTTTGTAAAATTCATGTTTGAAGTCAAGGTTTATTATGAGATACTAATTATATAAAATGTATAAATTATTATAAAGAGCTACTACAGAAAGATTATAGGTGTCTATTATGCTTCAATTCATCTTAGATTTGTTCCTGTTATGATAACTTTTCACGGTTGTAATTAATTGGCTTTTTATTCATATTATGTCGTTCTAGTGAAGGTTATATGCCTCCCGCTGTATTTCACATCTGTCCGTCTTATGCCGTACAGGCCGATATATTTTACGACATCAGTTACTCACACCTTCACCTCTCCATCACAGCATACCTTGACGCCTTGTGTTTTCGCTTGATTCTTATAGATAAAATCTATCCTGCATCAATTGTTATGTGCTTAAAGTTCGTTAATAGAAAAAAACATATTACAGTACTGCTATTCAAACCAAAAGTTAATGAAGTTAAAATATTACTAATACAGGTACTTATATTGTACTAAGAGTAACCGAAGGCCAGTAATTGTGTATAATTATCCTAGACGTAATTATAACTAGCAATCGTCTATCAAATCTTTTTCTAATCGTAGCTATTACTGGTATTCTAATCAGCCATACTTGTTTGACAAATTATCGTTAGTTTTTATGGTATGAAGAAATTGAAACCAAAGTGTACAATGCTAATTAAGAATACATTATTTTTGCTTTGCACGATGAAATCAAGGTGACCAGAGTTGTGCTAGAAAGTTTTAATATTTTTGTAAATACCTTACGAGTTATTCATTCGGTTTTACAACCCAACATTAGAACTGTATGATGTCATAGATTTTTCATTATTATCAATGCGGTTCTCTCTCTGTATGATGGGGACTTATAGAAATAAGACTTCAGTGACCCGATAAACAAATCAACAGATACACGGAAAGATATTTAGACAAGTCACTCTTGCGGATTATTATTTCCATATTTTCAAGAATTATATTTGAAACGGCTACTATTTGTTTGTCATCAAAGATAACTATTCTAGAACTTTCTTTTCAATACATTAATATTTGTTTTGTAAAGAAAGGGTAACCGCGCGGTAATGCCTAAAGGTATTTTGAAACAAGGATATATTTATAAATTAGTTAGCTACTACTTAACTCGTGACTTATAAATAATCTCAGCTTTCGGATTTTTATCAACATTTGTAGTTCATCTCCATCCTGTATTATCATTTTCTGCTTACGTTATTACAAATCATATTCACGTGAACATCAGGCGGCAACTTCTACTAGCGCAGTTAGTGCAAGGGTGAAAATCAACGAAAGAGATCTATATAATATTTCCCGGTATAAAAACCTTCATGGTATGAGATACAGAGATAAAAATTCCCGGTGTGAATGTATTCTGCACTTGTTATTTCTACGTTTGTAAAGTTTTTGCGGTAGCAGGATTATTTTCTAGTGTGTCCGTCGCAGAAAGAAAAGGTTTTAAAATATTAAAGGAAGTTTGTTAGCCTTCGTTGCCGCCGGTTTATATAGTTAAATTCCGATTTAGGTATATTGTTACAGATTAGATGCAGTCAAATTCTACGTATCGTGTATTTGATAAGAAAATTTAACCAGGTTTGCAAAATACATATAAAATATCCGCATATTTGCTTTCTAATCTGATTGTGTTATTACTATATCGAAAATATGTGTTATATTAAGGGAGAAGAAATGAAATGCATCAAGTTGAACATGAACTTGAGTTATGCATATATTAGGGCTATGGGGCTGATTAGGGTCACCCGGCCCGTGACCGTGACTGATGTTATTCGCTCGAAATATCGGGAATTTAAAGGTGTCTTTACTATGCTGACACTATAGGGATCAGTTGTTATTGACTTACTTCTATATAATATTTATAATTTAGTGTTCTGATCCTATTTAATAAAATCCCGCTGACTAACCTACAAAATAAGACGCAATACTAAAAAAATATAGAACTACGTTTAATGTGAAGAAAAAGAAAATGAATACGGTATTTCAGCAATCTAACTTAAACTTCAAACTTTCTATATAATTATAGTCAAATAATATATAAATATACTTTGTCATACAGAAAATAATCATAATAATCTCTCTTTTACTTAAATATAAAAACGACAAATATCTGCAACTTGTACAATATACATTTTAATAAATCTAATGCAGTTTATACAAACGAGTTATTAAGAGTAAAATACATTTGTTACTTTTTAATAGGGATTAAATTTATAATCTTTGATGCTTAATATTAAAACTATAGTTAGCCACAGTTATTCAAACATTGAATAATCAATTTTGTCTCAAAAACGCTTTACATTGAAAGTATTTATGTTTAAAATTGCATCATTTAACAAACGACGGATAAAATATAAGTATTAAAGTTACAGTTATCGATATTCTATCATTATCTTGCACTCTTAACTGATTATTGGTTTACTTAAATAACAATTTAAGTACGAAACGCATTGGCCAACCAGTTTCTCTGCGGTTTTACTCGAAACAAATTAGACTGCAACGTGTATCCACATTTTTAAATATGGAATCTTGTCTATTTATTAGTAATTTGAACTGTATTGCGTTCGTCGCAAACTATTTCTACTTAAACCTTTGTAGTATTAACACGTGCCTTGATCAACTCCAATCTTTTAATAATTTCGCGTTTATTTTTAATTTTCTTAATCAAGTTTTTCAATTATTGTTAGTTTTCTAAAGTGTGAGTTAATGATTTTTTGCTGTAATGTTTAATTTATCGATGTCGTATTTAATTTAATTTTCGCGCGAAGTGAAACTAGTTAGACCAAAATGATGTATTACACTTCAAACGGGGTAAGTGCAATAATATTACATAACTATTCCAATTATATATGTTTTGATAGATAATGCGTAACACAGTTGAGTAAAACCACAAATCAAAATTGGAATAAAAATAAAATAAGGTAAGTTTATCGTGTACAGGCTACGTAATGTCCGAAGTTATTAACCGTGTCAGCAATAATCGATGAAATGTAACTCGGATTCGACTTTTACCGAATAAAACGATAGTGATGTTTATAAATATTCGCCGACTGAGCTAATCCATTATCGTGGATTATTGTTCGAAGCGATAACCAGCTTACGTCGCCTACGCATGCTGTTATCGCACATTACGGCTCCGTTCTGGCGAACTTTGATAATAGTGTGTGCTATGATTGATTTTTAAATTCGATTCCGATCATACAGTCGATTATATCGCAAAAAAAGTTACAATTGCACGTTACAATCAATAGGTGAAAGTGATTACCATAATGACGATCGCTGAAGGCAATATACGTTAAAAAACTAAAGAATTTCACCGCGCTCCTACTATTGTTATGCTTTTTTATTTGGATGAAAAAAATGATTTAGTAAGCTCGTAAAGTTAAGCGGTGAATAGATAGATGGTGTATCGATTAAACTGATTTGGTTCTTAGACTATCTATAGTTGGGACGGCAGTGTATTACTCAAGACAATATGTCATTAAAACTCGGCTTAACTAAGAGAGTAGATTATTCGTATAGCATATTTTGAAGATTAGTTTTGTTCATAGTCTGCGGTTACATCTGCCCCGTAGCCGTACCAACGGTTAAGATGAAATCACGGGATAATTTGTCGAGTCTGCGGGAGCGAAGCCTGAGGGGTTCGCTCATGCTGATAGGTATTATGAATTAATAAAGAAAACCTGTAATTCTATTTCTTCGAAGAGATGAGCTGATTATTTAGTTTTTAATTTCTACGTTTAGATGTTAACGATTACAGACTTTTATAGGCTAATATTAACGTTTAATGTAGGTACTATTAGATCTGTATGAATATGTCTTAACGAGTATAGTAGTCTCGAGAGCGAGAGGTATTAGAATAAGCGGCCTGAGAATTTTGAGTAAGATTGCATGAATATTACAAGTGTGAGTAGTTTTTGCATGTATGTATGTAAAAACAACTTTTACATTTATTTATCTATTTATTACACATAATATCTTACACAGTTCTTTAGTTGCTCACTCCACTTCTAACTGCTGTGATATACAAAACAAACCCAGTTTTGGAAAGAAAGTCTGCCTATCTAAAAAGTTACTACTATGTATTGTTATATAATGACCAGAGTAGACTGTTAAACATCTAATTTTCCGCCATATCTAGTTGTTACAATTAACAAGAACTGTCTCATTGTTTGACGATACGTGTAGGTGAACCTAATACTAGAATCGTATAACAAAACATTTCCGTAAACCGTTACTGATTCCCGATGATGACTTAGACGTTTCGAAATCGAAATAAAAAAGGGTATAAGCACAATTACGTCTCAAGTCGGCTATATAGAAAGTGGGCGCGTGCCACAACTCAACGACAAAAACTGCCGAGAGGTTTTAGTAGATAAATAATCCGTGCAATTAGACACGTACGATGTGTCAGGTGAAATATTCCGTGGTTCAATTTGCGTTGGGGCCGACACAATGCTTGGGTATAAACCTAATTACAGCACCGCGAGCCACCGTTCTCTTTTTAGTGGTCACTACTCACCGCCAGCGCCAACATATCTACCACTCGTCACACCAACAACTCTTTGATAACTTATTAATAACGTGCATTACGACTAACACCATTGTCCACACATTTTTGTCACACCGTGAGAAAGGTCATTGTCAGTAAGATCCGTGAAATGAACATTACCCACCGAAGCTCAGCTCACCGTTGTTTGCGATTGATTGGATATTTTTTGGCTGGCTCATAAAATAATCTAAGTGTATGGTGGGCTATTCGGCGGGCAGCCGGCACGCGCTGCGCTCGCGCCGGTAATAGGCTCCATCTCGCGGATAAAGCAGCGACACCGTTACCTTTCTCAAATCACGTACACTATTGTAATATCCAATCGCTCAGAAATGAGATTGCGGCTAACAAGTTATTTACATTGACGTTTTAATATCGACACCGTCTGAAAAAACTATTTAAAAAGGTAATTATAATGTGGTGTCTGTAATAGCCACCGTACGCGCCGGCACGCCGCCTTTGTGACGTAGCTAAGCTCCGAGATTAATTTTGGCAGCACAATGAACCAGTTTATAGTCAATAATACATACCTTAATAAGTATCCGTTGCGATATTTGTTTGTCAATTCTCAAGTTTTGAAAGCGAGCGCTCGACGGCGAGGTGCGTGCTCCAGGGGCTGTATCGATAGGATCTTTATTACGCTTCGTTTTTGAGAGAAAAAATGATTAATATAAGGGATCGGCGCGGACGGATAAGTAGTTGAGATTGACGGAATGACGCGAGGTCTGTGACCGGCGAGGCGAGCAGAGGGTGCGCGCGGGGGGCGAGCCGCGAAAAGCCGCGAGGCCGCATTGCGCAGGCGCAGCCAAAAACTAACCATAAATAACTGGCTACTTGCTGGACCGCTGCCTACGACACGCGCGGTACTTTTTTGCTGCACCTTCGATCCTGTTACAACGTAAACTTCTCACGGACATCAGATCATTATAGGCATATCTTTAAGAAATTGCTTCAAGTAATGACGTTCGAGAATTATGAGTTACTGTGTGTGTCTTATTTCATGGGAAATTTCGTATTAAGACATTGCCATCTTAATCGTGACCGGACCGATGTCAAAGCAAGTTTTTGTTCGACGCATTTCCCCAAACTACTTGTTACAGTTTTTAAGGTCTAATTTTGTTTTGAATACTTATGCACCTAACGACCGTTCTCTCATGAAAGGAAACTGAATAAAGAGACGAGTACGTGCCCATAAACGTGGAATTTCGGTAGCCCAGGGCCCAACAGGGGCGAATTAGCAAATTGTTAATGCGATTCTTCTTCTGGAGCAAAGTTTTGCTCTTATTTAGGTCTTCAGTATAATTATATGTGGCTTTTTACTTGTATTTATTATATACATACATACCGGTAAAGTTTTTATGTAAGTGAACTTCGGTACTAAGTTAATCATCAATAGAAACCTAGCTCAACAGAACTACAACTATGATCTAAAATCATGGCTTTTGTATTAGAGAACAGTTTTTAAATAAAAGCTATGTAAGTCAAAAATAAAATTGTTTTTCAATCTGCATACCTTATACTATACAAATTTCGTAAATTTGTGTAGGTATATAAAGAGAATATCTGTAATCACTGAACACATTTGAATTCAAATTCTTTTATCATTTAAAATGTGCATTATTCCAGATGGTCGTAGGTTATATATTATGTTTTCCCGGGCGAAGTCGGGCTTCATTAAATTACTAGCGAGTATTTCTATGAAGTAGTTTCTGCCTTATTTGCAAGTGCAACTCTGTGTGAAGTTAAGGGTGCGTGCGTATCGATGGCACTGCCAACAAAGTAGTGAGTGTGTAGACGTGAGAGGATCCTCGCCGCTGCAGGCGATTATGATATCAAGAATAATACGCAAGCAGCAACTGTTAATACACGACCCGGCCTCCTTAAAAATGATGCCACGCTTTGACAAGAAATAATCATCCTTAATCGTCTGGTGCCTCCATAATAAATACAAAAATAAAATAGTAATGTAGGAGCTTGCTCCTCCTTAAATATTCATTATACTCGAACACATCAGACAAAGAGTGGCCGCTGCCCGCCTTTCTCCAAGGGAAGGCGACGCTCACTCTAGCGATTACGTGCTTTTTTTGCCCCCCTCATTATGCAGATTCTGGCGAAAAAGGAATAAATTTAATAACACGCGTTCGTGCGCATGCGTTATCGAACGCACTTGCTTCTGATAATCTGCGCGCGCGCTGCTTCGCGCAATTACAGTCGGCCGAGCGGTCGCAGCCCCGCAGCGCCCCGCAACACACAACGCAAACACTTTTTAATTTCAGTTTCATAATGCCTAATATACTACCATTGTAATGCAAGCTTAAGTTACTTAATCCGTCAAAAATGAAAGGTGTATTGCATTTGATTATTCGCTTACGGTAATTGAAATGATACGGTTGTTTCACTACAATGGATTGATACCTATTATTTACTTATGTTGCATGATTAACAACGTAAATGAGATTGGAACACAACAAACACTTTCGTACAATATATTTTTATTGCGACATTGTGTTTTTATGGAGTCTCAGTTTTCGGTGTAAATGAATTTTGGTAAGTCGAGCTTAAAGGCACGTGTAGAAATGCATGTCTGTCTCCGGGTCTGCGGCGGCCTAATAAGGATAATCTGCGCACCTGAGGAGTGCAATTAATAATGGGCGGGAGAGCTCACATCTCGTGGGATCTGTGCAAACTCTACTAAAGATTACTATTTATACCTACTCACCGAGGGTGGAGAATTAATTCGGTAATCACTCAATTGCTAATGCAATGAGGCAGTGTAATTTATACACTTAGCGTATGTAGTAGATAAGTAGCATGGAAACCAATTATTGTTTTTAAAAACCTGTTATTCGAATGATTGTTTATTGGTTGTTCAATTGGCGGCAATTACTGTTTCTGAATTAGGAATTTCAGAAAGGAAAAAATGTCGTCAATATTCTCGGTAACTGGCTGGCTAAAATATAAAAGAAAAAGTATATGAAATGTATTGTCTCCTTATCAAGGATTGTTGAAGGAATGGCGAGTGAAGCTGGGTCGGTTGGGTGTCCAAGTAGCGGATCAAGTCGAAAACAGCCAAAAACTGGCCCCGCGCCTTAGCCTTGAATGGTTTAGCCCTCTGGACACGAGCAAATAGCTGACGTGGCCCGCGGCCGCCGCGCCTTGCATACACAATGTGCGAGCACCCACATGCGGCAGCCATGGAGACGACACGCCAACAATTTTTCCAAAGCTGCACTTGTGCTACAAAAGTTCTAAGCTGTCATATAGACTTGGCTGACGTTCGATAAGTCTAGTAGATATTGATTATATACTTAGACTATTTTAGTTGATATAATGGTGTTTTTTTATATATGAGCAATGATCGGAGATACGTCAAAGATGGCCGTCAGTCATCTTTCGGACAATGCTGCTCTCGATGGAATAATCTATAAGAAATACGACAAAGGCAAATCAAACAAAAAACATCTTGTCTAGATTCTATAGATTGAACTTGATGAGAGTGATATCGACAATGACGTCTTATTTTAGGTACAATTTTATTTGCATGAAATCGTCTCGACGGCCGGCTGTGGCTTGCCAGTAATGGAGTATTTCGTATTTGCTTCATTTTTTATTTTTTGCCGGTTCGATTACGCGAACGCGATCTCCTCATCATTCTCGGCGAAATTCGGGAGCGTCTCACCCGTCGAGCCGCAAGATATTAATTATTGATTGACGATAAAGTATGCGTAAATAATGTCTGCACGATATGTTTATAATCGGACTTTTTTCATCGCCTACATCGATGAAAATTCATATGAACGATTCCAGAATGCATAGTTTAGACCCGTATCGAACAAAATCTAGTAATATTGCAAAGCTTATGTATGTATATTATTATAGTAGTTTATTGTTTGCCAAAATACAATAAGCTACTTAGCTTAAATACCTCTAAAGATTTTTCACTGATAATAATCAAGGTAATGCAGGGGGCACAATGGGTCGCATAATTATTGTTTAAAAAGTTGTCGTTGGTCGCAACAGCACAGCGTCAGCTGTCGTTGCGCCGGCGCAACCTGAAGAGCTCGTAACGAACGCTCGAACACCCCATTTTAATCCACGCTTAGCAGTTCTGGATCGACCACTGCTACTTTGAACTTTTACTTTTATTAATGTATGTAAATGAAGATTTACGTTATAAATGGGTATTTATAGATTAGGTAAAGTACTTATTTCAGTAAAAATTACACAAGTAAAATTGAAACATTGACAAGAAAGGTATGTAAAGTTATTATTTTCTTCTAAGATTACGATCTACGAAACTCATAACGTTAATATTCGACTTCTAAAACACTATCCACTCATTACAAAGCTATTAAAATTACAACTTCACGAATCGCGTCACTGCATACTTACACGTAATTATATAAGTCCGTGGTTTTCGTTGTGGCGATATAAACGCGTGTATTGTGTTTAAAACAAAAGGGTCTAGCACCACTGGAGTTTAATTTTGAAGTGAGAGTTAGTATTTGAATTGGTTTTAATCGTGGGATAAACAATAGGGAGGGTGCAGTAGTGCGTGAAGACACGCCCAGCACATGTGTGTGTCGAACGTGCGGGTAGACCAGTCCGCGGTTTTTGTGTTCCAATCATTCTCCGTCGACGAATAGATGAGTGTCATTGAGTAGTCAATGCGATTATAATTATACTTCTTATTTAACGATTAAAAGTAGAACCATTACAAATTAAACATTTTTGTTCAACAAATGTTACTGCGAGTTTGGTCTCTATTTCTCTTTTAATTAGTTAAACTGTTTCAATTTCATAGGAGCAAATACTTTCATATATTGTTAACATATTTAATACTCGTACTAGCGTCCGCCTGTACCTTCGCTCGTATATGTAATTAACACATATTATAATACTCAGGGATAGTATGATTTTCTAATAGTGAATATTTTTTAGAATCGATGCTTCTTACGTCTAATATTATCTCTTACGTTTACGCGAATGTTATGCACTAGGTACTTAAAATAGGTCTTTAGAGAAGTTAATATCAATACGATTAAGTTTTCTTATATGTAATGTAACGATCGATTAATCTCTATCACTATAATCTTCTCATGTATTATTTAGTCGATTGTTACGGTTGCGAGACTATTAGATTATCGACTTAATGTCACACAAAAAACAACTGCATAATATATCGCATGTAAATTGTATGTGAACGAGTTATCCCCCCGGTGGGGGTGAGTGATGCGAAACGCGTGAGCAATCATTGCGATCGACGACTCCTGCGCAGGGAAATGACGGAAATACCCACACATACAAACACGTCACACACGTAACACACACATTAACATCACCCTACGGACAGGTAATATTAGTAATCCATTGTCTATGCAAATAAATATTAATACAGATACGTTATGTATGCAACTTCATTTTCCACAGTTTTTATTGTATTTTTGCGAGAATACGGGGCAATAACACAACACCATAAACTGTATTTTTATTTCAGAGCAATGCATAACATCGTTAATGGGGTATTAAGTATAACTATCTATGCAGATAAGTTCGGTTAATGAATTTAACGCTTGTGATAACATCTGCGAGTGTAACAAAGACATGCGTGCAGTAAAAATGGTATCGTGTGTGTGCGTCTGCGCCACTTGTCGTAGTGTCCCACGCACACCATTACCGACCGACTTTTTTCGAATGTAGTAATTGTTTTGGTGAGGAAGTTGCGGATACAAACGGAAAGTAATAACGAAGTTTTTGACCGCACGCAATTGATATTACATTTAATGTGAAGTACAAGTATGAAATTTAATAATGCCTCGCGATTCTGATCTAGCTGCGAGCACCAATGTTATTTCATGCGAAAGTGTAAATAGCGTTACGATCCGTGAACACGGCGCGATAGATAAGCTTTCAAAAAATTATTATCATGGAGTAAACGAAAAAAATTGTAATTGCGGGGAGTTGCGTTAGAAATTGCATACATTTACTCACGCATCGGTATTAAGTAATTAATTCGCCGCCCGCCTCGTCCTATCGGCCGACGATCTGCGCAAAACGCTCTCATCGAACGAACAACAATCAAAGCTCCGTTGTCTACTGTGAAAACAGTAGCGGCACGATTATAATTTGCGGGTAGTTGGGAAACTCGTCACAGTCGCGCGACTTGTTTATCGATTTATCGGCGGATGCGTTGGCGATTAACATCACCAGGGCTGACCGTTACACAGCGTAAGTTTTTCGCGAGAAAAAAAGCACAATTATAATAATGATCGTCCTAGTATGGGATGGCCAGCACTTGTTTATGCAAATGTATTTACTAATTAAGAGGGAAATAATTTTCAATGTAGTTTGCATGTTGTTGAACGATGGAAAAAACTATACAGTTTCTTGATGGGGTACCGACCCGATCATTGTCACTGGCATACTTAATTAGCAATGTGGAGTTGACTGATCTAATGTATCGATGACCGGTCATTGATCGAGCACCCTTCGATGTATCGATACACTAGATGTTTATCGATGTTTATTTTATATCGATCCCTTTTCCGTGTTACGCCCTAATCTAATTCGATGCATTTCTTGGGAACAATTCTTAGTCCGTTACGCATTATAAGTCCCTTGTTTGTCGAACTCTGCTTTTTAAAGCGGCTTAAACGTGAAAAGAGGGCCGGGAAGTTGAAGTAAAGGGTTGTACAGAATGCCGGTTATCGCGTACTTAATCTCAGCGAGCAAATTAGGATTAATTGAACTTTTTCCTTTTAGCTCTGAGCGTCATTGTGTTGTGCGTAATTCGTTCAACGTGTCACTCAAGGAAATTTATAGAGTGGATAATACAATCAAATAATAAAACCCTTTCGTTTTGAACGCTTTCAACTCGTGTGTGTCTAAGTTCTTTTATAGATGTTCTAATAAAAATATATCGCAGTAATAGATATCATTAGATGTATAACGATGTTGGCTAGTCACAATCGCAACCGATTACATATAAATAGAGTAGATGCACTTAAAAACTAGTAATCATTAGATTAGATAATGGTAGTAATTAGCGCTTATTTTGCTACTGGTTTAGCTTGTCATCGATAATGATAGTCGTTTACTGATGTATACACGCGACGTAAGCATCATATCCTAACTTGTATTCGTAGATTTTGACTACGATTCCATCCCAACTGTCGCGTTGACGCCTTAACTGATTATATATATACATATATAAGTCTGTTGCTATGGAGATACCAATGTATAAATACTGGGTTAGAGCAATTTAAATTGTAATATCCACATCAATATAGTAGGTTCATTAAAGTCCAGCTCCTTATACATATATATGTTTTTGTTTTATTTTGAAGACATCTCTGTCAGTCGTGTTCATGCCCTGTATTGCGAGGGACTTTACAAACATACCATTGTTAACGGACATGCAATACACTTAGACACAGAACAATCGTTTGCTGATCATAATTATCCCGTATGGGATTCGAATACCCAACACTAAACGCGGTGGTAGTGGCGAGGCGACCGCTTGTCTGCTTCGCCAGCCGTGCAATCGACATGTATTCAATATATCGAAGTATTGTTTAAGGTGCTTGGTTTATTATCGCAATGTAAAATATCGCGAGAGCACAACCCTGTTTCTGATTTCGATGCACATTCCTAGAAGTGGGAGTAACTGTGTTAGGGGCCAGCTTATCATAACTTATCTGTCGAAATCCTGGAATTATATAATTTAAAACAAATTCTTATCAGCTTATTGGCTTTATTATTTTACTGATTTTGTTTATGATGATGATGACGTATTAAAATCGGATGTATTACATAAAAATTCTTTTAGCGCTAGAAAGTTTCTGAAATATGATTATTGTATTTTAAATGTAGGAAATAAAGTCTATAATTATAGATATAGATATTAAATAAAGACAGCACAGTTTGAAGCATAAAACATTCTTAGCCAATGTACCATTGTCTTTCGCATGGATGCTGTTAAAATCTTCTATATAACCTCAAATCCATAATATATAAGCTTTTATACTATTACATATCCAAATTTTAACTATTCCTTGCAATCAAGCAATTTTTATCAGTCCTTCATTTTGCACTTGTATTAATTAATATTTTGACAAACCTTTGTATTCACGACTATTTCTGAAATGTTAGTGGATTGTCAAAATAATATATTTCAAATAGTTGTGGTGTACCACTCGTATAAGTTCCACGCAAGTGCGTTATTCAGAATTAAGGGGGTGAGGGGTGCGAGTATCTATAACCCGATGGCGGTTACGCGCTCTCAGGTGTGACGCGACGGAAGCCCGCTATCATTAACCTACCCACATGTAGTGCGTGCACACACACATAGAGAGATGTGAGGGCGGCTGTGCATGTGTGCGTTTGTCCGTTTGCAATGGGACGGATTAGGAGTTTTATTGTTTTTATCGTATTGTAAGCCATTCTTTATGTTAGTTAGACAGAACTAAGTGCTATAATTTTTGTTTATTAGCTTAACGTGTTAAGAACATTTTTAATGTTAGGTGTTGCTTGTAGAACAGAAAACAGCTAGAAAAGACATTCGAGACAACTTTCATTATTAAAAGGGGTCTTTAATAATAAAGCCCTAAATATAAAAATATTGCAGAGCCTTTTCCAATCACACGTCTTAAAGAAATAAGCCATTTTTATACAACTTTTTATTATGATAACTTGCTTTAAACTTGTAGGTATATTTTCTATTATTCTATACTACCCTGCTAGATGGTACAATTTATATAAAAAACTATTTCTTTCTGATATTTTAATCTTTGTTAAATAGTGAGTAGGTTCTCGTTTATTATAAACTACAAAAGTAAGGCTCAAACTGCATAGATGACGACTTTAAAACTAATTGAAAGTCACCTAGATGATCATTTTCTTGCATTTTAAGTTATACTATTCTATAGGTATCAGAAACAGACTCAACACGTAATAAAATAACGCATATACAGTGCATCTAATCCTTGCCTGTGCACATATCCGTGGATCCGGGGCGAGTGGCGACACACGCCGATAGACACCCGCCGTCCTGCATCACAATAAAACGTGGACACCACTAAACATCACACATACACCACAACACTCTATAATAAATTTAGCCGTGGACACCCTACGCCAAATACATTGCGTTCCGATACATGTTTTATAGTAAAATGCGAACACCCTACCGCTAAACGCAGTGCGATCCGATGCACTTAATCATGTAAGATCAGTTTTTGCACTATTACACAACGTGTGGTGCATCTACATAATTTGTGAGCTTAACCAGCTATTAGCGGATAGAGCTGATATTGAATTATTACAATAAAGTTTTAGATTCAGTTGATAACGTATTAATGTGGCCATTTATTAAAATAGTTATGCTCCATCAAAGCGTTGTTTTTAACTGTAATTTATTTCTATGACTAGCTTTTGACCGCGACTTCTTACGTATGGATTTTTTTTTGTGCAACCAATGTATCCTATAGGCATACGGCCCACCTGATGGTAAGTGGTCACCGTAGCCTATGGACGCCTGCAACACCAGAAGCATCACTTTCGCGTTGCCGACCCTTTAGGAAAAGAAGTGAGAAGAAGAAGGAATGGTAA
Source organism: Catocala nupta (assembly GCA_963675205.1). Taxonomy (NCBI): domain Eukaryota; kingdom Metazoa; phylum Arthropoda; class Insecta; order Lepidoptera; family Erebidae; genus Catocala; species Catocala nupta. The sequence goes on from OY776080.1 coordinate 9,643,067, forward strand.
GGTGGAAAGACGGTGATTGGGCCTCCGGCACTCTCACTCACCGAACGCAACACAACAGTAGAAAAACTGCTATTTTAGGTCGATATTCCGTGAGAGGGTAGTCCTTCCCCGGTCCAGCCGGCCCATTCGTGCTGAAATCAGCGAGGCTCTACCTATATTTTCTTCTTAAAGAACTAACTACTAACTTAAAATCTGATGCATGTTTCATTTTGATACGTTGCCTATATGTCGGGCATAAGTGGTTGATATTAATCAACCCTGTATTAAACTGTCCCACTGCTTGGCACGGGCCTCTTCTCAGTGTGAGAAGGGTTAGGCCATAGTCCACCACGCTGGCCTAGTGCGGGTTAGCAGACTTCACATATCTTCGAGAACATTATGGAGAATTCTCAGACATGCAGGTTTCCTCACAATGTTTTCCTTCACCGTTAAAGCGAGCGATAATTGCGTGATGCGCTTACAAATTTGCAGACCGACAAACATCCTAATATAATTGTTTTGTCTTCTTTACCTCTTATAAAGAATTCTCACATCGAGTAGTTACAATATTATTCAATGTATGATAAATCGAGAGCTTCTTAGCTCTTCTCACGCTGAAATAAGGCCCGTGCCCAGTAGTGGGACTGTTTTTTTACAGGGCTGACATATTGTGACGTCTTTGGATTGTAGAGATTAGACGAAAATCATTCTATATAATTACATTACAATTACAGCTATGTTAAGCTTCAATTTAAAACGCTAGAAAGTTAAAGAAATACTTAGATGAAACATAATGTCCCATCAGTTCAATAGTAATGGTTTCATTAATCAGGTACATATATTTATCTTCTATCTTATTTGTCACCGTTTATCGTTTTGTTTTAACTTTAATCATTAATACAATCAGCATAATCAGCTATCCTGCGTATATTCGAGCAAGGTTCCGTCAATAAAGTAACACGCAACAAATTGTTTAAAAATATACATAATGATACACCGTTCATGTTTACTTTATTCGCAATGGACATTCTCGTTCATATACAAGGTGTACGTAATTAACCACAAGTATCGGCTGCCATATCTATGTAATTACTTATATTTGCCACCCATCTTTCAATTAACCTCCAATGACTATACTTAATAGCCTGTCGATCGCCAAGGAAAATTATTTATGATACAGGCAAGGTGTTGAATCAAGAGAACTAAAATGTCTACGCGTGTAAATTTCTTTAATTCATTTAATAAAGAGATCGTAAATTAAGCAGGAGGGAATTGTTTATTTTTAAAAAATTTAGTTACTTTTCTTTAATAAAAACAAGTTAAAGTTATCCGACAGATAAATCGCGTGCTGTCTCACTCATGTTAGGTTAAAGAAGAGAGATGTCGAGACTTTTATCTTATAGATAAATTCTATCTGGAGGTGATCGTACAAGCCCTAATACTCGGCATAATGACTGTTTTATTGAAACTTAACAGGCATTTAAATAACGGACAATAATGACAAAATTTTCTGAACATATAATAATAAATAATAATAATAACTTTATATCCATGTAAACTTATAACTACATACTACATGCATACTACTGCGTGCGCAATATTGTACTCAAAATTATATAGATCATTTCCATACATCTGTTTTGTAGAATACTACCAGTCTAACTCCAAATAACTAATTTCCAAAATGACGTACCCTGTTTGACCAATTTGATATGTCTCTGGTTACCTAAGATAATTATGATATGACACAGAGAGTAAGAATAAGGAATTGTTCAAAATCTTTAAACTGTATAAAGCGGTAGCATGTTAGACAAATAGAAAAACACTGAATGTATACCTAGTGTAAAGAATGAAAGTTTGAAGAGTGATTGAGAATTTGTGAGTGAACAGATGAGAGTTAGGAAAGAAAGGCCGTCTGTGAGAAGGCAACGGATTATAAAAGTGCAGCACATTGGATTGGCAAAATGAAACGAGTTGCTAGTGGTCTGGATGTAGCCATGACTACATCATGTGCTAGAAACATTTATGTTTAGCATAGAAGATTGAATGATGGATGATTTTAGCTTTTAACTTGAAGATGACTTGGTTGGTACACTATTTCTTGCTAGCATATATCAACTTAAATGCAAAACATCTTTTAAATTTAGAATTCTTTAGATGTATCTGCAAATGTTCAAAGTAAGGATTAACGGAATAATTTTGTCGATGTTGCCACCTTCTTTAATGTCAACACACCTCTACAAAAAATACAACAAAAACTACGATCAATCACATACTTTCTCTGTCTATTTTATTTTAAGTCTCACTCATATCCACACCCATGTACTCCATTCTTATAAACGACGTTATTTTTCATTGTGAAAAATTGATAAGCCCAAACATTTAGCTATTTATACACATTAATTAGGTAATTTGAATATTTATACAGATTATCTGCTAGAAATGTCAAACAGTGATATATCTTGGACTGTCAAACATATTGTATTATGGAGAGACAAATTTGCTATGAGTGTGCCGTCTAATTATTATGAGCCGTGTAGGATTAAAGCTGGTTTTTTGTTCGATGTCGGTACTTGGACCCTTGGAATTATCAGTGTTGGTCACATGTTCAATTCTTTACGGAAGATTTAAATTGTAACCTTACTAGTTGAAATACGTTGTTGTATTGTCACTACTAATTTCATGTGGTACTGATACATTAAGTAGAGTTTTTGACAAAGTTGCGCAAAACGTAAATAAGTTATTCGAGTTTAAATATTTATTTTTTCCTCACTCCTTTTTTATAGTACTGTCCTATTTTATCTGTTATAGGTAATTCATAGGAGTAAGTTTGCCTATAAAGAGCGTGAATCTCTTGTTCAGCCGTCTATTTTAGTAATGCGACTACAAGTGGGTGTGTCGGTCTAACCTTGATGTGAACGCTACATATTAAGCTCAACTGCCGCCGCATCTATTTCACATATGTCATCATGTCCCCATTCTTGAGGCTCCATTCGTCCATTAATACCTAAATGAAATGATACATAAATTACTACAATCACTGGTATTTACTATACCTTAATATTTGTCTACTATGTTTTGTCTCATTGTTTAAAGGGCATTAGGTATAAGCCTTCATTTATTCACATGATGGAGAATCAGTCAAATATTTTATCAATATCGATAGCGTGAATTGTAAGGATGTCATCATCGTTCGGATGATGACAATATTTTGAATTCTAAAAAGTTGATAGATGTATTAATACTGTATAAAAAACAATCCCTATGTCACGGTAAAGAAATATTGAAACCATTGACATAAAATACAACCAACCAGAACAATCTTTTATGGATAACATAAATCTAAATTGCGTGTGGAGATCGAATTCACACAGCGTACTCTTGCAGTGGCGAAAGATTACCTAAAACAATTCACTATCACATACAGCCAAACCGACGCTACAGACTACGTTCCACGTGTATGTCCTGTAAGATATTGGTGAGCCTTCCGACGCAATTCCCCGCTGACATCAGAAGCTCGGATTGCCGATAGCATAAGTGGCTATATTTAGAATCTGTGCTACTGATTAATGGACGTTTTAGTGGGGCGTGTGTCGGTTATGGCTAAGTCATCTCACTTCGACAATTGACACTGTAACCTCAGGCTTTAAGACTATCTTTCATCACTACCAATTTAGCAATTGTCTAAGAAATCGTACGAATCAATCGTACGTTATGCTTTATGTTTGTATGCTAAGGATTAGGTTAACATTTAATATTATAATCGATATTATACATGCTCATGTTTCAGGTTTGATAACGCTCGCCTGTAAAATACAATTCAATTGGATTTTGATAGAACTGCATTTATAGGAACTAGTAAGCCTACTTGCTGTGTTTTTACTTAAAGTATCTTTAAAAATCTGCTGTCAGAAGACTTTTTGACAATATGTCACTTGAAGTCTTACCATTTATCGTTCTTGCAATCATTCTTAACTGTGAGATTTCTAGGTTGCAACAGTTCAGCCGTCATTTTGTACTTATTTATTATATTTCTATGAGCCAGGACGCTCACGTATCGATAAATAAGACGGATAAGAGAGCTTTGTTTATTCGTTTGATACGATATATTCATTGTTATAGAATACGAAAAAATATTGTTTATTTCACTGGTTAGTCATTTATTTTTGTCTTTATGTTATGTATTATTGTATCCAATTGCTGTGATTACATGCAACTGAAACAAACTAATTAAATCAATGTTTGGGCATAATGCATGCTCAAGAAAAGGTTTTTTTTTACATGTGGGAATGCTTTGACGCATACATCTCCGCGGGGCGACGGAAAGGTTATGTCGGACTCACCGGGGAAAGATGGTGAGCGACATCCCGTTAACCTACCAAGGTGTTCCTCGACATAACCGCAATCGGCGGGGCCGCGCGAATCGCTTTCACATGCAATCGCGACCCCGCCGAGGTTTCGGCCCGCGCCTTATGAAACAGCAGGCGACTACATAAATAGACCTGCCAAAGCTGCCCACAAAAGGGTACCACTAATTTTATCCTTACTGTCCCCCTGAGGAGAGACGGACACACGATATAGAGGCGCGCGTGGGGACACGCACGCCGCCTCTCGGACCTGGTGCTGATCGAGTGGCAGGCAGGCCCACGAAGCAGCGCCGTGTCCACAACAACGTCGCGGCAGTCGCCGCATTGGTGACAACCGGGCGTCTCTTGCCGGCCTATGCGACACAGGAACTGGCCAAAACATCCATTGCCAGTCATTACCTGTGTCAGCCAGAAGGAGAGAGCGCTATGCCACGTCTCCAGCCACTCCTCAAACACGGGACTTACCGCCACAATCGTGGCGTACCCGATATAAAAATGTCTTAGCTCAATATCAGTCTACTGTTTAAACCTGTATACATATATTTACTCGACTCTTATGCATTATTGAGAATATAATTTCCAGTAAGTAAATTTCTCTCCATTGTTGTTAGCCCTCCTATACAGGATGATTTTGAAATCGTGTAATTCCTTTTAACCACGCATTCTACTGGTGATATAGAATAACCCTGACCATATTTTTTCTTAATTAGAATAATGGTTTCGGCAAAATTAGAGTACAGATTTTTTTCATGAAATGATTTCAAATAGTCATATTTTAACCACCTGACACAATCTTAATATTTTACTAATTTAAAAATAATAACATAACAATAACTGATGTCGTAAATAATAAGGGGCAATAAAAAGGACCGCCCGTTATTATTTACGACATTAATTATTAATATGTTTTTTTATTTTAATTAGTAAAAAATTAAAATTGCCTCGGTTGGTTAACATATGACTATCTGACACCATTTCACGAAAAAAACGGAATAATAATTTTTCAAAAAAAATAAATCTAATTAAATAAAAATATGGTCAGGGTTATTCTATATCACCAGTAGAATGCGTGGTTAAAAGGAATTACACGATTTCAAAATCACCCTGTATTATACCACTTTTTCCGATACTATGCTATTTTCCTCCCAGTGAGGCGTTCTTACAAAGTATTCGATACGATCTGATGATCCTATTCGTCTAGACCAACTATTGGCATATCAAACTTTAATAGCTTAGGACGTCGCTCCTCGTTTGTTTCCGGACAGCTGTATTTCACCCCTTCATCCTCACTTCACAGTATGGTAGTCTAATAGATTCATATGAACATGTCTTATTCATAACACTGTCAATACATCATGTTCGTTCGAATCACATTCAACATGCGTAATTAGCAGATAGCATGGCATCTGCACAAAGAACAAATGAATAAAGAAATTACGTTTTTATTTTATTGGGTATGCAAAATGGTCGTTTCTCAAGTACGAGTCAAAGGCGATGTTTATGTAACAGATGTTTTAGCTCTGAATTGAAATATGAATTTTCAAAAAGGAAATATGTTGCCAACGGACAAAGATAACTAACCTCCTTAGAGACAACACAAGGATTCCGCAACGAATCTAAAATTTCTACTTACTGCAATGGGTTCTCCTCATGTTCCCTAGTCGCCTGTCCATGTGGAGAGTCCCGTGTGCGCTATCTTGTTCTCATATTCATATTGTAGATAATACAGCGGTCCTTGTCTACCTCGAGAATCCCACCAATGAAGATTTAAATCAGATTTTACGCTGCCACTTTCAAATCCTACGACGCATTAAAGGTCATGTGACAACCGCGGTGGCTCTCTAATGCACACAGCATGTATTTGTGTGCCTTAGTGTAGGGCCATGGTACTGGTAATCATAAATGTTTATAAATATATAAATCTCCTGGCTTTCAAAATGTGGAGCATTACGACAATCTCTTGAGGCATGGCCATTGCATGTAATAGAATAAAATACCGCATTACAGAGTCTATAGCGTCTATTGCGCATGCAATGTGAAGGACCCTGATCATTGGATTGACCTTTGCATGTTATTCTTTCTGTAGCATAAGACGACCGCCATGTCTTACTGAACAACATACTTTATCACTGCATCAAGCAGAAACTGATATAATCATTTATTAAGCGATGGTTAGGCATAGCTTTCTTAAAAAAAATGCACTTTTGCATAAAATAACGTGAACGGTACTACAAGTTCACAGTCCCATGGTTGTTCGTATGCAAGTTAACAGACCGCTTGTCGCTTCACGTTTACACCAAACGCATTATCTTCAATTACTATGCATCGCACGGACTTCATGCTAAACAAGTTAGGCGACACGAGTTTAGTTAATAGTTTACGAGCGATTTTTACTATATAAACCAATATCACAAGCCTTATAGAATAACTAATATGAAAGTGAAACTTATAAGCACATCTGGTCTCGTATTACCAACTTTTAAAATGAAAATATGCATACTATTCTACCTACTTCAATCTTCATTCATTGCCCGGTCAAATCCATATAGGTTTTAAAAAGTACAATGTGATATCGAGATTTAATTAAGATCTAGATTGCGTAGAAATAGCTTAGACGACATTATCGCGTTAAAATAATGAACAATGTACTCACTTACACCTAAATAATTACTTTGAATGTAGACTGCGGTTCTAGAACAATGTTGTATGTTAAATTGTGTACGCATCATTTGTTCCTTTTTCCTAGAAACATCAGTATTGTAGGAGCTGCAAGAGAAACTATACCACATTGTAAGGACAGTGTCAAATAACTGTTCGATGACACGTTCGCCATAGGAATTGCAGCGAGAGTGCTGTCTGGGAAAGGTCTCGACGCTCGTAACGCGTACTGCGCGGTGCGTACAAATATTCCTATTTGCGGTTTAAAGTTAGAACAATAGATTACTAGCTGCGTTCTACAACCGTCCAGTTATCTGTCCAGCGGCGGATGTGATAGCGGTAATAGCGGTTACTATCGACCAGATAGATTCGGCTCCTATCGGCCGGCCCTACATGGGAATTTATATTCGACGTACGTGTACCACCAACGTAATATACACGTTTCGTTACTGCACCATAGTTCGAGATAAGCTAAGAATGAGTTTATGATCCCCGTCAGCTACATGTTGTACTGAGATTAAATTGTAATATAAAATTGAAATGTTCCAATATTATTATGCATTGTTACAATATATTATATTACGTATTGTTACGATGTTTTATTTATTGATGGTTCGTTTTCGATTATAAAAATATTGTTATTTTATTCACTTATCGCGAACTTTACACACGATTAACTGGTAATAAATAAATATGTTCATACTCGATACTACATACAGTACAAGGTTTGGTGGGTAGACGTCGGAAAAACAAAATGAGTCAACAAACAAAAGCTTATCGGGTGCTTTGTTATAAATGATACGCGTGGCTGGATGTCTCAGTCCGTCCGTCGTATCAAAGCTGCAAGCGTATCAAAGCTCGTAGTTAAAGTTCAACGCACAAAGTGCATAATCGTAGTAATCGGCGGCCGGAGCCAAATGTCATCGACCCACTTATCTCATCCGCCATCCCTTTTACAATTACAACAACAAATGAGTAAGAGCCGTGCATCGATATGTGCACACGCATCGATACCGATGCAGAGGAATAAAATCCTGTGTGAACGAACTCTAATCTCTGTTTTGTGGCAGCTTCCAGACTCCGAGATGTAAACGTGCTCACGCACAGATAGATTGTTGCTCGACAGTACATGTGATAGATCTCTTAATGGTTTCATTCGTTGCCCTTTCAACTTGACTTGAGCCGAGTTGAACTGATTTGGGAGTTTGTTAGCGATAACCGATGAATGCTAATTGATATTACCGTAGGCCGAGCTCTTTCTGCATCTGTGCAGTTGTTTTTGTAAATGAGATAAGCACGGACAATGCTATCTAATCTCGAACAGTTTTATTCTATAATGTATTTTATTGTCTACCGTAGACATGACTTAGCATATTAATACGTGACATTTTTGTTTTTGATTATTATTATATAAACTATTTGTAATGTCAAGTGAATGCGATCACAGCGTTATGGTAAATTTAGATAATAATATTATGTCAACAACTAAGCAAAGAAATAAGTTGACCATCACAACTATCGCGTTCTTTATCATTGCTTTGTTTAATCAAATACAGTGAGATAAAAAACACATAACGCGATGTAGGTACAACTGCATCAATATCATATTCGCAATTTCATACAAGTATTATCTTGTTCTATACTCTAATGGTAGAATTTTAGATTGCAATTTTATTTTATTCATTTTAATATCAACTTTATATTTACTAAACATAATAAATTAAAAACACTACATTGATATTGATTAACCATACCTTGATATTCAACTAAATATTTCTTAAGAAGCATTTTTAAATGATGTAAAGACAAAACATTTGGTTTTTATTTTTATTTTACAGATAATACTGCAGATAACGCCGAAACAGAGCAATAAAACTAAACTGTTCTGATTTACTATTTTACTACTCTAAGCTTATTCTGGTGCGTGGATACCTACGTGCATTTCAAAAGCGCGTCCGTCCGTCATCCTCATCTCACTCAGGTAGATTCTTTAGAAATGGCGTCCTTGTAACATTACCGTTAAACTGATGATCCTGTTTATAACAATGTTGTTTATGACGACTTAACTGACGTAATGGGATAAACAATGGTGCTAAATTGCCGACGGATTTCTTAAGCATTGTTTAACAATCATAAAACACAGGTAAAAGCTACCTCTCTTGCAGGAAACATGGTCAATTGGTACAACAAATCCTTTTTTCTGTTTTCAAATAGCGGCGGCAAGTTAATGGTTATAGAATATAGCTTTAAATATTTATTTGCGCTACAAAATAACTGTAACACATATTTAATATTATATTTACTTAGTAGATAAATGATATGTTTGCAAGGTGAAGTTCTTTTAGCTAATAGACGAATTAGGCCATTATTTTCATATTTCTATTATCTTTTTACATATCTTATTTAAATGACGCACTAATCTACTACACACTACTAAGCAGAAAAATATCAGCCAGTATTTTTCGTGTCCTCGCGGTATCTATTTGTTTCCTTTTTTTTAATCAGCGTCTACTTCAAGAAAAATGTTCTATTTCTTTCTAGTCATATTTTTATCACACGCCGTGTCCTATATCTGTGTCTGCTATTTTCCAGCCGTTCCATTCCAGCATAAACGCATTTCCATAAACTATTACGAGTACTTCACAACTCTTGTGCCACCGCTAAATATATAAGTATGTACTAACAGAATAAATCAAATTGTTAATAGTTTATAATACAGACTATAGCATTCAATTATATATAAGTATTGACATCTGCTCCGGACACATTTATTTATAATTTATAGTGCGATTGACCTTTCCTTCATTTGCCTTTTACTTTGGTTATTGTAATTAAAATCCGTTTTAGGTGTGAACATTATTTTCATGGCGTAAAAATATAATATTCAAGTCATTGAAAGGGCAGACGCAAACGTCATATCAATGCGGTATTCAACCCGTATGCACTTTACTTAGAAACTGAACTGTCGAATAATAAGTGCATTGTGTGACCGTATACGTATCACTTGGATTAGTGAGGGGAATACTTAACATCGACAATTTGCACACCGAATCGAGTGATTCGCAACCAGACGATTGTATCGTTAGCGTAATTAATAGACATTCTTTTCGATGATTCGGATTACTTTGTTACTGAAATGAGCGGACGTGCTGCACCTTTCATGTCACCCCACTTGTGTGGACGTTTACGAAAACATCTCTTTCGGCTCCTTAATCTAACCAATAAGAGTTTATCAGATGTCCATTATCGAAGGTCCTGATCGAGGTCAACGACTCTATGTGAGCATATCGACACATCGACAGCGGCGGCAGGGCGGCGCGCGCCACGCACTTCCGACGCGACGGATTTGCCGGAATCGGCGCGGGCGCATCAAACGCGCTGCAAAATTCGGACGGAGGCGCGCGCGCGTGAATCAATTTGAATATTTTTTGGGTGCCGACATGGGAATGGCTACCGCCCGCCATGGGCATCGGGGCACACAATGTTTGCAATATTGTCCAGCCCTCGTCTTAACTTCAGTAAATATTTTGATATAAAACATCAAATATTTTTATAGCACGTAATCTCTGCATGTAGAAGCTTTATGAGACGACACGAATATTTTCGTTGACATTATACCTCCATATAACATTCAGATGTTCCTTGTCGAAATTAAGGCGCATATTATTAATTACGTTCGTTCACGAGTGCTCTGTAAAAAGCAACAATTTAATTACGAAAAAATGTCGCCTCTTAATTATTTTTTTCAGGAGGCATCAGTGTATCCGAATTTCGTCGAGTTCGGAGCCCACACGGGCTTTCTTGCTACCAACATCTCACGTTTTTGAGTAGCCGTAATATTTAAATTGCCGACATAGCTCCCGCGGGCATACCTTGCATGGGAATGTGCGCGGCGGTCGTCAAAACCCGCTTTTACCGAATGCGTTATGCGCTCTCCAAACGCATCGGAGCTAACCTCGCCTTCCTTGTCTAACTCGGCACCGCTGGCCTTCCAAGACAAAGAAGTAATGGTGGAAAGTATGACTACTTTTACTGGACATTTATTACGTTAGCAAACGCATCCCGCCTAAAATTTTGCATGGATGCGTCGCGCATGCGAAAATGTAGTATGGGCGCGCGCCGGCGGCGCACGGGCACGTACACAATATTACCTGCCGATGCATATTAATCAAGGAGGAAGTTTTGTCAACAATATCTAATGTGCTCCGCGAACCGCGGTACCATTGATAGAGTTTTTGTTTCATATATTCGTTTCCAAAGTACTTTTATAGACGGCGCCATATTAAATACTGCAATATTGCATAATGCATGACACACACAGATATCGAAAACAATCGACACGATTGTTCGCAATAGACGGTGCTCTACAATATCTCTATTCGTCGGCAAGTGGTTTAACTGGGTTATTCCATTTAAATCGTACCCTACTTGAGTATTAATTAGCGATAATCATGACGGCAAATAATCTTGGCGTCGATTACTGACAGCTTTATTATTCGAGTGGAAATATCTCGAGTGGCTTGTATCGTTTCCTTGATAAACACAATAAAAAAATTCTATGAATAATGTTATCAACACGCTCGTAATAACGTTTTTAAGTAAATAGTGTAATCTTGAAGTCATCGCTGCATAATTATATTATCCGGTTTATTCCTTCATTTTGTTTCTATACAAACTCGGCATATTTTTTTATAAGTAGTGTATTATTTTGACGGCCATATTAGACACATTTAGGGTTTTAGTAGGAATGACAACAAATAGTGTGATTTATTAATAGTTGTACCGAGTCTTTAGGCGTTCTTTGAGTCCGTCGTTTCAAAGTCAGTAAAATATGTGCGACAGTGACATAATCCCTTGTGCAGTTGTTTTGTTTTTAAAGACAAAGATAAGAAAGATTTCAAAGCATTTGACCTGCAGTTAGCCGACGTCCTAAGTTTATTGTTTTTTCTACAGTTTATTTTTATCGTGTCACAGATGTTAGGCGAGCGATAAGTTGAATTATCAATATCACTATTGCCTCAGCTTAACCTATTTCTGAAGATATTAATATAGGTCTTTACGATCAGTTCCTTATTTGAATAAGTATTTTATTGTAGTGACAAACGTGTAAGATTTATTGGTAACTACTTGACGATTTAATACTAATTTGTTCATGGCAGATTCTGATTGATAATCCTATGATTACCTTCTTGTGTTTATTAGTAGGTAGTTAAATGTATCAGCAAAGTTTAAGTTGTTACTCGTCTTGCATATTAGATCTACCGTCTTGTTTCTCCAATGGCGCGAGTGTTATTGCCTGCGCAACTGTCGATTGTGGGGTTCGGTTTCCAAATAGGACCAAGTGTTATTAGCTTTTGGTTAGAAAATTCTCTATAGGTCTCTGGCACCGTATCTTGTTTTAGTTTTACCCCATATTATATCGTATCTAAACATAGCAGAAATATGATTGTGAAACCTTATTGTGAGATACAGACGTAATCCTATGACTTCTCATATTGACAGATATTATATAGTAGGACGTTTGTTTTCTCTTAACAAACGTCTTGATTTTACTAATAATCTTTCCACAAAACGTAACCGGGATTCATTTCGAAGTCTCATAATTACAATCGCGCTTCCACTTATATCAATAGGCTAAAGACCGTGTACAATATTCAGTTACGACTATAGATCATCATTCTCTTATAAAGGCAAATGTGTGGCAAGTTGACCGAGAAATGCCAACTGACAGCAAAATAATATAATTAAAAGTAGAATGTGCTGTACATCAATTAATTATCGTAATTGCAATGGAGTTTGAACGTGAGTAATTGCTTTATCTTTTATACTTCTTAATTAGGTAGTTTAATACTTATTTTAAATGGCATGCTTTAAAAATGCGTAATCGATACTTGAAAATTATATTAAGCTACGTTAATCGATATTAAACAAAATTGATTTCCAGAATACCAAACAACCAAATGGAACATTTTCAAATTTGAACGCTTTAGATGGATTTTGGAATGTGTTCAATTTACTGATACGGGCTAATGTAGCCTTCTTTCTTTTCGCGCAAGCTTAAAATATTACTCATCATGTAATTCTGATTACCTAAACCGTGGCAGTTATTGTGTTGCTACTGAGAATTTCCTTAAAAATACATGAATAATAATTGTACCTACTATACTGATGGCGCAATGGTTCAACCTCGTCACTGTAATTATGTTAAGTGTACCGGATATAATTCCTGCTCGGGATATAAATCTATGTGATACGTATGTAGTACCGACAACCGGATCAGCATATGTAAAATGGATTGTTTTGTACCAACTACAGTGGGTGTTTAAAAACATAATGTTGATTTAAAATAAGAACAAAACGCATTCCAAACATGAAATGATACATCAAACATTCTTTAAACGAATATTCGTGTCATTTGTTTAAACAAGTTTTCTAAGATACAGCACGCACGGATAATCCGTGCGATACGGCCGGTATTCCGCGATAACGCGGCGAGTACGTGTGTTATCGCCATAAGTCGCGGATTATCGCACTGATTTATTTGTTTTATCGCACTTTGTCGGAATTCACAAAGAGATCGCGACAAGATTACACGTACTTGTTTTTGAGTGACAAACGTCATGGGATTTATTTTTATAATTTATTATTTATATCTGATTTATGTAATTGTTCCGTGTTAATGCTTACACATGATTGGTATATGTGTTAATTAGATTCTTCAATGTCATCTCCAAGATAATAATTAGATACTACTACTTTAACCATTCCAACTTTTAATTAGTTAATTATCGCTTGCTTTAATGGTGAAGGAAAGCATCGTGAGGAAACCTGCTTATCTGAGAGTGCTGCGTTCTCAAAGATAAGTGAAGTTTGCCAACCAACACTGCCAGTGCTGGTATGGTCTAACCCTTCTCTTCCTACTAAAGAGACTTACGTTTGTTTCCTTGGTAAAATAAACTATGGATATGTTTTATTAGTTAGGATTGTGACATATCATTTTTACATTCACTGTTATTATTATTGGACTCGCGTATTTAAGGTACCTATTCTTAAAATGGTATTTCTTTGGCACTTCTCTGATTTGGCTAAAAGTTGTTTCTTCACCTGTCATGATCATTTTGTAAATGAAATACCATTACCTTTTATTTCCTAATAATTATACTCGTTGGTTTCTTGTACTAACTTACGCTTATGTTTATGACCGATAGTGAGGTGTGGTTCTCATGTTGTGCAAAAAGTTGTTGCTTTTTCAGTGACAGTAAGGATTCTATAATCGTGTCTGCTAAGCGGCAATACGTTTGACCTCTATGACAATACTTAAAAATTGAGGTTACTGCTGCTTACCCTATTCAGAATATACATTCATGAATGTAATAGTAATATAATAATTAATTAATTCTATTTATTTCAGAGCTCTCAGTCCAACTTTTTTAATTTACGCACACATGCTTTTGCGTCACACTTTCGTCACGCTTATATCAGCAGATTAAACTGGATATTACTAAATAAAGAAACATAGTACTCCATTTGTTTTCAAGAATTAATTAAGAAGTTAATTACATATTTAAAAAAAAACAAGCATTCAGTCTATTGTTTGACTTTGAATCATTATTTCTCGACCGACATAAAAACTTTTTGTATTGTTTCATAGAGCAAAAGTATTGATAGGAAATATATTTTATTAATCTAGCATCTTACTTGCCTATTTGAAGATGCTAGGCAGTAGCGTGTTATGTCCGTATTTCACCAGGCATTTTAATCTAATATTCTATTATTTTAAATTTGTAGTATTCTATCAAATAAATGTTTCTTGCCATAAAGATATATTACATCCACAAATCAGCTATCTGTGTATCTCGAAATCGAAGTATCTAAGAAGAATAGTAGGTAGGTGAATTTAGTGCCGTACGTCGGGCCCAGTTTTAGACTGTAAAGTCTAAAACCCTACCCGTAACAACAATCTTTATAAAGAAAACCACAAACACATTAAGAAAATTTTATTTGTTTTTAATTTAAAATTAAGTCCAAATCCACAGCATGTATTTAACCGTAATAGTTCCACTTTGTACTCGCGTAACGGTAAATTGATAGAACCGAATCACACGTTCGGACGTGAAGTAATAACAAAACGTCTGTAGATCTGATTGCTTACATGTTAGCGAAAGCCGAACAAATTAACTTAGCACTTGGATGCCTAGAAACCATTTGAAACAAATTGGGCCGTTCGACAATATGCGCTCCTGTGTTTATCCCATCCAAAAACAGTGCAAATGACACTAATTACGCCATTGTAGCAGGGCCGTGTTAATAGATTGCTCATACCGCACTGAATTTAAACCGTATGATGTACTGTAAGTTGCCACACAGCCTTCGGAATGTTAACAAAACAAACTTCCACATAATTCTTAGAGGTTAAGGAATGGAGATATCACTTTCTTTTGCTGCCTCAAGTACGAGAGATGTATCTATTGTTAAACTAGATGGAGTAGTTATAAAATGTAGTATTTGAGAAGCAAATCGATTTGACACGCTGAATAAGAATTTGTCGATCACGGATTGATTGCACGTGATTCCTAGAGGCCATGTTGTTCGTTCGGCTCCTCGCATACGAATTTTGATAAGATTTCAAACATGACTTTGAATTTTTATATCTAATACTGGCTGCTGCATTGGTCGGATGGTTGGTAGACACATAATTTTGTAAGACCTCTGACGGGAAGTACCAGCGGTGATCTATAGCGATATGAAATCTTAATATCGGTATTTGTATCATGCAAAGTTGTAAATATTTTCTACCAAGAAATTACTAAAATAAGATGTAATGCAGCTCTGTTTAAACAATAAGGGTTATAAATGCTTCCGTAATGTATTTATATTTATATCTCAGAAGGATGTTAAAGGATGTTTGCAACAATTAAAACTAAATGCCTACTTATTGCTAAGAAACCTTGTGCTTACTGTTATTCCCGTTTAGAGTATTATTATATGTCAAATATATCCACTGCTCAAATGGCGTAGTGGTGTTAGTGGTCACCTCGCTATTGGCCCCCGTGCTGTGGGTTTGATTCTCATACGAGACAAACATTTATGTGATCCACGAATATTTGCTCCGAATCTGCATGTTCTCCTTGTCCGTTGTTTAAATGTTTGTTAAAAACTAATCCCTGCGTCCCTGTATATATCATAGTACGCGAGATACTTGTAAGTAAAAAAAAAATTTACGAATCATATAGATACGTGTATTATATTCTTCATAGAAATGGTACATATTTTGCTTACAACAGTCAAGCGTACACCGATTAGGAAAATATGTCGTATACCGCATAATAGAGTGATTATAATAATCTCCCAGGATTGTTACAAAAGTAAATACTCGTATATCGTAAATTTGATTTTATGATGCCCCAGAAGAATTTAGATAATATCGTCGACATAATAAAAATATAAGTATTATACCTATTCACCATTCTATTTGGATAACGTGATTAGTTCAGATTAAACACTACAAGCTTGGGTAATGCGGATTTAGCAGCCAAGCTATTTGTTATCTTATTACAAGTACTTTTAGTGGAATAGAGGTTATAATCGCGTTAACGGATTTATTTTTATATTAATTGTGGACAATAATGTTTAGTCAGACTATATTGCGTAAGTTAACATGATATTGTGACACATTATTGCTTTGTTTGTTACTGAAATATATGGACAAATACGTAAACGAATTATTCGCCTTTTTATGGTAAAATTTAACATTTTATTTTTACTAATTAAACCGTAAAATTAAAATAAAGTTAAATTATTTTGAATAATAAAAAAGTCGTAGATAATCTTATACTTGATACTGATCTATTATTAGTATAATATATCATTAAGTCTAATTGATAACGTATAAGAAGTATACTAATTTAGAATTATATGTAGTTTGTAGGCTTATAAGAATAACATATTTAATTATGTGAAGCGCCTGATTCTGTCCAAAATTAACTAAATAAATTAAAAATAAACAAAAATTATTTTATATAAGAATGTCTTAATTCTACGTATCGTTATTGATACACTGCTTTTCAGTCATACATTTTACTAAAATTAAAGCAAACAAGATTAAATTGGCAATTTTATATTAAATATAGATATATATACATATACAAATAAATACACAGTAGGTACTACATTCGTTCATTATCTATGGCCGTGGCTATGTTTAGGTAGCATACCTATACAAAACTATATCTATATAATAAAATAATTGTATTATCAATAAAGTCAACTTCCGATGTCAATATTGGTTTTAAAATGTAGAATGTGGGAGTTGAGAAATTGATTAAGTCAAACTTATTGTCTTTCAAAACAATACTTAGTTTATACATGCTTATAGAGTATCGCTGATTAAGTGAATAAAATGTATGGAATCAATAAAACAGATCCGTGCTTGTCTATGAAGGGTTAGGCTAGAGATTAAAGAATAAAATATATCCTATATTAGACGGTGATAATATAGCTTTATAATAATGAAATAATTTTAAAATCGCTTGAGTAGCTTTTAAGTTAAATGGTTACAAACAAACAAGAAATCAAATCATTTCTCTTCATATAATAGAATAGACATCTCTCATCACATGTAAAACTTGTTAATGAAATTATTACAAATTATTATTCTAATATAATACTAGCTTTAGCCCGCGATTTCGCTCTCGTTTTCTGGATAAAAAAACCGCATGTCCTTTTCTGTGCCCTTGACAACGTGTATGCGAAATTTCATGATGATCGGTCGAGTAGTTAAGGCGCAAAAGCATAGCACACAAACATAGTCACATTCGTATTTATAATATTGGTTAGGAAGCTCATCTACTAGAAATGTATGACGCCCACATACCTACTGGAGACGTATAGGCGTGTGTGTGCAGTCTAGTCCTAATGTAGTTTGCTGTGCATTGCAGACTCTTTACGCCATACATATATCATATATGATACAGACAAAAAGAATACGCGCATCTGCTATTATAATAGAACTAGCTTTTGCTCTAACTTCGCTCGCGTATAGCCTATGTTACACGGTGATAGCTTTCTAATGATAACAGAATTTTTAAAAACGGATTGGTATTTTTTATGTTACCATTAAAAACAAAAAAAAATCACATCGTTCCTCTTTATAATATTAGTATAGAAGATATGAACTCTAAGCGTGACTTGGAAATTTAATCGACGACTAGGAAGCAGGGTCATCATTCAAGCTCGCGCTTCTCTAACTCGTTAAAGTAAAACTGTTCTCAAGCAAAATGCCTACAGGCATTAGGTCTCAAAAATTGTGTGAAATGACGTCACAGTTGTGACAATTAACGCCTCGACCGTATTGTTGAATGAAGTTATTTTTTCAACAGGTTTGTATTATTTTAGTTTTAGTGTGTATCACGCTGTCTTTATTCGATAATTCTTTGATTAGTGGTTTATATGAATTGCCTGATACAAGGATTTTGCCGACAGTCTTGTTTATTATCTTGGCTTAATACGTTAATCATAATGACTGTGGCATTCTGTGATTAGATGGCGATGATATTGATCTTTGGATAAAGCTGTAAGCAGTTGGTTCTAAGATAAGGTAGCAATGATATGTATGTGTGACCTTTTTGTATGTGGATACACACAAAAAAGTAAGATCAAAGACTATCATTGATCGCTCAATAATTTATTCCTGTACTCTTTATTATCCGTCAGTCCCTTACTGCTAAAGACCGATTGGTCACGGATACAAAACTGTATGTATTTTGATTTTTTGCAGGCGTTTTTCAAGGTGTAATCTTTGTGTTGTTAAAGCTAACGATCATGGAAATAACTAATGTAAAATAAAGCCCAATTCGTCACTCCTTCTTTACTCTTTTAAATTATTAGTACAGGTTTTATTAGTGATCATATGTGCCAACAACCGTTTATTCTATTACACTATCTGATTGTCGTTGAATATTTCGACCGTTTTCCTGTACATTTCTGTATCATATCAATATCTTTTACTGCCTAAAGCAACCATAAAAATTGGACGCGTTTGTAGCAGGTTACGTGTACCACTTGATAATCTTGTATGAGCAATGCCAACAATGTCCGGATCAGCAATATCTGGCAAATTAATCTGTAACGTTAAAACATGCCATGTCGATACAGTGATTAAGTAATCTGATTAAACGTTGATTCGTAGTAG
The DNA here is from genome assembly GCA_963675205.1 of Catocala nupta. NCBI lineage: Eukaryota > Metazoa > Arthropoda > Insecta > Lepidoptera > Erebidae > Catocala > Catocala nupta. The sequence goes on from OY776080.1 coordinate 9,662,261, forward strand.
TACCGATGTTCGAGATCTGTTGATAAGTTAATCAATTTACCAGCAGTTCACAAAATGCTAAAATGTTTTAATACGTCGAAAAAGATACAATCAATCCAGGTTAAAATTGCAGCCAGTCTGGATTTAAAACTGTGTTTTGTTGAAATTTGGCAATTGTAAATGTAGCTTTGAGACTAAAATGAATTAAAATACGTTCTTCGACAGTTCTTACAGTATAATTACAATGCTGAGTCACAGACAAAAGTAAATAAAATTTATTTATTTACCTTTAGCATATGACAGAATATATACTAGCAATAAAGCGAAAATAGTGGTTGCTGTAATTATTAAAAGCTATCTTTCGCCCGTGGCTATGCTCTATTTCATTAAACATACTCGCAATAATTAAAACAGCTTATTTAACTCAGGGATAGTGTGAAATTATATCAGTAAAACAGTTTTGAAATCGATTTCGTTGTTCGAGAGAAAACTTCCTAAACACAAGAAAATAATATTTATAGGTGTTAAAACGCAACATGTATTTGCATATAAATGATTGAATCAACTTACTGCATTTGTCAGTTTTCAAACTTACTCATCATTAGCTTGATACAACCTCTTTTCCAGCTCATCGTTAACAGAGATTAAATTACAAGAAATTGTTGTATATTTTCATTGTGTACTACATACCGAGGTGACATAAGCGCGCCACAGTCTCACGAGCGAGGAATCCGACAAATCCTTAAATCGACATCGCTAAACAAACCTCGGATAAGGGAGCGTTCCCGCTACTCGCATGGATTAGGGCCGCGTTTAAATCCGGCTCCCGTGCGGTAGTCAGTGCAAACACGCGCCCTCAGGACGCCACTCAGACTCCTTTCCTACAAGTTTTACTAAAGAGGTTGGAATTAGCTGTGTTAAAACTTGTACTATCGTATCGTATATATATAGTTGCTAGGATTTTAAATATGTTTTATGCTTTGCAATGTGCATTTTATAATAACTAAATAGTGTACCCTATATAATCGTCGATATAATCGTCAAAATTTACAATTCCATCTTAAAGCCGAGCTGTAATCGTCTGGTTTTGGATTTGACCGTTAAAAAAGGTTCATAAGTGACATCCACTGAAGTACTGGTAGATAGCAGCAGTCTTGCCCTCTTTTACGTACGACTAAATTATTACTAACGATAAAACACCGCTTCTCAACCTTTTAGCGAAGCAAATATCACACAAAATTCTTCTTGATTTCTAACCATCTATTATTTTCCTAATATCATAATAATCAGTAATGTATACCTACTAATAATCAGTAGGCATATCACTACGATTTATTTCGCTGATCACTCGACGTGATCGGCTTCCATGATCGAGGGGTCGAGGATCGCGACCGTGGCACTGGTGCCCTGACGAAATTGGCTCAACCCGCGATAACTAGCGCGCGTAAACTATAAAAATCTGCGACATATAATGTTATAAATCCCGATTAGGTTGATACTCACTGTTTGAGAGGTGTGCCAGCTTGTTATACAACTTCGAATAAAAATATGCTGGCTAGTTATGTTTTGAATTGCGGCGTAAATCCTGCTACATAAACAAAGTTGTGGTTAAATGTATGTAATTAATACATTAAGTTCATTATTAAATGTTTTGAAAGATCTTAGACCTTCAAAACAAACATTTCAGATAGATCGCTTAAGAGTTTCAAAAAAACACTATTTTATTGGTTATTTGATATTTAAAATAAATTTTAAAACTATTTAGAATTATTTGGGATTTTTATAGACAGTTAAGGTCACATTTTCAATCACCTGATAAACAGACGAATAACTACTCTACGAATAAATTTATTCAGCTGTTTATTACTCTGATAAAGGTGCTCGGACTTTTCAATAGTAATTTTTCCTTGGATAGCTCTATCCGATCGAATAGTGAACCCAAATCCTCACTAACTTCAGAGAGGTGAAACAGATATATCGGTTAATGTGCGTTTTTATATCGTTCTTGTGTTTGTTCCTGAGTACTTTGTATTTCGTTACTCATCGTTATCCGGTGGGTCACCCAAGGTACCGCTGGAAAGACGAACTAGCTAAAGACCTGAAAGAAATGAATGTGCTTGATTGGTCTGACTTGGCACAAAGTAGGAAAGAATGGTGGACTTTAATGTCGGAGGCCAAGATCCACTTTGGATCGCTGAGCCAGTGAAGTAAGTAAGGAAGTAAGAACGTAGGGTTGTTCACTCAAACCGCGACATTTTTCTTACAGACAGCCTTTTTATACCCGTATAACTTCTAAAAGAAAGATCCTATTCGAATAATTTAAATTGAAATTTATATATACATAATCAATCTTAATTATCAAACCATTTAAATGGATAAGGATTAATATCATACCACTAATATCACCACTATTAAATTCCATCCGTGTTTGAACTTAATAATATGAACACAAACGGTTATTGTGACTTAACTATAATAGTTAGGTGTATACCATCGCGAACTTTTTTATGAGTAATGATGAGCACTATAAACATATGGTACACTATTTTATGTATCATCAATAGTTTTCGCAGCGCACGCAATAACATTTCGTAACCTTGTGTTATATTTTTGTAATTTAATTAGGATACACCATATTTTAAGATAAAATATTACCTATATTTTCATTATAGTTTCATTTGTAATTCATACATTCCAAATAAAGCCTATCCGACAATTCAAGATTCAAATTTACGCTATCCATCGAATAAACACTACCTGCCTGTTTATCTGAGCATTGAAAAATCGGCCCTAAATAGTATTATTTATTTATAAATGTACAAAAAGGTGTAAATAAAGAAAACCGCGATAAGATTCGTAGATGTGGTGCAAGCAAAGTATTATATGATAATGTGCCTGAATGTGGTTTAATATTTGTAGTACATATTTTTTAAATTAATAACGAACCGTACAGGATGTTGCAGTGGTTTTGGTAGTTACCTTACTTAGAGCGTATGCATCTAACAAGTTTGGTTCTAGAACGAAACGAATATTAAAAGCAGTATTTTAGTAAAATTATTTCTGGTTCATGTTACATGAATAGTTTGATACATATTACTCTTAAATTTTGTTGAACCGAAGTTCTATCGGTGAATAGTCGTATTTTTTTATTCTAGCGCCTGCACAATAATACAGAAGCTGGTTGGTCTACGCGTCTGTATGTCACGATCATAATTCGACTGTTAGACTTCTTATCTGAACCCATGTACGTCTCAATTATCTATTTTTTGCGTTATGTACCTATTTTAATGTTCGTGTAGTTACTATAGGTTAGTGGAATCTTTTGTAAAAAAGATTAGTTTGTTTAATACAAGCAAAATTAAATACAGTTATATCTTTTTGCGAAATAGGGCTATATTTTTAAAATTTTACCTTATTTCAAAATATAAAAGATTAAGACTATATCTGATCTTTCTTTCGTAGTATATATACCAAAACCAAAAAGATCTATCAAGGTTTTTCAATATTTTAAATAGTACCGATTGTGTATGATTAAAGAATCACGTAAACAGGAATACCAAATCACGTCGATTGTTATAAAAGGTCAATGCTATCGTCCCAATATCTAAAAAGGTTAACATAAAATAATTCCAAATTCAGAATAGAAACACCACAGCATGTTTTCGACGAACGTTGACAGTTCAAGAATTAAAAGATAAGCTCACATGATATACAAATATAAGACGTTTCTAAACGTTATCTCGAATAAATAAGTGGAACATAAATTAATCAGGGCTGTGCTTTATAGACAACAGTGGTAATGCCAGGGTAAATGTTCCTATCGCTGGTTTACTTGAATATTTGTATGAGTGCTAGCCTGCCTCCGTATTCGTCAGATTAAAAACATGATACCGTTTGCATCATAGTTAGATAAATGGAATTTTACTTCAGTGTGGATAGCGAATTTGTAAGAAGATATGGTACGTACTTTGATTATGTTTTTTATGTTTATGATATCCGGCGTAATGTAGTTGATATGACGCTAATAATGACTTGTAAGTTATTTGTAGATACAATTATTATATGCCCACGTGAAATCGTCGTCAGGTCTTTCTTTCGTAAAAAAAGGTGTTTTCCTAGACATATTGCCCATGACACCGTTAAATTTTTTTGATAAATCGATTTTTGTTAATGGTCTTTATATAGATGCTCAGCGCCACCTAGCGCAGCAATATTTATTTTCACTATTATTTTGGTACAAAATTGTTGTACTAAAATGTTGACTATATTATGATTCTTAATTCAGTTTTCTTTTAAACAAAAAATAGTTCGGACTGTTTTAAAAATAAAGAGAAATATACAACCGTGATAAATAATTAAGATGTTGTATAGTAAGTACATTTATATAACACCATTTTGTGACCATTATTAAATAGAAATTTTATCTGCATAAGCAACTGGTGTTGCAAAGTTTGTGTGCAATATAAAAACACAGTCTGTCTGCAAAGTCGTAGTGAAATAAATTCATAAGTGAAAAATTGAATAAATGAAATGTACCCTTAAAATACTTTTTTATACAAATAAAAAATAGCAAGGGACTCCTTGCTACTTTTTGTTTGCTAGTTACTTAACATCTACTGCGGAATAAGCTATATAGAAGTAATATTATGTTCTATACTGGATTAAATCTGGCTATGTTAATAATAAAGCTAAGTCTTAAAGATTTCAAATAGTGTGAAGATGTTAACATGAATCATGTTAACATCTTCGATCTGGAATATAGATTAGTGAGGGAAACCAAATTATGAAGCCCGGAAGTAATAAAGTCAATAGTTACTGCAAGTCGATTTAAATCGATTTGATCATAATAAGGACACACCTCTAAATCCATTCGGTAGGATTGCCACACCTCTAAATCCATTCGGAAGGATTGCCATTCGACTTATTTCAAGTAAACACGGTGTTGAAGTATTGTAACTTTAACCATTGGTCATCACTACAAATCTAAATTTTAAATCTGTAAAACAGCAAAAACGAACAATATACGCGCGTCATCCCATCATGGTGATGTGGAAGCTAAAGTAATACTCGTAAAAAATATCGATATCTGTGCAAAAGTAACATCCCTAAGTATAACCCGTGACTTGTAAGGGTATTAGTGAAGTAAACAGGCCAAGTACTAGTTGGGTATCTATGAAAATAGTAGCTGACAACTGTTGAGCTCTGTTTGTAAAGTAATTGTTACAATTATGATTTACATATTTGCTGATCTTGTAATCTGTCTCTTGCATGTTACTGTCACATATATGTACCGACGCGCGTTACGAAACACTCACACACGTACGTAACGTAAATACTAAACGTATTATGTACTCAGTGTAATCTTTCATAACTAATATATGGATTTTTCCCAACGTACATAAATAATGTTGGCACAGAAATATGAGACGCAAAATTGTATGATTGTTTGGGTTGGTGTTTCTGTAGCGTGAGTATTAGTGTAGTTTTTCTGACAGCATAATCTCGACAAAACATCCTAATGATGACAAAGCTAGGCTAGAGGCTTGTTGCCTATGACGTAGCATCTTAATATAAAAGAAATGACGTTTTTAACTTAGGCTGTAGGACATTTCCCAACGAAGTCAAATTAAAAAAAATTATATCCTTGGCATAGCAAAATATGTAATACACAGCTGGTCAAATGTGGCATACATTTCTGCCTCAACCTACGGGGATATTAGGCATAATGCTACAATAATAAAAAAGAGACACATAATGAAAAATGACACGTAAAATGTGACGCATAAAGCTCACATAATTTGGTGTGTGTCTTTTTTCAGTGACCGCTAATTGAAGGTTTTGTAATTCGAAAGGAGGAAAACAGTAATCTGGATTGCTTTAGTTGGAATAGCAAGCAAAAAACTGCGTGAAATTGAAGTCTTGTTTAGTGGTACGCTATTGTTCATAAGTGTTACATTCTTATTTTGAACAAGCTTAAAAGACTTCTCCCAAGAGAAACAGGCTGGTAAAAATCGAATAGTAATTTTATTTTGGTTGATAGATAAAAAGGTCCTGCTATGTGTTATAAAATTAGGGTGGTCTGTGTGGTATTTTGTACGTATGTATGTATTGAACTAATATAGTAAACTATATTTTACTTCGGCTAAATTTAGCACAAACTAGGCTCAGAAAGAGCTGAAAAACAAGGCATCGAAGTAGTAGGCCGAGGTCGCGATGTCGAAAATATAATGGCTCAAGGAAAGACAGAACTTAACTAGCTCATAATAGAGATATATGGAAAAGAAAGACTTTGGATCTGCAGTGGCACAATACAGACTGAAAATAACAGAATAATAACAGAATAATAACTAAAACCTAGATGACGGTATCATATTTCATGTAAAGTTATGAAACGAAAACAAATATGGCAAACTACTATTGATACTTTGTAGAGCTTAAGTAAAATTCAATTATAGTAATGTTAGGAACAGTTTTAATAGCTTGCATTTAATCAATCACAGTACTATTTAGTTTAGTAAATAAACGTAAGTCTGTTATTTCCAATTTAATACGATAAGTTCATTCATATCACGCCCTTTATAACGCTCATATAGTAAATATTATAACAACAAATACGCGATAATGTCCATTCATTTCGACTTAAATCTGTCGTGGGACTGTAAACAGGATTACTATCCATTAACAACTAAAACAAAACAAATATGTATTAAACAAAAACTTAATTTGTTAATGATCGTTTAGTGGAAACTGACTACATTTATGGATTTATCCCAGCGTGGTGCATATGCATCCTCGTAGAATGAAGTACAAAGTCCAGGCTGGCTAAATACGGATTGGCAAGCTTCACATGGCAGGCACTACAATAAACATAATTAAGAAGGTTCTTGGCCACATAATTTTGTTTATTTTTTTATATAATACGCGTACCACCTGGTACGCAAGATTTGAAAGCACCTAGTTTCAAGTTAAGCAGTTACAATAGTTTATGATCGCTTGCAAAACTTGCACGTTGTTAACTCTTGGGAAAATGACTTAACGAATGGGAGAAGGAGTTAGAGGTGCATAAGACTTCAAAACTGTTACTTACCGGGTGATACGAAGAAACTCTTACACCGGTTTGAAAGAGGGTTTTACTTCCCTGGGTGGACCACCAGGTGCTACCTACCATCACTTACTACTAGTAAAAATTATTACTAGTCATTATTTCTATTTATAATCTAATATTTGGTTTGATAAGATGAGTAGAAGAAAATAAATCGTATTTAATTAACTCAATAAACAATTAAAAACTTAATGAATACGACGTCAATGAGTGCTAAAGGATTATTAGTTTTATAACGATAGCTGATGTCATATTATTTCTTCTCTTAATTATAACTTAGCGTGATCCGCAGATATACAACGGAAATGAGTATCTAATTAGTGATCTGGTAAGTATATTATTCAACCGGTAAATACAATTTTTATTACACTTACTATGATTTCATACTCCATCGCTAATTAGAGTATAAAGTGCCACAAATTTGACTTGTGACGAATGTTGGTAATTTGCTAGGAAATATTAGTATTCGTCGTTTTGACATCTCGATAAACATAAAAAATAATGAGTTTTGACTAGTATAAAGTTTAAAATTGAACAAGTCTAAAATAGTTATCATGCTAAAAAGAAAATAATGCTACTCAATTATTTAAAAACCATCAAAACCGCCCAATAAAGCTTACCTCTTAAAAGTACGTCGACACAAATGGTTACAAACAAATTGTAAAGTTCGGCGAACATATCCATTGTAATTGTGGTACGTGCTAGCCGTGATTGCAGCAAGAGTTAACACATAATACATTACAGTTTGTGTCACAACACAATCAGGCTGCGCCGAGGACGAATCAGGCGACGACGAGCGTAATCTGGGTTAACAGGGGTCAAACGACATCACAAATTCCAATACGATATTAGACGTATCTGTGGCGCGAATCAACGATTCTATGGACGGACAAACTGTGCGTGCTATTGGCCAACACGCCCCTGCGTCCCATGCGATGTTTTGCACATGCACTTTGATTGTGCACATGAAATTGTGTGCGGCTAATTTTATGTTGGCACCACTGCTTCCTTGAAGTGTTGATCATGGTTTAGATTATTTTTTGAATTTGTATTTAGAACAAATACTAAAACATAATTATAGCAATAAATTCTATGTAAGAGTGATGGAGTTTCTATTATAGCCTATGATGAATCCTTAATTTCAATTAGAAGCACCGTCCCCGTTTTGTTTTTCTCCGATTCATTTTTTCGTGTCAACTTTAACATTGTTACATGATGAGATATGTCATGTTTGCACATCATTAACCTTATTAAAACACAATCATTTGTTCTGAGATTCGCCGTTATGTGGTCAAACCGTTGTTCAGTAACAATATTCAATGAATGTAATCAGTGTAGCTCATGAACGTTTTGTATCGACTGACGCAACGGCCAAGTGTCCAATTTGAATCTCGATTCGCCTTAAGTGGTTCGACTTTTCTTAGATTAGAATACATAAAGATGTGTACTTTATTTTCCTCCTTTGTTCACGTACGTTGCGTACTATAAAATCAACTTCATGAAAGTTTATGATTGAACATTTCACACGATGAATTAACTGCGTAAGAGGCACCTATATATGGAGCTGAATATTTAAGAAAGTGACCTGTTTAACTATGTGTGTGCTGATATCACAAAATTTTCGAATTTCGAACTGGACACAAAATATTATTAAACCCTTAGTTTTTGCATAATAATTAACTCGTCAAATGGCAATGCCAGACATAATTGAAAACCTATTGTGTCCTCCGGTGTACCGCTTCAACTCAATAGGTTAATAATGACGATTGCGCTTATGGCGCAGTGGTAAATACACTGGCAGTAGGGCCAATACGTCAAGTGTTGAAGACTTAATCCGCCCATATGATTATTTTTGTGATCCATAATTCTGGTATTGATTCTAGGTGTATTTTGGGTTTATATTTATAAAATTCTTGTCCTAAGTGTCTTTGAAAATAATAGGTATCATGATATTTGTATCAGTCTTTATGCCAATTATATAAACTAGTTGACAACGGCAATTTCCAGATTAGATGGCTATCTAATATACTGAATCAAAGGAGTTATGCGTGTGTTAATTGATGCTAACCAATAGGTATTAAAACAAAAAAATTGTCACCTTCTACGTAGCTTGTTCTCTTATAACATCAAAGTAAAAATAGCTACAGTGTCTATTTCCAGTACTCGAGTGCTTAATAGTATGACCATATGAGTAATCCGATTTCCAGTACAAGTTTGTGACGTCGAAATTATCACAAGTATGTACTTACGGTTTTGGAAATATTGTTCTTTGTCTATTTATATCACGGCCTTATACGTTTATACTAAATGCCGGCAAATTTCTTGCGTTACTGCGTCAACAAGTCTTATTATTTTCTTGTAAGTCGTGAGGCTTGTTGTCTTTGGTACGTGATTATTAATTATTACAGATTAATATTAAATAATTCTACAAAATCTTTATTATTCCATCTCCTTTACATTATTCAGTAATTTTATTAGTTATTTAAAATTATTGTTATAAGCTTTAGATTTATATAGTCAGTAATATATAGCGTAATGGCTGCAACACCTTGATATGAGTTGTAAAATACTGAAATTATAATACCTATTTAATTGGCGATTTAAAAGAGTGGCCATGCGTTTCTTGCAGGTTTCTTCTCATAAGCTCAACCCTTTGCCTGAACCTAGCAACTAACCTAAATGTACCTTCAGTAACTTAGTAAACTCACTAAACCATATATTTTGACGTTCATAAGTGTTACTTTGTGACCTAAATGAATAAATGATCTTTGACTTTGAATATTTTCTTAACTGTCCATTGTTAGCATGTTAGATATCGAACTAGGTCAACGTGATTTAGAGATTTCAAAGAATATTCGTGATAGATTGTTGCTTGCTTGTCTTAAACTGTGTCTGGTAGACTGTAGAGGAGAAAGCCTGTTGTTGATTACCAAGCATATTAATCAAGTACATATCTACGTCATTAATATGCTTAATAACCAGCAACAACCTGCTATATATGGGATCCTCTAAACAATAATCATTTTTCTGCTAACCCTATCAAATGTGTGTATTCCGCCATGGATAAAATACAAAATTTAATGGCTGTTGAATTTGTTGTCACGTCTTATACAATCGGCAAATGCATAATAATTGAAACCAGACCATTTAGTCTGCTACAATTAAAGCGTACATGAAAAAATTACAGTTATATAATAAAACAATATAATGTAAGGCAACGGTTCCCTTCGTTTCGTCGAGTTCGTTTCAAATGTCCCGCACGTCTGTGACGGGGAGACACCTTGCGCATACGCAAACCATATTGCACCAATGCATGCAAGTGTACCGGCGCAAATTGTAGAATTATTCATTATTATTCGACCTTAATGGAAGCTATGGGCTCTCGTCTAGACACGACACCATAAAACGCGGATAAGCTCGTTTGTTTCTATTGAAAACATTCACACCGTTATATTAATTGAGCGTACGCAAATTTAATATTTATAATTATGAATGGATACTATAATATAATAATTAACTGTATTAGGAAGTTAATACATCCGCCCGAAGCCTATATTATAAGTTATAGCTTCGTCCTTAACACACTGACTGCGATAACGTTCAAATAAGCCGTTTCAGTGTCGTTTCGACCATGTTTTCACAGGATAATCACGGGATTAAAATTTAGTCGAAGATTACGGATAGCTTAATCAGTTAATCTTTCGATAGTTTGAATCTTTGCGCACAAAGCCGTTATCTCTGATAGAGTTAGATAACCTATCAAAATGTATTTGATTACTGTAGATTAATCATAGATTAGTTTGAACGTGTTTTGATTTCTTATTGCCTTAGTACTAATCCAAGCGTGTGTCGTGATATGCAGTATGTTTGTAAGTAATTATAGATTTTATTGATATCTGATTATTGTGTTTTATATAACGTTTTTAAATGTTTTGTGTGTTAAGTGATTTGTGTAAAGGTATTTGAAGACTGTGATAGTATATAACGATAGTATTTTTAGATAGTGATCGAATAATGTATCCTGGAGCAGTGAGGTATAGTAGTTTTAGAATAGTATGTAGAACTCATAATTTTAAATGCTTTTACGGTCAAGAGCATTAAAATGTAAAAGAAGATGCCCCCTAAAATTAATATTAATTTTTTTATATATAGGATAAGTCTTCTTTTCTGTCTGTCTTTCATGCTTTTCTGTACAATTATAATTTACATATGGGTAGTTAACCTGCCTTTTTTGTTTTCACTTTCCTTTTCGTTCAGACACACGAATCAGAACCGCAGTCATTGTTTAGAATAACAATTCTATACAACACTTCGATGCCAGTATTAGCCTTATCAATGAGTTAAATTATATTATTAAAACATCTATAATTAAATATAATTAATGTTATACAAAGGAAAGTTATTGTTCGATGGTAGCTGTTGCTTAATCCAATGGTATAGTTTTGCATATACGACTTTCGTGGTTGCGTTTGTTAAATCACGGTGTACAGTGTTGGATCCGATGATTTTAACGCAGTATTCTTTATTGTCACTAGTTTACTTTAGACGTATTACTTGTTGAGTGGGTTATCATATTGTAAGCTACCTACACCACAAGCTACATATACTTACATCAATATTATAATGTGATTAAAGCAAGCAGCAGAAGAAAGAATAGCTTTATTTTTGATGAACAACTAATTCTTTTCCCTGGGCTTCGTTTCTTAGCAACTCCAAGTATGCAGAAGAATTGTTTTTTACTTAAATGACGTCGTAATCGACGTCGTTGCAATTACTCCAGGACGTCACATGACGTGTTTCTTTAAAAAGTTGTGCTTCATTCGTACCCCAGCTTTCAGAACACTTACATACCATTGAAATTAAACACTTTATACGGATTTTATCGCGTTGTTTATTTTACTTTAAACACTGTTATTACATAATTTTGAAAACTCTAACACTACTATTATTGAATTTTACTACTATTTAAGCTATATATTTTTTCTAATTAAATCTATTTGTATTTAAGTTTACACTTTGCCCCGACGTTTCGGTTGCTTTACAGCAGCCATGTTCACGGGGAGACTAAGATGGTAGTTGTCCCAACGTTCTGAAGTACTACCATCTTAGTCTCCCCGTGAACATGGCTGCTGTAAAGCAACCGAAACGTCGGGGCAAAGTGTAAACTTAAATACAAATAGATTTAATTAGAAAAAATATATAGCTTAAATAGTAGTAAAATTCAATAATAGTAGTGTTAGAGTTTTCAAAATTATGTAATAACAGTGTTTAAAGTAAAATAAACAACGCGATAAAATCCGTATAAAGTGTTTAATTTCAATGTATAACATTCGCGTAAACATAAGACAATATTACTTACATACCAAATTTCATCGATTTTGGTTTAACGATTCTAGTAGTGAAAAGATTACAGAGTAACTTTCTTATTAACTTATAAATACCAATGGATTAAGATAATAAGGTATTACATTGTCATTCGACGTTGTCTTTCTTCTAGAACAAATTCAGTACTTAATCACATGTTTCTTCCACAGAACCTGTCTTCAGAACTCCGGCGCAGTAAGACGCCACCGCGGCGCTCGCCTGAAGAGCGCGCGGTACCTCGTCCGCCTTCAGCGCCGGTACATCATGAGAGAAACCCTCACACCCCGCACCTGTCGCCTAAGAAGGAGGCCTTCAACAACTTATTGAATAAAGGTATTACTGGTGAGTACACCATTGTCGACTATGCACTTTTGAATTTAAGAGTAATATGAATTTTGGAAAGGGTAATGATTAACAAATAGCCAGAAATAGACCGTGTATTTTTATTTATTTAATTCGTATGAGACCTGAGCAGTTTAGCGCGAGAAAAACGTTATAAACACTTAATATATCTTTTATAGCCATATCACATAATTTTCATTTGAGTATTAGTATTAGTATTTTGAGTATAACAAAGGTTCAAACATCCTGATACAATTTTGGAAGCGTTTATTATAAACGGGCAATCTGGGCTCTGGCGTTTTGTGGGTATGTGAAGGGTTTGGCTATAGTCCACCAAGCGAACTCGTATGATGTGTGATAATTAACGACTAATACGTAGCCTCTTCTTTCCGAAAGTAATGTAAATTAACCTCAGCGTAATTTTAGTAATATGTATCACTTGATATCCACTATCAATCTATGCAATATCTCCAGATTAAAGACAGTCATGTTTTTAAAGCAAACCTCATACTGACGTAACATTACATGTTAACATATTACGTTTTAAAATTTTGCTTGTTGACTCGGATATAATATATCTGAGTTATCTAAGATATAGGTATGGTATCTCAGCCGTGACTTCTAACACAACGGTGGCGTACGTAATAAGATAAAATAGTATTAAGCTAGCTATCTATCTATCTATCTAGCTAGCTATCTATCTATCTAGCTATCTATCTATCTAGCTATCTATCTATCTAGCTATCTATCTATCTAGCTAGCTAGCTAGCTAGCTAGCTATCTATCTATCTATCTAGCTATCTATCTATATAGCTATTTATCTATCTAGCTATCTATCTATCTAGCTATCTATCTAGCTATCTGTCTATCTAGCTATCTAGCTAGTTATCTATCTGTCTAGCTATCTATGTGTCTAGCTACCTATCTATCTAGCTAGCTATCTATCTATCTAGCTAGCTATCTATCTATTTAGATATCTATCTAGCTAGCTGTCTATCTAGCTAGCTAGCTATCTATTAAACCTAGCGGAAACCGTTGGACTGCCACGCAGAGGTCTCGAGTTCAAACCCAAGGCGCGCAACTGTGACTTTTCGAAGTTATGTGCGTATTAAATAGTTAATTATCGTTTGCTTTAACGGTGAAGGAAAACATTGTGAGGAAACCTGCATATTTGAGAGTTCTCCATAATGTTCTCAAAGATATATGAAGTCTGCTAACCCGCACTAGGCCAGCGTGGTGGTCTATGGCCTAACCCTTCTCACAGTGAAAAGAGGTCCTTTTCCAGCAGTGGCACATTTAATACAAGGCTGGTATTATTATTACATACATACATACATACATTCACGCCTGTTTCCTAGAGGGGTAGGCAGAGACTACGGATTTCAATTTGCTACCATCCTGACACACTTCTCTGGTATATACATACATACATAAATTCACGCCTGTTTCCCAGAGGCGTAGGCAGAGACTACGGATTTCCATTTACTACCATCCTGACACACTTCTCTGGGTATATATATATATATATATGTTAAATAGTAAATTATCAAAAAACTTGATAGTATGTTTGACTGCTCGGATGGCGTAGCAGTTCAAGCGGTAGTCTAGCCTTTGTCATTATGTCAACTAATGTATGTGTGTTTGAATTCCACACAGGAGAAAAATTGTATATTCCAAAAATGGTGGCTTGATGTTCTTTGTCTCCGTTCTTTGATTTGTAAAGTACCAAGCGATATAGAGCGCGTGTGTTGTCTTTAAAATATATAAAGAATATGCCTGTTCACTGTTGATAACATAACATCATTTTATCATATAATAAGATCACTAATTAGATTGATTATTAATTGCCTCTCTATTTGTATTCCTATATAATATATTAGGCGGGCTACGCATAACCGACAGATTGTACAAAAATCAAGACGGTAGCGGGTTTATTTATTCTTTTTTCAAATATCCAGTGACAGCCGAGACGGAACGGCTTTTTAAAACAAGTACGGGGAGTATTATTCGTAGTCACGCGCCACACTCGGCCCCTTTGTACGGAGCTCATCTCAACGTTCCTAGTTAATCTGATCACTGATGCCATAATTGATTCACTGATATCTTACAGTCGTTAAATCAAACGTTTCTATACTTATACTTTTGTGATGTTATTGAATTTATGCGGCGGTGTAAGTTGTTCGATGAAAATGCTTTGTGCGATTTTTTGTCGCAATGTTATTGTATTTTTTAGGTGTACGACTTGTCTAGATGTCTTTAGGTCCATCAATGTTAAATTTAAATGAAAATTATAGACTAGGATTCTTCTTTCCTTAGACTTTCTTAGTGTTCGGTTTTAGACATTGGACAGGAAGACAATATACTCCTCCTCAAGACCATCTATTATTTGGGACCTAAAACATAGCTGGTGAAATATGAGTGTGATATACCTCCTACTTAAATCTTCAATAATACATAAAAGTTACAAATTTCGTTTTTTATCGACGTTTATTCCGACTTTGAAATTGTCTTCCATATTCTTAGTCATAACAATTCAATGCACAACGATAGCAGTAGTTTAAATATATTTCATAACGTAAACTAGCGCGTTCACGTTTCACACAATGATTAAACCTAGCCACAGCACACCATCGATTGCAATATCTAGCCTCACGACCAAACTGAAGTATCAGCTTCTATATTTTGGAACTAAAAATAAATATTAAGTTTAGTAGAAATTAATACAAATAAATAAGGATTAATATTAATATGCTGATTGAATCGCTTTAATAAAGTCATTTGAACAAAGATAACTGTTTCGAAACTTATAAATTACGATATGATGTTCAAAAAACGCAAAGCCGAACCTTATAAAGACTTACTGTTACAAATTTCCGTTTTTTTACAAACTAGGTATTGCCAGCGGCTTTTCTCGCGAAGGCTTCGCTGTAGTTTTTGTCGATAAATTTCATTTCTCGAGCACAGTGCTAATGTCAATAAATTTATTTTCTCGAGATGAGATTTTTTTATTCCTGAATGCTACACACTTTATTCTTTTGTTTAACCCTAACATCGTGTATGCCAAATATAATTAAGATCGGTCGAGTAGTTAGGGCGTGAACGTGTTACAAACAAACAAATTCGCATTCACATTTATAATATTAGTTAGCATTATTTATTAAAAATAGCCCACTCCAAGTTAAAACTAGTCACAAAAAGAGAAAGCCATGAAATACCTATCTCAATAGCTAAAATATCGTATAATATTAATAGGAATTATCTGAATGTGAAGATAGATAGGTCTAAATAGAGAAACCTCGGCACCACTTCACGTGAGGACGTGGTGTGGAGGGCTCGTGGAATACACGACTGCTTACCATCAGGCGAAGTGTAGCCATTTTGACAGTAATAATAAAAAAGAAAACGCTAAATAAAGTTTATTTAATGGTTAAGATCTCAATAATGTAAGATAATTAGCGAACAACATAATGACAAACATGTAGTCTCGTATTAAAAAAAGAATAATATCTCAATGCTGGCGGTGAGCAAGAAGAACAACAACACAGATTTACGTGCGAAGACATGTTTGTAACTAATCTAAAATAGGTAGTAGTCTGCACTGTATCAGTAGGCGAATGCGTTTGTATCTAGTACGTTTCTATACCAAACAGGACAAAGAGTAGTACTTAAGTCTTACTCAATAGCTAATGAGTCCGGGCCCCAAATCCTGGCAGCTAATTTCACTAGTTGGCCGCGGACCGCGAATGAAACACGAAACGCACTCCTATCAACATCCCACAGTACTAATACCCCTCGTAATAATTTCATTCTCCTTTATGAATCATAATCTCTAAATCTCCCGTCTTCTGTCCTTGTCTTTTTAATACAAATCCCTTTTTGTTCCGTCTCTTTCTAGTTCTTTTACCCCTTAAATCTAATCCGGGACATCCCGTCTGTAGCGCTCAAAGCATAAGCCCAGGTGCACACGCAACTACATCGCACACACACATACACATACGGCGTGTGCAACTCCTACATTATAATGTTAATGTTGCCATAAAATAAATATGTTGTTGACGTCAGAAAATGTTTCGTATTACGTCTTAATTATATTTACATAGCTAAATATGAAAAACACCCATGCCCTTGGGATTTTGATTTTTCAAATTTGGAATTGCATGAATAGGAAGTAATGCCTTTTTCCACCATTAATTTTACTCACAGAAGTAAAACTTAAGACATGTAATACTAAGCGTAATGGCCAATCGTGAGGAGGAAGGATTGATTATCGTGTTAGACTAAGTCTAATTTGGTTTTACGGTATGGTAGTTCTCCAATTGGAGAACTACTTCATTGACTTGTGGTATATAAACATTGCCAACAAAATGAGAATGTGATACAAATTCACTGCATACTTTTAAGAAGCGAATAACTACAACCTGTCTAAAATAAATGCTTCTTCTAATCTGTTTAATACTTGTTTAGGTTATAAATGTAAAACTTTAACAAATTTATAAATTAAATCGTAATCAGACTTTTTATCAATTTGTTAATGCACGTCACGCACAATAATTTTCACAATGACTAGAACAATTTGAATGTGTAAGAGACTCGCATTAACATTTAGCTCATTTAATTTGTCAAGTCTTAGAATACCAGATATAATTAAAAATAATAATAATAATAATATTCTATCACATACACACAACACTATCTAGCCCAAACTAAGCAGAGCTTGTACTATGGGCACTAGACTATAGATAAACATACATATATACTTTTTTTTGTAAATACTTACATATAATACATAGAAACACCCAGACTAAGACAACATCCATGTTCATGCACACAAATGTTTGACTTGTGCGGGAGTTGAACCCGCGACCTCAGGCGTGGCAGTCGGTTACAATAATCACTATGCCACCGAAACCGTTAAAAATCTATTGTATCTGGCCGCCGGTGTGCCGTTGCCACTTAATAGGTTAATCTGGTTTACGAACACGTAAGATATGATATAAAAGCGTTAGAACATAATTATGAATGATCGATGTATACGCGTATAAAAATCGGACACAGCTATTTCCATATATTTTGGACGAAACATACTAACATGCAAGTCTTAAGCGTAAGTAGCGTTACTTGGTGGCGGTCGCGCCAATTGGTCGGTAAGTTAACGTCTAATACCTCTAATCGGTCGTTATAAATCATTATTAATTTCGGATCGGCCGCGCGATCCGCGCCGATTAGCTATTGCACAATGGCCGACGGATTACGGCTGACGTCGGAGATATATCTTTTTGTCAAATCGTACCTGTGTACCGTCAGACTGTTACAAATATTTCGGTAACATTTTATTTTTATTTATCTGGGAAGAATATATTTTCACTGTACATATGACAGGCAAACAACTTTTTCTTTTAAAATACCTCTAGGAATAATGTCTGTGTCGCGGGGAATGTACGAACATTCATAATATATAGGACGAAAAGAATACCAAGATTATGATACGAAAATTATTGGTCTGTTTCAATACTATCTGTCTATGCATTGACCTCTTTTCTATATGAGAAAGAGTCATAGCTTTTGTCACACTAAGAAGCCATATCACCAAAAAAAGCTATTTTTATAACGCATCCATTTTAAACAATAATAATAATAATAATATTCTACCGCATATACACAACACCATCTAGCCCAAACTAAGCAGAGCTTGTACTATGAGTACTAGACAATTGATAAACATACATTTATACTTTTTTTTGTAAATACGTACATGTTATAGGGTAAGCTGTACTATTGTTGGCACTGCATCAGTCATTGGCACTTTGGACTTTAAAGATGAATATTAAGAATTAGACTAGTAAAACACTTATTACCATTTGATTTTTATGTTCTCTTAAGGCAACATTATTTGAATTCAAAGGTAGGTTTTAGAAAACGTTATATGGCAACACTAGCAATACTGTCTTTTCTCGTCCACGCGTGTTGGTGCTGGCGGACAGTGCGATTTTGATCGAGATAACATGAGACAAGGTAATTTTAAACGCTTCTTACTTGCTAATTTACTATGAGATTGTGTTATATTTTGATGAAATACGATGAGACATTAGTTAAACTTAAGTTTTATGTGTTTTAAATAACATTTTCTCGATTATAACCTCAAATAAATAGGTGCCAATAACTGGTATATTCATTTGCACTAATGTATAATTCATTGGCACCTATGCCAATAATTAAATTGCAGTTATGGTATTTTTGAGTTAAAGTAAAGTAGCCAAAGTCTTCAAATTCAGTTAATGTACGCAAAATCGTTTAAATTTTTTGGAAACTCACATGCATTTCAATTTTTGGCACTGCCAATCACTGTACTAGGCAGGAGCCAATTACTAAAAAATCTCTAATGCCAATCACTACAATTGCTTATAGTATGCCAACATTTGTACATTTGGTTAATGCCAATGAATGATTCACTGCTGGTTTACGGTTTCAGACTAATGCACCATGCCAAAAGTAAAGGAAGGCTGTAATTATTCAAAAAAATACACGGAGGAAGATGTATTAAAAGCTATTGAGGCAGTCAACAATGGAATGCCTAAAAAAACTGCGGCATTAAAGTTTGGTGTGCCACGTCCTACGTTACAATTTAGACTTTGCTCAAAATTTGTTAAGTCTAGGCCAGGGCCTACTACAATTCTGACAGCAGAAGAAGAGAAAACGTTAGTGGAATGGCTTATTTCATCCAGTAGAAAGGGGTTTCCTAAACGTAAAGAGGATATTTTGTTAAGTGTGGAGCAATTTTTGTCGAGAAAACCTAGACCAAATAACTTTGTCAATAATAAACCAGGTGAAGGCTGGCATCGCCTGTTTTTAAAACGACATCCTGAAATAACCCATAGGACGGCTGAAGCAGTCACATCTGCTAGCGCTAATGTCTCGGAAACTAATATTAGACAGTGGTTTCAACAAATTGAACAGTATTTAAAGGAGAATGAGTATTTTGACATATTAAGCGACCCCTCACGTGTTTATAATGGAGACGAAACAAATTTTCAGCTATGCCCAAAAAACACCAAGGTATTGGCAGAGAAAGGTTGTAAAAATGTTTACGAAGTGGATCACGCGCAGTCGAAATCTTGTCTAACTGTAATGTTTACGTTTTCTGCCAGTGGTAAAACTACTCCCCCCATGGTAATATACCCGCTTAAACGAATGCGCGCCGATATCAGGCAGTCAGTTCCATCGCACTGGGGCTTAGGCTTATCAGATAACGGGTGGATGAATAAAAACTTGTTTTATCAGTACATTCACAACGTATTATATCCATACCTCGTCGAAAACAAAATTCAGTTTCCTATTATTTTATTTGTGGATGGGCATAAAAGCCATATGAATTATGATTTGAGTGAGTCCTGTAAAGAAAAGGGAATCATTTTGATAGCTCTTTATCCTAATGCTACCAGAATACTTCAGCCTGCAGACGTTTCCGCATTTAAACCAATGAAAAATGCTTGGAAAAAAAGCGTCTTGAACTGGCGACGCAACAATTTGACGAAAACATTGACCAAAATAGATTTTGGGCCCATTTTATCTGCAGCTTTAGAAAATTATATAAAACCATCTTCCATTGTCAATGGTTTTAAATCTTGTGGACTCTGTCCATGGAATCCAAATGCTATTGACTTTTCCAAATGTCTCGGGAAAAATTCTAGCAGTACAACGAATCTTCAATTAAATTCTGAACATCAAACACAAGCCATGACTATGAAAAAGTTTCAAGAAATTGTAGGACCATCAATTTTAAAAAATCTTCAGCCGGGTACTGTGATAAAGAACCCATTTCACAATGCCCTAGTAAATGTTTACAATTATTTGAGAACAGAATCAGTAGATACAGTTGGTCATGGTGTAGAACACATCCAAAAAAAATATTTTCTGATTAACGATTCCTGGGTTCCTATTGATGATATTCCGGTCATATTAGAGGATACTTTGGAAGATTTAGAACACATTGGAAATGTTGATGTTGTATCAAACTCTACTGAAGATTGCAGTAAAGACCCCATGCTTATGCAAAATTTGCAAAATAACTTAACTAGCATTGAAAATATTAAAGAAAGCGAATCTATTTCATTGCAACTGACCAATTTAAATGTTACTCTATCCGACTCTCAAGACAATTTAGGCAAATTCAACCTTACTGAAGACAATGGTAACGTATCATACACAAACGAAAATACGTACGAGTATGATGACAGACAATTAGATTTGCCCCAAAGCTCCAATGAAACTAATATTATATCTGGCCATAATGCTACATCTGTTCTTATGACGACTAATAAAATAGATCTCACTCCCGAAAAAGAAAATTTGAAGAGCAGTTTAATATGGCCAAAGACTCCTGTCAGAAAGGGTAACAAGGTAACTGAAAATAAACCCGTATTTGTATTGACCAGTAATAAATGGCTTGAAATAGAAAAAAACAAAATAGACGAAAAAGAAAAAAAAGAAAACGAAAAACAAGAAAGAAAACGAATTAGAGAAGCAAAAACTAAAAATAAAAAGGAATCTATCAAGCGGAACACTAAGCCTAAGCAAAATGATTCTTTTGATAAAGTTTGTAAGAGCTTTACACAGGGTCCAAAGAAGATAATAATTGAGTCACAAATACAGATTAAGAACTCAAAGGATCATGGTAATGCAGCACAACACAGTAATTTAGATAATGATATCATATTTCCTCATACTGTGACTAAAATAGAAGACTTTAAACTTCCTTTGCCTATGAAGAAAGTTCTGCAACGTAGGGAAACTTTTAGCAATGAAAAAGAATTATCAGATTTCTTACACACAATTGATGATCCTAATTCATCTGATAATTCTGATACTTAGTCCTTAAGCAATACGAGTTACCTACCTCATGTTAGGTTTTAAGCGATGTTAATTTTATACCAAAAAAGTAAGATTTTATAGTGATGTTTACTATTTTATATAAGACTGATGATTCTCAAATTTTAATTAACGTTTATGTAATGTTCTTTTTTAATTTTATTTAAGAATTAATAAACGATAACGTCTATAAATATTAAGTGCCAATGACTGATTTTAAATGTTAATCACTGTACCCATAGTGCCAATAACTGTACTTTTAGGAGTAAGTCGAAGTTTTTATTTTTTTAATAAAAACTATGTGTTCTATGTAATTAAATGCATTTTTATTTAATAATACTCATACTATAGAAACATTTTATGTGAGATTTAATTATTTTTGACCTATAGTTTAATTTCAGAACTAGAAATCATAGCGAAAAATCCTTAAGGTGCCAATCTTTGTATAGTTTACCCTATATAGAGACACCCAGACCAAGACAAACATATATGTTCATGCACACAAATGTTTGACTTGTGCGGGAATCGAACCCGCGACCTCAGGCATGGCAGTTGGTTACACTAACCACTATGCCATTGAGGCCATCAATTTAATCCAAACACGTGGTACACAAAACACTTATTATTATTTCAAACAGATAATAACACAGGAATGTGCAAATAAGATTAGTCACTCAGATTATAAACATAATTAAATATTATAAGTTATTATTGCTGACCGTACATTACACGAATAAGCCAGTTTTATATAGATAAGCCGATTTATATTTTTTATTATACCTTATTATAATCCTTTATTCTGTATGTAAGACATAACATATGTAGCTAAGCGTGGTTTTATAGCACAAATAGTGATGCGATTCGAGTCCAATTTTATCACTCGAGTGCCGAGTAACTCGAGTAGTTCTTATATCACTCGACCACTCGCTAAATTTAAGCTACCTTCTGTCAAATCATACTTCAGAAATGATACACAGTCGTTCTTATTTGTTTAGCAACAAGTTTAAATCTGTTGTAGTTTATCACGCCAGCGGTGGGTAGCGCGAATGTCTTGAGCGAGTCCGAAAGAAAGAAAGAATCATTTATTCACAAATATGTTGTAGTAAGTAAATTGTTCACACCACATTTCGAGTGAATTAGAGTCGGTTTTCTTTTACTCGAATGTTTTTTTTACCTTAGTAACTCGAGTCACTCGAGTGAAATTGGAATCGAGTCGCATCACTAAGCTCAAAGAAACGGTACGTTTTTGGTATTTATATGCAAATGTTCTATTAGGGATATGTTTATTGCAGAATATTGGCTATTAAGTAATAATATTCGGTTATCTCCGTACAGTCGTGTGTCTAATACTCGTTATCTTGATTCAATATTTATTTTAATGTCGTACTGGTTGAGGGCTTTAAATTTTCCCGTGGAATATCTTTGTAACATCACCAGTGTAAGTTAACCTGTTTGTACTATATACATGCTTTTGAACGAAAGATCATGGTATATTGGGTACAAAATACAAACATTATTTTAAGCCTTTGTAGTGAATTTAAATGCTTGTAGTAGAGAGGTAAGTTTTTCAATAGTGCAATGGGTGGAAATCAAACCGATACCCTTGATCGCAAGTCCATTGCTCTAACTGACTATCGCAAAAAAACATTGACACAATCCAGAATCAAATCTGGGACTTAGCTATCGGCCGTTAACACTACAGGACAACAAGTCGCACTAAGTAAAATGTTGAAAAAAAACATTCAGTCCAACTTTATGTGGTAACTATATACTACAGCCATTTACATTGCTAGATACATAATAAAAATATAGTCAGCCGCTGACTCGAAGACTGGCCTTCAGCAGTCAGCAATCGGCCCCACGCTTACGCCACTAAACCAAATCCATCCAAAGCTTTTTAACTAAAGATCAGATATTTTATCATAATACTGCACCCACACTAAAATTAATTCGGTTGACTTTACAAACTTTACAAACAATGGACAAAAGGAACACCTAACCACAGAACAAATATTATAGATCACACAATTATCTCCCATACGTGGATCGAACCCCACTCAGTGTCGAAGCGACCAACCAAACTACTACACCATACAGTCAACACTTTGCCTGTTATTAATCTTATTGATAACCATGTGCTAGATATGGATATAACGTTTCTAAGAACGGCGTATAAAGTCGAAGCGACAAAGCGATCACATGTATGTATTATCACGCTCTTCGCACATGAGGCTGGCAGAATGGCAAGCTGTATACACTGGTTGTTAGCCATAAGTCACGTACGACAATAATAACTTGGCTTAAATGTATGTAATATGTAGCAGGGCAATTGACTAGTATAGAAATGCCGGTGTTGGTCTTTAAGTTTTATAGTTGGGGCTCTGGACCAGTGGTGTTACTGTGTTGACCTTAGCGTTCGTGGGGAAAGTTTTGATTCTCGGGTCAGTTAAAAAGATTTTGTGATTTTCTTTTTGGTAATTTTAAGTGGCAATTTGGTGTGCTTAAGTTTAATACTTTATCTTTGAACTCATGAAATAAATTTGAGTCCGATCGTGTTCGTATTGGATGTACGAGTTTCTGATAGCAAATTCTTTGTGGTTTTAAAAATGTGCCCGGTAGATTGCCACAAGTTTTCTTTTATTATGATTTCAATATTAATATAACTAGCAAATTGTGCATAATACATCTTTGAATTAAGAGGACCCATTAAGGACAATGTTGGCAAAAATGACAGGTTCGATTCCACAGCACACAACGATAAGATTAATGATGAAAAAGATAGTAAGGACACCTACATGTTCAAAGTTCGCCATAGTGCTCCCAAAGATGTGTCTTTCTTACTTACCCACTATAAGTGGATACCCATGTCCAGCAGTTTACCTGTAAACAGAAATATCCCCATTATGTAAATACATACACATAACCATATATTATTAAACATATGCAAAATTATAAGCCGTTTAAAATTAGAGACGTAAAACAGATATTCTATTCAAAATCTTAACATTTTCGACAGCCAAGCCAATAAGTTTATTACCTACTAGAAGACACTAGTTAGATAAGTATAGAATATCCTAATCCTAACTAATATTATAAATGCGAATGGTCGTTTGTTTGTTTGTTCTGCTTTCACGCCTTAATTTCTCGACCGATTATGATGCAATTTCACATTGAGAGAACAGTACTGAGGTACGGAAAAGGACAAAGTTACCTTTCATCCAGAAAAGTAGGTACTGTTCCCGTGGTATAGAAAATTAGCATTGTCTACATTTATGCGAACGGAGTCGTAAGCAAAATCTAGTCTAAATATTTTCGACAGCCCAGCCAATAAATTTATCACTAAAGAGTATGTATAGGTTATAAAAATAAAAACATAAAATGGTGAACTGTCATAGTGACGTCGGAGCGGTGTGACACGTATTATTAGGGCCGTTACACACGAGGGTAGCGGCTTTATCTCGGGGCGACACGAGGCTGATCCGCGCCCGGATCATCCGGATCAGCTCGATCCGGCGTGGCTGTGTGCGTGCGTTATCGATTTAGTGTTCCACTTACGTGTTGTGTATTCTTTCTTTGTGTGTTCACGCAAATTTTTGTAGCTGTTAAGAACGCTATATTCGAAATTTCGGTGAATATAGTTTATTTCGATAGTCGTTTAGGTTTGTTTTCAGGTGATAGTTGAGTGGTTACGAATTTGATCCCTAAGTCGGTTAGAGTGTTGGGTATTTCGGTAAGAATTTTTTAGTAACAGCATGAATCTGGTGATGTTCCCAGTAGACAGTAACAAGCTCGCGTACTCCTAAACCAAGCACTTCTCACTTTTATTCGTAGATTTATGCAAAATTGGAATCACACTTCACATACAAAAGAAAAATATGAAAGTCTCTTTGAGACGTTTGACCTGCTCGAGTATACTGATCAACAATCGCTCGCGTACAACCACAGAGGCTAGTGATATTTGTGTGGGCTCCTGTTGGCTGGAAGTAAATAAAGTGGCTCTATTGTCACCTGTTTGCCATTACCAGTAGTAATACAAGCATTAAACTTAGGTGGCGTTGTCAGTTACCAAGAACAAATAAAATGCATTGCATTTTTTATTGACGACTCTCGCATTCGCGTCAGGTACGGTGTTGCTTGTTGGGCCTCCAAAATCACATTTAACGAACACAAAGTACACTTAAACTCAAAATAATTATTTGGGCATCACGTTAATAATTGTTTTTGCAACTGCCTCGTTGGTCCAGTGGTAGTATATACGACTGCGGATCATGAGGTCTCGGGTTCGATTCACGGGTCGGGCTTGGAAAACGTTACTAAGGTTTTCCGTCAAAAATTTCTTATTAGCAATTTATTAAGAATTTCTGTCAAGAAGTCCTTAATAATTAGCCCGGAGTTAGGAAGTTTGCGGTGTTTCACCCCCGTGCGTCGGAAAGCACGTTAAACAATGGGTCCGCCGGAACATGAACAACAGCAACAACATGGCAGTCGTTATTGGGAAGTCAGCGCCCTCAAATATCCTGACGACTGGTCTTACCATAGAATGATGTTATCCTTCTGGGTTACGGAGGTCAGATAGCAGTCGCTCCGTGTAAAAATTGATATTCAGCTAAACCTTGTTAGACCAGAAATAAGCGGACCCTGGCATAAGTTGGGTTAATAATCGCTAGGAAGAAGAAGAGATTAATAATTGGTTTGTATGGGATCTAACCCACAACACCACAATTTGCGATAGCGGCAAGACTACCGCTCTCCACGTCATCCGTGCAGTCCAAAAAAAAATCCCAATTGCAACAGTCTTATTAAAAGCCCGTTAATTGTCTCCTAGTTTATATCACACAACTATTGCGCTGTGGATTATGAATAATAACAATAAAATATAATAGTTTACGACTTGAAACAAGCGTCACAGTTCACAGGTGCTACAATAATGTTCTGTTCATGTAGCATGAGTAATTATGTTAATTTTATTAATCCATATTATAAATCAACAAACGCAAAAAAGTACTTTATTGCATTGCTTTTCTGATTCACACGGAATTGTGAAGATGGATGTGATACGCGCGTGTCACAATCCTGGGCAGATGATCGTACATACATGCTAATATAATATCTATCGTATAGTAAATAGGGTGCGATTTTAAATGATAGTGGCATAATAAAGATCAGTACCATCTACCGGCAAATATTAGAACTAGGTAATACTTTACCATTTGCTTTTTAAAATTTATGCGTATTTGTTTTTAATACTTATTATGCCACTGCTGGGCAGGGGCCTCTTCTCAGTGTGAGAAGGATTAAGCCATTGTCCATCACGCTGGCTAAATGCAAGTTGGCAAATTAAAATATCTTAGAGAACATTATGGAGAGCTCTCAAACATGCAGTTTTCTCACGATGTTTTCCTTCATCATCAAAGCGAGTGATAATTAGCTGATTACTACGCAAACATAAAAAATTCAGGGTTGCTCCTCGGAATCGAACTCGAGACTTTTGCACGGCAGGCCAACGGTCTCCTGCTAGCACTTTAATTTAAAGCTCTACTTCGATTTTTCTATAGTGCAATAAATTTTCAACGATGCCATTTCCATTAGTTTCTTATTATTCCATGGTGCTTAGTGTAGTATGTAACACCGTGTTTTTTGACATATCTATGTATATTCATTATATAGCTGCGTTATCTAATTCCAGTTTAATAGATATACTTCTATCGTGTGAAAGTATATTTGAATGGGGTAATATATGCGGTTTTATATGCGTATAGGCACGTTATTACCTATTATGACTATATGATTAGAGAATCTCTTTGAGTTTAATCTTTTGGCCAATGTTTGTGTCCGTGTCGAGTCAAGATAATGCTTTCTTTAGAAGATGTCGACTTTTAAAGAAGTAAAGAACATTGATTGTTTAAAATTTTAAAGGTGTGTTTTTTTTTATTTGATTGCTAAGCGGTCGCCTTGCTTCTCATAATGCCCCAAGACTTGCGGACTTATATCAGCATACATTCAACGTTTCTGAGATCCTTAGATGTTACATTGAATGTAAGTATTTTAAGTTAGTAGGTATACTCAGCTCGAAGCTATTCTTCAACAAACATCATTCAAAGAGACCGACGTTCTTTTTAAATAAAATAAAAACAAAAGACTATCGTTGTACTTTTCGAAAAAAGAAAGAATTACAGTTCCTTACTGTTGCTTTAAATTCAAACTGTCAACACTTATAACATTAAAACGATAAATTCAAAAGATTCCACTAACGTAACATATTCCATATTCAAAATCCATAATATTGTCGACCCCGAGGTAGCTCCCTACATCCAGATCTGGCGGTCGCGTAATCCGGCTTAGGACTGATCCGCGTATACGTGTGTATGTGCCCACCCTATACTTATATTGTTTCGTACAGTCAACACACGATCTGTTGCTGCTTGGACATTTGTATTTACTCATAATAATAATATACTTAATAGGTGGAATACAGTGCTATCTCTATCAAACCCAATTGGTGAAATAAAAGACTCTGTACTGTGTTCCTCCGGTGGCTAAGTTGTTCAAAGCGACGCTTTATGATAGCCAGAAGACTAGTGCTCTTTGTTCCTTGAATTAAAAGCGAAAGATCACTTTTAATTCAAGACGACGTCAAATGACGCTAAAGTAACCTTTTAGAAAAACAAGTCGTTAGTAAGTTTTCCGTCTTAAAGCTACAAGTTTAATTGCGATACTGTGTTCATTCATTTTTAATGTAACATTATACTACAATCTAACCTGTACCTGCATGGTACTTGCCTATTTTCTTCGTAAACTCATATCACACTCGGGTCAAAGGACGGTGTTTATAAGATCAACCCTATTACGGGGCAAATTGATAAAACGAATTTTCGCTTAACCACCATGGTAGAGAGGCGCCAATGTCTAAGGATGTTTCCACAGTTGTGTGAAGTATAGAAGAATTTTTAAATTTACAACCTCATATTGATGTTTTATTTTTCTTTATATGGCTACTTAATACCTTGCACTTGAGTAACCATATAAATAAAGTTAACTTTTATGTCGCAATCGATTTAGTTCATTGAAACAATGGTTACAAAATGCATATTTCTAGAACTATAGGTACCTATTCTAGTTCTTACTGGTTACCATTTGGTCTTCGGGAGGGTATTACTCTATTCGTGCGTTTAATCTACCCAATAGATTTATGCATAAAAGAGATCAGTAGCATTTATATTTTAAAATCGGAACGAATGATTTCTTTGCCATAATCTGTGATTTAACGTCGATTGTGATGTAGGAATTGAAAATGGAATCGAAAGCGCAAAGTTCGGAGAACTTAAGCTGTTTCTAAAATCATAATCTTACAACACATTTCAAGTATTACCATTAAGAAAAAACCATTAGCATAGCTTAGTCTAGTTTATTGGTGATTTTGTTTGATTTATTCAAAATAGATATTTGACTTAAACACACATCACTTTGTAAATACCACAGACCGTATAATTATGTAAACTATATGTATATATATTGATAATCCCTTATCCCTTATGGTCAGCACCTTGATGTTTACGATCTCTAATACCCGATTAGCCATATAAACTATTATTTACATTGCGTAGTCGTAAAAACAAACTTAAATATTTATGTTATATTAAATGGCAGATTATTAATTATTTTTGGTATTTGTTACGCCTACTTATGACGCACGTTGTCTTTGAAATTAAAGACTGAGCATAGAGTACCGGACGAATTATAAATTTAATTTTTAAGTAGAAATCACCAACTATTAATGGAATTTAAAGTGTAATATTCATGGGAACATATTGAAAGTATGTTTCACTCCTATTAAACTTTAACAGGAAATTGAACCTGGCTACCTAACAATAAGCCGCGAACGGTAGTGCAATGATAAGCAACCAATGAGGAAGACTTTACTTATAGTGAGCGCTGATTCTAACATTGTACTAAGGATTTCCTTAAACCCACTAACAATACCAGACTCTGTAAGCGACGGTTGAATCCTGCGCTTACAGGCCCAATATAAACAATTGATACTACTGTTTAATATTCATACCTGTTTTCTAAGACTACCTTCAAGTTCAAATACAAACACATATACTTTTACATACACAGCCCTACACATGTACGCTGCAGCGTATGTTTAGAGAGTATATACAGTATATACCCAGGTAGCTATGGATTCAGGTCCGATATAATATAGGTCAAGTCAATCACTGCCTATAGTGTCTGAAACCGTGTTGATACTAAGAATTTCTTGTCAAATAAACCAGACTAGTAGAGCAGTAGAGCCTCGCTGATTTCAGCATGAATGGGCTGGCTCGACCGGGGAAGAACTACCCTCTCACAGAATATCGACGTGAAATAGCAGTATTCCTGCTGCTGTGTTTCGTTCGGTGAGTGAGAGAGCCGGAGGCCTAATCATCCTCTTTCCGCCTTCCCACTTCCTTTCCTAAATGGTTGGCAACGCGCAAGTGATGCCTCTGGCGTTGCAGGTGTCCATAGGCTGCGGTGACCACTTACCATCAGGTGGGCCGTATGCTAGATTGCCAGCATAGTAAAAGAAAAAAAAAAGACTCAGGAATCGAATCCCGGACCTTATGCACGGCACTCGCGTTCACTTACGTTGTGTCACCTTATTATTCTTAAACTAGAGGTATTCAAGTTACTTATTGTAAATATCTCAAGGTTCTAAGGCAGTTTTACTGAAAAAGCCATAGAACACTTTTCCCAGCCGAGATCGAACCCAAGATCTTATGCACGGTAATCACAATCGCTATAGTCGTGTCACCGTAGCAAACTTAAACTCAAGTTACTTTCTACTAAATATTTTTACCTACTTTCAACCTATTTTCTAATGTATTTAAATCAAATTACAACACAAAATCACACACAAAAAACTGCTTGTAACGAGAAACACATTAGCGAACTCCATTATACAGATATAAATTACGTCACAAATCCCCAGCAAGTTATTCAACGAAATCCGGATTTCAGTAATCCGGTCGGAGATGTATCCCGGACGGTGGGCAGCCGCTGCCACCTAATCCGGAGATCCGGATCAGGAACTGTACTTAGTTCTACATGTAGTATGGTATGTGCTTACCATTGAGTTATTGAGTACTTCGGACTAGAGGAGACATCTTAAGTAAATTGTTTGTAATACGAGTTAGAGTGCACGCTCTCTAACTCGCTTAGTGTCAGCCAAGCGATTACTGGTACGACACGTGTTTTAAAAATATTAAATCTTTTGCAATCAATAGTGTCGTTACAATATTCGGCTAAGGCCGAAGAACAACGCTTTTGTTGATATAGGAACTGTTCTATATCAAGAAACGCGTCGTTTTACGGACAGTTAATTATTGACACATATTCTATGATGAATATGTAAAATTATCATAGAATATGTGTCAATTATTAACTTATGTAAAATTGACTATCCGTAGCTAAAACGACTTGTTTCTTAAATATATGACATAAGTTGTAACGTAATACTATAAATAAATATTAAAATAAAAAAACTGAGAGTAATCACAAGATCCGCTTAGTATTTTCTCTGTTTTGTCTAAAGCTTTTGACTGTTTACATTAAACGTGTAGTTGAAACAATCGACTAAGTGAGTTATAGAGTTTACTATCTAATGCTTGGTATAAACACTCTAGTTGATACGTCTCTTCTAGTTCGAAGTACATATTAACTCAATGGTGCTTACTTAGCTCTATGCGAGCTTCTCGGCTCTTTGTTACCGACTTGGATTTTCTAGCGAATAGCGGTCCAAACCCTGTACTACTTGGATCCGTTTATTTTTATTATTCGAGGGTTAACATGTGTTTTTATTATTAATGTTGAGTTTAAAGTTCAGGTTGTTTCCTCGCGTTTGTGTTTGCGGTTAATCGTGAGGTTTGGTATTTGGGTATGGTGTTATTTTGAGGTATTTTTTTAGGAATTTCGGCAATTGTACGGAATGTGAAAGCGTCTCAAATACCCTAAACCATAGGTGGTAAAATGTTAGTGCAATTCGCTTCTGTTTACCCCCGGACGGTTAGATTTATGAGTCTCTGCATTTAAAATGTAGATGATAGATAAAATGTAGGTTCAGTAATTATTTATTCGGTAGTTAAATGTCTAGTTTTTGGTTTATAGTTCTTTTTTAATAGTTTATTCTCTATGACTATGTTTATATACGGAAAGATAACTTTGTAAAAGTGTTGATAGTATTTTAATGTATCAAGCAGTAGAGTCGAGCCCTAATTACGTATAACATAATAATATATTAGTTGGTGAAAAGTTAGTGTGATAGACCTTTGCCTATACTTTCTTGAGCTACACGCGTGATGTTATCGACCTCATAGTCAAGTTCAACTTATTACAGCTACTTAAGGTACAAAATAATCTATAAATTAACTTTATAAAAAATGTGATGTCAATCCCACCGGCATTGTATGCGCCATCACTCAAATCACTTTGTTACGATTAACTTTTACCTAATTACACGGAGGATTACATTACCCAATCATATCTGTGCATGGACTGGTTATCGCGCTGGAGGGGTAAGGTAGGTGCGGCGGGAGGGTGCCTCCTCCATCAATCATCTTGAGATAATCTCCTGTACTTCAGCCCAATTTGAGGCATGCAGTCGGCTTAACGCACACAAATACATCGTAACAGACCGGTTCCATGATGAGCTAGCTACTATATGCTTACGTACAAAAGCGATTCTACTCCATGGTGTTCTTAAATATGTACCTACCTATATAATAGTATGTCTCTGATTTTATTAGCGCTATTTAAAATTTACATTTCATGATTCAAATATAAAAAGATACGGTATTCTATAAAGTCTATGAAAGTTTTTAGAACAATTACGGCGAATACAAAGGATGCCCAATTTAGCACTATTTGTATTTAGAATTCACAGATAAAATAATTTAGCAGTGTTTGAATTCAGAATTCACACATACAAACGCTGTAGATTTTCCTTGTCATCCAACTATGTTATGCTAGATACATTTATGTCCCTAAGGAATAAAGTTGTAAGTCGCTTGTCATATTTTGTTTGAAAATCGAACGATAAACGAGCCGCGATTACGATACACACACATACACTACTTAACAATCAATGTGTGCGTATCATAATGCAAATCCTTTATGATTATTCCTTTGTGTCTGACTTTAATTTGGTTTTAAAGCCGCCACTACATACGGACATACATACACGTGTGTACGTACGCTCACGTGTGTGAATTAATCCGCCGGCAACAACAGAGAGAGGCAATCAGCTGAGCCTCTGATCAATCGATAAAAAATCGTGGCGGCGGAGTCGTGTGGACAAATAATCGTGGCCGGTGTACGCACTGGTAACGGATGATCCTGGCCATTTGTCAAGATTAGGCTTACGAGCCGAGGCGCGCGGATTGCCATGGCTTTTGCCGTCCGGCTTCGGACGCGGTCAGATGGAAACTTTTTAATCGTGACGTCATATGACATGGACAATAGTGAAAATTATTTTTTAAAAAGCTTGTTTATACATCGATTGTGCGGTGTTTGAGTGGTTACTGTGTAACTATTTGTGCTGAATGTTGAGAGTTCATGACACGGAATTAATATGTATATTTTATAGATAGTTGTTTTGAATACTTATTAATGTTTTTGCTTTATAATATTTTGTATTGAGTGTGGATTAACGTCGATAGAGTTAGTGAAGCATTTTAAATAGCGGGCAAATACAGAAATTTATTATAATTTATTTAATTATATAATATTATATAATTTATTTGATTAAAATAATATTAACTCTGTTTATGAAGTGTCCAAAGCCAGAGCCAATTGTCGGTATGTAAAGGATTAAGTCATAGAGCAATATCCTGACCCAGTGACATACCTACTCATGTGTATTCTGACCCAGTGAGGGCAGACGTCACATATGTATGACGTAGTAGTTTAAGTGCTCGCTTCGCCTCTGCCAGCGCGCTGAGTGTTGTGTGTTCGATCGTGGGGATCGAACACATGACAAAAATTTGTGTGGTCTACTAATGTTCTTAATCCAGGTTTTCGTTGCGTCCATTGTTCCAATATTTGTAAACTCTCCTTGTCACATGAATAATGAAGAGCGCGTTGTCGTTTATAAAATGAAAAATATCAACAATGGATACATACGAGAACTATATGACTTAGAGAATAAAAACGTTCGTACTGCGGAATTGAACTCGAGACATTTACGTGGCAATCCACAAATCTTATTAGACTATTGTAACTTTAATAAACAACGTAAATAACTAACGCGGTCGTCTAATACCACGTTATAAATTTGATAATAATCCTCTAACACTAAAGCCCGCTATAATAATTTCATTAGCATCAGTAAATCTAAATTCGTTTTAGAGACAATTCCTCTCATTGTTTAGGGCATCATAAAAACCATAGAAGTGAGCGGCAAAGGCCTTGTTCACCCTAATCGCGGGCCCCGTCTGCCAGGGCTTAGGGACGGGGCCCTTAACAAAATCTTAATCCCTACAAAGGGTTAGTAATATTATCTTATTACACTCGCAAGAAATAAACCTTTAATTCTGAAGCTTCCTTTAAATTATGGCTGCCATTTTTATATGGTACATATTGTAATTCAT
This sequence comes from Catocala nupta, assembly GCA_963675205.1. NCBI lineage: Eukaryota > Metazoa > Arthropoda > Insecta > Lepidoptera > Erebidae > Catocala > Catocala nupta. The sequence goes on from OY776080.1 coordinate 9,696,539, forward strand.
TTAAAAAATACGAATATATCACACAAGTAGTGTTAGCCTAGTAGGAATTGTTGGACTGACACGCAGAACTCTCGAGTTCGATTCTAACGCTGGCACCATGCACTTTTCGAAGTTATGTGCATAATGAATAGTTGATTATCGCTGCTTTAATGACGAAGGAAAACATCGTGGGCAATCCTGCATGTCTGGGAGCTCTCTGTCTTTCGCACTGGGCAAGTGTGGCAGTCTATGGTCCTTTTAACACTAAGAAGAAATCCGTGCCCAGCAGTGGGACAGTTTATAGATAGGGCTGACATTATTATTATATATCTAAAAGCTTAGGTTATGTATTACTAATATACTTGTTAAGCCCTCTAGCTAAAGTAATATGTTTGTGTTAGGAATGAAGTTACGTCGGTATTGCAATAGGTCAGATTTACGATTCAGAATTCACGACCCCTAGATCGTAAGTCCAATGCCTTATTCCAATGGGTAGGGATTGGTTAGTTGTACAGGGATTGTATACGACGCCGCGGCAAAAATAGTGGTGACTCTCGGTTTACTGCCGATGTATGGAGGCCAATCCCCATACTGCATACTTATTGTATGATCCACTGATGATCGTTTCAAGTGCTAATGTTCTTTGTGTACATTTAAATATTTGTAAAATATCCCGTTGTGTAGGGATTATTTCCTGTGGTTAAGGAGCTGGAGGTGTCTTATTTGAGTAGCATAACAATGAGTAGGTATAGTACCTACTCATCAAAATACAACTATACCGGGTGTCCGGTAATTATTGGATAACCTAGAAATGTCCTGTCTTATAGTAGAACTGAAGGCCGTACAGAAAAAATAAAAAATAAATAATAAAAATTAAAATACATATTAAAAAGTGCAAGCTATATTAGCATAGCATACTTTGGACTGTCTATCTATTAGCATAATTAGTGTTTAATAATAAAACAACAAAAAACCGATAGATTTAATTCATTTATGGTCGAGTATACAAGAAAGTTATACATGGCAATTAAAAAAAAAACACATATCTCAGGTCTGTAGTAGTTAGGATGGATTATTTTTCATATTTTTTTCTGAACGGCCATCAGTTCCACTATAAGATATTTCCAGGTTATCCATTAATTACCGGACATCCTGTATGTATTGAAATTAAACAACTTTATACGGATTTTATCGCGTTGTTTATTTTTTATAAAACACTAATATTACGTAATTTTGAAACTTTATACTACTATTGTTAAATAGTTTAAATAGTTACCTACTATTTACTTAAATTTAAGCTACCTGTTTAGATTTAATTTTACACATATTTTTTAGCAGTAAAGAAAATAAAAATATACATTGAATAATATTACAGATTTGAATTATCTAGATACATGTACTAAATTTAAAGCTTATGTTCCCTATTATGGTACAAAAAACATAATTATGTCTATTCAAAGCAGACTCACACACGCTTGTGTGTGTCGAAAAATATAAGGCAGAAGCCATAACACCCAAATATCTCTAACAACCTAATCATAACCCAGACATCAATTTATTCACTATTTAATTGACATATTCAATTTATTATCTTATAATTTATCAATTTCTAAAATGACATGTATGTGATATAATTGAAATACGATAATTTACTTTTACTTAATTTATATACATTGACATGTACATATGTGATATAATTAAAATAATACTTTACTTTTTATTTAATGTCAAATATTTGTACGTCGCATAAGGCTAAACATGACTGAACATATTAATTCAATAACTACAACGTGCATGCTTCTGTATGTAACAACACACATGTTTTTAGAAATAAATAATTATGATTATGATTATGATTATGATTATGATCCTTAGTGTGCGTGAGTAGAGACTACAGAGCAGTATATTAGTATCTACTACTTACCACTTACCACTTCGAGCCATCCGATAATCGAGTCTAACAGACACCATTCATGCAAGCCCTAGACAAAAAAGCAGTCAAAGAAAAAACTCGCGCCTATAACTATCCAGCTTACAACTAACAAGTGACAGGTAAAATTAACTGGATGTCTGCGAGTATAATTTACGTGTGTATCATAAGCTCTAGAATCCAGGATATCTATATTAGAAAATCCCCGGTAGGTCATTACGTGGATCGTTTGGAGACAGATTAAAGCAGCTGCTGATGTCCGGCCGGGCAGCGGCGTGATGTCGAAGTAATCTGGTGATGTGCTGCAGATACATAAATTTGGCTTCAATCGCACATTCAAAGGCCATTAATCGCGGATTCAGTGTGGACGTACCTTTAATGCATGCTCGGACTTCAGGGCTGTGCGTGTTTTAAAATGTGATCTTTGTAATACAAGATTAGAAAGTTCTTGTGGCACATATTTTTGTTTACAAACACAACTCTCGCACTAGTTATAATTCCTGTGTCGCGGGTGACTTTACTAACGTTCAGACAAGAGATACAAAGGACACCCAGATTCGGAAAAATCATTTGTGGATCACACAATTTTTGTCTCGTGTGGGAATCGAAACAACAACACTCGGCGCGGTGGCAGTGGCAAGGTTCCATCCGTGCAGTCAGTAAGGTCTCCAAAACAATATCTGGAGCAGCAAGCTACTTTATATAGTATTTACCTCATTTTATTAATTATTAGAAAGCTTTTCATGACATGGATTCGTTAGTTTTTGTATGTAATAAGCTGAATGCTTATGCTAAAACAGGATCAACCTCAATTTATGATGTAAGTTAAAGTCGTCGAGGCACCCACAATACCGACATTAAAATTAATTTAAAAAACGAAGAGGTTATGGTATGTGCATACATATATAAGGTTGATAACACATACAACATTTCCAGGATTAAGAGATTCACATATAAAATGTTTGAAAATCTTAGTTCCGTACAACCCTAAGGGATAAACCCACAACTACACACACACGGCTACCACCACTACCGGTGTATCTCCTGAGATCTGATAAGATTCAAATAAGGGATTAGAGAGGGACGTAGTGAGGATTTGCGCGAGCCACCTGCGTGTGCGAGCAGGATAGACGATGGGATTATCCTCGACGGACCGCGCCAAGTGGTCCCTGTACGTAATATGTGACGCAGTTGTGCTAAGTATGAAGATTTAGCTTTGGATTTGAAAGAATGTGAAATTAAAGTATTATAAAGTTTGACGGCATTCGCTATATTTATAATTTTACGTGTTTATGCATTAAAACCTTTAAATAAAGGCTGATGGCGTCTGAGCCGCCTTAGGCACTACTTTATAAAAAAAAACTTCCAGAAGCGTTCTAAATATGAAATATTAATTCCGTTTGAGGATGTAGTGTAAGCACGTAATCACGTACCTTTCTATAGATAATTAAGGTATTTAGATAAGGTAGATAAGCTTGTAAAATAACATAAGTGCACGTAGCTAAGATAGATTAAGGGCACGTAGTATTAAGTATACAAGACCAATAAAGTTGAGTTCAAGATATAGTATATGGCATACTGCAGTAGTCGATAGTGTCTACATATATTCTCACTCATGATTGTTACAACTGTGTTTTGCTTGACCTCCCGTAAACCTGCCTGTTCACCACATAGCAACCCGGCGCTAACTCCTGTTACAGGTTGTATGCAGGTAGGTATGTGTATGATTATAATGACAGTCAAAACGTATACGATAGTGCAAATTTGTTGTTTGTATAACTCTTTCCTCCAAGGATCATATTTTGGAAGTAATTCGTAAATTCGTGGTTACAAACGCCTACTTTATTTATAATTACTGTGATATTGACACGAGATTTTAATGTTCGAATTATTCAAATTTTTTGGAAAGGATGGAAGGTTAGTAGGAAATTTTATGCAGCTTATTGAGTATTTTATCAACCTTTGTATTATTGATAAACGTAAGTACCAACATTATGACACTGTAGTTCTAATGTAGGATAAAGCCTTCGTAAAAGGGGTTTTATAAGTTAATAGCATTTTGAGGGTATAGTCTTTTAGAAGCCGTCGTGTTTGACTCACCATCGTCGCGTCGCCACTAGCCACTATAGTTGTTACCACTTGCCAAGAAGTCGAGCATTAAATCCCTTACATTGTTGTAAGAGGTATAGGAAATGTTCGATGCGGGCCCATCGATTAAGTATATGTAGGAATATGTTTATGTTCTCAATAGGGACCTAGCTAAGATCTCAAAAGCTACTTCCTACGTAGATCTGAAAGAAACAACCTAGATTAAATTTCTATAGACACATTACTCTAAATAAAATACAGAGAAACATTTTATTTGTGAACGACACGTGTACATACATATAAAAGCAAATAAAGCCAAACATATCTGTATATTTTGTATGTTTTCCCGGGGCGCGGGATTAAGGTAAGTCGGGATAGGCGAAATCCCAGTATCCGGGATTGCCACGTGTGGAGCCTTTTTCAGAATTTTCTCGCGCCGTCCCTTTTAGAATCACTTTTTATTTGCCATACAGCCTACGCGAGTCAGAACAGGTGTTCCTATGTACAAGGTCGTGGCTCCCGTTGTCTTTTGATGTTCGTATGAATAGCGAGTGGCACGGTTACGTCTCTAAGCAGTCTTAGCGGGAAATTATTGAAATGAGTATGTTGCATAAATTTTAAAACAAAATTAATAATTGCTTTTTTATTTAAAATGATATGACAAAGCGTTCCTATTTTAAAATTTGATTACGTTCCATAGTTATATTTCATTTTCTCTATTCCTATTAGGAATAAAATGTTTCGGAGCAATATCTGTATGCATTTCTTTATGGCTATCATAATAAATGTACTTACGAACTAACCTATAAATGTAACTTTTGGTCTTGTAACCTTCGTAAGAATAATGTCATAAGCATAATAAACATTATTGTCAAAGTTATACCACGATAAACGATTTCACAGAAGCTTCCTTTGAACATACAAAGGGTTTTATTTCATAGCATTAATTCTTAATCCGAGTTTATAATGGATATGGGCATCTGCCTTGTCAAATCCCATATATTAAAAAGTATTGAACTCAATCAGAGCTGAAGTTTATACTTTTTATTCTTTTTTTCCGTTCCGCCGAACTAATCCTTCGGCTTATCTCCAGCTTGCAGTAAAAAGTTACCGAATTCGATGTGATATGTGAAATAGTACTTTGAATGTTATGTTATAGAGTTGAATGTTGTGTGAAGTGTTTTAGACAGGGGTTCTTCGGTAGTCATTGAACCTCGCAGGGCGAAACCGCGACCTACCGTAGGGGTTAGAGAGTTGTCGAACGATTCTCAACGTCTAAGGACAATGGTTCGGCCCTTACAACTTTTAGTCTTATTTTCTTTAAAGATTTGTTTGAAGAATTTACTATTGTTTTAGTTGCGTTTATTTGCACGGATCGATTAAGTTGTCGCTAATACGCCTGGTTCTCTATGCACGGCATAAAAAACTCATGATCCTATTAGCATACCGAGTCTGATAGTTTTTCGTGTCTATTGTTTCTTTGTATGTAGAGGATATATATCCTGGGATATAGAAATAATCACCGTCCTATTAAAAGAACCCTTATAATATAAAAATTCGTTCAAGAAATTGATAAATCTAAAGTTTTTACTTGCGGTATACATGGTACGGTTTAAGTTTGCAAACGTTCACCCTTTTGGCTATTCAGTACAGTTTTTTTATTCAACGGGATTATCTCAATTAGTATGCATGTGGGTGTCTTCACGGGTGTGTGCGTCATATAAGCAATCACGTGCCAATCTTTTAAGTGGGGAATCTTTAAAAACAGGATTAGTGGACCAGCTTAACATTAAAATGAGAAAATAATATTTGTTCAATACGAATTCATTATTAAAAGTGCTAGTTTTGAGCAGACTTAATGGAACTCAATCCTCATACGAACGGAATATTAACAAATAATACAATTTCACGTATTTAAATTATGTCCAAATAAATTTTTGACCCTATATTACGAGTCATTCGAGTTTAATTTTATCCCATCATAAGCGGGATTCAGCTCAAAACATATTCATATTTATTTAAGGAGGTACGATATGGGAGATTAACATTTATTTTTACTGTATTTGTTCAGAAAGGTCACAACTGATTATGTTTTTAATATTATCGAAAAGCGGCAATGTTGCCATGTTTGTCCGGCCGCTCGTTACGTTGGGATATAAATATTTTATTCTCGGATAAAGCCGGACCCGACGAATAATCCCGGCTGGACGAGTACAAAAACAGATAAGCCTCTAGTACGATTAAGCGTTGAGTTTTTGTATCATATTATCTCTGACTGTAGTCTACTTGCGTCTGATAATCGTGTTCGTTTAGCTTATTACTAAATATGATAACCAAACTTGTTTGTTTTAAGCTATTGTACGAAATAATCGTGACATTTACTTAGTTATGAAATAATTACAAGTATTGCAAATAAATAGTGTGTTGGATGTATATCTCGACGAAGAATGCCTCTAAGAACGGATACTCGTTTTGAATCACATGTGTTTGAGTTATATCTACATTCTTCACAGAGCGAAAAATTTGGTCAATGCCGCCTTTTTTATTCCACTTGCGTTGCCAATGTTTAGCATAAAATGGAAAATGTGATCATATATATCATATGGGACATATGATAATTCGCAAATTATTTACTAAAGTGAGATTCATTGATTTTGTACTACGGTAGCTCGCAGGTTGTAGATTAATTATATTATTTGTGCGTATACTTTTATGTTCATGTATGTGGTCGTATCTTGAATGCCTGTGCACTTAATATATCGTGTCATAAACGAAATATTAAGTACACATGCACTTGACAATGTTGTTTGTATGATACGGACGTATCATGATAAATGCAACCGCACTTGTTAATGATCGTAAGGGTGTCGGCTAGCAAAGATCAACAAGATCGGCCTAACTGTCGGTTTAGGAATATGAATTTTATGTTTCGATGAGAACAATGACGTAACTAGAAGTTTCTTCGAAGTGTCTGTTTTGATCTATGCAGAACTAAGTATAATAATGCATCTGTATGCTCCGATATTATTCATCTAATTAAAAGTAATTATAGATTAAAAATGAGCCATTACGCATAATTTTCCAACTTTTAATAATGTTTTAACGCATGTTTAAAAACATATGGTGACGGGCAGATAAAGACGGCTGGCTGAGTGATAGCACGTTTGTGCGTCAGCTTGTTTATATGATAATGTTAATTTGTATTTTTTGTTGTTGTTATGGAAACGATATTGAGAAATAGGTCACTAATTACTCATATATTATTGAAGATTACACGTTGCTATTTATAAACTAGTGAGTTTTTTGAAGTGAAAACTTCTTTAGGCGCGTTGAGCACTTTTTGTGTGAACAAAAAGCGTGAAACTCGCGTCATCGTCACCGCACGCTAGTTACCTACTTAGTTTTCACTTCTATCGGCAGTCCCTAAAGACTGTCCTAACGTTTTTTTTGTGACTGCACGAATCACATTCTGGTTTAGGTGATCGCCTCGCCGCTATCACTGTGCCGAGTTTTGTGGGTTCGATAATTCGGCTTAGTAGTCGTTTCGCACGAGTATGTACGCACAAATCGTGCGAAAAGACACTTTTTTTAAATAATATGTTTTTTGTTGTCGTTTTGCACACATGGAATATATTTATATGTCGGCCTCGATGGCGTAGTGGTTAGTGTAACCGACTGCCACGCCTGAGGTCGTGGGTTCGATTCCCGCACAAGTCAAATATTTGTGTACATGGACATGGATGTTTTTTTCTTGGTCTGAGTGTTTCTATGTATAATATGTATGTATTTACAAAAAAAATTGTATATAGTATGTTTATCCATTGTCTAGTACCCATAGTACAAGCCTTGCTTAGTTTGGGCTAGATGGTGTTGTGTTTGTGGTAGAATATTATTATTATTATTATTTTCGTGCGAATTGTTCCCGTCTGAAAACGCAGACATAATTTATACGGGACAAAATTTGTGTGATCCACAGATACTTGTTTTGTGTCTGGGTTTTCTTTGTGTCTGTTGTTTGTATGATTATAAAGTGCGATAGATGTCTTTTGAAGAAAATATAAATAATATTAATACGTTTGCTAAATAAATAAGAAGCATGATAGCAGAATAAATGCTGTAGTGATGAGAGCGCTGAAAAATATATGTGGTGTGACTATGAATGATAGAATAAGGAATAGTGTGATTAGAGAGAGATGTGGCATGAAAGTGGATATAGTGACGAGAATAGAAAAGGGTATGTTAAGCTGGTTTGGGTATCAAGAAAGAATGGACGAGAAAAGACTGACTAAGAAAGTTTATAAGGCTAGTGTGAATGGAACAGTCGCAAGGGGAAGACCTAGGCTAACGTTTCTTGATCAGATCGGCGACGTTCTGGATAAAGGCCAGGTTAAGAGCACCTTAAACCATCGAGCATGTATGAGGAATGTTATGAAAGTGAATGAAGCCAGAGAAGAGTGTCAGGATCGTAGCAAATGGAAATTCGTAGTCTCTGCCTACCCCTCTGGGAAACAGGCGTGAACCTATGTATGTATGTAAATAAATAAGGTGTGTTGTTAACGTACCTACTTAAAAGTTTGATGGTGTTTACGGTTAATGACATTTATTTTTCTCAACAGATTACAATAGGTAATCACTTACAGAGAAAATACAATCGTAAACAAAAATATTATAACCAATTAAAGCAGTTAGTTAGGAAGGTAGTTGTAATTAAAGATTAAAATGTATCAGGTTGTAATGTTGTAATTTAGAAAGTGCTCTAGCAGAAAACAATGCGTGTTTATTAAGGCCTATGACTTAGTGATATGTATCAGTAAAGGTTAATATGATGTGTTTTTTATGCTAATAGAAAGAAGAGTGTTATACTAGGTAATAATGATTTTTGGAATCTTATCAATCGTTTGATGATTAAATACTGATTGCAAATTTATTTGAGTATGTATAATATTAAATTAGATAAGGAGACAAAATGTCATCTTTTCCATTGATATCACTATATTTCTCAGTAATAAGGATATCGATATAAAAGCTAGCTAAGTTTATGGTAATTTAATAATAACTAGCGGTCGCCTAGTGGTCAAAATTCGACCAAAATTCTTAAGCTTGCTACTTTGTTTTCTGTTTTTCTTTATTACATATAAATAAGGTGTGGGTAACCATAGTTACAAAGAATTGTACGACGTCAGACGAACAATGCCGAAATACTACGAACGCGATTCGACTGCGTGTGTCAAATGCATAGTTGTGTGCGTGTAGTGTTTTTTATTAGTTTAATGTATTTCTAATGCATATTTTATTAAAATATTAGGATTCACCCCTCCTTCTCCATATAAACTTTGCCAAATATCATTCTCCTCCGTCCGCGCAATTTTTGTAAAAAGGGGTATAAAGTTTTTGCTTCACGTATTAATATATAGATAATGTCCTCCAGACCGAATTTCGGTCTGGCCATCTGCGCAGGAGATGTTATAGTGCACAAGTGTGTGCGCAAACAGAAGTGCACTCTCTGTTCCCTAAGTCTCATGATCCGATGGGACGGTAATCCGACACGGCCGGAAAGAGATCAGGAGCAGGACCAACGACTTTTACGTGCTTTCCGAGGCACAGGGGTGTCTAACATCGCCAACTTCCTAACTCCGAGCTGCTATTGAGCTTTCTTAACAGAAAAACCTAATAAATTTTTGTTGGCCTGACCCGAGATTCGAACCCGAGACCTTATGCACAGCAGTCGCATTCACTACCACTACTAATGATTGCTAGGTATAAAGATTACCCAATGATATAAGATTTAAGTCTTAAAACACGGTCTTCTTCATTTGACCTTCGACACAAATTGTACCCCAGCCAACTTCTTCAAATCATCAGCCTGTTGACCAAGTCCCTCTCGCTTAACGTTTACCAATTAGCAATCTCCATTTTACATAAATCGAACCCTAGTTCTTACACATAACAGTAACACACAGTACACCACCGCCGCACCACCGAGCCAGTTTCATTCCTATAAACGGATAATACGAAACAAGTACATTATACGTCGCCATTTAAATACAAGCCCACCTGTATGCGATGCTCAGATACGTGATTTCGGAGAAAGAGCTACTCTCATATTTACGCCATGTTTATCGGTCTCCATACAAACACAAATCAAAAGAAACATCACATGAAATATCACTGTAATTACGTACAATATTTTCATCCGCAAATGTATGGTTTTTGTTTACTGTTGGCTTGCCTTTTGATGTTTCTGCCTACGACTTATCCAATAACGTTAATGCGTATGTGCCTGTATGATACCACAGCGGGTTTCCTTTAGCACGTTACGAATATCAATTGATTAGTGTAATGTGATAATGCGAATACCGTATGATTCATTGGTGTTTTTGAATGTGCTGCGAATTTCCTGTCGGTGGTATTAGAGCCTATTTTATGAGTGTGATTGTAGTTTTTGGATGGGTAACGCATGCGGGATGTGGACCAGGAAAATGTAGAACTAAATGTAATGTTAGTCATGCGTTTAACCACTTCCATGTTTGAATTTTGACACATGGTTGTTCTGATTCTGGGTGTTCGTTATATCCGTTATTTACATATTTTGAAAGTCGGAGGGACTTTCCAAAATCGAAACAACGGATGCATAAATTATTTCTTAAGTGGAAGTTGTTTTGAAACACTAAGAAATCTAACAACTCTATGACGCTTTTATCAAAACGTTTACGTACTTACCTACAAATTACTTTATATAAACAATGTTTGTTTGATATTATATAAATCATGTAATGCAATGATAAAATTGACATATTTTATATATTTTAAAATGACAACTCGCACTATACTCCATTTAGTTAGGTACTTAACTTAGCAGTAGATTATTTGTTTAACGTGTTTGTGTAAAAAGTCTAAGTACAGGTTTGAATGCCTGTGTCGCGGCAAACTTTACAAACATTTAAACAATCGACACAAAGAACATCCTGACCAGGTACAACCATTCGTGGGTCACAGAAATTATTGTCACTTGTGGAGATCGAACCCAAAACCCTCGGCACAGTAGCAATAGTGAGACAACCACTTATACTACTATATTACATATAATAAAGCACGTATGTTACACAATAGTGTAAGAAGCGCATACTTACACTATAATTTTACGGAGTCGATGTATAGATTAATTATCTTTTTTTATAAGTCGGCTTCAAATTCACCATATCAGTGAAAACTGTGTTAATCAAATAATAGTAACATTAAAGACACTGAGAACCAAAGTTTTAATGTATTTGATACTGCATTAAGTTTGGTTAAAATTGGTTCAGTAAAGTGTTCATGATTATTTGTCATAACTGTCTATATTTACATACCAATCTACAAGCGAAATAATCGAAATCTGGCATACGGGCCTTTAATATACCTTAGATATGCCAATCATAATGTTAAACAATAGCAATATTGACACATTTCGAAATAAAACCTACTTACTTAAAACACATGAATTCTACGTCACTCGTATGAGTAGTACCTATTATTGTTTGTATGGGCGCTCTCGTTCTATGCGCTGTGGTTCGCTATCCGTTCCGCTTGTGCCCGCTTAAGCCAGATTTCAATAGAGTATAATCTCGCCCTAATGAATCTCCAATCCGGATTACCGAGGGGCCCCTATAATAGATGAACGGAGTCCACTGCAAACAAGTAGGATTTAGTTTAGAAAAAGCTTTGATTAGTATAGTGCGCGGTCGATGCGCCCTCTATATTTATTTAGATTATCTCTGATTTGGAAGTAATTTGGTTTCATTTTTTTCGATCTTATTAAGACGTCCGAAGGAACTATTTCTTAATTCAGATGTCTGATTCTGTCCAATAAATTGTAAAGGCCGCACGACACTCGGCTAATCCCATTGGCGGGCATTAGAACGGCTTTGTGCGGACAGATCGCGCTCGCACACCGAAATTACCTAGCAATTGGTAGCCGCGCCGAATTGCCAACGGGCTCAGTCTAAATCGGCTGCAGACACTTTTATTGCCCGGCGAAATCCCGCTGACCCGAGCTCGAGCCGATCCCGGGCTCCGTTTTATCCCGGCCCGCTTAATCCCGGATTTGACGTCGCTTAATCCGAACCCATGTTGGATATCGCGTCGACACAGGCCTCGCCTGCACTCTTGTTTCTATACTCTCATATATTGATTTCGGATTTCACGGCGTACCTTCATTGAACTCACATAAAAGCAAGCGTAAACAAAACGATACCGGACCTTTTGAGGATTGCCTCGACGACCGTCCGTATTAATATCAAATTAATAATACATTTTTATTAAATCACGAAATAATACAATCGTGATAAAAGTAATCCATAACTATCGGCATGACATGGGATTATGCATCACGAAATGCATCGAATTCAGATAATATTTGAGCTCAATAATATAAAATTGTGCTCGCAAAAAAATGAGCAGATTAATTTGTATTTTCATTGGATGGTGCGTTATGCGAAAAATTGAGCGGTCGGGAAGCAAATGAAAATGATCGCCTCGTATAATTTTACTCTCGGCGGATTGTCGTTCACAAAGTGCACTACTTTCGTACTCGACGTGTGTATAGTAATATTGAATTATTTATGCAATTTCGCTTTGTTTACAGTGAATAGAATTTAAGTAGGTACGTTCCAGTTAGCAATTCCAAATGTACATTTAGACAGTACGTGCATAAATCATTACACGAAAATGTACGAGCCCGTTGAAAAGATGACGATATTAAACTGCGGTGCATTTGCGTCGACTGCACATCGGATTTGGCAAAACACACAATTATATTTCGCGTTTAGAAGCCAAAATTATATTTGATGGTAAAGTGAATAGTCGACTATTTCCCATTTTAATGAGGATTATAGTTTCTAGTGCATTTAGAGCACTTCGCGCGGTAAAATTAATTACTAAATCGAGTCTGTCTGCGCTCCAAATACGATTCGTTTCAAAGCCTACCGTGCGTACAATTTAGTGGGTGATCCGCCCTTTAGATGGTTATTTTTAATTGTCGTCCGACTAGCGGGAAACTTTGCGGTTTGTTTTGATAATTCCATTCAATTTTTTGTAAAGGCACTATCAGACAGTAAAGGAAATATAGATAAGTCAGAGATGAGGTAAAATTAATTTATTGAGAAAAACTGTAACTCTAAAGGCAAGACGTATTATCCTTTTTCATTTGATTTTGAGGCTTCTTGACTTCGACGGTGGGTGTTTTACCCGTTAGGAAAATCTAAGAAATGCCTTTTATCATACATATACATAAGAAACGAAATCGTTTCAATTGATGACGTAAGCTTGTGTTTTGACTTATAGTTATATCTGAGATAGTGTCATTACCAATTGAATGCAGAATTGGAACTGTGGTATACCTAAGTGGTCACTTCAATCAATGTTTAGAATTTCACAGTGTTATTTTATTGTTATTTATATACTTTTATTTGATTTTCCCGATACAAAACTATCCGCCCTCTAGAGCCTTTTTCAAATTAGTAAATTTGAATAAATCATATATACAGACACAATGAAAAAAGGATTATGTTCGAATTCCAGGATCCGAGGGATAGCCAATAGATTAAAAGAAAAACAACACATGCATTCGAAATATGAATTCAACATAACATATTTGAAACGATGCAAAATAGAACAGGGAAATACATGCATTCGAAATATGAATTCAACATATATAAACGATGCAAACCAAAACATAACCAATTCGTATCTCAAATCATAATGACCATTGAAGCCCACAACTAAACATTAGTACAATTTAGACGATAATTCCGCTAAGTCCTCGTTCACACTAGCCTCGGTATTACTGCGCGACGTTAATTAGTCGCACGCGGCCGCGGCCTAAACAGGCTTTTAACTTTTCAAATGCTTTCATTAACTGCATACGATTATTTGGTCGCTATTTCCACAGCTATTGATTGAGAGTAGCACGCATTAGCAGGTTTGTTAATACACTTAAATTTATTGAAATGTTCATATCGTTTATCCCTTTAATGTTGGCAGGATTGTACTAAATGGATTTTGATGTGTTTCAAAGTACATTATAATTTTGGTTTACTTAATTTTGAGGTAAATGCTTTTAAAATGTTTTGTGGCTAATTAAACGCTTTGTTAATGTGCGATTATTGTGCATGAAGTCTCGGGTTCACGTGTGTCTCGTTATGAATTTTTCGGTTGCCCGTCAATAAATTTTTCCAGTAGCTCGGAGTGTGGAATTGTGTCAGGTAGACGCCAATTTTCTAGCTACATTGAATTTAGTGTAGTACTTTGTTCAGATGATATTATCAAACAGTGGATTGGTACGGGTTAATTATGTATGATGAGGTGTTTGCCTGAGTTCTAAGAGTAACAATATATTCAGATTGTATTTTATTTAATAGGATGTTTGATGATTATGTTACTTATTCCATTCTTTTATTAGGTTTTCATTTAGACATATTCCAATATTTAGAGAACTTTGTACCAGGCGTAGCCGCGTATTAAATAATTTTTTATCTATTTTGTTGTCGTAAGTAGGTTGAGATGTAAGATATAATATATTCACTTCAATCTTGCTGCAACCCTATAAGTCGCTTAGGTAAATGCAGAAAACCGCTAACATGTTGCGATATGTTTAGTGTTTAGAACCTATAACTAAGCTAGATTACGCTTTTAAGCTTTTACGATATATATATATAAAAGGCGGAAAGACATATTTATTGTTATCGATGTTAAATAAAATATCCATTGAATGCTCTCTCAATGAAGTAAAGATAAATGGATACTTCTCGATTGAGCATCAGCAATTAATCAGATAACTCGTATGAAAGCAATCATTCGATACTTAATATTGTCAGATTTATTTTTTTATGTTGGTGGGTGTGGCCTTTTATAATAATAAGTTTATACTTAAAGTTCTAAGAGTATTTCGGTATATTTTGCCGATCTACCAAAGGTTTATCGATGTATAATGTAAATGTTATTTATAAATAATGGTTCACTGTTAGAGGAAGGTATATTTAACATTGAAAATATATACTATATTTTTATAAACTACTCAAGTTATGTATTGACACAGAAACCGAATGAGTAAGAACCCATTCGGTTTCTTTGTCAATACATAAAAAAAGCAAAGATGCTTGAGTGTATAAATCCTTCGCAACTTGAGTTGTCAGTTTGCCGTAGATATTGTTTTCTTATCAGGGTGGTTAAAAAATGTTTGACGAAATAATTCTCGATTAGTATACTTTATAAAATTCTAGAAATACTGAAAGTATGGAATGTATCTATGCCGATTCTAGTGACTTTATAACCGAATTCTAGTTATATATCTAAGATAAGGGGAGATGTGCATTTTTGATTACGTACTTACGAATATTTAATAAAAAATAACAAAGGTAATGTAATTATATTATGATTTGAATCGGTTGGCTGGGGTATGAACCTACTACCTTTCAATTTTAAGTTCCAATTATGTTGTTACGGGGGGTTTATAATCCAATGTCCTGGCTGCACTCCGGTCAGGCGAGTTTGGAACAGTCTCGATTAGTTTAAACCAAACTTTTTGGTACAATCGAAATGAAATTAAGCTTAAAAAGTTTCGCTTATGTGCTTTGTGTGTTTGTTAGGTTTGAAATGTTTTAGTGAAAATGTCGCTTTACGTGTAGCTGATGGAAAACTATAAATAAGTAAAGGCATAGACTAATAATATGTTTCTTTGATTTTAATTTGGTTCAATTAGTTTTAATAGCCATTATGGTCTTATTTGTGTAGTTGCAGAAAAGTAGATGTAATGAATGCTTCTTAATGAAAGATTATAACTAAAGTTTTATATATTAATAATAAGATTGATCGTCGGCCTCGATGGCGTAGTGGTTAGTGTAACCGACTGCGACGCCTGAGGTCGCGGTTTCGATACCCGCGCACGAGTCAAACATTTGTGTGCATGAACATGGATGTTTGTCTTGGTCTGGGTGTTCCTATGTATAATATGTATGTATTTACAAAAAAACATATATAATATATGTATGTGTATCCATTGTCTTGTACCCATAGTACAAGCTCTGCTTAGTTTGGGCTAGATGGTGTTGTGTGTATGTGGTAGAAAATATTATTATATTATAAATATTATTATTCCTAATTCGATAAAAAGGATTCGAAACCGTTTTTGGTTTACGTATAAACTTATAAGTATTATTTAACGGTGGTTAGAAAGGATTATATTATGGGTATATTAATTAATTATCATAATCTTCATCGTTTATAAAGTTTCTATTCATAATTAAAATTAGTATTACCTATGTATTTTTATATTTGTATCTTAATTTCTTGGTTAAAGTCTAACTGACTGCAGATCAGATATTATTTAACAGTAGCTCGTATTTACAATCTAAAACCTAGCTTGTATTATATAATCTATAAAACAAAACTGTCTGTTTATAAACAATCTTAGAAGTACGATTACGTGAGCGCTGTCGGGTGAGGCGGCTAGTCTTGCGGGTAAAGCTGGCCTAATCCGCGCCTCGATCCCTCCGCCGCAAGACGTCGCTTGTTGCTCGCTCATAGGGCTTCCCACTATACGCGCTGTTTGTCTATGTAACCGCAAAATATTGAGATAATCGTGGTGCACCTGTTGAAATCATACACAGCCGCTAAAAAAATGACGTATGCATAATTTATTAGTTGCCAAAATATGCAAGACTTACTAGAAAATCCAAAAAGTTTTAATGTTTGTTATATTATTAGGTACTTTTAGAAAGCAAAAATGCTATCCCATAAGGGTAACATCGCGGCAAGTGAATTCACAACCCTGTGTTCAATTGCAAAAGTTGTCTATAGTTATATAAATGGCATCAAGTAGGTGATAAGTTTCAAGCTAAGGACTGGCCAGCTAGAAGCTAATATTTGAAAGAAAAACATATCTGTTGTATTAAATGTTCGTATTCCATTTTTCTTGAATTTGAACATGGAATGCGATTTAAAAGCCGGCGTTTTGCTAAATTCATTTAGTTAAATGTGTTTCTTAAATTGTATAGGACGGCACTGAAAGTTAGCCTTGTCAAAGTAGAAGTATTGGAAAGATAAGATGCATTCTAAAAGCCTCTAGATACCAGTTCGACGTCCATACAGCTGGTACAGATGCCAACACGAAGCACAAACAGACCGTCCAGTGATCTGACAATAGGATTGAAACAAGAAACAATGTTTAGTTGTTGAGGTAGCCCCGACGGCCAGTTTCCTAAACCGCCGCAGGATTTAGTTAACCGTCGGACGCACATCGTTGCAGATTAATTATTTATGGACGACCCCCTACTGCCCGAGGGTAGGTTTAGCCTCCCAGACGCTCTCCGATTCCTCTCTCATGCAAACTACTCGTCTTAACGCAAAATTGACGAAAACTTAAATATTTACAAATAGTATTTACCAACGAAACATTAAGGTCGCTTTTGCTTTGACTGAATAATTTAGAGGTCCTTTGTCTTCATTGTCCGGCGTAAAGATCTAGGGGCTTGCGATGACCACCTTGTCATGGCAAGCTTTGCTTTAAATCTTCGTTGCATCTTTGTCGCGCCGTAATCGCTTAAGCCCAGCTCCGCTAGCCGGTGCTAAATGAATACCTATAAATTCGTAGACGAGTTCATCGTATTCGTCGTTGTATGATGAAGTAAAATCGATACAACGAGGGTACGTCTTCCCTAACAATACGTATCGAGTTATGCGTACACGTCGCTTTAATCCTTAAGGCGTAGTAAAGCACGTAATATGTAGAAACCTTCTTAACCTAACAGGATTATCGTCGGAGGCAAGCATTTCACGGCCGGATCACGCCTTGCCTCGGCTAAGGCACAGATTTTATTACACAAATGAGATTAATACTTAAACGCACATTGTTACGTAAAGCCGTAGACGTTGTTCGCTACATGCTACATGTCGTAGAGGTAAACCGAATCTCTCGAGTCTATCGAGCCTTTGAAAATTGTAACTTACTCATGTCAAATATAGGTAGTAGCTATTATATAAATTGTACAAAAGAATATTATGTAAGATAAGATAATATGACTCGTAGCATGTTACTCAATTGTTTCACTGCGAGTTCTCGTAAACAAAGGCGGACGAATGTCGTACGTGGCGTTCACACACGCGACACGAAGAGACAAGAACGCTACGATACTCAGTGGTGTCAATTAAAACGTTAATAAACAAGACGCCCTCAAAAAGGCCATTTGTAACGTGGAGACAATCACAGCTCGGGGCGTAAAGTGACAAACGACGGCACGATAGCGAACGTCTAAACCGAGCTTTTGAACTTCTTTGACGCGTTGCGTCGATAAGCGGGACTGCGGCAGCGTATTGTATTTGTAGCGTTGCTCACAATGGCGTTCGTTTTGCAAGTTTTCACCCAGTCGTAAGTGGGTAAATGTGTTACCGATTGACGAGGGGTGGGACAAAAGCGCGAACGGCGCACGACACTCATTCATACGCCGTTGCCTCAACAACGGCTAAGATAATGATGACGTTTCCTTGTAACATCACCCGCGATACGCGATTGATTTAATTAGCTTGGAGAGTTCGTTAAATCGTAGCTGTCTTATACAAGTTTACCTGTTGTGTTTAAGAAGCGATGTGGGTTGTATTTTGGTACATTAGTATAATTCTAAAAGATAAAACGATGCTTTTGTATACCACACAGTACCAGAAATATATATATGTTAATAGGTATTTCTCTGTGTTTAATTTCTGTGAATATTTATTAATTTTAGCATGTGACTGCTAGACAACGATTGCAAAACGTTAGGTTATAGTTCAGTCCTGTTTACAGTTGTCCCGTCTATATATCTATACTAATATTATAAAGGAAAGATTTGATATTTTTTGTTTGTAAGGATTTAACTCAAAAACTACCTTCACGATTTGAAAAATTATTTCACCATTGGAAAGCTATATTACCTCCAAGTAACATATTTTAATTAACTTTTTCGGTTACTCACATAACTCAACGTAACCTACTTTTAAGCGAGCGAGGCCGCAAGCAAAAGCTATTTAAAAATAAGCTGAAACACTATACTCATATCTAATAGTAATCATAATGTAAAAAGATGTACTAACTACAGACGTGTATAACGAAACTCATCTCAAATTCCTGTGATTTAAATTCATTGAATTAATAAAACGGTGTCAAATATTTAGGCCAATATTCTCTGAGGGGATGAACAGAGTTTCTTAATTAAAGCCACAAACACGCCCTATGACAGTTGTAACGCCTTCACAATTGTTGTTAGCCTTATCTGCTACTGTATTGTATAACTAGAACGCTCTATCTAATCTATAAACTGTATGAAATTGATTTGTACCGAGAATTATAGACGGCCAGACTACTAAGAGTTGCTATGAATAGTTTATGAATAGGGTAGTTGATTCACAATTTTTATTATTAGGGTTAAATAGTAAAATTATCTAAACTCTAAAACATTAAACATTTTTAAATCTACCCAAAATTAATAAAATACAAACGTTTTAAATCAGGTAGTAGAGGTAATTGTCTAATGCCAGTAAAAGAATGTACAATACAAATTGTGACGTAACCGTTTTTTAAATGCTGCTTTCCAAGGATTATGCGAGATATCACCGTGAACTAATGAAATTGTATTTAATTGGCGATTTAAAAGAGTGGCCGTGAGTTTCTTGCAGGTTTATTCTCATAGGCTCAACCCTTTGCCTGAACCTAGCAACTAACCTAAATGTAGCTTCAGTAACTTAGGAAACTCACTAACCTATATATTTTGACGTTCATAAGTGTTACTTTGTGACTTAAATGAATAAATGATTTTTGACTTTGACTTTGACTAGACCGTTACACTATCACTTTTTCTTATATCCAAATTTAAAATATTAATTACTTCCTTATTTTGCAAGCAGTTTTATATTAAGAAAGAATTCTCTTTATGCTCTGTTAGCATTCTTTTGATTGTTATTTGCTCTTATGTGCAAATTATGTACAAATTCAAACATAGGCTTACTACCCTACTGTATTCAATCATCTTGGTCTAATGGCATAAGTTATGTTAGTTAAGGATGTCCAACTGTCGGGTCATTGGAAATTCTGAATAACAGACAAAGGTCTACCTTCCAAGACCGGCAGACAATAAAAGGCTCATCCCAAAATAGGACCTAAAGCATATAACATAGAAATAACTGACGAAATATTGGTGTTTTGTAAAACAGTTCTCTTGGAAATATACAGTTGTGAGTCCGCATATATTTATAATACTGATTTAAATATTTATTTTATGTAATAATACATTTAACACCAATAAATAATAATTAAGTTAATTTATATAATAACTTAATTATTATTTATAGATATTAAGTTAGAAACTAGATTCCGGCGGTACTGTATCGCGGCCACGGAAATAAAAATGTCACGCTTACAGTCATTAAGGCTTTTTACTAATCTTCATATGTTATTTTATAAAAATAATAATCAACTTTCAGACATTGTCCTTGTCACTAGTTTTATTTACTAACAAGATTAAGGTCAATGGTATGCTCACTATATGGATATCAATAATTACATATGTTAATAATATTTATATTGTCACTAGCTGTTGCATCTTCTTTCGCTTTCTTCGCTTCTGTCTTCAGACTTGAAGACAACCTTGTTTGTCTTCGAATAGGTGTATTGCACTCTCATTTTGGTAGGTATGTTTCAAATCCAGCGTAATGGGGCGATCCTACCCTCTAAACACATATCTAGACTTTGTTCGGCGAATTTTCTAATAGAAAAAAATTTACGATCCGGGATTCGAATTCGGGCTTCACGATAGTTGGTACTCCTATATATCTATTGTTTTAGTTGATGACCATGTTTTTTACTTCATTATTCATAATACATTAAAATCTGTTTACCGTTTTAGTCGTAAGAAACAATAATTACCTACTTTTCAAATATCAATTTGTACATTACACAATTTTTTGGCCCGTTTCGGGATCGAACCCACAACACTGCGAGCAGTGTCAGTGTCAATCCGAGCACTTAAACCTCCAAGCCATATCAGTACAGTCTTTTAAAAAGCCGTAATGGTTTTATTCATATCATATTCAACCGTCGGCAGTGCACTTCTATTAGCGGATATTAGAAGCATATTAGAATTATATCTATAGTTTTACGACCAAGCGACGTTTCAGCCATAATAATTTAATTTCATTGTAATCATAGAAATTAGTTTAATATAAATTCAGACCGCATTCGAACTAACTTTTTTCAACTAACATTTCACGGGCCTAAAATCTATTGTATTGTAATTTTTATTGACTTGTTTCACCTTTATTATCTTACTTAGGAACATACTACTTATATGATATGAGCCGCCTTTGTTCAATGTTTTAGATTATTTGAAGTATACATATAAGCTACATACGTACACGCACTCACGCCTGTATTGTCAAAAGAGTGGGAAGAGGAGTCTTACGCCACTTTTCGCCAGCTATAGGTCACACATAATAGTAAGCGAGCTTATTGCCATCTACCAGGACGCCACATCGCTACTGAGAATTTCTGTACAGGAAAACCCAATAACAATTTGCCCGACCTGCGAATCGAATCAATCGAATTCACTATCAATCCGCGAACGAGGCAGTCAGGGAATTCTACAGGTGTACAAATCGTAGATCAAGGATTGTATTCAAGATTAAAGGCACCTGTATTTCTATAACACAAATAGGGATTATCTGAGTTTTGCAAACATTGAAACAACGGAAACAAAGAACATGCGAAACAGTTTCAGAAACACCTACTTAGTTTCTTAACAAAATATAAATCATATACGTATATAGTACAGTTAACGGGAAGTTGTAGTAAAGTTAAATCTGAGTATTAAAGTAGAGCATAATAAAGGCTGCGGGGCTTAGACATAAGCCCTGTGCGTCTCAGGCTAGGTCGTGTTACCTTCCTAGACAGAGCGGTCAGTTGATACATGCGGCTCAACTTACTTAGTGTTCCTCTACGTACCTATAGCACCAGATATGCGATGTCGATCGTTGGGGTTAACAGATTTGCGGATTGTGGGTAGCTTTATTAGTTGAAGGTAGTTTGGGCGGTTTATATTGTAGCTTATTTTCATATTCGAATTTCGAATCCGTTTATATTGCAATTTATTTGATATTTGGATTTCGAATTTGTTTATATTGCAACTGATTTACATACTTGAATTTTGAATTTGTTCGATTACGCTACTGCACCTTATTTTTGAATTAGATTTAGGTTATAGTGCGACTTACGTAGATAATATGTCGAAAACATTAAGTTTTAGTAAGATTATGTGTTATTGTTCTTAGATATTAAATTAAACAAAAATAATTAAATAATAGCAACTAATAGATGATGACTTTATGAGAAACTTAAAAAAGCAAGTTTGCGTTTCTGAGTTATGAAAATAGTCGAGATCTTTGTTTTGTATGCACCCTACTACGCTCATTACAAATAAAAAACCGCACAGACAGACAAAATAAGCAAAGTGCTTGTTTATGTTTTTATAACATGCAAATTCTCTGAACTAAATAATAAGTAGATATTACAGAAAGATAAATCGCTTTCATTTATATGTATATAAAACGGATTATCGGAATATTTCGGTTTAGGTCTTTTATATTTTGTATATATTTCACTTATAACGGTTATGTTAACAGATCATTATAATAAATCTGACAGCACAATTTTGCCCCACTTGTGACAAAAAATTTGAATTTCGAATTAGTGTAAATCTTTAAATTATAATTTCGAAAATTAATACGGATTAGTGATGTATCGAAATTTAAATATTGTGCAAACGTGTTTTTATCAATGTTAGTCGATTAGTGTTTTGTAATCTGTTGGAAATGATCATGTTATAACGTTTAAAGTAGCAGGTAGGTATTTATTTTTGGATACGTGCCCTAGGCAGGTGTATTTGCATTGTTTAGTCCAGCATTAGACCGTCTGCCGTGGTCAGGTGAAAGTTTAGGGAGCGTCGTAAGGGGATTAGCAGCCAACGGTAGGTGTTAGCTCCATCGACCCGACATGGCGACTCTCTAAATTAAATTCACAACAAACTTGATTTTTGACTTACTGCTTAGAATTGGATTCGTTTACATTTGTATGATAGTGAAAAGAGAGCCTAAGTAATGCATATTTATTAACTTGTAATATCTTGCTACAATTGTTTTAGAATATATAGAATTAATTCTGTGTTCTTTGTTTTTATGACGTCATGCGTACCGTACATTATAACAAATATTTTAGGTATGATACTAAACTTGTACATGTCTGATTATTTTGGTTTATATATCTATCTCTAGTTAGTAGTAACTGCCTCGTTGGTCCAGTGGTAGTGTATACGACTGCAGATCATGAGGTCTTAGGTCCGATTCCCGGATCGGGCTTGGAAAACGTTGCTAAGATTTTCCGTCAAGAATTTCTTAGTAGCAATTTATTAAGAATTTCTGTCAAGAAGTTCTTAATAATTAGCTCGGAGTTAGGAATTTGGCGGTGTTTCACCCCCGTGCATCGGAAAGCACGGTAAACAGTGGGTCCCGGCTTTCATGAACATCTATGACAGTCGTTATTGGGAAGTCAGCGCCCTCAAATATCCTGACGACTGGTCTAACCAAAGAATGATGTTATCCTTCTGAGTTACGGAGGTCAGATGGCAGTCGCTTCGTGTAAAAATTGATATTTAGCTAAATCTCGTTAGACCAGAAATAAACGGACCCTGTCATAAGCTGGGATTAATAATCGCTAGGAAGAAGATATATCTATCTCTAGTATTATAAAACCGTTTCAGTATTTAAAAATAAATGAATCCATAACAAAGGCTTGAGATTTTGGTCTGTCCGTTTGCCTTCCTATTTATACATTAATTCATCAATGTGTAGGGTTCAAATTAAACTCTGAACTACGTTTTATCTAACTGCTCAATAGAACCGGAGGTACATGTAGTATATAACGTGTTTAACATAAACAATCTTGTGGGTGAAGTCCTCATAGCCAAGCTAAGCTATAATATATTTATAGGCGGATGAAGTCCTCATAGACAGAGGCTACTATGATATCAATATAGACTTTTTTTGAGTTTCACACTTAACCAACACCTATTATAATAAACATACGTATTTTCCCCGCATAGAATAACATAAATAATGATGTTGTAAATATGGAAGCGACAAAGCGTCGCATTCAATGATAGCATGACACGGTATTTGCTAGGTTTCAGCATCCGTCACGCCACGACTTATCCAATCTAAATAGATCATCGCTCACGAATAGGCCTTCGATCAACACGCAAATCCAATAGTACTTTGTATACTATATATGTATATACTAGCTTCTGCCCGCGGCTTCGGCCTAGCTTGGAAACTAGATGAAAGGTACCCTATGTCGTTTTCTCTACATCTGACAACGTATATGCGAAATTCGATGATAATCAGCCAGGTAGTCACATGCGCATTTTTAACATTAATAAGGATTTAACTAATCGCCAACTTTCCAAAAAGAGACTCAAACATTTCTGTAACGATGTCGTTCTAATATTATTCATTCAAAATTATGTTTATGCTTATTATTCCTTCCTTTTAATACAACAACCATATTATACATTATTAATGCTCATAGCCGAAGAATAAAGAAATATAGGCCTTTCTTTATATCAAGGCATACTGGCGTAGTCACTTTAGACGTGATTGTTAACCATTGATCGTGTTGCAGAAGAAATTAGAAAAAGGAGAAAGGTTAAATAGCTCTCTTATTATTCTTTGTACCTTTTATTTTGTCACGAGTCTTTACATAGATAGGTGTTTTTAAACCTCTATAATTGGCAGACAATATAAAAATTTACATTCAAATCCACAACATAACTATCGACGTTTCTAGAACATGTAAGAATATAAACCAAAATCAGAAAGAACACCGTTTTTGTAACCTACAACTTCACACTACTTATGAAACGCTGGAGAAATCTAATTCCAAGTGAACAAACTCGCAAGCTACCCATGTATTCATTATATACTCACACACATATGTACATATTTATGTGTTTAGAAGCAACAGACACAATTAAACCAGTGTCGTTTAGCGAAATATTAGTTTTTAATACTTGGGAGAATGCGTCTATATGCGTCATACCTCTCCGCGGAGCGATGGAGGGGTTATGTCGGACTCACCCGGGAAAAGATGGCGACATCCCAGCCATACCGACAACGGTGTTACTCTACATAACCAAAGAGAGACAGTATTAAAACGTAAGAATATTAACTAAAATCACAACGAAACTCTTTATCGTGATCTAAAAGTCCCTAATAATGTTATTAAAGGCGGGAGAAAGTGGATTCCTAGTGAACAAACTCGCGAGCTACCCATGTATACATTATATAGTCATACGTACATAGATATGTATGTGTTTAGAAGCAGCAGACTCAATTAAGCCAGTGTACTCGGGGCGGGGTTTGGATGAGTCTTTTAGCGAATACTTACGTTAACTCCGAGTAAGTACGAGCGTCTCACGGCTCATTGTTAATGCTTCGTGACTCTTGTAGAGTTCTCCTAGATGAGCTACTTATTAAAGAAAATCGAAGTTGAAATTAAACTAGTTTATACAGATTTTATTGCGTTATTTAAAACACTTTTCTATACTAATATTATTTAAATGATTTGAATTTTTGCTTGTTTGTAAGGATATAACTCAAAAATTACTAAACCAATTAAACTATTTTTTCTCCATTAGACAGCTTTATTATCACCGAGTAACAAAGGCTGCATTTTATTTTAAAAAAGTACTGTTTCTAACATAACCTGGCCTGCTTTTACGCAAGTGAAGCCGCGGGCAAAAGCTAGTATTGCATAATTTTATAATCCTTAGGTGTAATAGTTTCAAAATTATGTAATAAATGTGTTTTATTGTAAAATATAACAGTAGCAGTAGTACTGTTTTACTTTACTACTATTTAAGTTGTTTAAATTATTTAAACTATTTAGATTTAAGTTTCCTTTTCTCGGCGTTTTGGTTGCTTTTCAGCAGCCATTATCGAAGTTTGAATGCCTTCATCGTACATGCACTCATGCTAGCCCATGTCTTAGGTTTTGTAATGTGTTTTATAATTTAAATTTTCTTCTTAAGTAACTATCATGTTATAAGTCTAGTGTGTACCCATCTCTATGTCTTGAGGTAATTACCGAAATATAAGCTTAGATTCGTACGCATCTATATCTCTAATAATCATATTTGAAACAATTTTTATGTAACACTGTTACTTTAATAAAGAAGGCACTCAAAATATTAGTTTTTCCAGGCAATTAGTTTTTAACGAGTCACATATATGTAAGTAGTTACCTAATATTATCTGCGAGACATTCAATACTTAACACATTAGTACGCTGTGCTCATAATTAAGAATCCCGATTGGCTTGAACACTTGCCAGGCAAATTGTAAAAATAAAACAAAAAAATTTATGGAGTATTTTGGTAGGTAGCGCTTCTAGTAACTGTATACCTACGACACTAAGTTCGGGGTAGAGAGTACTGAAAGGTACAGAATTTGATTGTGAACATATCTGTTTAAGCCTTAACATCCAGTCCGACGGCTGAGTTTCCGTGTGACGTCACCAACTTCACGCTCTTTGACAGATTTGGGTGATACAGTTAGTCATTAGCTGATTGATTTCATATTCATTACTATCGGCAAATTTATAGAACGTGTTATGTTCCTACTTCCCTATTATTAAATTATACAATTTTTATAACTATATATACATATATACTTAGTGTTAAGATATCCTATAGTTTCAAAGGTAAGAATAATAGCGACATGCTGATCGCAAAGATTATATTTCTGTTCAGATAATTTTATTTTGCTCATCAACGGCTAGCGACTAGCCGTCATTTATATACTTATTTCACAAAATATTGTCGTTTTTGGTAACACCACGTGGAACAATTTGCGCGGTTCACAGATAGATATTCCGAGCCTGCTAGTTCTATTAGCCCGTTATTAAGGCGTTAGCGCGAAAGCTGTTTATTAAAATATAACTATATTTGTATTTCCAATCAAGACATGACGTGACATGACAAAACATATCTGCATAACCTGTAAAAAAATACAGTCGTAATGTTATAAGCAAGACAATATTTTCTTACATGTCGTCTTACATTTCGCTTCATCGTCGTGAAGTCTGAAATTCCTAAATACCATTACATATTAGCTAGGGGATACTCAACGTTAACTAGCGTACCAGTACTGGCTGTTAGTACAAAGTTTTAATTCTGTACTTACTTACTCTTAAGGCTGGCCGACAAGCCACTCGTATACCTACTGAACTCTTTTCAAGTGGTACGATTGGATCAACTGCCAGAGCTTATTGTAGAACTAACAACTGCAACTAGTTGCTTATTTTAAGTTAACAAATAACGAATACTTTATTAGAAGTAAGAATTACTTTTAAAATTCGAATTATTTTATTTATAACTAGTTTTTGTTCGAGGCTACGCTTGCGTAAAAGTAGGTTACTGTATTTTTTAAAATAAAATATGGCCTATGTGAAAACATTTTTGAGATCGGGTTTTGAGTTTTCATCATTACAAACAAACAAAAAATCAAATATATATTAGAGATTATGCTCTTACAGTTAGGATGACGAATTGAAAAATATTCGTATAAAGGTTACATTACTATTAAGTACATATATGGCGTTTAGAGCCGTGTGCATG
The DNA here is from genome assembly GCA_963675205.1 of Catocala nupta. Lineage (NCBI taxonomy): Eukaryota > Metazoa > Arthropoda > Insecta > Lepidoptera > Erebidae > Catocala > Catocala nupta. The sequence continues at coordinate 9,724,265 of OY776080.1, forward strand.
CAGATAGCAAAAATTAAATGTATAAAGAAATCCGTAATTTATAAATATAATATTAATGCATAATTTTGTTTTGCACTGGCCTCCAGCAACAAAGTCAATGCAATAATTGTGTTGCATTGTTTTATCCAATAACAACGGATTGCTATTAGCTGTTGCGTGATAAAGCCGGGAGTTTCCTTTAGCTAGTTCTAAGCGCTCTATTCGTCTGTCTATCTAATTGCTATTTTATGTAGTGAGCTAATGAACGCTGTAGCTAACGTTCCTCCAATTTGTGCTCCTTCGAAGATTAATGATAAATAGAGTAACACATTGCATGTCACGATCTTACTGACCTCTTTGGTGGATTCCGTAATAAGATTTTAATACTGGAAAGTTTTTGAAACAGATTGAGGAAATTTGCGGCGGTTTGTTAAGTCCCGAGTTCGATGCCCATGTTGGGAAACGTGGCTTTTTCTGTGTAGAAATATAGTATAGGTTAGTATAGATTTGATAGACGATAATAAATAGGACTGTTTTGATTAATTTTACGACGCATTTAAAAAAATTACACACCCGTCTGCCTATTCCTTGGAAATATAAAGGTATAGGTCTATGTATGAATACAAATGATAAATTTCAATGCCCAAAATACCCAAACTATTGATAATTGTCGTAGGCTAATAAAGGTACCAAAACATTTCTTTGGAAAGAGCTACACTCGTTTGATAAAATTATTTTATTTTTAGCCTGATTCCAAGTAACACTTGCGTTTGTGGAGATTTTTACCACCGCGACCTTTAACGTCATTAGCTAAGTATAAGTGACAAGGACTCTATACTGCTCTATTCAAATAGTTATTATGAGAACAATTCTTTGAAAGCTTTTGTGTGAGAAGACGTAACTGATTTACTTATTATAAAAGAATATGTCTGTTTAGAACAATGTTTTCAGGGATATATATATAACTTAAATTTTAGTCAAATATACATGTAAAGTCTTACGCTTGCAAACACACACCTTTCGCCTATTAAGATTTTTAAAAGTGTAACGGACTGCATATGCCATGCGGTCTTGTACTGCTCAGAATTTTCAAAACCATTTTTCCTGACTCAGACATCAAACCTAACCAGGTTCCCTTCATGATCGTTGTTAAACAAAAGCGCCAACTTATACCACCGGGACCGAAACTAAATATGAGAATAATTCTCAAATTACCTGCATTGTACTAAATAAGCCGGCAGTAGTTTACGTAAAATATAACCCCACCTATCGCATTTAATTAATATTCAATTCCACGTATAGTTTCATAAAGCAAGGGTTTTAACTGACCAAAGGACCGTCTCGGACGGCGGCCGACCCGCAACTAAACCTCTCCTAATCCAAGCTCCGTATTAAATCGTAGGCTAGGTGCTAACCTGAAACTACCCTCGGGACAGCCAGGGCTACCAAAACATGTTCATTGTTTATCTATTATTAGCCTGTTTATATTACGATTTGTGTATGAATTTGGTTTTTGTTCTATAATGAGATATTAATATTCTTTTATCTTAACGGGTATGTTTATACATTACATGAAATTAAATAGATTAATTTCAAATTGTTACTAAAAGTAGTGTTTAATTTAAATAAAACCCATAAACAGTAATTTCACCTGTCAAGTCTTAGAATACCAGAGATAATTAAAATCTATTCTATCTGGCCACCGGTGTGCCACCAAGTTTTAAAAGGTTAACTTTTATTGAATTTATAGCTGATTATTAATTTCAATGATACATTAAGTTGAGAATTTGTTAGGTATTAGGTTTCTTTTTCGCTAGATTTTGTCAGTATCTACCATTACATAACAAAAGTCCCCTAGTATGATAAAAATGTCGCACAGAAAATTATTCAGAAAATTTTAGTATACTAGTCTTCAAGATGGATATTGACGTAAAGCTTTATAATGTCTACACAAAAACGTACTAATATACTACCTTACTAAATGAACGAATAATTTGGCAGTAGTTACGTGAAATGATTACTTTTTCTAGTCCTTACTTCATTTTAACAAAATGTCAACTGATAAACACAAATGTGTTTTAAACCGCTGTTGTGCTATATATGCTCATTAATGGATATGCTAAGCCTGTAGTACAATGCATGTAACTATATAGTAACCCTGCTAAACAAAGCGTTGCCTGAAGAACTTCACTAAAACTATTGAAAGTTCGTTGGGGCGATTACTGAAACTGAAACTCCAATTCCAAAAGTACATAACCCGAAAGCTAACAGCTTAACGCACCTCCACCCAGTTATTAAAAGATTATTGCGGTGAAATTTATAATTTCAATGTCCCACTATGTTTTGTTGAACCGAATTCCGGTATGGTATTATGTAGATTCAATAACAGCGGACTCAAAGACATCTATTGTTTCCAACTGATACTCTAAATCAGTTTGTCTACCGTGATCATATTGAATATGGGGGATTTTCGTGTGAGTATTTCCCTTGTTTACCTGTCTAACGTTCTGTAAGTTGGCAATGCACGCAATTAACTAGCAGCAAGTTCTTCCAATTAATATTTACTGTTAAATAAAGGCAATTTATTTCTATTTCAAGTGTCCAGAAACGCCATTAACCGGTTATAAAAAGTGCATGGCAGGAGCAAAAACTATTTAATATCTCGCTAAGGAAGCGTTTACAAAGAAGAACGGTGAAAGCATCGGCCGTCACAAAGCGTTGGGCGGCCGCCTTCCTTCTACAAGGATTAATTATTATTTTAACATTTCAGTAGGTTTTTTGCCGCGTCCGCGAGCAAGTCAAAAGCATTGCTTTCTCGCTTGAAAAGTTGCTAAATAATTAAGAAGCCTTCTTAGCGACAGCGTTTCGACGGCCAACCAACTAAGTAGCTGATTTTTCAGAAGCGCCTCTGGGAAAAGATTTTTCCATTACGTTTTTTGCTTCATTGAATCGCTTAGGCTGTTCGAAGTTATTTATAATTATACTTTATGATGCTAAAAAGAAAGTTGTTTTCTATTATTGGACGCTATAGCAAAATATTTCGAGCAGTTACAAGTACTTACACAAAATATTAATAGTTATACGCATTTATTAAAAATAGTGTAGCATAGTGATGATATTCCAATAATATTTGAATATAGCCCGATGCTTACTTTACTGATTCAAGAAAGAAGCGCACGTACTTATGTATAGTGTTATTAAACATATTTGGATACAGTTGTATTGATCGCAAGTGCAACATTGCGCGTACATAACCACGTAGACGGATAGAGACTAATCCGTAATCATTGGCTACCAAACTATTAAAATTTTTAACGTACTGACATCACAACAAATTCAAACTCTTTTTCCACATCAGTCATGGGCATTAAAAATCACAACTGAAGTTTCATCTAAGTACATTTTAACTACACCATGTGTAGTGAATTTGAATTTGTGTGTTGGTGGTATTTTTAAGTTAGTGTATCGAGTCTTCGTGTATTTAGCAACAATGTGTTGATGGCAATAAAGACCTTGTAACGTAAACGTATTTCTAAGAGACTTTCTAAATTTATTTCTCTTTTGTCGTAGGCAAAACTCTACCAGTTCACTGCGTAGTGGAAGCTGTGTCATCGCTAGAAGAAGGTACCTGGAGACGACGGGCCGTAGTGGAGACAGACAGCTACGTCATCATTCCGGCTGCTACTGCTTTCCATGAGCTCGTTCCGGCAGCCATGATGCGGCTCGGCTATCCACACGAGCTGGCTGCTTCTGCAAAAGGTAGAGTAATCTTTCTTATATGTTTTGATTTAGGAATGATTATGCTTACACGACATTGCACACACTATATTCTTTTACCACGATCGAACGTGACAGTGTCGTGTGATGGGAGCACGCGTTTCGTTTTGCAGTTTTATCACTCAATCACGTGGAAGTGGCCAGGTCTTGATATAATAAACTGAGTGGTTCGAGGCTACAGAAACCACACATAGATATAGGTTAATATGTCTGGGATTTCAAGCATTTGTCTTTAGATATATAATTTTTTTATTATTATTGACAGACCGTCATAATCTACTGCTGGATAAACAGCCTCTACACATGATGAATACATCTTTCCAAACACACCACTTCTATCAGGTAGATTGGTTATCGTAGTGAGTTAAACACAAGTCTTTGAAGAGAACAGCCTGCCAAATACCAGCCTATTCTCTATATTCTTAGTTTTAGAATTATTAATAAAGTTTTCTTTTTGTTATCAGGTCAAGTTGTCATAAACAACTGGAAGCCGCTGCCTTTTGAGAGGATCTCTGATGGTCCTTTGGCTACAGTTGGCGAAGTGCTTGGTGAGCTGACCACTGTGGCTACTCTTCGGATCCAGCTGCTAAGACCTAGACCGACTCCCCTGCAAGACATTAAGGACAAGCTACTGAGACTTCTGTTGGTGCAGAGTCGGCCTCTGCTCATGTCTACTGGCTGCCCTTTGGATGAGGTAAGAAAGGTACAATATTACCAATGCTGCAAAGAAGTCAGTCTTACTAGAAACGATTAAATTTCAGCTGAATATGGATGTCAGATTTCGTTGCCAAGTTTTATAGTTCAGAAAAGTCGCAATTGCGATATCTAGGTCAACAAAAGCTAAAACCGGTTTTGTAGTTTACGTTTAGAGAAAACGCTTCTTAATCAGACGAGTACGTTTATCAGATCACCTTTAAACTAGCCTTCCTATTCTTACACTTTTCTTTTATTGAATACAATATCTATTTCGCAAACCGAATTCAAAATACAACATAATTGTACCCACCGACAATAATAATTCAATAGCACAACGCTGGCAAAAATATCTGTCAAACCAAATTAACAACAAGTGATTGGGGCGTTAAAACCATCTAGATAGGGCGACAATGAGTGTACGGTACACTGAGCTAAACCAACATTCAGAGAATGACGTTACGTACCGTGGTTACCCCGAGCTGGCTCACAATGCCCCCAACTAAACCTTTACTCCCTTATTACCGTGGAAACTCATTGTTTTCCATATTTTAAGCCCGCTTTGTAAACGCTTTCAATCGAAAACATTTTATCCTAGTAGCTATTTGTGTATTGTTGTGATGATTTAATTAAAGATTCGGTACTTAACAGTTGTGATTTTCGTATCGATGTCTCTTGTCTTGTTGTGAAGGCTTTTGTTGTGATAGATGGTTTGTTGAGTAAATATACAGACGATAATTCGATTGTTATGGAACTTAATAATTTAAATCAATCAGCATTCTATTCATTATTTTTAATTAAGCTTTTGAACAATCAATAATTGGTGAATACATATCGCCCGCAGTTAGAATCTGTGGATATAGTCCTTTTATTTTTGCGATTGAGTTTGCAATACTAGCTGCATCGCCTTATGATTGTTTACACCATTCATGTGTTTAATCTCAACAAAACAGTTTGAAGACATATATGTATATCTCGTGTTGGTTGGTATACGAGATATAGGTTTGTATATATTTTCAAACTGTTATGATGCCGTCAAAAATATAAGCTTTGTAAAAATATTGTTATTGTTATCCAATTGATGTATTGTTTCTTTCACTCCTGGCAGTTTTCCCAAAGTTGATAGACTCACGTCTATGATAGATTTATATTGTATCCAAAATGTTATTGCTATTTAGTAAGATATAACACAATTTCTTAGTTCTTTTTTTGAGAATAGAAAAATTGATCAATAATTGTAAATAAGTTTAATTTGTAAATACAGCCACATTAGATTTGCTTTCCAAATTCGAGAATGCTTTCACACTAAAGTGCTTCTACTTTAAATTTTAACAAGAGAGAAAGCTCATCACATCTCGAAAGACAGATTATCAAACTCTGTAAGTAGCTCGGTACAATTTGGTCGTTATAATTGCGAGGTTACTGCTAAGACCCTGCTAATAGGGATCATCGTCGAGGGAAGAATAAAGCAGCATTTGTTTTCATGTTCGCGGCTCTACGTACAGACAATGAGTTGTTTTAAGATATGTTTGATGAATACTGTTGTTTTAAGTTGTTATTAGGAATGTGAAGCTGCCTAATGAGGATAGCTTTTAATGCATGTTATTGGTACTTTTGTTTTTATAGGATGATTTTTTTATTTAAGTGTTTTTATCCTTGGTAGATGATGGATATATTTTGATGGGTTCTTTAGTTTATATCTTGTTGGCTGAATATGACATTGTTTTCGGTTTAACTAAATGTTTGGTAGTGAGTCAGATGTCTTGTAAGTATGTATGCTGAAAAGTATCTGATGAATAAAGGAGTATAGGAAGTTGTAAGGAAAATAAAACAAGTTGGAATCAGTTAAAGTATATTTAACTCCTGCACCAGCTAGAGAGAATTTGATTTTCAAATAATTTTATTTTAAACAATTATTTTATATTAAATAACTGTCCAGACTATGAGCCTTACCGTTACAGTATTTATATAAAGATTTAAAGCTCTAGATGTCGCTACAGATAGGTACAACAATGTGCTGACACGATGAGCACCTGTGTCAGAGCTCACACGCGGGATCTCCATACATAATAAATTTAATTGAATCTCAGTCTCATCCGCGCCTCGCAACGCCTTATTATATTTTCTAAATATCCACCTTGTTGCAAACGGGTTAGGGCGGGGTACGCGGCGTGCGGGGATTGCCCTCGTCTTCCAACTTGTGCCACACCGAAAGAGGGTTAAAAGGAGTTTTAGATGTACGAACGCTTTTGATCTTATTAATACCATAAAATAATGCTTTATAATCTTATTAAACGCGAGGTTAGCGCTCCACGCGCGCCCTCCTTCAGCCATAACCGGCTCCGCCGATCTATATTTCAATTTGGAATTTACAGTGACATACTCGAGTGCCCCAGGTGGTAATATAAGATGTTTTTCTAAAGCAGAATAAAGTTTTACTCTAAATGAAAAGTCATTAACAGCCTCTCAGACAGATAGAAACAAATTGACGTTATAAAGTCGAGACAAAGTTGTGCAAATGAACCAAAGGAAGACCGGGCAAGATAATCAAACACCTCGAACAGTGAAGTTGTAGCTAAACGCCAGATGAACTCGGCTCTATGATATTATGGTAATTTATCTCACGCCAATTTGCGCCACTTCGATTTTAACTCTGCAAACTTTTAGATGTTCGAGGAATATTTTATCGAAGGGGTTTTGCGAGTGCCACCTCGCTGTAGGATCAATTTTAAACCATAAATCTTCTTTAAGACTACTTTCTTACTTAATTTCGGAATCTCTTTGAAATTTGAAGGTTCTTTATAACGGGTTACATTTTAATCACTCCTTCGCGTGTACGTAAGCAGCATTATGTAGACACTACGAAAGTAATGTTAGATAAGACTAAGCCTATTGTGTTCCAAGTTGTCCTTTTAACTACGAGTATATCAAGAAATGTTCGCAATCACACACCGAATTACGTACTTAGTCGGATTACTCGTGACGCGAGTTATCACGCGCAGGCGCCAGCTCTCGTAAATCTTCCATGAAGCTGAAACAGACAATATCTGAAAGCAAATATGGCCTCACTATTTAAAAATATAAAACAAAGAAGCGGATTAACGTATCACTGTAGCGCTGCGCTAATACCTCTGACATGATTTATAGGCACAATCTCGATGTGTAATACTTACAGTTAATTTAACGTCTGATTTAGCAACTGCGAGCGCCCGGTCCGCCTGACAACTCGGTTGACGACGTAATCACTGGCATTGTTCTATGTAATCTAGCGATACGAGCAGATCTCACTTGCATAACTGTCAAGCTGAGTAAACTCCGCGACGGAGCTATAATCTGACAAGTTCTTTTATGATTGACTACTTGCTGTGCGATTAATACTTCTCTAAACATGCGCTCGCGTTATCATCTAGAATAAATAGTTGTGAAATTTAAACATCGCATTGGAATCATTTGTAGTCACACGGTTTGTTTGATGGTTAAACAGCGGCATTGGATCGGTTGAGGCATTTGGGCCGTTTTGTTTAACGGGCTGGATGCGGCGAGGTTGCTGTGCAAGCACTTAGAGCGGCGTGCGGTGTGCCGGCGCCTCGTTGAGGGCGTAGTGGATGGATGCTAATTGTCGAGACGCCCTTCCCGCTCATTGTTTTAGAGCAGACCATGATTGAAGTTTCGTCGGCGCGCGGAGTGATGCGCACTAACCATCGTGTAAACACCTCGCGCGTCAGAACCGCACCGACCGCTCGCGCATGACACATGCATTAACAACCGACCTAATATTTTCATAATCTAATGGCGATGTTCTGTGAAACAATGCTCGGTGTTTATTCAAACAATTATCTCTGTATCTGTTACTGGTTAGACTGACCTCTTTAAAATCGTCTAAAATTGTTTGCCGTATCTTGTTGTTTTATTTACTCTCTCAGCTACTTCTGGTGACCTTCGTTTTAAAATATGTTTCTTTTGTTATAGGTAACGCTGGCACAGATATGTCGCGGCCAAGATCGTACACCGGGGCCGCACAACTTTCACGAGCCGTCTGAAGAAATGCGTCGTAAATTTGAATCTTGGTGGAGTGCTCAAGTATCACCACGACCTCCGCCTTTTAGCCCACGACGATACCCATCTCCTGGGCCGAAAAATCGGTCACCCACACTTAACACAATTCCAGACCATTTACATCCAGCACTACAGACCGTTCAAAGTCAATATCCTACACAAAAAACAAGGATGCGAACGAGTTTCGATCCTGAGCTGGAACTGCCCAAACTACAGCGCTGGTTCTCAGAGAATCAACATCCAAGCAGACAGCAAATTCAACAGTATGTTCGAGAGTTAAACAATTTAGAATCTCGCCGAGGACGAAAGCCCCTTGATGTCAACAACGTTGTTTATTGGTTTAAGAACGCGCGTGCAGCTCAGAAGCGTGCTGAACTTCGAAACATAGGAGGTCTAAGTTGTCACCTTGGCGTCAACGGTTTCAATAGCAGAAGTCATAGCCCCACAAATGGGTCTTTAATGCAAGGTGGTGATAACTATGGATCTCAAGATCACAATTCAATGAAAAGCCCTATGCAACTGTCCGGCAGCCCAGGACGATACCCAATGTCTGTGATGTCTGAAGATAATCTCTCTAATGGAGGTTCAGATTTGGAGGACGAAGGAGGAGATTTAAATCCAGATGACAGGCCAGAAAGCCCTGACGCACCATTGTCTTTAATCACTACCAAGAAAAATAATGACAATGACACAGATGACAGACCTCACGAGTCACCGAAGCCACCAGATATAATCAAGGTAGGTTTTACATTTATGACTTGACTTACTAACTTATATGTAGGTTTTAATGTAACCATGTACTAAAAATATTTTCTTTTGTCATAGGTCCATGACATCAAACAAGAACCAAGGGATCTTAGCAAGCCCGACAATGCAAACTCGCCGCAGCGATCTCCAGCTAAAAACAGCGACGCTAGTTCCCACAACAATAACAGCAATAATAACAATAATGATGATGAGAATGGTGTTGGGGACGAACATGATGCCTCTGATGAAGATGTTATCCAAGAACGGCACTACAGGCCGACTTCTCCACATCTTGATCGTCTACCATTTCCCATGGTACCAAACCATCCAATGTTTGGTCACGGCATAATGTACATGAGTCAATACATGAGTGGGTTTCCGGGCGTTGGCGCTGTACCAGGAGAAGGAGCCAGCGGCTTGAACTTAGCGCTTGCTGGAGCTTCAGACGAGCGCCGGAAGCGTAACAGGACTTTCATTGACCCGGTGTCGGAGGTGCCAGTTCTGGAACAGTGGTTCTCAATGAACACGCACCCCTCGCACAATTTGATCCTGAAATACACAGAAGAGTTGAACAGGATGCCGTATAGGCAGAAATTTCCGCGACTGGAGTCAAAGAACGTGCAATTTTGGTTTAAGAACCGACGGGCAAAGTGTAAGCGACTGAAGATGTCCCTGTACGAGCCGTCATCGCCGGGGCATTATTCTCACCCCGGACATCCCCACGCTATAGCCGAAAGGAAACTGGTATGAGGTGATTACCTACATTGGTAGTAAATGTGAGAGATTTTAGTGTTTGTGGCGTCGCAACATATACACGAAAGACTGATATCGAATCGTTTAATGGTGTGCAGTGCCATGTTAGTATTAAAATGACGTCCACGTCATCCTAACTTTAAACAGTTCGTATTATTCAGAGGACTTTATTAGTAACTGTGTAGATTATTAATGATCATAGTTTCGCTTAAGGTAGATATTATTTGAATGCGATATCATTATAAGTATAATGTAGTGTCAATTTATCTGATAGAGCGATCACATCGTATTGTTTATTGTGTACATAGGTGTAGGCACAAGTGACTATTAAGGACATATGTCACACACTGTTTGTGGAGGAATCTCAATAACCTAGTATGTACATAAGCAAATCAGAACTCGGTTTTATTTATTAAATTTTACAGTAGATGTATAATTATGTTGTTAGAATATAAATTATGGATATTCTCATTAAAAGTTCCACTTAAATTATAATATGTCGACGTATAGAATGGTATTCAATGTTATTCTAATTATGTACATTATTTGTATAATTAGTATTGAGTCATAATGATATTATTGCACATAGTAGTATATTGGAAATGATATTACTGATGTTCGGCCGGGGTTCGATGGCCTTACATACGCACATTCCGTATTAAGTACTCTTTTGTTATAGGTGTTAATAATGCTTCCTCAATCCAAAGATCGGTTAGTGTTGTATAGTGGTCACATATTGTCAACTGAACATTAATTAGTTTAATGTTTTACTGGACGAAGAAAATTTTAATCGCCTACTGTGATTTATAATAGCGACGGGCTGCAATAACTCTGTTTACTGCTAAGGTCGTGGAGTAATTCGAAAGGCAATATTTGACTCTGGAATGTAAATAGTAAGAGAAAGAACATGGTTATAAAGGTCTCAGATGGTAGTACAGTTAGCGACATAACTCTTTAAGCATATGTTCCACATTGTTCTATCATACAAAACGATCATCATTCTCATTTTTACAGCAATAATAGTTATAGCATAGTTAATTTTATCACAATTCATAAATATAGGTCAATAATTAGAACGTTTCAATGTTAAGCTAATTATGTCGGCGATTGTACAAGTGTCATTTAATGTGTGTGACAGAAATATGTGATCAGATCTAAGGAATGTGTTATTATGAACTAAGTTAATATGCTTTTTACATTAAAAACACAAATCATGCATATGTGTCCTTCAGAAATATGTGCAATGAATTTACCGTACATTTCTTCAAAAATATTATCATCAATTTTGTTTATATATTAGTAGTATCCTTATTATCCTATGGAACCGCTGTGCTCACCGGCGGCCAGACACAATAGGATTTCAATTATGTCTGATATTCCAACAATTGACAGGTTAAGTATCCAGCTAAGCTAGAATGCTACTGTTAGGAATGGGTACATATCGGTAGAGCCATAAATAGAATTTGAACTCGCTACTACTGAATCTCAAGTCAAACCATTTCCATTGGACAACCGCCACTTCACCACGTTATAAAATTATAAACAAAGTATTGCTAATTTCACTTAAATTATATGTCAGTCAATTTTCATGTAAAAAGAAAATCAATAAATTTAAATTTATTGTCTGGCATAACTATACTTAATGCTGCATGTTAAACATACATATTCATTACTATCTTGATATGTTTCTGTCACATTTCTGACATAGCAAACACATGGACGACTATACTTTTCATTCGTTGATAAATTAATTATGAACTGCTAATAATTACTTCGTTCAGTAAAACGCTGTAACTGACTTTAAATATTGCAGTATTCACGCATTTATAGATTGAGGCTGTTCGGTCACATTGTTTTATAGTTCTAGACGCATCATAGTTGTGAATTCACACTTTGTTTTGTTGTTCCAATGTTATGCTTGTTTTCGTGAAGCTGTGATGAAATTTCCAAATATTGTAAATATTTTATTAATGTTAACTAAGTTTTATTGTAAAACTACGTCACTAGGCTCACACGAACAATTTAAGCATTTACCGCTTAGATAACGAAGATATTGGCTAAATGTTTATTCGATTCAATTATATAAACAAAAGTTTAATTGAATATAATATGAAAAGGAGTTTGTTGTTTTTTTATTTATGCCCAACACTTTATTAATGAAGTGCATATCTATGATATAAAAATCCTACATTTTATATTATAGGTATGCACTTTTTTAGATTATTCTTATATTAGACGGCCCAGATTTTCAATTATATATTACAAGTGCTTACGGCTAACGATAAATGATTCAAGTAAGTCTTTGGACCCTGTCGATGTAAGGTGACATACCTAATTTTAAAAAAGTTCACATGCTGCTATATAGATCGCAACGATATAATGAACCAGTCTTCTTGCCGATGTCATAATGTTTTAATATAGACAAGGAGTTTTCTAAATTAGCTATTGAAATTTATTGGTTGATTGAAATAACGTACAACATATGCTGATCGATAAGTTTTTACACACAAAGAAGGCGGAATTTAAGTAAACGAAATGAATCAGGAAGGCGTCCAGCGTATTCAAGAAAGAAATACAATTTCACATATTAAGGGGGCAAATAGGTGTAAGACGACGTATTTATCTTGACTTTCATTAATTTTTTTAACACATAAAGAATTTATATTATTTATTAACATTATAAGGTCTTTTACACATATATTGGAGAACATATTCTGAAATGTTTGAAGATTTTCCTCAAAAAGCAGCGGAGATATTAGCTGTCGCGCATTGTAGGTTGCCATCCAACTGAGCAATATGCGTAATTTTTGGAGGCCGCAATTTCCATTTGAAATCATTAGGAAAAGAAAAGTAATTATTTTTATATGTGACACTTCTATCTGAAAAGTTCCAAAAAAAAAATTATGGGAATTTGTATTTTTGGATGGGTAATTTTTTACCATAAAGCATGACTTTTATCATTCTTTTATGTTTTTTATTATAAAAAAAATACTTTAATCAAAGATATCGCTTAGGATTCAAGTTCAAATGAAACGTATTTATATAGAAACTATGTATAACATTTCAAAACGATTGGTTAAAAACTTTTCAAACTAGTGATTACGCAATTTTGACAAAAGTATTTTCGAGAATAATGTCGATTTTGTCGGGTTACGCGTTGATTGTCGATTTGTTATGCGTGATTGAAACTGCGGTTACCAACTATAATATTCAGCTCGCTCATAACTAATAAAATACTTGAACTTCCTTCATTGAACAAGCTAGCAGCCAAATATGCTGCGACTTCAATGATTTTTAAACCGGAATGTAAGTGTTTCGGAGCCAAACGCCAAATTGTTGAATTGAAAGTTTCATTCGCGTTTTGAGTATGACCGCCTAAACATCGCTCCAGTAAATCATTTTCCAATAAAATTGATGCCTATGGCTGGTAGTATATGAATGACTACCCGCTCAACCGCTCCGCAGTCCGCTTTAAGGAGTCTGCCCACTACAGCGTCTCATACCATGACCGTGCTAGGAACATAAGTATCAGACACGAAAAGCAACACGATACGCCCTGCTATAGGAACTGCTGGTCGGTATCGGAACGGTCTAGTGGGCATAGTCTTGTACATTGTATTACAAAGAATATTTTTTTGCCTGACACGTTCCTAGGACGGCCATGGTATGAGACAGGGTAGTGGGCAGACTCCTTTACAAGTCACGCGCTCGGTCCCTGTACCAATAATTCGTTTAAAAGTTATAAGCGATTAAGTGCATGACCTAATCGCTTATAACTTTTAAACGAATTGCAATTTTGACTTCAAATAATCCCTATATTTTTGAATAGTTACAGAGACGATAAATGAAAAAAATATTGGATTCTTTGAAGCCTCTTCTCCTATTTCCCCCTTAACACGTAAAAATCGGTAACAATCATACTTACCTATTTATTTATTTTAGCCTGTATTGTCCCACTGCCGAGCAAATAAGGTGTCCCTCTTGCTTTTCCACATATCCCTGTTATGCGCTAGTTTGCACCAACCATACTTACTACATTAAAAAATAAGTTCACCTTAAATATATATTCAGTATTACTTAGCACACCATATATGTTATATTTGGTTTAAGATAAATAAAATTATTTGAAATGAAATAAAAATAATACTCAACTAACATAACTTATTATGAATCAATTATATACTAAAATAAAGTCTTACTCACTAGAATTGGTAATAACTCAACCTAGTCTTCAAAAGATTGCGAAAAATCTTTAGCCGTACACTTCTGGAAAATTTTTGCATTCAAGTGTGCCCTTGTTGCGTTTCAACGACTTTCGTTGCTGACTGTACTTGATTATAAATAGGACTTATCAATACTACCATCGTTGGATTAGTAGCATGCCTAATCTATAAGTAGCATATACTCATCAACTATAATTATCACTGCATGTCACGTATGTTCTTCATGCGCCACGCCTGATGATAAGTTGTTAGGTACTGCAACACCTTAAGCGAGTTGTCAAATTGACCACTCATAGGGCCACAGCAGGCATGCTACTTTTCAGCATCGGTGATCGGCGACTTAGTCGCTTTTTAGAAGCTAAATGCAGCGCTCAAACATTCCACACCGCACACTTAAAAACGCCAAAAGTCGCGATTGAGTCGCCTTTCGAAAACTCGACACAGCGACTGAACGCTACACTCCGCACACATTCGGATACCGGTCGCATCGATTTGGCATCTGCGGAACACGACTCAGTGTTGCACTAGATTATGACGAAACTACACCCTTACGATGGATTCTAATGAAGCTACACTGCTGCTTGCTTTATTGATAAAGCGAAAATATCAATATAATGCTGCCGGTCTGTGTTACTACAATAGTTTTAAAAGAATAAAGAAAGAAAGGATAAATTTTGAAATTAATCATTTGTAAACAATACCACTAGAAATCGGCAAACTGTTGATAGTCGACTATTGACCGGCAACACTACAGTCGACCCGATCGAGTACCGGAGCAGTTACCAAAACGCTCGATCCCGATACCGCATCCGAACACAGGAATTCGCCAATATGCGATGCATCATCGATACAGTCGCAAAATCGCCGATCGCCGATGCTAAATGTAGCATATCTGCTGTGGGCCATAAAAAATTGATTCGCTGTCGTACCGCCGTAAGGCAAAGATCACTTCTGAAAATCCTAGTCGCCGTAGTAACACAACTTATGGTTTGAAATTGGAGACAGTCAGTCAGTCTTCCCATGAACATGGCTGCTGTAAAGCAGCCGAAACGTCGGAGAAAAGTATATATTACAACTTATGGTTATTTGGCTGCGATCTTCTGTAGGGCGAATCTACTACTATTACTTCCCTGATCGGGTTGCACCAGTTTTAGCAGAACCCCAAATATACAGCGTCGGTAAAAGGAAAAGACATTGAACTCGCAACGTCGTAGGTGACTACAATACAATACAACTGACGTAAACCCACTTGTATCACAAGTATATAACTTAACTTAAGCTATTAATAGGAATACTAGTCATTTGCAAACGTAATAGCTGGTAATCTTATGTTGTTAAAAAAGACGTAGGTACTATTAAGCCTTCTGTGTTTTTACTCAAACTGAAGCAGCATAGAAGGCACAATGGGATCCCCAATCTTCTGTGCTTGCTAGAGTTTCAGTTTGATTTGTTTATGTTTAAGCAAAATACAACTGCTATTAAAACTCTACAATCCAAACTATCGTTCAAATAATATCGTCCAAATACGAAGACGGACCCCACGTGTAAACTATCATGTCATGATCAAAATTGACACTTTAAATACTTTATTCATCAAAAAGTAAAGCTCTATATTCGGGCAAACTACGACGAGTACAGTCAGGCATTTTTGTAAATAAATACTTATATTGTATTTTTTAGGATATGGGATAAACGACTTGAAGTCGGAGAGCATTTTTCCCCTTCGATCACTGAGACTTGCTACAAACATTTTAATTATACTTACGGCTTTTTAGGCAAAGGCAAAAGATAGACGAGATATTGCTATCTTAAACTAGTTACGTCCAGTTTGACATATTATGTAGGTACATGAACATTTAGGTGCACATGCTTTATCTAATTTACTTAGTACGAATAAGTAGATACACATCGCTCTTCTTCAGGTAAATGAATAGCAAACTACAATGTTAGTTACATCTCATAAATAATAGTTTATCGCGCATTAGTGGTTATAAATAAATAATGCGTTCTTCTAAACAGTAGCTAAGTATTTTTCAACCTGTGTTTAAATATTAAGTTTGTTTTAACAATATTTAAATAACCGAGTTTGAATTACGTTGTAGGTATACCTATCTATTTCTTCGTTACTTATCTCGTGACTAAAGATTTTGACGAATGCCTCCTAGCTCTGAATCGCAAAAAGTAGCAACTATATAAGGTTTTGAAGACGATAGCCAGAATCATTTATCAATCTAAATATACCTTGACTAAAGAGTAAATTCGATTTCTTGACAGGTTTTGCATAAACAATCTATCAAATAGCCTTGTTATTCTATCTAATGCTTGCTCAAAACCCGACCTTAGACGCAAAATGTAATGTAAATGTAACAAAGTACCAAGGTATGATTATATGTAGGTACCTAACCTATATTACAGTTGAAGAACTGAACTAATCCAAGCTTGCATAGGATAAGGTTTTTAAACAAGGGCAGCTATATAATTCTACAATTACTAAAACATACATATGCACCGTCGCAATTCCACCACATGAAGCTAAAGCTTATCAGGAGCTGATTTCACAAACGAACATCACACGGTATCTCAAACACATCAATCGAGCAGTTCTCATTGTCACAAGAACGTGTGTCAATACTAATAGTTATCTGTTGTAGCCTGCGGAAGCGGCCGGCGCGGGGACCCAAATCACCTGTCAAACTTCCAAGTCTTGTTGTAATCGCCACCGCTATCTACAGACGTCTTTGTCAAGACTTCGATCTTTGGTGAATGACCGGCTAGCTCTGTTTCGGGGTTTCGTGCGACATTAGTACACCTAAGTTCCAAAGTTTGAGATGGCAAGTTTGGCTGCAGCTAAATTTGAGATTATTTATTGCGTAGATTTTTCAAAATTCACGAAAAACGTTTAATTAAAATTTTAAAATCCTCATATTAAATCCATAAGCAATCCGATTTGAGCAGGTTTATCTAACAACCGTTGTTTTTTTAATATATACGTTCCTCTATACTGCCACAGCAGTCTGATTTCAGTCTCGTTTAATTCTTCTATACAACTACTTTAATATCATTAGCATACATATGCCTTGTCAGTATCTACTTGCGTTTATTTAAAAAGATCAATGTTTAGTTAAAACTCGATCAAAGCAAAATAAATTGTTCACGTAATAAACTATGACGGATTCACCCACTAAAAACTACAATATGATATTCATTAGGCCACCTCTGTCATCATAGCTAGTGAACAATTATAATCATCTATTTTTAAAACCAACGCCTCGCTGTTAGGAAATAATATATTTATTATATATTCTTGCTATAATAATATTAACAGGCGCACAGTATAGGTACTACTTTAGTGAAAAATAATTCTTGGTATAACTCACATGATATAATGGACAAATACATTCTTGGAAACGTGTATTTATATATAATTTCTTGCGTTGATATGAACATCTTGACTGCAAGAGTGGGCTAGGACGTTCGAGTATGGAGTGAGACGGATTATACCAATTAGTAAGATTTGAAGTACGTTCGCGGAATCATTCTTTGATCGTGCACACTCGTCCGACTTTCTTATCCATTCTTTAGCGTATTCGCTTTTGAATACCATCTTAATTATTTGGAACTCATTAAGAAGATTATTCAGTTTTCAAAGTACGTACTAATGATTGGTATTTACCTGAAATACCCGATACTTTGATAAGTATCACTTTTTTATTAAGCTGATTGCGAAAGCGTATTACTACGGAAAACATGCGTTCGTGTGGAATTGCTATGAATTTTATTTTAGGCATTAAATATCTATGTATACTGATATTGAAGGTGACTGGGACCGACCATACTAAATGTCATTGTTCCTGTATCCTATGGCCAAAAGTAACACAAATGTATAACTGCCGATTATGCGCTCTCGGCTGCGTTGCATAAATATTCCTGTAGGTAAATAAATTAACAGAGAAAGATTATCTAAACGGGATTTGATACGTGGAACGAATGGAGTTCAAAAGTTTGATACCAGGAAAGTATGCGAGACAGATATGAACGGAAAAGTCAGCCTACGCAAACGTTCTAAAGGAGTGTCAGTTGTGAGAGTGCCCATATCGATAACTTGTAGATGCCTGCTGTACTACATCATAAGTCTCGCTTACTTTTGCCTGCGATTGTATAGTCCGGACCCCATTCCCGGGACGGGAGAAGAGTTGTAGGGTTTATCTGTTATATATATCGCAATGGACCTACAACATAGCTGGCAAGTTCTGAATGTAATACAACTCTGTCAAACTTTTGGGCATATGATATTTTTAGAGGATATATCGCCTACTGCCGTTATCAATTACTTCGTCACTTAGCATTCCTAACTTGACTCGTCAAGGAAAGTATCACGATCTTACTGAAAATTCGCGTAAGACGTACAATGTTACTGCGTTACGCCTGGTAAGCGAGAATTTCGAATATACCGACTTACATATATATCTACATACTTCTTTAATTCCTTTCTTTAAACCGGCATTGCGTATGTATAACCTAATGTACAGGGAAAATCGTAAGCTATCAAAGCTTGTAGTAACTGCAAGCTATCATAGCCTTCGATTTTCGCTTTGCCAAATGCCAATTAGCATCTTTATAATACTTAAGGTAAATTCTTTCGCTGATTTTCTTGAAGAAATGTATTTATTATATTTTATATTCAGGCACATTTAAAATAAGTACCAACATTATCACCTAATATTTAATAAGTTAAGCTCGTCGACCTTTCTGTTATAAAACAGTAAAGTAAAAAATACCTGTTGTCATGTTAATATCAGTGGTATTATGTTTTAATCTAAACAAAGTGGGGCCGACCGACGGAGCTCCGCATTTATGTTAGTTAACCGTGGATTATGACGCGTCTTGTAATAACGCTATTTATTATTCTATGTTTTATACTATGAGCCAGTGGGTTCGTGATCAACAAGGTCACGGTAATGGAAAATTGTGTTCGTACGTAGTACTATTAGTTTAGTAGGTAAAGCAATTAACTGTCTCCGTGGCGCACCAGTATTAACTGCGACTGCTATACATGAGGTCTGAGGGTTGGAATCCCGGGTCGGGCCAACAAAAAGTAATGGTGTTTTCCTGTTAAGAAATCTCAATAGCAACCTGAAGTTGGCGGTGTTCGACGTTCGTTCGCGTAAAGCCGTTGGACCTGCCCCTGATCTCTCTCCGGTCGTGGCAGATTACCGTCTTTTGAATCATAAGATTTAGGAAACGGGGAGTGCACTTGCGTTTGCGCACACACTTGTAAACTATAATATCGCCAGCGCAGATGGCCAGGCTCCAGTTAAGAATGGCCGCTGGGACCGAAATTTGGTCTAGAGGACAGTATTATTATTAGCTTAGCTACTTTAAAGTTGTGTTTTAGGGAGAAGGGTGAAGGAGCTCGATGGCGATATAGGATTGATTTCAATTCCGCAGTAAATTGTATATCAACTCCTTTATATTGTTGACTGCTCGGATAGAGCATATAGTGTGTAATAGTTTACGTAGTCACCTGGTCAGTGCCATTACGCCGAATGTCTGTATGAAAATCCCGCATGAGATTTTAATTCGTGTGTTCCACGAATAGTTGTTCCGGGTTTCCGTTATTTAAATGTTTGTATGGTCCCCCAAGACACAGGAATCATTTCAAGTGCGGACATTGCCTTTATAAAAATGAATAAGAAAAGAAATCCTTGTTTTTTTTTTTACAATCATTTTTACAAAATTCTAGTATACTTGTATTATACTTATAAACACCACTCCTACCAAGTCGGCAGTGCAAAGGTTAAAATTTAAACTCCATAATTTCTCAGCCTGTAGTCGCAAATCTAATTTTTACCGTTTATTTGAATTACAAAACTTGTTATCTTACAAACAATATGTTTCGTAATAAGCATTGCTAAAGCTATATTTATTAAGCCAAGTGCATGTCGTCTGACATCGCAGCCCGATACGGAACAATAAAAATCTTAAGCCTGTCTGTAGCGAAAAGATTTACTAGAGCAACTTAATACACGTAACATCCTTGTCTGTAGTTAGTCTGCTTTACTGCGCCGATTAATTACAACCTATTTTGTTAGCTTAGGTCTTGGCTGAGGGGGCATTTTTATAGTTAAACTATTGAAACTTTATATTGAGAAGAGTTATTATAATATTGGCTTACCTCGAAGCATAATTGCGTCTCATGTTCGATTAATACGTAAGAAAAAGTGTTATTCTACTAAAAGTATTTATTTATTTAACATAAGGCTTACCAACTAAAATATCTACATACTAAGCATTTACATGAAAACATTCATACAAATATATATAATGCTTTTAAATTAAAGGTGAGCACAGCATTTACTATATCTAAAGTGTACATACATGTAAGGTTACAATTTAATTTCTAAGTTATATAAACTACAAAAGAAAACTAAGTCCAGTTGTTCTCTTTGTTTGTTTTGTTTTGTTGTTGTTAGTCTTTGTTTTTTGTCTATAAAAAGGACAACTCCCGCACTTAGACTAAACTCCTGTGTCGCGGGTATCTTTACAAACATTCAGACAACGAACACAAAAAACACCTAGACTTGTATCGGCTATTTGTGCTTTACACAATTTTTGTCCAGTCTGGAGATTGAACCCACAACACTCGCGCAGCGGCTATGTCGAGGCGACCACTTTTTAACCTCTACGCCATTCTTGCAGTCTTGTTAATCAATTAGGTACAGATAAACCATATCTTAAAATAAGACATAGTATTTTATACATCCGCACACACACATACACACACAGTTTTTATCCCGGTTTGCGTTCTATTGAGATTGACGCGTGCGAAGCCGCGGTTAGAAGCTAAAAGTCAATAAATTGTACCTACTGACCTTTAGGCTCGTCCGTACCCGTAGACCTCTAAACATACAATTCAGGTGTCTTTGACACGAGCACAATGGACTTTTGAACAATATAATAGGTCGCTATGTGACGTTCTTACAGGTAAATGTGTTTTGGTTGGATTCATAACATTAAATATGGAGTAAAAACGTTGTAACTTTGAAACATCTTAACGGTGCCTTTTTGCTGGATGGTACTGTATGTCCTTTTCTATATCCCTGTCAACAAGTATGCGAATCTTTATGATGGTCGGTCGAATATAAATAAACTCAATTTCGCATTTATAATATTAGTTAGGATATAATATTTTAAGACATAACCATAGTTAAATAATGATATTGTAGGGACACCTGAGGCGGTGGACGGAGGACCTGGCTCCACCGGTCCCGGGCCAGTGGACGGTGGAGACCATTCGCCCGGTCCTTCGGGGGTGGATAGGGCGGCGATTCGGGTCGCTGACCTTCCGACTGGTGCAGGTGCTTTCCGGGCACGGATGCTTCGGAAAGTATTTGCACCAGATCGCGAGACGGGAGGCGACCCCGGTCTGCCACGAGTGTGGGGCGCCAGAAGATACGGCGCTCCATACGCTGGAGGTGTGTGCCGCGTGGGGGCCGCAGCGGCACACGCTTTCGGCCATAATAGGCGGGGATCTCTCCCTGCCGAGCGTGATCAACGCCATGCTCGGCGGCGAGAGGTCGTGGCAGGCAGTGGTCTCCTTCTGTGAGGCTGTCATGGCGCAGAAGGAGGCCGCGGAGAGAGTCAGGGAGAACAATCCCCTCGCTGACCCTCTCCGGCGCAGACGGACGGGAGCGAGGAGGAGGCGATTTGCCCGCCTTCTCGCTCCTGTATAGTGGGGTCACTGGTACAGAGTCGGGGGACTCTCTACCGGCTTGCACGGCCCCACACGTCTGGGGGGTGGCCTTGGTGAGCAAGGCCTCCCCTCCACAGGTGCTGAGGCCCGGTTACAATCAGCCGGGCCAACCGCCGGGACGGGATGGTGATTGCTAACGCGACCCCATCTCGTCCCACCCCGTCGGCGGTGGGACTGCTCACCCCAGGTTTTTAGTGTGTATACCGACCCCCTTCAGGGGCGGAGAGTCTCACATAACTTCCCTCCCCCCCCCGGGGGAGGGGGTATCCATAAAACATTATCCTGGGTCAAAAAAAAAAAAAAAAAAAAAAAGGGACACACACACACATACATACTATGTAAGTGCACGTGCATGGTTGTGTGAGTGCAGAGTGTCATCTACACGATTCCCCGACCTCCTGATTTAATATAAAACAGTCCGTTTCAATTGTTTGTTGAGTTAGCACGTAATAGGGAAAATAATTATAAAAAAATATTGTGGTCCTTGAAATTACACATATAAATACAAATAAGAAAAGATAATAAGATACAAGATACAATTTTTTCGGTATCGTTCTTCTTTTATTTATCTCATTCGAATCTGACTCAAATGGACAATTACCTAAAGATATAAACTAAACAAAAGTACTACGGAGAGAACTAAAGTAATTATCTTGTTTATTTACATCTACCCACATTTAGCTATGGTTTTGTTTAGGTTAGTTTCCTTACGTTAGAGGTGATTAACTTATTGCTGCCTACCGTATATACTTCAGGATACTGAGCATTAAACCTACAAACCTACAAAGACTTAATCCTAACATTCGCTGCTACATATTCGTACTGATAATATATCATCGATTAAAGAAACAAAATATTCGAATCTACAAATCGAAATATTCAAAACTTTGACAACACGCTCATGAAGAGAAAGATCTGAAGAAACTCATCGCTTTCGTTGAAGACTGTACGAACAATCAAGCAGGATCTACATATTAATCGTGCTTTCATTCAATGAAGCTTCGAATATTGGATTATAATTCGAATTTAAGTCAATAACTACGATTTGATCAACCATCGGTAGCAACTTCACATCGATTATTGCGTAGAAACAAAAGCAGAAACTGACAGACTGCACAGATAGCGAATGGTTTATGTGATTTACTCGCCATTGTCACTTGCCCGAGTGTAGTGAGCTCGATTTCACACGAGACAAAAAATGGTGTAATTCAATAATAGTTGTTTTAAGTCTGTGTGTTCTGTTGCCGTTATTTGAATGTTTGTAAAAATCCGACACAAGATGTATACCTAGTGCGTGATTTGCCTTATTTTAATTGCCAAAAACACAACATAGAACTACATAGTTATATGTTTAGATAGATATACCAAATAGCCCTATAGGTAGTCTCGTGGACCCCTCTGTCATACGCCAGCGTCGGTCAAGCTTTAGTTATGATATAACAAGGAGCCGGCTAAGCCAAGGCTTACGGTAGATTTTATTAATTGACATGACATTTTTTCCCTTCATGTTTTCGAAAAATGTGGGTACTTCGCTGGATTTATGAGAAGCAAATTGGGTGGATAACTTTAGTTTTGTCACGAGTTTTCCATACATTTGGCGTTTTGCAATATTTAGAGCGCCCACTAAATTACCGAACTGGAAAAGGCGTAATAATATTGAAAGCGATGCAATCACAAAAACTTAAATTCTTTTAAAAGTAGGTAAATGTGCTTTATGTAGTATATTATTTAAAACAAGAATAATCAACATTAACGTTTTGTATTGCAGAAGCCTGTGGCAGTCAGGATCAATACTAATTAATATCTGTTCCATCTCATCAGTAATATGTTACGTAAATATGTATGTATATACGTACATACCACGTAGGCGTCTATATATTTATATGTATATATTTTATTTAAATTATATGATATATTTAGGTATGTATATATTATGTAAATATCATAACTTTTGTGTTATTCTTTAGTTTAAATATATGCTATTGTATGCGTACTTCTTTTTATCTCCGTATCACCCTACGGTTGACTGATAGAGAATGCCTTTGGTATTAAGTCCGCCAATGTATTGTTTTGTGCATGAAGTTTGAAGTTCAGTTTACTAACTTTCCAATGATGTCTGGCATTCTATAAATCGACATATTACTATATTAAATGCATGTATTGTTTAACGGTTTAAGTCACTTGGATTCTTACTCGGCCAAAAATTTGTGTGAACGACAAATGACTGCACCGCGTCGGGGTGTTCTTGGGTCTGTTCTTTGAATGTTTGTTTAAAAAAAATCACTCCGCGACGTTTGTAAAGTTAACGACATAAGTAGCTGAAAATTTAATAATTTTGTAAACGTATTCTATGAGATGAAAATATTATTCTGTATTTTTGAACTATGATTACATCAACTATCTTTTCACTATTACTACAGAAATATAGCGGCAATCAAAATTTTTGTTAGTGTGATTTATATCGCTGACTGTACAGGCTTTACACCTAGAAAGGGAGCTATCCTTTTAAAGTAGAACAAAATTACTTATAACATATTGAAAACACTAGATAACATGTTGAATTAATTATCATTTTTCGTTTAATTAGAATGTTGTCACATAACCGTTTTACGCTGATAAACTAAACACACTTTCGTTAATAAAGCAAGTATATACGTGATAGCACGGTCATAACTCAGGTTGATCCTTACATCTTAAGACGAACCACCCCCGGATATGTTGCGCTCATTTTCTCTACCGTCATCTATGTAATATCTGCGAGTTCATACTTGAATACATTTGTCACATTTTGGAAATTACGAACACGTATGTTAGTGTGTTTGTTTGGAAATAAGTCCATTGTTTTACAAACACCATTAACCACTAAATAGCTTTTTAAGTTTTTTACAAAGACAAGTGCATATGTAAACTTGTATGCGCGTAAACAAATAAATTAGGTATGCTATAAAGAAAAGCTTTATGTAGATATTATTATCCCAACAACATTCTATAAAAACTACCCTAATCCAATTCCTAACTAAATAATATCTTCAGTATAATTTATTTTAATTAAATAGTTACTGTATTTTATTTATATAAACAAATACATAGTCTACCAACTACTTTTACGTAGTGGAGCTATACATAAACAAAAATGTATTTATTTCTCATTCAACAATATAATGGATATAAAATAATCAAAGTCAAAGTAACTAGTTTTCACTCTACGACTAAATACATTGGGATGACCTTGATCTATTTTCCCTTTAATGACAACACTGGGATTAAACCTACATTATCTACATTTTTATAGACAGATCACTTATCTACAGCGATTCCAAAGTCACTGTAAGGTTTACATTGATACAACGGACACAAAAGGAGCGCCATACTCGAAACACTTTTATATTGTAAGAAATAAATTAAAATAAACATATATTGTAATACAATTTGTAAGTGTGTAGCTTTGGCAAACTCTATATGCTTTAACTCAGAGAATCAATTCTCATTATTAATATGTTCAAAATAGAGTTTCGGTCTGTTCAGTGTCATAAATGTAACCCTTACTAATATTATAAATGCCAAAGTGAGTTTGTTTGTTTGTTACACTCTCACGCCTTAACTACTCAACCGATCATCATGAAAGTTCGCATACACGTTGTCTGGGAAACAGAATAGGATATAGGGTATCTTTCATCCAGAAAAAATTACTGTTACTAACTTAACCTAACCTACAATCAAGCGAGCTCAGCCGCGGTCAAAATCTAGTAAACAATATTTTGCATTTCAGTTGCACGTTTTATTTTTATTAGAAAGATCGGGCCTCTGTTTTGAAAATATTTTATTATGGATCTCTATATATATACACATAAGTATCAAAGATGGAAATTAAAACATGCACATAGTAACTAAAGTTTAATTACACAATAATAAGAATGAAAGACAAAGCATCCAAAGACTTCATATAATTACTAATTAATACTATAGTATCCAAATATACACTAAAGAACAATGAAAATCAAAGGAAGCTAAATCTAGCCGAAGTGTGTACGTGTCTCGTTTTTCTGTGGCGCGGCTCGACCGTCGTGGTTGGTGTAATCTCAAATCTCCCGCCGCCAATTTATTTTCATTAGCGATCATCCTCGGTTAATTTTATTCCCTACTTACCCCGCCAAGGATCGGAGACCAGGGTCAAGAGGGTGTGGAAGCGGCTCTTGTTCAGTTTATTTAACTTTTTCTTAATGACTAGTGTTTCGGGTAGTAGTTATTAGTATCCACCGATACTTAGTTAATTAACTTATTAAGTCGCAGTCGTACCAGCGGCCTGACACAAAAGGTCTTTAAATATATCTGGCATTCTAACACTTGACAGGCAGTACTACCGTAAATACTGTGACGCGTGTTTTAAAGACTAATCTGATACTACGAAGTATTTATTGTGCATACGGGTAGATTGGTGTTGTAAATTAAAAGACACAAAAGCCACAAAAGCCACTTAGAGTCAGCATTACTGGCTGTAGAGCAAAATAATAATTTTCTTTTATTGTGAAGTAAAAAGCAAACGAACCACAAAGTCATTCATTTTTGTTTTTCATACCGAGATCTAGCCCAATTGTTTAAATTGCTGTCAAGTTCTAATACATAAGCTACATCATATTAGCATGATAATGCAGCTATAAATATGGTCATCCAACAAAATTAGTTTAGAAACTATGGATCTTTTTAAGATTAAAAATTAATAACATTTCTTTCTTTTTATCACGGTATCATAAAAAAATGTGACGAACATAAAAGATTATCCTAAGGAGTTTTCTTCAAGATTTCAAGAGTCTGTCTCCGTACCGTTCCCCAATCCAGTAGAGTTGGTATGCCGAGCCAGTATCTGTGAGTTGCTTAATTCATTTCCACAGGATAATATTATTTTTTTACTCCCCCGCTTTTTGTGATGAGCCGTGGCTTATTTTTTATTCATTGGGGTGGATATTCATCTCAATTCGTTCGCTGTTGAGTCAGATTGAGGTGTAATCACGTTGACAGTCGCTTTGTTGACGTTTACATTTTTAACGCTATCTAAACCATATTGTTTTGATATGGATTTCATTCGGAGATTGGATTATTGTGCTTTGAGTTAAATTTAATATTTAACTCAAAGCACAATAATCCAATCTGGTTTTGTTTTTTTGGGTATGTTGGCAATTTGAAATCTTTTCTAAGCCATCCATATGAACTGCTAGCTGTAACATTAACGGTCTGACTGTTAACAATCTATTTACTGAGGCCTCGAGTGCGATCCTATGGTTAATATTTCTGACTTTTCAAACTAATGTGTATTAAATATTAATGTTAAAGCGAGCGATCATTATTTATATGCACTATAAATAATGATCGCTCGCTTTAACGTTGAAGAAAAACATCGCAAGGAAACACGTCCCCATAACGTTTTCAAAAATGTATGACATCTACCAACCCAAACTGAGCTACAATGTGGACTATAGATTCTCATACTGAGAAGGTGTGCCTGTGCTTAAAACTAGTCAACTTTTACGAACAGGGCTTACTTTATATTTATATCTAATTTTGTTTATAGCAATTCTTGCTGCTTTCTTAGTAATCATCACTACCCCATAGAGCTTTTACAAACATTGAACAAATCAGTTACAAAAAAATATGTAATTGGGTGTAGAGAGCAGACGTGTCCGGGCAAGACCTCAACTTGGTGGGTGTTTCAACATATACATATGTACGTAACTCATGCCTATTTTGGTCCACAATGTTGTATTAGGATATGCTCTTCTTTTTCACTCCACAAATTAAACTAACTAACACCATTTTAATTTATTAGTACATTAGTTAAAAAGTATTTCTTTCCAATAATAATACTAATAAGACATCTTTAGAAAGTGCTAAAATCGTAAGCCATGGCACATACACGGCCTTAAAAAAATAAAGATTGATATATTTACCCACATAATTTTCGGTATATAATTTGTAATACCTACGTTTATAAGAGAATCTAAACTTATCTCGAAATAATTAATCGGCTTATCTCTGTGACTTTGAAGTACTTCACTGAAGTCGTTCAACATTCTTTATTTTTTAAGAAAACGTGCTTGTTGTTAAGCTTTTGGGTGAAGCCATGTGATCTTTAAAATGTACATATTATTATTATATAATATATATTTAAAAATCTATTCATGTATTATTATGTTTTTTTTAAGTCAAGTGTATACAGTAAATAAATCCTGCGACACGGGGGACTTTACAAACATTCAAACAAGGGACACATAGAACGTCCACGCTCGTAAAATTGTCACGTTTGGAGATCGAACCTACGAAACTCGGCGTAGTGGCATAGGCGATTTACCTTACATGGGATTTGAAGATTTTTATTTATTTAATTTAGCCCGTATTGTCCAACTACAGGATGCATGCAAAGGCTCTTTCGCTTTTCTACATCTCGCTTTTATGTGCTAGTTTGCACCAGTCTCTCCTATAGCAATCTAATTGATCCCGCCATCATCGCCACGGTCTACCACGTAATCTAACGATTACTGCAGAAAAGTAAACATAACGGCACGGAGCAGTAAACAAATTTATAAAGGCAGGTTTCTGGAAAACGACTCTATAAGAGAATGAAATATCTTAGCTATCGAGATCTAAGGAATAAAGAAGGACCACCACTACAAGAAATTCTCTTAAACTAAAAGCAAACCAGCAGAGGTGTTAAAACTAATAATTATGTCTATGTATCTGCCCGCAGCTTCGCCCGCTCAAATTCTACGGGTATCGCATATCGAGGTAGAGGTAAAAGTTTCCTATGTTTTAAGCCAAGATTTAGGACATGACCTATCTGTATGCCAAGTCGCATTCTAATCCATTTAACGGTTTGCGAGTGATGGAGTAACAAACATCCAAACATCGTAACAAATTATCACATATATATATTTATTATAAGAAGGACTAATAAACACATTTTACTTGTTGATTAATGAATCTTTTCAGTGAACTACATTATTGAAATAAATTTAGAAGCAATAATTACCTAATAATGGTTTATTTATTTAATGATTGCTTTACAAAAATGTATGTAGCATTAAAGACCGTCGTTTTATTTGTACAAAGAACAAAACCAAGTTGTATTTTTGGTAAACAATCATAAAAGAATTACCGTTGTATTAACAACGTGTATTCTTATACCTTCAATCTCCCAGTAAAACTTTAGGTGATTTAGATTTTTACAAATATTCAAACAAATCTATTTGTACATCACATATTTTTGTGAGTGGTGCCAATAGCGAAGTGACCACTTAAACCATTATGTAATTTAACTGCCGGAACAGATTTTCTTAAGATTTTGAACCCTTTTTTGACAGCAAGGTGACGTAATAGTTAACGTGGTAACATCCCCACAGCCGCCACGTCGAGCACGAAACGCAACGGAGAAACGCCGAGTGTTGAATTCGATCCCCTCACGGGAGAAAAATTTGTGTGATTCACAAATAGTTGTTACGGGTCTGGGTATTCTTTGTGTCCGTTGTTTTAATGTTTGTTAAGTCCCTCGACACAGGAATTATTCCTAGTGCGGAAGATGTCTTTTATAAAAGAAAGAAGAACAATTATTCGCAGTGACTTCATCATGTCTAAGAACTGTAAATACAGTATCGTTTTATATCCCACCGGATTTTGCAGCATCATTTTCTTCCGTTTTTGATTAACACGACATTGGTTTCCAGATATTATAAAACAGTGAGTGACAACTAACTATATTACAATATCTGGAAAACAATCTACGTACTGCTACGACGGTTACGGCGTAGACGATCTACGTCATTATTTTTATCGCAGTAAGTTTTGGTATAATCGCTTACACTTATAAACGATTATGCGGCGTAGAACCGTATACATTACCGCTTAGCTGCTATTACCTAATATAATTACTGTATCAGCAGCGTCCTTAGAGATGTCTTATGTGGCTATAAATGACTTTTGTGAGTAATGATACTGTGTTCTTTATCGTGTTTTGTATAGGCTTAGGTAAGACGCAAGTTATAACTTATTATATTATCATAAAAAACGTTGCAGTCTTGACATAAAAACACAGACCGAATTTTTAAAGTTTTACGAATTCTACACAAGATAATCTCAGAACCTTTGCAGGCATATCACATATAATGATAAAGACTAATAAGATATTACATATGAATAACAAACTACCAAAGTCAGAACTAAAATGGGTTGGTGTATCGACACTCCAATACTAAGGGTATGTGAATTAGATGCCCGCATGGTAAAAAGACTATTCCGCCTCTGGACAATGTTCAAAACGATTTTGAAAATTTTGCTAGACCATCCGTGATGGCACCATATAGCGAAACATTTCATAGAAAAATGTCCAATCAAATTAAATTTAGAATATATTTTAAAAATACACCACCTAATTACATTGTCAAAAATCGAGCATTTGGCACATTAAAGAAGGCATTTTATACAAGTATGTGCTTATTTAAATTCAAACTGGACATCAAACGTAAACTTAAGATACATTATCTCTATCACAGAGCATGGAACACGCTAACTTCCTACTAAAGACACCTCCCTCCTCCCCCTTCACTCATCGCATTCTATACAAGCCAAATGTATTAGTGACAATTAAACAGATGACACAAATATGAGATTTATACTGTCAAACTGACAGTGATGTCAGCGCTTGACGCAGTTCGTCACCTAGCACGAATGCTATTATAACTTTTATATCTTATAGTATCAGCGCTACGTAACCTCTTCTTCTTCTCCCTAGCCTTTATTATTCCCAAGTCACTTGGGGTCGGCTTTTCTGGTCTAACCGGATTTGACTGGATATCAGTTTTTACACGGAGCGGCTGCCACCTGACCTCCGCAAGCCGAAGGATAACGATACCCTAAGGCTAGACCAGTGTCAGGATATTATAGGGCACTGACTTCCCAATAACGACTGCCATAGATTTTCTTGGCAGCCGGGACCGACGGCTTAACGTGCTCTCCGAGGCACGGAGCAGGCGATAATTGTCAATCAATACGCACATAATTTCGAAAAGTCATATAACTTCCGAAAATCAGAGGTGCGCGACGTGGGTTCGAACCCGAAACCCTCTGCATTGCAGTCTGTTGGTCTCCCCACTGACCACTATTAAACCAAAAATATATTCTAAACTAAGTTTACACTCAAAGCCTAATTTGGATTAATCCTGTCTGACAGCAAAACAACGGCTCATATTATTATGAGTATAAAATAGTGCAGCGTTAATAATGAAGTAAATCACAAAACATGTTGGTAACATTTTATTCGCAAATCTGTGCGCGAATTAATTTGTCGCGCAAAATTAACGCATGAGTAACGCCGCCCTCTCTGACATCTAGCTAAATCGCACTTATGCAGCGACACATCTATTTCGCATAGAGATGATAGTACCTTCGTATTCCTAATTCATAAACGATCTCAAAGAATAAAGATAGTGGGGCTTCTCAATAAGTGCACGAAAATTCACAAAAAATTAAAATTACCACATTTGTCTCGTGTGATTGGCTTGCATTCAATACGAATATACCAATTTGTAAACGTATCATTAGAAAAGATCTCGATAATCTTTAAAGACTGCTTAACTTTAAACATCAATTCATCCTATAGATAAATTGATGTTTAAATTTAAGTAGTCTTTAAATTTGAAATGACGTTATTACCTATAAGATCTAATAGCGATATCCATGATGCCGTTTGATGTTTACTGCAGAACATAGTTCACCCAGCAATCTATAGCTTCTTTCACAATTTTTTGTTATATCTTGTTTAACGTCAAATGTCATATAATATAGATCATTCTGCAGCTTTATCGATGTCTGGTATTAACCTTGATTATCAATAAAGTTATAATCTATACAATATGTAACATAATAAGCGCACATCCTGAAATTAGTTTGTTCAAAATCGGCTACTGAATCAATTCCAGCAATTTTTAATATAGGTAATTTTTTTACTCTAATATAATTAAAACGAATTAAATTATAGTCACCCATCTATGAAACAGCTAAGAGCAGCGATAGCTCAGTGGGGAGACCAACAGACTGCAATGCAGAGGGACTCGGGTTCGAACCCACGTCGCGCACCTCTGACTTTTAGAAGTTATATGACTTTTCGAAATTATGTACGTATTGATTGACAATTATCGCCTGCTCCGTGCCTCGGAGAGCACGTTAAGCCGTCGGTCCCGACTGCCATGAACATCTATGGCAGTCGTTATTGGGGAAGTCGACACAAAAGATCCCACTGGGTCGAAATGTCGCCTGTCTGTACTGTCGGGTCCCCACACAAGATAAGATATTACACAGCTGAAATAAACGAAAATGTATCATAAGTCAAGGCAATAAGGTTTTTGATGCAATAAAGGCAATAATGTAATATAGCCATACTATCCGCGCACAATAAGGAGAACTAATTCGTTAAATTAAAATATTTAAGTACATAAACGTAACATTTTAATGATTATATTATTATTACGATTTTATAATTTAATTCGGGTGTTTGAGATTGTGCGTTATATCTTTGACATGTTGTATACAATTCGTAACGGGTATTTACGCGATAATTGATGCTTGATATTAATTATCGTGGTCTTAATGTAATGAAGTCCTTTGCTGAGCCCTTATTCGCTAGACGGCTACTGACCATGTTCAACTATATAACTAAAATATTGTACATTATAATAAATTGATACGCGGTAACAACAGCTCTACAAGCATACAGTTAATTTCCCGCCCGCGATGCTTACCGCGTGCTCAGGTGAAAAGATCCCACGCTCGCCGTCTGCACGTCTGGCTTAACTGTTTACTGTTCTGCCGACCCCAACCTCACCGGTCGTGTACTCCTTACTACAATGCCTGATATTTTATGATTATAATGAAAGATTTAAAAATTATAAATTAAAAATTTTGCTCAGAAACTGTGACAAAAATCGCCTAATAATTTGCCCTATATCGAGAATAATCGCTTTAGGTATGTTTATTTATAATACGGTATTTACCAATTATATCAATCAACATAGAATGTAGTTATCGTCAACAAATAGTATTGTATAAATGAAATGAGAGCCAACATAACATAGTGGATATTCTTGTATACAGTCTTTTACAACCATGGAGTATTGTATTATTACTATATATAAATAACAGAATCTTGACTAAACCTTTTAATCTCAAAAAGAATCCACTAAAATTGTTGTTTAGGTAAACATTTCTTAACAAATCCTATCCAGTCCCTCAATATCAAACAAAATAAACGAAAACCTATAATTCTTTATATAAACGCGCTCGTCTGAGACAAAACAAGTTAATTTTTAACGAGCACTCATCAAAATTGTTTAATTACATCCCTGAGGGACAGCTAAGCGTGAAACGGTCTAATCAACCGTTTTAGAAAGCAACCGTAACTGCAACAATAAAGGCAGTGGCGCCCCCTCCGTGCAAACGAAGGAATCAGGAAATTAGCTCTTAAAAATACACTGTCCCCTGCTTTACAGTGATGGTGTAACAATTGCTTAAATGAGTTTTGCGATTATTGTGTGACTATTGCACAACTTATAGGAATAACAAAATCAATTTTGTTTGTATTATGTTTGTAAGTTGACATAAATAAAGAAAGAAGTGCATTATCTTATATATAAAATTCTCGTGTCACAATGTTCGTTCCCGTACTCCTCCGAAACGGCTTGACCGATTCTCATGAAATTTTGTGAGCATATTGAGTAGGTCTGAGAATCGGCCAACATCTATTTGTTAAAACATTTTTTTTATGGCAAAACGACGTTTGCCGGGACAGCTAGTGGTTATATATAACTGTCTTGTAGTAAAGAACTCACATTATTAGGTAATAACAACTTGTTATCAAAACTTTTACTATATGGTATATATTGTTTTCTTTTACAGGATTTTAATTTTGCACTTGCAACTATTTCGTTATCATTTACAGATCGATTGATACACTCTTATTGATACTTACTAATTAATCTCGAACTTTAGGTAAACTTCTACAAAGTGAAGTTCTATATCAATAAACTTTAATCTATTTAAACACACTTCTCTATAGCATCATTCTATAAATTTTTGTACTTAAAGACAGAAATTTGTCATAACCTCCATACAAATAATATAAAAAACTACACATAGGTCGGTTATTAGGAACCACCGTTAGATACAACCAGCAGCCAGCAACCAGTCGCATTTACAACATACAGTCACCCTCTGATTACCGCTACTTATTTAAGAATCTGTCCTACGTCGCTCAGACAATTGTGCTGATAATATTTTTGCGGCAGTTTTTCATAATTTTAATTCGTTTTGTTCTAACGAAACGAAGTGGTGTTTCCGTTGCACTTTGTTTAAAGGACGATTGTATTGTTTTCTGCGGCGCTTTTAATTTTTATGTTTCACCAGACACGACAATTTAATTAATTAAATCAGAATTTTAGTTAAAACAGCGCTGACATACATATATTTTGTGTATACTTAACTTTTTTTTACTGAATTTGGACTTGTGTTATTGGTCAAATATATCCTATCTTAAGGGAAATATCTTGCATGCTCCATTGGTGTGATCGACGATAAAGCATGCTTCACTCACGAGTCGAGACTTAAATAAACCAGAGATATACCTATATCTGTAATAGGCAAGCAGTTGCGCTTCAAGATATAAATTAACTAAGCTAAAAACATCAAACACAATGTTTTTAGAAAACATAATGATAATATGCAAATTATATAGAAAGTGTTTGTAATCGTACTATAATATATCATCACGTGCAAAGGATTAGGCAGAATTATATTCTACCCACTATTCGCCAGCTATATTTAGGTAATAAGTAAAAACAGGTGAGCTTTTTGCGGTCTCCCGGGCACGCTGTAAGAATTAAGCCATATACCGTGTTTCTTCCAAGAACAGAAAATCTCGAAAATATTTTACTCGATAAACAAATCTGGGAATATTTTTTACAGGATCACCGCGACCGCCTTTCATTATCTGTCTCTTTCTAATACGACATCAACATTTCACAAAATCATTTCCATTATCTCCCTTGCAAATATTTTTATGTGATTCAAAGAAACACAACGGAAACTTAAGGAATAAAATGAGGAGATGCGTTAAGCGGAAATGTGCAAAGGTAGCTAATGCTCGGTTTATGCGTCAGATAAGGCTTGTACGCAAATGTGTGCAGTATCTTTATATTGAGACGTAAACTGATTCAATTCTGAGATGAAGCAAATTGTTTTTCTTATACTTACTCTAAGATGTCTGTCAAAATGGCAACATTTTAACAGACACCTTCTGGTAAGCAATGGTTCTAAGTCAGTAATGGAAAGTTACCATGAAGAACTTAATTAGCAAGGCGATGATGCGGTTTATCGAGATTAAAGTCCTGCTTCTTACGTTAGCATGGAAAATGCTTAAAAACGAATCATAATATGCAGTTAGTGGATTCCGATACTTCAGGTTGCCTTTCTAAATACCAAGTCGAAACAACGACATTACTTCTAACGTATCATTTAAAAAAAATATATTAATTATAATGTGGCCTTTTTGTCGTCACTACTGTGGTACTGGCTATCTCTTTCAGGCGGGTCTGAAGGTAAGCAGTAAGCGGTAATCGCAGCTATCCTGCTCAGCAAATGGAAGGTATATCTGCTTGGTGAATAAAAATCTAAGAGTGGTTAACCCAGCTTGTTTAGGCCAGCTGTAACTAGAAATTCCAATCGGCTCAGGACTCTATTACTTGTAGTAAAAGAAAAAGGGAGAAGTAGGATACCACGCAGCGCAGGTGCACCCATATTGCATCCAGGATAATACTCTAACCGAACTTTGATTTCACGTTCCCACTTTAATGATTATAGTTCAAAAGTGCACACAATCTACACGGACCAATTTTGATCGATTGATTTAAAGGCTGCAATGACGCATTTTGCTCATCAAACCAATTGATCAATATTTAGAATCATTTGTAATGTTTATTTTGCTTTCATAGTACCTCTTATTTTGTATAAATATAGATAAACGTGACATTACGTCTTAATGTCATAAATATATCCTTCAAGGGCTAAACGTATTACACCCACATTTTGCCATGGTCGGTATTTTAGATTTCAAGTAATAAGGTAGCTTTATGCGGTGTAATTGAGGACTTCTTATAGTAAGATCGATACAAATTTAGCTACCATGTTGTTTCTGAGAATTTATTTACAAGAATATCAATTGATTTTATGTCCTGTCGTGAAGTGTTGCATAGGTTCTGGAAAATGAAACTATGTATTTGTTGTTGACGATAATAACTTTGCTCCTTATTTATACGGATATACTATAACTCTAGGTCCTATGAATGGAACCTAAAATTTTGCAAAAGCTATTTGTTTTTTAAATATTATATCATTGGAAACATCTCTGCTTACACCAAAGAATGATTAGGCCCAAATGAAAATTAAATCCTCACTATCTATAGTGCCGTATGTCCACCGTTATGCTTGCTAGTCACCTAAGAAGTAAAGCATATAAGCAAATGTATCTTATAATTAAGCCCTAAGCCTAAGTAATAAAATAATCAAATGAAATAAAAACTCAATAGTAACCCTCATTTAAACTTAATTAATATAGAAGTTAAAGTAAAGTTACTTGGAACAATCAATTAATTCGAAACGAAGTACGTCTCCGTTCATAGCCCTATAATTAAATTGATATCTACTCTTATTCTTTATTATCTACAAATAAGAACAAGTTGTAAAGTGCTACGTCTAACACAGAAAATTCAATAAAAAGCTAAAAGCCAATCTTATCTCGGCGAGAGGAAATTAAGAAACAGCGGCGGGCATCTGACACGGTGGCTCTTTACAGATCTGTCACTAGTGGTGGGCGGGGGAACGAAACTTGTGACAATTGTCGATGCTCTTAATTAAAAAGGCTATACTTAGGGACAATGTTACCGGTGTTTAGATAAGTTTTTTAGGTTGTTTGACGTTATTTTACATTATTCATTATTGGTGCATGCAGATTATGTTTTTGTGGTCAACGACAAGTTTTAAGCAAGAATTATGTAATACTTAAGTTTTAATGTCTTTCGGTAGGTATCGACATTTTCCCTAGATAATATTGAATGGATAGAATATTATTAAAGTAATAAATGTACAGTTTAAAAATTAAAACTTTATACATTTGAAATATTTGAGCAAATCCTTTAAAAGCGTATATCTGCCAAACGTAACTCAAACTAAAAAAAACTCAAATTAGTGGTAGTAAATATTGTTTAATTTATCCTAATACTTATAAGATGGCACACGACATCTGACTATGCTAAGGACACAATCGACTAAATCCCTATCGATTACAACAGTACAACACTATACATTTTTTAAAATAGAGTGTTGAATGCGACAGCGACACGACATCGGGTTTCGTCGAACCACTGAAATAATTCCACCGTGGCACCGCGCGACCGGGGGAGACGACGGAAACGCACCCTTATCTCGAGCAGAATACCCGCTTTTTAAACAACTCACTTCTTTATTTGTATTTATTCCACATCCCCCCCGCCGGCCCGCAACGCCGACACCGCTCTGACACCCCCTTCCGCGGCCGTGTTACCACATGAATAGACGCGCTACTTAATGGGACTTTCAGTTCCTAAGTCATCATGTTTTTTAACAATATACCCGCGATAAGTAAGGAGGTCGACTCGGATAATAAACCGAGAAAATATACGTGTTTACTTCGAGGAAATTTGAAAGAAAATCTTGATGTTGTGTCGTAAATAAGCCGAAGGTTGAAACTTTGTTGTGCGCTTTTTATATTGTTTCGTTGCTTGGATATTGCGGTAAATTGAAAAGAAAATTATATCCAGGTAAATGACGTAACAGCAGCGATTGCCTGGTCGAAAGACCGTTAAACTAATAGGTCACGAAAGTCCTAGGTTCACACAACTCTGACTGAGTAATTAAAGACGAGATAAATACTTAGTTATTTGTTTTAAAAACGAAGAAATACATATATTGCATGAAAACTGCGTTGTTCAGAGCCTTCCATTTTCTTCAAAGATTTTTCAAAGGGCTTCTTGAAACAAACATCAGCGCAGATAACTTTGATCTAAATTATTATTTCATCCGTCTTGTTTGAAATATTATACATACTTGACTGTAAATGTCAGCAATACGTCAGACTGAGGTAACATACGCCGCATACATCCGTGTACGGTAAAGTAGTTGCATTTTACGCATGGTCAATTCATATAGAATGAGATGGAATAATAACTAGACATGTGGATAGAAAGAAACAAAAGATAATATTGTTTATTTCAATGAATATCTCACTGTGAGAAAAAAGGGAATGTAGTCACTTTTCGGCATCTAGGGAAAAATAAAAAAGTGACTGTAGTCACTTGCTAGCATTAACAAGATAAGTAATTATATATGTATATAATATATAGCATCAGCTATATAGTTCATAACTAAGAAAAATAATCCTAATTATAATAATGCGAGTTAGTTTGTTTGTTACGCTTTCACGCCCAACTACGAGTAGTTGGGCGTGAAAGCGTGATTGGTCGAGACCAATCATCATCGCAGATCGCATACACCTTGTCATGGGAACAAACGAGGACAAAGG
Source organism: Catocala nupta (assembly GCA_963675205.1). Lineage (NCBI taxonomy): Eukaryota > Metazoa > Arthropoda > Insecta > Lepidoptera > Erebidae > Catocala > Catocala nupta. The sequence continues at coordinate 9,762,894 of OY776080.1, forward strand.
GGGTACTCTTGGAAGGGAGGGAAGGTATTTCATCCAGCTGAAAGTACTGTTACGCGGGCGAAGCCGCGGGTAAGATCTAGTTTAAGAATAAAATGCAACATAACCAAAAAATATTTTAAATACCTTAATTATCATTCGCTTGGACAATGTAGCAAAACATCATAAGAAAATCTATGTACATGTCTGAGAATGCTTTATAATGTTCTCGAAGATACGTTACGTCTGCCAACCTTCACAGAGCCACCGTGCTGAACTATGGCCTACCCCTTTGTATTCTCCAAAAAGTCCTGTGCCCATCAGTAGAACAGTTTTGTATAAGGTGATTATTATTATAGCCAAAAATACTTATTACCTACTTCTTTAAAGCCTTGGAGATGCTAAGCCCATTTGTTAGATAAAGGCCTATAATCATAAGTCATACCGACGCAGTATATTATTGGAGTGGGTACAGTTTATCCGTTATCGCAGCACAATGCATTACCGCCAGTAACAATATCATTACGGGGGCTATTCAACATTTTTATTATTGCGTTACTATTGTCTTATGGCGCGACGCTGCTAGATAACAGGGGTGATACACGAACAGGCTGCTTAACGCACACCGACCGAGCTAAGGAACCTAAAAGAGTGAAAATTCTATTTTTAAAATGCCTTTTGAACTTTACAGTACAAGTGTAGTTATACAAATCCCACGAGTTACAAAATACTTGGTATCACTGTGATGTAAAATTTCGTGTAGATCCTAATATCGTCTAAGATAAATCTAAAATCTGCAATAGTATTTTTATTTTATTTATTTTTATTTATTTTATAACAGTTACTCTTTGCATTAGCAGGTTGCTTTCCCAACACGTGCAAAAAGTCAGGTTTAACAATTACACATTGTTACAGATTTATCTTATACAATATTAGGATCAGGTTAAATTGTGGGGCCAGATAAATTCATAAATTTGTCTGACCTGATAATTTAACCTGGATCTTAAACAGGAAAATCAAAATACATTTTTATTTGATTAATTTAGTCCTGTTAATAAATGTGCTGTTGCTGTATCAGGAATTCCGTTCTAAAGCCAATTTAATAAGTATGTTAGTATTAACATGACATGGTCTATCTTGACCTAGTTCGATGTGGAAGACCTTGCACATTTTTTTGATTATTTATGCATTTATGACTTGTATATTTTTTAATACTTTTCCCTCAAAACGAGCTATACTCCTTATTTAATACGTACATATAAGCTATATTCAGAATAATTATTAAGGTTCACAATTATATTTTTTTCAATACAAACGCACTGGCTATTACTAAACCTCTACATGAACTGTACCTGTGCCATAAAACTATTCTATATTATTTAATATAGCACTCTTTTTTTACGTCTTCGTGTTAGCCATTCTTTCCCCCCGTATATCGCACTTATAACTCTGTACCGAGATACGTTGCAGATTTATGTCTGTAATGTTTGTTGTTTCACCTTCCCGCGTATAATGCTCACTGAGATTTATGAATAAGCCCCGTTTGTCTTTAGGCTGATTGGGCCCGATAAAGAGATGGGAGGGAATTTCACCCGTTTGCTTGACAATGTTACAGATTAAGTGTGAAAATTTTGCGATCTCGTGACCGCACACATTTATAGTCCATGTTTCAACTTTTAGAATTGCGATGGTGATTTTATTATCATTGTATGATTTGAAAATGCCTGGCCTAGTTAAGGTAATTAATGCAACTGCTGTGCATGTTGTCTCGGTTTAGATTTCCAGATGTAGCAAAGAGTTATTTGGTTTTCCCTTGAGGGATTGTTATTTACAGTACGGCGTTTGGAACTGTATCCCGTACACGTAAATTGCTTGAATCATTCCTAAAACAAATTTTAAGATGGTAAAGTTACACTGATAATTCGTAAACCCATCACAAGCTTTTGTTTTTTTGTTTTCTAAACAATTCTATATTTTATGAGAGATATTAGGATCCAGTAGAATTACTATTGGATCTTAGACTAGTTCGTCTGAGCATCTTCAACGTACAGAAGATCGCAGACAAATGAAAAATAAGAATGGCCATTATTGTATACACTGTCAGTTCATCTGCTATCATCATCCTTCAGTTTCATTTCTATCAGTATTCTGCCGTATATTGGCAGCCCTAATTAAAGACGCACAGTTGTTCTTAATTAAAGAGGTGATATTTGCTATGTAAACTCAGCAACATAAGCGAGATTTTGAATGGTTCGATTGCTAAATAGTAAAAACCAATTTATAAACTATTTTATTATTATTCAATATTTATAAACTAAATAATAAAACCTAAAATTAGTGATCATAATATTTAATCAAATCCATATTAGACAAACTGTCTAATCAAATACCAATTACATACTGACCGAAACTAAAACATAAACTTGTCAATAACACAACAATACAACGGCAGCCACAAGAGACCACCAAACTACAACTACCCACCGTTCCCAATTATGCAAATACCTTCCCGAGGGAGACTCAACCATTAATCATTATCTAAATTAATTTCCAACGTTTAACAAAATCTCTCTTAGTTTCTTAAAGTCACAATAAAGAGGATCGCGGTGGGTCATAACTCATCCGTACCTAAGATTACTGATCTTTAATCCCCCTCCCAGCTTCACTTAAAGTTAAGATTTACGACCAGGAATTATATCGGTGCCCCCGCGAAATAAGCTTACGGTCGAGTCTATGAAAAAAGTTTGCATGTACGTATAGTGTTTCGAATAAAAAGTTTGTGTTTCCTGCCTGTTTGAAGAAAATATGGGTTGATAACAAAAGCAATTTTGACTACTGTTTACATGTGAGGTTTCTGTAGTAATCACTTATACATACTTTCAATATAATATATATATAGCAACAATGTGCAAATTTATTTGTCGAATGATATGAGAGTAAATTTTAGTCGTGGTATTCTGTAAAAGTTTTCATCTCAAACTCGAATGTCACTTCGTCAGAAACTAAAGTGATAATATATAAAAATATATATGTATGTTAATCCATTGTCTAGTACCCATAGTACAAGTTCTGCTTAGTTTGGGCTAGATAGTGTTGTGTGTACATATGTGTTAGAATATTATAATTAGAATATTATATTAAAAACACAGTATTTAACAACATTTTAATTTTCTAATTGTTATGTAAATAGTACGAGAAGTCTTTGAATCTTTTAAATTTAATACTTGTGATACTGATTAATATTATTACTACACATAAATATCTACATACATACCTTTTGACTTTTATACGGGCCATTTAGTAACCCTTAAAATCCGCTAGCTATTTGTCAGTCACTAGTTATTTAGTTGACCGATATAATTTAGTACCTTTGACTTTTACCGATTGCCCGTAATCAAAGCGATTTACAAGACTTGAATAAAAAGCTTGTCAGTTTGGAATCGTGTACGTAACAATAATTTTCCTGGAAGATCAAATGACATAGAAAATTGTTATTTGGCACAGTCGCGGGAAACGGTGTGCCAGTTACAGGCTGTATGTGATATGTTGACGTCATAGAGACGCTCAGTTAGAAAAATAAAGTTCGATAAAATTGTTTACACCATTTTCTATTCCGTTGATTTAGATGTCATTCCTTCAGACAAAAGGTTTGTTTCATCATAATCGTATATTACAATTTTTCATCCATGTATTTCGATATAATCCTATGAGGTTTAAACACAACCTATTCTTTTAACAACAAAAAATGTAAGCCATCGAACAATATGTTTATAATATTAATATTATGGACAACGTCAAAATGATTAATGTGAGCTTATGCCGCCATATTTAATAAATCCATCCGCCATAATACTTTTTACCTCGTTACGGCGTTAACTGAAGAAATATTTATGGCTTTAACTTTATTTAATATCTTGGTAACACCGCTTCGCCCCTTAGAAAAACTTTTAAGCTACATATTCTACTTGCATATTGCTTTCTTGTTTCTTGTTGTATTTTTTTATTGAATTGTGACTGTAATATCTATTACTTGAATCTTTTTATGGATGGACACAATATTTCAAGAAATTAAATGATAAATTCATATTCATTTTCAACTGTGTTTCGTATGACGATAAAGTTTGAATAGTGATAATATAGGCATGTATGTGCCTTAAAGCTGTTGACATTAAGAATTAATGTTTTAATAAGAACAGAACTACTATTTAAGAAAATTGTATACCGAATCTGTTTTAACTAACTTCTTACGTAATAGCTTTGGAATAAAATATACAAATGTTTGCCCGGCGGTTGAAGTGCGACTAAAATCATTATCAAAAATTTGGGGCAAGCATATACGAAGTATAAAAAGAATACTGTTTCCTTTTGACAACACTAATTTATATATGTCAAAATATTTAACAGCGTTAACTTCTTTACTCACATAAGATCTTATCTATCCAGCTTGAAACGCAATCTGCCGCACCTCCGTCATGATACGTCATGATTAAAGCAACATTTCCTAGAAGCTACTGTTAAAGTTATTACAGTGTATATTGTTTTTAGTATTCCTTTTGTCAAAACATCAAAGTAGGTTATATTGCTGCACACGCACGCGTGTTCTTCAGTGTGAGGCAAGATAGAAGGCTGCCGAAGGCTTCAGGATAAGTGAAGATCCCGATGTGTTTTACTTCTTACTCTTTTTATTAATAATGATAAACAGGGAAAACACATTACTTGTACTTGATAGAGAACGATAGTGTTCAACCAATACACGAGTAAGTGCAATACATAGTACCTGTAGATAGATAATTTAAAATATATAATTATATTGTTGAACTAGGTGACTCGCGCAACTTCGTCTGCGTCACATAAGAGAATTTGCTCCGTTTATGCAACATTTTTCATTAATGCTCCGCTCCTTTTGGTCGTAGCGTAATGTTATATCCTCGATAAATGGGCAATCCAACACTAAAATAATTTTTCAATTGGAACTAGTAGTTCCTGAGATTAGCGCGTTCAACCAAACAAACAAATAAACAAACTCTTCAGCATTATAATCTATATTAAATAGATTACAACGACATCTCAGTAATATACAAAATATAGTAGAACATGATATGTAAATCGAAAACTGTTAAAACAATCGATTTTCTTTTACTAAAATCCCTACAAATGAAGATTTAATCTGAATAACTAAAGTCTAAAGAGGCAACATATAACAAGCAATTAATACGTCTATTCTAGCCTTTAAAGCATTTATCTAACAAGTTCCAAGAGGCTGGAGCGACGTACAAAGGTGTAATTGAAAGATCGGAAATTCCCAAGCAGGCACATATTTCAAAAGCGCTTCCACGGATAATATAAGAAGATAGAGGACAGAGTCGGATATAAAATATGGCGTCCTTTCATGAATCTTATTAAGATATCCTCCGAAAACAGACAGAGAAAACGTTATACTGCATAACAAGAAGTGTGAAGGAGATAGATATTTTACTTGGTTTACGTATATTAAAATAATACAGATATGGTTAAAGAGGTGTGCGAACGTTGGCTGAGAATTTATCGCCTCTATGAATATGATTTTCTTTAAGAAGTGGATACAGCTCCCTTTAGAGGCGTTTAGTGTCACCTAGCTATTATGATAACAGAAGTTATTACTGCTATTGATTTAAGTATTAGGTTTTATACGCGATGTGTTGTTAGCGTAGAACGACATGCTTACTGGAAAATGAACATATTAGAAAAAGGACTTGATTTGTTCTATACATTTATGCTTTGATATACACACGTCTCTTTTGTCGAAGGGGTAGGCAGAGGTGAACTATCATTTAGATCCCACATGACAGTAGGGTAGCCTAGTTCCGTCTACCGTGCATAATTCCAGATTCCGTGCTGGTACTTAGAATAATTTGTCAGAAAACCTCATAACGCTGCGACACCGTATAGATAAAAATTATACTATATATTACTGATTATATACAATAATCTGATCTTATCTGAATTCATATATATTCAAACTGTTAGGCAAATCATCACGTCAAAATAGTTCCAGTAAGTTAAATACATCCTCTGGCGAACGGTAAAAGACCTTTACATGCTCAGTTTAGTGCATGTATGTATTTTTATTTTCCAAGCTTAACCATATCGAGACACAATAGAAGCATTCTATCTTGATGCTAGCGTTCGTATGCTGTTTCGCAAATTAAATTAGTTTTGTTTGCTATCAATGATTCAAAAAACACGTGTCAAAATTTCACATTTTCAAATTTTATACCTTTATAATTTATCCGCTTCTTTCTATTAGCATATGTATTTATCAAACCTAATCCTTTCATAATTCGATTACACATTTATACATTATCAATTACCATACATCATATCAATAATAATTTATAATCTTGACTCCAATAACTGATATACAATTCAGGTATGCATGTGTGAGTAAACTGAGTACCGTATAGGTAAAATGTCCCATAATTCATAAGTTTCTTTCACAAGTGCAGCACACCCGCTATCTCGGCTAACATGCAAAATAAGTTTCGGATACATCGGTTAGCGAAAACCGATAATAAAGTGCCCGCCTTACCTGCCACGGGTTAAAATATTGATAGAAAACTTTAAAAAGATGGTTGAAATTTAAAAAGGTTATGTTTATTTTTATTATTAAAGCGAATTCAGTAATTTAAGCTAGAATAATATGCACGGATCTAAGTAGGTGGGAATCCACACAATTAAAAAGGTAATATACATATGTAGGTAATTAAGACAAGAATGATATGTGCAGATTGTAGTAGGTGGAAATCCATGTTCCCTAGATTCACTTACGAGAAAAAGGAGTGAATATATGTATGCATTTTAGTCTTTGTAGAGCTATAAGTAAGCAGTTCTCATTGTGTTTTAGTTTCTGGACAAAAATTTGTGATCCCCTAATAGTTGTTCTGAGTCTGATTCTTTGTGTGTCCGTAGTTTGAATATTTGTAAAGTCTTCTAAATCGCGAGGAATTATTCTTAGTGCGGAAGTGGTCTTTAGAAAAAATAAAGAAATATCTTTGAAACGTACCCCACATTTATGATGTACTAGTTGCAAGCAAATACCTTATAAAACCTACTTTTATGTTATATTCGTTTGGCTGTATAAAAACATGGCATTGTCACACGTGGAGTCATCAAGGACGCACTTCATTTATCTCGTCTAAAAATACCGCCAATGTCTCAGAACGTTATCATTCAATTTAGTCTCGCGAGGGGGGCGATATGCAAAAATACCTCATAGCCGTTTATCCCCACATAAATAACATTAACAGTGGGTGAGATAGCGTGTGAGAGTGTTTTTGTAATTACCTTATAAATAATAATTCTGAGCGTCGTAGATTACGGTTACGTTGGGATGATTCACGGCGTGAGGTGTATCGGGGGCGTGATTGAGTGGAAGAGGCGCCTATACCCCGTGTAGCAAGTCGAGAGTTCTGGTAAATCAATCGCAGCATACTGACTGAAAGATTGAAATGTCAGTCTATAGTTGTAAAATAAAGTCACAATAGCTAAAACTTTTGCAGTCCTGAGGTTTAATAAAATTGCACTAATAATAATTACAATAAGTACCTATAACAAATATTAAGATTTACTTAAAAGTGATTTCTTACTTTGCGCGTATTTTTAGATAGCAATGCTAACTGATATTTAATGTATGTTGAGCCGCTTGATATTGTATGTTTATTACAATATTTGTGATGAAATCGATCTTTTTACTACAGGCGTTTCAAATCAATTAAACAGCCTCCTCCAATCCTAACTAATATTAAATGAAGTAATTTTGTTTGCTTGTTTGTTACACTTGCATGCCTCAACTATTTGACCGCTTTATTATCATGAAATTTCGCATACACGTCAGGGGTACGGAGAAGGACAAAGGGTACCATCCAATAAAAAGTACTGTCCCCAAAGGTAAATGATTTACAAAATCTAGATAAACACGAGCGAAGACACGTGCAAAATCTAGTAATATATAAAAATCTGGCTTAAAACTACAATATAGGCTTAATTGGCCGTATTGTACAGAAATGATCCAATCCACAAAAATATAAATAAAAGTTATGCTGATTTGAAACATATCTTGTGATTGTTATCCTACTACATCATGTTATGCATATAGTTTTATAAAGAATTGAATATAGATAATATTGTCTTATGTTTACGCGAATGTTATACATTGATATTAAACAAGCTTGATACGAATTTTATCGCGTTGTTTATTTTTTATAAAACTTTATTTTACATTATTTTGAAACGTTAAACTACTATTGTTAAACACTTTTACTAGTTACTGTTTACTTCAATTTAAGCTTTTTAAATTATACAACTATTTATATTTATTTTTACACTTTCTCCGACGTTTCGGTTGCTTTTCAGCGGCCATGGTCACGGGGAAACCGCATAAAGTTTTTTTTTAATTTCAATTGAATTTAGATTTTTGCATTACTTGATGTTTATTCAATAGACCTTCATACTTATAGATAAATTAAAAAAGAACCCCTGGATCATTTATGCACAACACGATTTAATTATTCTAGTAGTAAGACATTTTTATGTTATAACTTATACTACATTAAGGGACCAACGATGATTTAATTAAAAGTTAATAACTCAAAAATTATGCAAGCTCTACATGTTTACATACAGTTTTATATTCAATAACTTTGTCAACTAATCACATTTCACGACACAGATTCTATCCCCGCGTAAACTAAGTTAAAGTAAATGCAAGCGTTATAAATATTCATTAAAATTATCGCGATATCGCTTAGAGCGGTCCTTGAGACGTACTCAGTACCTACACATAAGCTCAAAGGAGGCATATCAAGCAAAATTTCTATTCTTTATCCCCTTCGGCAATCATAAGAGAGAAGATACGGCAAAATATGATAGTCATTATTCAACGGTGCTTTGTCAACATGCATTTGATAAATTTACATTACTTGGGTTACTACATAATCATTTTTGCCGGCGTTCGCCGCTTGAATGGGGAGGAAAATAGGTGAGCGCTTGAAGTTTGTAGGTTATTCTTAATAATGTAGTAAACTTAATTTACTGCGAGCTTTTTGTTTATTTAATAAGAGTATTATTCTCGCATCAGGGCATAATACACGTATTTATCTAGACGATTTTGTTATACATATATGTTATTTTTTGGACTTTGGAGACACATTTACATAAGATATAATTACATAAATACTTAAATATTTAAACCGAACGAATCAAACTGTACTTCACCTAGGATACACATTTTTGAATATAGAAAAATTCATTTAAAATTTTGATGTTGTATTCAGATTAGTCATAATAATAATTTATGAAACAATATGGCATACAGTATGTATTTATGAAAATATATCTAGATGAATTTTATAGATAGCTTTAGTATCATTTTAAAATTACCAATTACAGAGAATATCAACCCAGTTCAACCCAAAAAACACGAAGAAATTAAAAGTCTCAGACACAATTCCATAAACAAGCACACGTACCGTTAATAGACCCATAAAGATGCTAAACCGTGCCATAAACCATGGTTCACATTAATCACGATTTAATACTGGCAATAATTAAAAATCTCATAGGTGCCGCTCGCTGCATCTCACTTAATCGTTACCCCATTTGATAGATGGCTTTATACCTCCAACCTACTTACAACCTTTTCGCAATACATTCTAGAAATTTCTCGCAACACTTTCATATAAAAGTCAGGTTATATTTAGAGCGAAAAGGTTCTAAGACGTAGCCGTAGATAGGAGTATTAGGAAGCGTTTACACGGGCGGCACGTAGCGTAATAAATAATATAGTAATCAGTGCGATTCCTTACATCCCGCCTCTTATTAGGCGAGAACCTACATTCAACATTCGCTAATGCCTCGGCTTACTAACACATGTGGGACGGAAAGATTCTCTACCAGAATTTATTGTACTCCGGCTTATGAATCATAAATAAGGAGGGGCTAATTAGAATTGCTGTAGTACAGAATACGCACTTAGATTTTGTGAGCGTAGTTAGCTTAGATGAATATGTTTGTGAACGAACACAATTAATTGGGTCGTGTGTGTTATAACTTATAGCGTTCTCTATTGTATGTATATTATCTCATATAATATAATATAAGCAAACTAAAAAGAAATGCGAGTGTAGTTCAGTAATAGAGATCTCCATGGGATTATTAAACGTATATATAGTTATTGAAGTTTTTAAACATCGTCTTCATCAAAAGCGGAACCAGTCTATTAAAATCGAAACAAGGAGTCCACTTATGCTACTAAGCCGACTAAGCGTAGTTTTTTTTTTGGTGATATAGCATGTCACTACATGTCGTTCATATCAACATTGAAGCTACAAGAACAATAAAAATTGCAAGTATTATATCTTCATTCATCTGTTAAAAGTCATCATACATATAATGATAACGTAGACGTTCGTCTATGAATTGATAAAAGAGATTTTAGAATACTCTAGAAATGTTTACTTTTGTTTTCCATTCAAATTAACCATATTTTTGAGATGTTGTTATCTTGAAGCATAGCTTATAATTTGCTCCAATTTTAATAAAGCAAGGAACACACTGTAATGTAATTTTAATTTCCATTTATATTCGACTAACTTACACGGCTGCATTTATCCTGCAAGCCTACATTATAACCGCAAAGCAACATAAACAAAACAGTCAGAAATCCGCATCCAATAACGGCGAACTTCCAAAAGAACAACACATGGGCATCTGATAAAAGTGTCTGGCACATACTGTGTCCCGATAATACGCGCAAATTATGAAGTTTTAACAAGTTCGATAAATAAATCTCGGGACGCGGTTATCGTAGCGTAGGCGCGGCGTATCGCGTTTGCCGTGTTGCCAGTTATATATCAAAGTAATGGTTTAGGGTAATTAATTGGGAATCGATTATTGCTTGTCTAGTATAGGGACAACTTGTTGTAATCCATAGTGTTTTCTGCTAACTGTGTGTGCTTAAAGATAAACAACCCTCACTCTTTTGTAGTAGTGTATAAACTAAAAAATACAGACACTAATTACTTCACTTATACTCAACACAAAACATATATGGCATAGGTGTATAAAATTAATACAAGAAATGTTAAAGCCAGGGTACGGTAGTAAAACAAAATATAAAATTTTATAATATGTAGAAGCAGTGTTAGTTCCCTTTATTTTACTTTATTATAATATCTTATTTCTTACATGCTATTTTCTCCAAGAGTACGAATAAATCACAATAAGCTGGCAACACGCTAACCCTCCGCCGCAGATGTATAAGTGGTAAGGTAAAGAATGGTAAAGTAAAGTAAAGTAATAAATTAATTGGCGACTAAGTTGCGAGTAAGGCGCGCGTGGGTACACTCAAGTTTAGACTATTAATTTGGGTCTTAAAGGACGAACGCCGACAAATAACCGACGATACGTGAACGTGTGAGCCGGCATTATTTGTGACTTAGCTAAAAACTTGACACATGAATGAAAGTGCTGAGTTTATTATGTTTGATATTTACTATTTTTATTTGTGACGATTCTATAAAATAATTATGTCTTGAGGCCAAAGCCCGCACTGATGGCACGAATCGTTATACATTTTCTATTAAATTATAATGTATTTAGCTATTATAATTAGGTACTGTTATAATTAATTAATAAAATATAGCAATGTCACAAACTAAGAAATCGTCGTACTCATAATTTTACGACTTGAACATTGAAACAAATTCTTAACCTAAGAAGAAGAAGTTCAGAAGTAAAATATCCATTAAGAATGTCATTATTAAAGACACCGCTACACGCAAAATAAAAATTTCATATCACCATAATAAAAATAAATTGACCGCTTATAAAGCCTTAGGGCCCTCACAACACTAGTGATTACCATAAATAAGGAGGGCGTCATACTAACAACCATTTCCCATCCCTAGCGTATTGAGTACGCCATTTTCCTTTGATTGATTCGACTATAATGACTTTTGCCCAAAGTTTTCGCACTCGAAACGACTGCTTTCGTCAATTTTACGCATTAAATACTAAAGTGGCACAATAAATTTCGCTCCAGTGATTATTTCGGCTCACAACTTAGCAATATTAAACATTTCTAGATTTATTTTAATTGTTTCGAAGAGTGAATCCTTTTTTATTTATTGGGTTATTTCGTGTTGCTTGATGACTGAGCACAATCGCTACTGATAGACTTTATTGCTGTACTCATTTGTTGTCGTTTAATATCACTCGATTTTAAACGTCGTTTTTTATCAAAATGCGAGCCGAGGCGGCAAATTAATATTTGTAAAGCGTGTAAACTTTTGCATTGCCATAATATAACGGTGACCCGAAAATCCTTTGTTCAACGGAAAACTGGATAAAACATCATTTAATTTAAAATATGTGGTGCATAATCGTGTGGGATACATTGTACAATAATTCCATTATAATCATATATTAAAGCATATTATGAACATTTACGAAATTCAACACTATATTAAATATATGTATCCACTGTTTAATAATCAGAAATATTTAACACAGAATAATGCAATAATTCAATATAAACAGTAATTGTAAATTCGAATGAACGTGTGTACTTACGCGGTAAAACACAAAACCGCTTTACTCATTGCTTCACCACAACTAAGCCAACGCGATGCAATCATTCTAAAAATAAGAATCGTTTAGTCCACGTGGTTACAGTGGGCGGATACAGCCGCGGCTCATCCCCCACCTGTTGCTTATCCGGCTGATCCGCCCCCGTGGATATGCGCGGATATTGCTGTGTGCGCGGATATACGGATACGCTCATCCGCTCGCCACGCCTAGCGACGCCCAACGGGTTAGCTGTCTTTTGTAACTCAAGAACTTGCAGCGGCACTTTGTCTTACATGCTTTAAGTATTTATACTAAAATATTTGACTAGAGATTTACAAGTATTGTCACCATTTCGCTATTTTGAAAGTATTTACAGTACTAGAAACTACTTTCAAAATAGAAGCAATGTTTGATGATTTGAAGCAAATATTACATTACATACATTTATATTAACTTTTATTATGAGTAGACAGAATGTTATTTGACCCAAGATAGCTTCTAATCGTATGTAACATTATAAATGCGAATGCAAGATTGTGTGGTTGTTACGCTTTCATGCCTTAACTACATGACCGATCATCATGAAATTTCATATACATGACGTCAGGGGAACGGAAAAGGTCATAGGGTTTTCAGAAAAAGGTACTGTTAGTAGATTTTGCGCGCGTCTTCGCTTAATGTAAACTAGGTCATATCAATAAATTTCTTTTCCCCGGGCTCAGTATGTTTTCTAGATAAGAGAAACACTGTTAAAGGTGTCCTTTTTGTACCCCTAACAACGAGCATCAAACAAATAATCAAGCTCACAATTGCATTTATAAGGACATTACAGTTAGGACTTTTCCGAGTGAATTTCTTGTGAAAATATGAGCTACGTTGAAAATAAGTATTTCAGTACAATTTATGAACATTATAATCTTGCAACTCTGCATACTAGATAATTTAAATTGCTATGCTTCAACAGTATTCTAAGAAAATCGGATTACGCCCTAAAGTATGTTCAAACTCTTATAAGCGCACTGCATAAACGTCAGTATTTGAGATGTACATTAAGTTTTCTTGTATTGAAGAATTCTTGGGATCCAAGTACATCGAACAGCAAGGTTTAATTTATCGTACTAATATTAAAAATATTAAACAGCGAAGAATGCTTATTAACCTCTGAGTCTTCTTCGAAGAGGTTAATTAAAACACTATGTGGGTCTGTGTGTCTGTCTGTTAGTGATAGTTTGTTAGTGACAGGCATAGCTCCGGAATCACAGGACCGATTGACTTGTAACTTGGTGTGCAGACACCTTGGGGTTATCCCTCGGTCGAGTTTGAATATGGGCCCTGTGGATCAAAAGACCCCCGAGATATAGGGGTCACAAGGTCATAAGGTCAGGGGATATCCACCAACAGAGTGCTTTGGAAGTCCAAGGGAGATGCTTTTGTCCAGCAGTGGGATATTACAAAAAGCTGATGTAAAAAAAGGGCACATGAAGGCGAAGAGGATGAATCCTGAGTTTTTACACCCATCTCATTTCTATTTGTCTTTTATTTTGCTAAATTTGCCTGCGGCTACGCGCGCTTAAATGTAGGTTAGGTTAGGTAAGTACCAGTGAATCTTTTAAGAGTTCCCAACTGGTCCCCCCCATTGGGTGAGAGAGGGCATACCCCAGGTTTTTTAGTGGGTATACTAGCACTTCATGCTGGGAGTTCCACACACCCCGCCGGTGCCGTCCCCTAGTTGGCATAAAGCATTTACCTGGAAAATAAAGTTAAGTACCAATAGAAACTTCTGAATTAATGGTACCGTATGTCATTTTCTCCTTCTTCCTCCTTCCTAGCTCAAATATGCTCGATAAGTATGAAAAAGTCAACGAGTTTGTTTATCTTAGGTCGTTAATCACCAATGTGGGTAGCTGTACTGACGAAATTCGCCGACAAGCTGGTATGGCTAAGATATGGAGGAACCGAGGTACCTATACATCACAAAACTAAAATTCTTCTGGTTCTGATTCATTCGTCAACTCTCGTGTTCTCCATTTTTTTGTATGGTACTGAAACATGGTGCATCAAAAGTGGCTACAGTAATAAGATCAATGCTTTTGAGATGTGGTTTTGGCGCAGACTACTCCAGATACCGTGGACCACCATGAGGACAAATTAATCTATTTTACAAGAGCTCAACATCACAAAGTGGCTCACAACCATTTGTGAAGAGCAGGTTTCTTTGAACATATCATGCGGTCACCTAAGCATTGTCTGGAGAAACTCTTTATATTGAGTCAAGTTAACGGAAAACACACCAAAGGTAGAACAGCAAAAATATGGTCGGACGTTATAAAAAACGCAGTAGGCGGCACCTTGCAGCAAGCAGTCCACGCAGCTCTCAACCGCTCTCATTGGAGGGACATCATTGTGGTGGCGGTCCTAAGAATTGAGGGAACGAGGAAGAAGTAGAATGATGAAGAACGTGTATGCGAAATTTCATGAGGGTCGGTCGAGAAGTTAAGGCGTAGAAACGTAACAAACAAACTAACTTACATTCGCATTTATAATATTAGTCAGGATTAGGATACATCGTATCTCGTAACAAGCAATATTACTTACTTAAAACAAATATGCGAATTTTAGATACGAATCTCGTAAATGTAATTTATTAAAAGATATTCTCTTAATATTGTCTTCTGTTTACGCGAATATTATTCATTGAAATTAAACTACTCTATACGGATTTTATCGCGTTGTTTATTTAACACTTTATTACATAATTTAAAAACTGTTACACTACTATATAATACTATTATTAAACTTTACTCATTTTCAGCAAATTAAATTATTAAAACTATTAATACTTTTTATATTTAAGTTTACACTTTCCCCGACGTTTTGATTGCTTTTCAGCAGCCATGGTCACAGGCAAACTAAGATGGTAGGGTAGGAGAAATCTACCATCTTAGTCTCCTCGTGACCATGGCTGCTGAAAAGATATTCTCTAGCAGACTGATATCTGACACACTCCTTTAATAAGTGTAGGACGTTCTCTATGTAAGCAGCGATAGCCAAGTGGGAGACCGTTGGACTCCCACACAGAGGTCTCGAGTACGATACCAAGGTGCGCATCTCTGACTTTTCGAAGTAATGCGTGTGTTCATTAGTTAATTATCGCTTGCTTTAAAGTTGGAGGAAAACATCGTAAAATAATCTATATGCCTGAGAGTTCTTTATTATGTTCTCGAAAATATGTTAAGTCTGCCAACCCGCACTGGGCCAGCGCGGTGGACTATGGCCTAACCCTTCTCACACTGAAAATATGTGCGTACCCAGCAGCGGGAAAGCTTAAAACAGGACTGATACTATATTATATTATTATATCATCCTCTTTAGATCTACATACCTCGCAGTTTGCTGAATATGCTTTATGAGAATTCATTTAATTCATAACATTCTATGGGCGATTACAATAACTTTTCTGCTAACTGTGAAGATATTAAGTTATGTTTGTTACTTATTACGTGTAAACCTCTATGATCTATGTCACACACACTCTATGATCTATGTCCTGGAATAGTACAGGATACTTTTGTAATAAATAAATCGTCGTGATCAATTAACAATATGCTTATTTAATATAAGCTGTATCGGTAAATAACGTTAAATACTAAATACCAAATAAAACGTATTGACTGTTGTCTTTTTGTTTAATACCTTTGCCAGGTATAGTATTTTATAACAAATAATTTCTTGTAATTCAAAGACATGAAAACGTCAAATCATTCTCGAACAGACATGAGCGTAATTAGGGTACCTCAATGGGTGGTCTACCCTTGCACTTCACCTTGACTTTATTTTTTATAACAATCCCGTTATACACGTTACCTCAGACTAGAGCCTGTTACAGTCCTCCGAATATGTACTGCTCTTCGTTCTACTTCTCAGAAAATTTGACTACACATTTACACAATCCCTATAACATTTTGATCAACTGTGTTACCTACTTCACAATCATCCACAAAGAATAACGCAACCTTATGCCTTGCCCTGCGCAAAGAGGCAGCGACGTCAGTCCAAGCCTATTAAATTCCATATTCCAGACGTAAATCAGTAACAAAAGCATTTAATTAAATAATTACCCAATACCCCTGTCCACCCTTTAAATCTGAAGAGCTGGGGTCAAATGGACGATACAACTAAATAACTAAATATTCGTCTTACCTTTAAGATGTAGTTCGACGACAACTAAACTCCTAATTGGCACCAAATCGAATTACAAAACGGGGAATCGAACCCCCGATCCTGCACTTAGCACCGATCCTTTTAACGGTTTAGTGAAGACGATCCCCCTTTGCGAGACGATATTTAGCAATTAAGGGTTACCAGTGGTTGAGTCGCTCTCGCCGCCAGACGAACAATAAGTTTTGTTTTCTAATAGGAATGATTGATTTTACTTGTAGCAAGGAGTTTAATTGGTCGATTACTCTATCTAGATATTTATGTTTCAATAGTTATCCTTCGGCGCAGTACTTTATTCTAGATGAAAGGTACCCTATATTCTTGTCTGTACCTCTGACAACGTGTAAGCGAATTTCATAATGGCGGCTGAAGGCGTAAAATTGTAAAAAATAAAGTTGCTTTGTATTTATAATATTAAAATTAGAATTAAATTCTGCCTGCAGGCTTGCTCGTGTAAAATTGTTTTTACCAAATAAAATGGTCTGAATATGAGAAGAAGTTTGGTAGATACAACGTTCATAGGCAGTGCTTCATATTGATAAGTTCAGTACTTTAATACTTAACTTATGTGTTGTTAATATAACATTAAAGTTTATCTATTATCTCACGGGAATCCATTACAGGTATAAAAAGTGTTTTCTCCATTTAAATTTACTTTCCTTAAAGTCTATGCAGGAGCTAGAGGGGCTATTTATAAAAATAATGAATTTAGCTCTACTTGAAGTGGTTTCAATGTTATCTATTCTATACGGGACAGCATTTATACTATATATATTTATTTCTTCCTTTATTACACGTTGCTATTTCATCCTCAGATCTACGTTATACCTACTTCATAGTACAGCAATATCTACGGAGAGTAAAATGCACGTAAAGGAAACCGATCAGAAGATTCCACATATTGACATTACGGTCGAAGTGGTGACCCAGAATAGTTAGACCCAACTTCACGTCCGTAGTGGACAAGACGCTACCAACCACTTTGCCGGACGATAGTTCTAAATTAGCTAGTTCGGTACCACCATATTCTAAACGTAGATTAACGTATCAAAATTTCTCTTTAATTAAGGTTATGTCCTCACCTACATTGGCTAAAAACACATTGTCTAAATAGTTAGATTAGAACTACTGAGTGTCAGAAAAAAAATTGTATAATTTACAGATTCATAGTACCGGGCTTGTGTTTCTCTGCGGTCCGTTTTAAGCTCCGTTTAAAACAGAGCAAACAATTGTGTCCAAAACCATTATCTATGTGGTTATTCATTTTCGAGAGAGAAAGACAATGAATACATAATGTACGTAAAACTTACTTAGATCACAGCTCTATCATTCTACTAAGGGTGAGATCAACTAAAATCTGCAATGACATTAGAACATAATTATCTAAAAACAAAACAATATTATTGAATTCTTAAACGACAGTTAAAACAAAGTGCTATCAAGCAATCCCCTTGGTCATCGTTCGCCAGGCGTCTTTAGAAGCATTACTGGGAAATGCACTAATGCCTCTTCGATACCATGGAAAACTGTTAAGGGGCTGGTTAGGGGCTTTCTAAGATACTGATATAATTAGTGCATTGTGCTTCTAAGGTCCAATACTAAACGACAATATTGTAGTTTCTGTCTGATAGAACACCAGACATACAATTCTCAACCTTATTCAATTGTGATAAGTTCACTAACGCTTTTTGGTATTAGAAAATAAGTTTGCCAAGGTATAGACAAGTTTGCTTGAGTTACTGGCCGCATGCAAGAGGTCATTATCATCCAGAAAGCGGCCTGGAAGCTTTTGAATTTGGAACGGTCGGAGCTTATTAATTCAATATGGCGGCAACGTCTTGTGCATTAGGCCTCCTTGGTTTGACCGGTGTACTCTAACACTGTAAGCAAACTAAATGTACCGTGTGTTTCGAATTGAATTATGAGAAAATAATATTTGAATCACGAGTAACTGAGTAAAAGAATACATTATAGAACCTGGTACGGTTCTATAATGTATTCTTTCTATGCAATATGCACGATTCGTTACTTTTCCTTATATGGCGTTGGTTTCAATTGTCGGGTCAAGCAAAGTTTACCGATTGATCTTTTCAGACCTGTTTTTAATAGCAACGTAGAGACTTATATTTTACAAACATAGCTCGGTTTACATCTTATGTAAAAGACATTGTATGTGGCCTAAATACAACTTGTTGTATGTAGATCCAATACAAATCTGCCTTAACACATGTTAAGTACAGTAAGCGTGATGCTAATTATGATATGATTTCTAGCTTTACACCTAATAACATTAGTTAAATCATGAAAACGAGGCAAGACTCCAATTTATTGCGTAACCAGTGTAATCAGAGCAGTGCAAAACATTTACAGCAGTAGGTACGGCTTGGCGAATAAATATGGATCTTTTAAAACGCGCCGCCTCCTAATTGCCTGCAGATGGACCGGCGCCAATTACGAGCGACATTTAACTCGAGTTCAACTGGGCTGATAAATGGTGCAGATACCTTACTCACTTAGTGTTCGAGGCTTGAATGACTAATGACGTCATAAGCCTCGCTACTACGTTCGCTGTCTTGATGGTTCGAATTTGGAAGTAAACGAAGATGTATTTGAAAGTTTTAACGTTTGAAAATCGAATATAATATGTGAATTAAACTGTCATTATTGGATTCAATTTCGTATGGTTAAGACCAAAAAGAATTTAATTGCGAAATACAGCACACAAAATTGATCGTGTATGAACTGAAAATCTCTATCCCAACTAATATTATAAATGTGAATGTAAGTTTCGTTTGTTTGTAACGCTTTCACGCCCTAACTAATCAACCAATCATAATAAAGCCTGCATCCGTTGTCAGGGATACAGAAAAGGACACAGGGTACCTTTCATCCAGAAAAAGTGCTATTCCCAAGCGGCTCTCGCTTGGGAATAGCACTTTTTCTGGCAAAAAGTGCTATTCCCAAGCGAGAGCAGCCGCGGGTAAAAGCTTGTAGTATTATAACGTAATGTGTAAGTCCAGTGCATTTTAAATCACAACAACTTTTAACACAGAATGATGCGGTCGGTGATCAGGTACACTTGCCCATCAAAAACCTATCAACTGTTTAGTACGAGTGGGCAATGTACTAATTACAGTAGTCAGTTTCGCATCAGATACGTTATAATAATATCAGCTCTGTATTAGACTGTTCCACTACTGGACACGTGCCTTCTCTCATTATGAGAAGAGTTAGGCCTTAATCCACCACGCTGGCCCAGAGCGGGTTGGCAGAGTTCACATATCTTTGAGAAAATTATGGAGAACTCTTAGATACACAGGCTGCCTCATGATGTTTACGTCCACAAAAAAGTCAAGCGATAATTTAACAATTTAATACGAACGTAACATCAAAGTCGGAGATGCACGCCTTGGGATCGAACTCGAGACCTTACCGTGGCAGTCCAATGGTCTCCCATTAGGCTATCGCTGCTATAAATTACATCAGATAGATTACAAGAAATTTTAAATTAGGCCACCAGTCAACTTATCGAACTGCCTCGAATTGCCAAGTAAGTAATCCAGAAATATTTACATTGTCAAACAAAATAGTACTTTTCTGAGTATTCTGCATTCACGGTAGTTACAAAAGTGGACAGCTACAAATTTAATGTTTGGAAGGAAAATGTAATTGGCGCTATAAAGTGATGTCTGTCTGTAAGTAATAACAGTGAAACAGCAATGAAACTCGTAAGCTACGATCAGGGCACATTAGCCTTACGATAGTGCGCTCTTGATGGTGTATTGAAAGACATACGGACGACGCGGTTGGTTAGCATGCTTGCCAACAATAAAGACTCAATTGAGGCAAATACTATTACTATAAATGTCTGTTTCTCAATTTTATGTAAACAACCAAACGGATAACAACACCAAAATATAATTTATTAAATATTTAATATTAATATATTAGTAAGGTAATCCGACATCTCGGGTTAACACATAGGATACTTTTTACGATGTTATGTGCTTCCCTGACTTTCACGCGGGTGAAGCTGCAGATAAAACCTAGTCCCGCATAAGCTTGATTGGATATTTTTTTTTAGTGAAGCTTGATTCATCGTTCATTGCACCATCACTTAATATCATCTAAGTTTGTGATCAAAGATGAGCTTGTTAAAATTAAAAAGAATATATACTTTTGTATCATAGAGACCAGAAGCAGTTACATTCTGTTCCGTGTTTAACCTATTGATTGGCAGCGACACACTGGCGTCCAGACACAATTCGATTTTAAATTAAGTATGCCCGTCATTTCAACAATTTACAGGTTAGTGGTACCGATCATGAAACTGTCGTCTACTAACTGAAAGGACGTCAAGTGTTGTATGACGCATATGGCTTAACCTACTTTAAGTAAGAGCGCAAAATAACAAAACGACTCGAAGCGACACGATGTAAACAACTACAGAGAAAAATGAAGATATTAAGAGCTTAATATTGCTCGTGATTCTTGTAGTAAGCGTGTGCGACGTCGGTAATGTGCGGCGTAGTTTATGTCGCGCGCGATAGTCGCCGCGACAGAGGTTATTCGTTGCGCTAATGTGCACTTGCATCTCGTTTGCATTGCGCATTGCTACCGACCAAATGTTTGCTTAAAACTCGCCCTAACTGCTTGGGTGTTTTTGGAACGTGGATTCTCGGTATTATTCATGCTCGATGTTTCAATGACCGATACTCATGGTGACTATATATCTACTACAATATATGTTAAGTTGATTTCAATCTGCCTTAAGACTTTGATAGTAGTGCATATTCCCATAAACTTAATCTCTTGACCAATGCTCAGACTCACGCTAAGATTATGTCTGTTTTGATGCGCTAATCTCGTACGAAAATGGAAACAATGAAAATTTTAAAACGTAACATACAAAACATTCGTTATAAAACCGACTATTGCTGCAGGAAATATTTTATGATATTATGCAAAAATTAAAATGGTTCGATTCTTACAGTTCCATAAAAACAAAGGCAGTTAGTTTAATTTCGCAAATAATATAATTTAACAATGCCTATTTTATTATTTATTTATATTAATAATTAACAAGAGTTTAGTCAGTGAGAGGGATCAATAAAAGAAATAGTACCAATAACGTCTGACTTACATTCATCGAAGTCAAAATTTTATGATTTTCTCCATAGATTTAATTCATCCAAATAACCGTTATTGCTGCATAGTACCTATATAACAAGTACCATAACATCTACAAAGCTAATTCTAAATGCAATAAGTAGTAGTTATGGTGGACTCCACAAATAAAAAGGATTGTAAAGTCTTTGATTATGATAATGTATATACATTATCATAATCAAATTCTTTACATTCCTTGGTTAATCATGCAACAAAGCCCAATAGACCTGCTAAAATAAAATATGACTGTTTTAAACTTAGTTCCATCTGTAGACATTTCATTAAAACAAATCAAAAGCTGAGAAAGTCGTAAAGCTAATAATCACTACCTTTTGTATAAGTATATGGTAACTACAAGACAAAGTCGAACGTCACAGAATTGTTAACAAAAATAAGGCGCGAAGCGACTCGAGGCGCGAGGCGTGAGGCGTAGCGGGGCGGGCGAGGCACCTCCTCGCTCACACTATTTTCATTTCGTGTAGTGCCACATTTAATTTTGTTGAAATTCTAACGTAGCTTTGCAAAAATGTCAACTTTATTCCGCCTCAGCCGGCGTCTGCGTTTCAGTCCGATGCTTTGCTTCTCCATTTTGTGGAATGTTCCACAGTTTCGAGACGGGCTTTGAGAAACTAAAACTTTATGAAAACTTATACACGAGCTCTGAAGTAAGACGTGGCTTCCAGCAAAATTTATCAAAGCGTATTTAATTTTCGTTATGACTTCTCTCTTGACTTTCTCGTCGGACAAATTGGGGTACGGGGCGTAACGTGACGGTACCTTTTAAAGGTAATGATGGCGTTCTAGAAAATACCTTTAATGCTGATATAGCTATGAAATGCATCTTAATTGATAACAAGTGTAAACCTAAGTATATGATAGCCAATACTATCCTTTTTCTAAACGTCTGGCTTTCTCGCTAGGAATCCTGTATCGCGGGCGAGTTTACAAACATTCAAACAGACAGAAAAAACACCTCAGCGTCGGAAAATTTATTTGTGGCTCCTATGTATTAATCTAGGATATGGTCTATCTATGTGTTAATTTTCATCCAAATCTGTTCAACAGCTTACGCTTGATTGAGTAAGAAACTGCCGAATAATCCTAACAAACTGTCACATTAGGAATAGTAGTAGGATTAATTATAACCATGTTTAATTTGATCACATTTATTTTTATTTCTGCAATTTTATTTATCTCGTTATGGCAGTCGAGTATTATTTTTGTCCCTTTATAATACCATATTCTACATAAAGCTTACTCTGTTAACGATCGTTGACAGATGGCGCTGGTAGAAAAGGCAGATAAGGTTAAGGCTAGTCAAGTGGATAGTCGGTACTTCTTGTCTACGCCCGTCTTGTCCGCCAATTCCATATGATTTGCTTTAGTATGCGTATTTATACTGTATGGATTAGGTCAACCTAGATCCTAATTAGGAAATTTACCGTATTAGCATGCAGCCTGGAAGTATTCGAAATACGATAAAAATTCAGTGTAAAATGATATATTTATAGTACTGAAGGTTGAAGACTAATAACAGTAAGTCGTCAAACTAAATTGCTTCAACAACACCAAAAATGTTATTTATAACGGCTTCACGAGTTTAAGTAGGTATTTATTTGTTTATTTTATGACTCCTCTACAATCTAAACACACATTGTTAACTGACTCATTATGTATTTTTACATTATTTACATCCAGCATTATTTATATACAACTTTTTGGCCAAAAGATCTTAGTATAGAATTTTTGTGTAGATCGGTATATCTTTAAGAAAATTGTAATATGTCGAACGGCGTCTAATAAAAAGTCTAAGAATTGACTTATACCTACCTCGCATGTAAAACCACCTATCTGTCAAAAAGGTCAATTGATATGGGATTTCAGTATCCCCAAAAATATCCTGTGAAGTTTTAAAATCAAATCAGAAGTCTTATCAATTATTGTAATAGCTACGAATATCTTCAAAACCTTTATCGATGTGACTGTATCAAATAGCGTTCACGAAAATACACACCTCAACCGTTATTGTTATATTGTATCAGATATAACAAGGTTCACATAATAACCCAACTATTGATCTGTTTATGGATGGTTGGGCGATAAATTTATTAGCATGTTTAAATTGAAATTAAACTACTATATACGGATTTTATCGCGTTGTTTATTTATCACTGTATTACAAAATTTTGAAAATATTACACTACTACTACTATTGATTTTATTTTACTAATTTATAAGCTAATAAAATTATTTAAACTATTAAATCTATTTATTTTTGGTTTACACTTTCCCCGACGTTTCGGTTGCTTTTCAGCAGCCATGGTCACGGGGAGACTGAATAGTTTAAATAATTTTATTAGCTTATAAATTTGTAAAATAAAATCAATAGTAGTAGTAGTGTAATATTTTCAAAATTTTGTAATACAGTGATAAATAAACAACGCGATAAAATCCGTATATAGTAGTTTAATTTCAATGAATAACATTCGCGTAAACAGAAGACAATATTAAGCATGTTTAAAGTTTTGTGAGAAAGATGTATGATCTGTTTTCTTTTTGATTATTTTCGTTCATGTAAATATTATTACATCCTCGTGTTTTTATTATAGGCTGTAGCCGTTCTAATTACACAATATATATAAAAAATAGTCTTCGAACTTATTACCGTTGCGCACATCGATTCATATTTCAAGTCACTCATGCTTCTTGATAGAAAATCCAAAATTCGTTGTTTCCAATTAAAACCTATGAATTCTTCAAGGCATCTATATAGATGCCTTGAAGAATTTGTACCCCCTTTTTACAAATATTGCGCGGACGGAGGAGAGTGAAATTTGTCACAGTTAAAGTTTATATGGAGAAGGAGGGACGAAGCCTAATATTTATAAAAAATATGTATTAGAAATACATTAAATTAATGAAAAAACACTACACGGACACAACCATGCATTTGACACACGCAGTCGAATCGCGTTCGTAGTATTTCGGCATTGTTTGACTGATGTAGTACTATTCTTTCTAAATATGGTTACATATATCAATATATAATGACATATATCAGCAATATCTTACAGGCAACCTTTGGGCGGATTGGAATGATATATTATACTATTTATATTATAATATATTTACGTATTTATATGAAAAAAAGTAAACAAATTAGCGAGTTTTATAATATTGTCGATTAAAGAGTAGGTATAGTTAAATAAATAATAATTTATTTGAAAAAGTTAGGTAAATTAACCTGTATATATCGAAATCTAAATGAAATGTGATTATAAAGGTATATTTCTAGATAATAAAACCTTAATAACTATCAAACTTAAAATTTAAATCAATTATGGTCGAATTTCGACCACTAGGCGACCGCTAGTCAGTATAATTATCACAACCAAATTGTGATAATTATCCATATATTCTGGCTAACCAAACATAAAACATCTTAAAGCACTAGTAAGTAGCAAATAGAGCTTACAATAAAATACTCAATTCGACTAAAGATTAGAACAATAAACTACCTACACAAATACATCAAACATGGAAGCTCGGAATGCCATTTATCAAATACGTTTGTGGTACAAAGCTTACAATCTTATAACCCATCTGAAATTCATATTGAAAGTCGATCGCATAAAGCCGGGTACACACTGTAAAAGGCTCAGCTCCCGCGGGAGGCGGGTCTAAAAGGCCAGGAGCGATAGCACTCATCGGACGAATAAGCCTGTTTCCCGACTGCCAGGTTTAGGGATGCGACATCGACTCAATGCTGTTTTATTCTGCTGCCATCAATACTTAAAACGGTTGTGAATGGTTTAGTGATGTCCGCGGTGTCGATATTTTTGCGATATTATTTTTATTATTATTTGGCTCTAATCTGTTTATCTGTTTTTACTAAGATTGAAGATATAACAATACAAATTACCTGGCCTTGATGTTATTCGGGATATAAATATTTAATTTATTTCACGCTACCCATTTATATACAAAATCTGAAATAAGTAGCGTTATATTTCTATAGCTAGCTATTGAACTAGCTTTTGCTCTTTTTCTGGATAAAAGGTATCTACCATTTGTACTTACTTCTACACCTGACAACGTGTATGCGAAATTTCATGATGATCGGCCGAGTAGTTAAGACGTGAAAGCGTAACAAACAAACAAATTTACATTTATAACTTTAGTCAGGATTTTATATTCAAATCTGTGCATAAATTCATCCTGCTCCATTTATACATGGTGTCCGGTAATTAATGGATGACCTTGAAATGTCTTATAGTAGAACTGAAGGCCGTTCAGAAAAAATAAAATTTCTATCTATTAGCATAATTAGTGTTTAATAATTAAACAACAAAAAACCGATGGATTTCATTCATTTATGGTCGTAGTATACAAGAAAGTTATACATGGTAATTAAAAAAAAACATATGTCAGGTATTAGTTAGGATAGATTTTTTTCATATTTTTTTCTGAACGGCCGTCAGTTCCACTATAAGACATTTCCAGGTTATCTATTAATTACCGGACACCCTGTATAAAGGATTTTTTAGTCTTAAGAAAATACGTAAATGTAATACCTAGATAGTAGTTATACGCACGTAGTTATAGCACGTCTAAAAGATTTCAACTCTTTGTCGATAAATAGTATTATGTCGACAGTTTTCCCTTGCCTAATATAAAAGGATTGACATTTGAGGCGGAGGACGGGCGAAGTAGCGGATTCAGACGGAGACAAAGTCGACTTCGAATAGGTACTCCTTTAATAATGGCAAATATTCAGCAGATATTCAAATATAGTCTCTAATTTCTTATTTGTCAGAACTGTTTGAATACGGGGTGGGTTGCACTAGAAGAGGTAATTATGGCTGCGTCTTTACTGTTCGATTTAAGACTTAGATATTTTAGAGCTTAGGCGAAAGTTATTTATTGAAATTTTAATTAAAGTTTCTTATTTATTTTATTTATTTATTCAAGGTACATCAAAGACATTTTACAAAATAATTAATATTACACATTCATTAACTGGGATTCAGAGTAAAAACATCACTTAAAGGTGTTCACACCATTCACAGTTTTCATTACATTAGTTCTAAAGCAAAAATTAAAATGAAATAGATTTACAAAAAACCAACCAATACGATAACGTCACATATAGACGTAGTAGTTTTTTTATGTTAGCTTAGTATGATGTAGACGCCATCTGTATGCGTCCTATAAGTAACTCGCCTCAGTGTATGTAAACTACAAACAAATGCTAACCATGCCTTCAAGAATTTCAATGAAAGAAAAGAACAAAAGAAAATGGTTTTACTGGCAAAATCAAAAATATTGTATAATATCATAAATCATAATGTATAGATAATATAATAATAGCTATAAATATTACAATAATCATAAGCTGTAAATATTTTTACGGTTGTTTATTCCAATGAAATCACTCTTATGTTATGTTACAAATTAAAATAGACAACAATACGTATGTTAAATAGGTAGGGAAAAGATGATGTTTATGTATTGATCACTGACTTATTAAATTTAGGCTCTGATTTGATGACGTTACAATAAATATATTCGTTAGAAAAGTCAATAAAGTCAATGAACTTTGTCTTTGAAACTATAGATCATAGAGAATATTATAGAACATCAATTTTCATGATAATAAACCACAAATAAGAAACATCACCATTAAAACGCACAAAACTAATACCGCACAGATCAAGAAGTCAATAAAGCAAATTGCCATCTCATTTCGGGTCAAGCGACTTATCGTCGAAGGGCAAATCCTTAGTAGGCACAAATAAATACGGAACTACCCACTACCTATCATATTTCCCTGATCCCTTCGCGTTATACGAAGGGTCAGCAATACATCGCCGGACCTTGTAATTCAACGGTTTGATCCCCAATTGATATGAATTATGTTTTATTGTTTTGGATGTATATTTACTGTGGTTTTTCCGGGCTTACATCGTACTTTGTACTTCTCAATGTGTTGTTTGAATTTTATATTACCTAAGCTTCATTCAAGACAATTGTAATCAAGGATTGATATAGGTTCCAATAAAAGGCACACTCAATAATAAGTATATTGTACAACGATCAGTAGTCGAATGAAAATATAATAATTCCGTAACGGTTTTTATAATGTTATTATTCAAACTGCCTTATTTTATACAAAGTACCTATAACGTTTCAATGTGTTATATAAATCATATAATCATTAATTAAGTGGCGCCGGAAGATGGCGCCACGCAATGCTTTTATAATCAAGTAATGACTTAATAATTTATATACACATATTCAATTATTATTGTATATTATTATATATTTATTTTAGTAACACTTTATTCGACCCGGGCTTCAAGCCCGAGACCTCATCTACTGTAGTTGCATTTGGCACCGCTATGGCGCCGAGGCAACTAATTTATATCTAGTAACTTGATAATTTTCATATTTATGTGTAACTTAGAGTCATTTTTCAAAAGCCATAGACGTAGCCATTTGCAAAATATTTATCTAAATCCATTTAGTATATTTTTCTGTACGGACGAGCAAACCAAAAATGATTGTATCTATTTCACGTTTGCAATCTACACTAAATAATTTAGATGCGGTTTTCTGTAGGGTTAGATATTGCCACAATTGACATATACTTAATTTTAAGAAGAAAAGATGTCGTTGTGCTCTTACTTTTTTAAAGGCCCTTTATGATTTTTCATAAATGGAACGCAACGAAAATCATCTTAAATATTACGCATCTCGATTTTTTATTTTCAACTGCTCGAAGTATGTAATCAGAGATGTTTTACAAATCTATGTATTACTAGCTGACCCTAGCGGTATGAAATATACTTTACAACCTATTCTTATACCTAACTATTATTATACATAAAAATTTGATAAAAATCAGTCGAGCCGTTTCGGAGATGTGCGACGACGAACACCGTGACTCGAGATTTTTATATAATTATATAATAGGGTAGAAAAATGTGGTGCCTAATACACAAGCTTATAAACATCAAACGCCCTCAAAATAATTTCGGCTTTTTTAAGTCACATTCACTATTTCACCTTCTTCAACGTTGAATATAAAATCACCTTGAAATCTGAGGCTTCGTTCAACGATTTCTCCTAAGTACCATGTTTGCTACTTCTGAGAAAGGCCAATTAAATGTAACTCCTTACTACCAACATCATTAGTCTTTATACGTAACTTTTCTCTTTCAGCTACGCTCCTGACACATTTCATATGTTTATAAATTGTCTTATTACTCCTATGGCATATGTCTATACTGTATTAATTCCTAGGAAAAATGGTTCTAGATTTACTAGTTTCTTAGAATCAGCAAAGAGGTTATGTGCCCGGTAGACGTCAGAGGTTTTTAAGACAGATCTAAAATTGAGCAGAAGAATATTGTTTTAATTGTACCTCTTCCCGGACTTTTGGAGATATATTCATACGTAGCGTTTACATTATCTTTACTTATATTATACAAGCGGACCTAAAAGAAGCTGTCCGGCCTAAGTGTTGGCACTTACCGGTTTCAATCGTAAATCTAAACTGTCCGAAAAACCACTCAAACAGCTACATAATATTCATCAAAATCGGTCCAACCTTAAGAAAAGTTCAGTAGTAAACACGTACTAAATAATCTATATATGTAAATCTCATGTCACCGTGTTTGTGGTCGCACTCCTCCAAAACGACTATATATTTTTGGTAGGTATGAGAATAGTCGTAAAGTATATTTCATACCGCTAGGTGATTAGGGTTTCAACATAACCTACATTTATGTGAGCGAAGCCGCAGGCAAAAGCCAGTGATATATGTATAAAGATAAAAAACGACATGTCCTGATTTCGCTTGAATTGAACATAATTATATGTGCTACCACCTGGAAACAAGGTAAGTTTTAAATAATGAAAGTATTTTTAAATAGACTCAAAAGTTTCGGTGATTACACTCCACATACACACAAACTCACAAGAAACGCACTCTCTCTTTATAATATAAGTAAACATTATAGCATAAATAGTAATTAGTAACACGAATTATAGTACAGATAATAATAAACTTTTATCATTTGGTCCGATTGTTATCATTTAAAAAGGGCACTTATTTTCCGGAGACTTCAAATCCAGCAGCAGACAAAATTACTTCGGTTAGTTGTTGCGAAATATATCTCAAAATGGACGTCGCAATCCCAAATCTTTAACAAAATAGCTCCCCGGAACACTTTAAGTCTAAGTAAGTGGCGTTCGGTGGTCGAAGATTTGCTGGACCGTCTCTAATGGGCTTTATCCTTATTTATTGAACTTGCCGCCGAAACGGAAACGCTTCCGAATATCTTTAAAGTTTCATTATATTTTACACCAGCACATATATTTTAAATCCTATAAGTGAATCATGTAAGCGTCCTGACATGCAAGTCAAGACAAGGCATACTTTATTTGCAGGTGAAAGAAAAACAGAAAATAATTGAAGATGATTGAATGACGAAGCAAGTATGTAAGTGTGTCAATTGAACAGGTTTTTGAAGGGAAACATTTAGACGATTGTTCTTTTACTTGACCATATCAAGTCAAAGGATTAGTTAAGCTCAGAGTCTTTAGAGAATATCAAAAACTTTTCACCAAAATAAGTACTCTAAATCGACAAGCGTGTGTAATATTGTTTTGATAAGAAATAAAAGAAGAAAAATGTTTAGTAAATTTAGGAAATGGAAAACTATATGTCTTTGTCTAGCACTCCAGAGATAGACGTACATAAAACTACGTGTTGCTACGAGAAAAACTAATATCACTTCAGCAGACCCGGGAATTAAAACCAAAACCGTGATCGGCAAACGTTTGATGGACCGACGAGCGGAACTGATAGCTTAGTTTGCATGTAATGTAACGTAACAAACGTGAACGATAATAATTACTATTAACGATTATTATGGTACTTTAAAAAATAGTTATATAAATATGTCGGGCTTGTCTTGTAAATTTCGTTAGACACTTAGGTACCCTTATTATATGCTAAGTATTATTACTTCGTCTAGGTATTTTACCTGGTAAGTAAATTGACCAGACTTATTGGAGCGAAATTAGCAGTGTTTTCAGTCTGCCTATTGGCACAAGAATAGTTAAATTGTCGAAAAGATCTTCTTTGACCTATTGAACCGTAGCTGCACACCGGCGGCCAGACACAATAGATTTTTAATTATATATGGAATTTTAAAACGTGACAGATTAAAGAGTATTAATGATTTGAAATGTCGACATACATTAACATTATATAGGTACCTGTACAATTTACCAAAGTTTGCACAGCGAATTTGATGAACCGTATGTTAAAAAAAACCCTTTGTATTCCATTTTTTATATGAATAATATCAAAACAAAAGCTCTAAAAAGCTCAAAGTATAAAAATCTCTCTTTTCCAGCCTCGATTAAAAAACACCGGTCAATCCCGGGCCCGACTCGCCCACCGAGAGTGCCGTACCTCAAAATAAATAATAAAAATATTTAGTTAAATGCATCAACTGTTTCCGCTTGAAAACAGATCGCATAAATAAGTTTGTGTGTAATCTATACTTACTGACTCCTTCAAAATTGTGCTAAATAAAGAAATCATTTTGTAGACTAAAACTAAACTTGAATTGATCGAAATTTTGGAGATAATGGAATAGTGTAATCTTTCTGGCAATTTTTAATTATTAATAATAATTTAAAAGTTAAGTGAGCATGAAAAGAAGATGAGTAGATAAAGGCCCTTTAAATTATGATAGTTTATTTGATTTACGTTAATATTTTGTATCTGCTTTAGTCCTTACTGACTGACTTACTTTAGTAGTTACTGAGTTATGCAGCTGTGGCAAATAGACGAACAGAATCATAGCGTATCTTATCTTATCTTGATCCGGGGGCCAGTCATTGTAGACCGGCGACACTTCGACCCAGTGGGATCTTTTGTGTCGGCCTCGAGGTTTATCCTTGAGCTATCTCCCTATGAATGTACTGCATCAGTCGCAGCGTACACCTCAGAGGGAGAAGCCTGAAGTCTTCAGGGTTCGGATATGCCAATCCCATCAGACCCATCCTTAGTCCGGCCAACGCGTCACATTCACACAGTAGGTGTGATATGGACTCGTCCTGTTCACCACAGGCTCTGCAGATCGAATTGTTTGACAATCTCAATCTGCACAGGAAGTCATTGGTGCCAAAATGACCAGTAAACGCTCCTGTGAGTAGGCGTATTTGGCCCTTGTTGTACCCGCAGAACTTCCGGGTAAAGCCCGTGGCTCTGTTTGCAATGAATTACTTGGAGTGTTCCAGACCCCTAAGGGCCATCCACTCCAGCCTGTGTTTATCATTGCCATGTGCATTCAAAGCTGCCTTGACGGTACTCTCAGAGAGACCTACGAATGGCTCGGGGCCCACAAATTGTTGCTCCGAGCCCTTTTTGGCTAATACATCAGCCTCCTCATTACCCTGCACCCCTGCATGCCCCGGAACCCACACCAGCCTGACTGTGTTTTTCCTGCCAAGTTTGTTAAGGGCTTTAACACAGTTCAGGACTAGTGCTGAGTCCACCCTACAGGAGTTCAGAGCCTTAAGAGCAGCTTGACTGTCACTGAGTATATAAACAATCTTGTCAGTGACATTGTTGTTAATATTCTCCTGCGCACAGGCAATTATAGCATAGGTTTCCGCCTGGAAGACCGTTGCATATTTGCCCATGCTTTGGTTCACCTTGCAGTCGTTGGCATAAATACCAGCGCCTGATCCTGTTTCCATTTTGGAACCATCGGTGTACCAGATGAGACAACCCTTGTCAGGGGATCGTAGACCTTGTCTCCATTCGTCCCTTGTGGGGACCTTTATTTTAAAATTCTTTTTGAATATGTGCATTGGTTGCATTTTGTCACATCCCATGCTCATAATCTCTTTAAGATCCTTCGAGATCTCCAGTTTTATGTGTCGAGTTACTGGCATGTTGACGCTCCATAGCCCATGTATAGATAGTCTATGTAGCGCCTTCATCGCCTCTAACTCCACAACAATGTGTAGCGGCGTTAGGTCCAGCAGGATCTCTAACGCAGCCGTTGGCGTAGTAGGGAACGCCCCTGTTATAGCCATGCAGGCTAATCGCTGCACCTTCGACAGCGCTTTCCTGCATGTTGCTAGTTTGGTTCTTGGCCACCAGACAACGCTTCCATATGTGATTATGGGTCTTATCATCATCGTGTATAGCCACTTGATGACCTTGGGCTTCAGGCCCCAGGTCTTCCCATAAGTAGAACGAATCATACCGAAGACCCGCTGGGCCTTCATTATGACTTTGTCTACATGAGGTTTCCACGTTAGCTTGTTATCTAAGGTCATGCCTAGATACTTCACCTCCGTGGACCATTGTAGCTGTGTACCATACATGGATAGAGTTCCCAAGCCAGTCGGATCTCTCATCCTAGTAAACGGCACGACAGTAGTTTTCCCTGGGTTGATCGATAAATGGATACTACTGCACCATTTTTCTACCATACTCAGGGCCCTCTGCATGAGACTGGATACTGTGCTCGGAAATTTTCCATTGACAAGTATCACCAAGTCATCCGCATATCCGACCGTTAAGTACGGACATTTGTTGAGTTGTTCTAAGAGTGAATTAACCACCAAGCACCATAAGAGCGGTGAGAGTACTCCACCCTGAGGGCAGCCTTTGGTGGTCATTGCAGTCATTTCATCCCCTAACAACTCAGACCTAATAATTCTTCCTCTGAGCATACAATCGATCCACTTGCAAATGGTTGGCTCTATGCCGTGATTTGCTGATGCCACACTAATGGCATCAAAGGTGGTCCGATCGACAGCTCCCTCAATATCCAGGAATGCAGCAATGCATACTTCCCGGTTATCAAATGCATGTTCTGCCTTATTTACCACAAAATGCAGTGCCGTCTCAGTGGATTTTCCCGACTGGTAGGCACATTGTAGCCCGTGGAGGGGAAATTTTCTCAATGCTCCCTCCCTGATATGTCTATCTACTAACTTCTCCAGGGCTTTCAAGAAGAACGACTCTAGGCTAATAGGTCGGTATGCCTTGGCTTCTTCGTAGTCTTCTTTGCCCGGCTTTGGTATGTAGATGACTTTAACTCGCCTCCATATCTTTGGAATGTATCCAAAAGCTATGCAGGCTCTGTATAGTCTGCACAAATGCGGAACCAAGAGTGCAGCTCCCTGTTGTAGGATAATGGGATAAACCATGTCTGGACCAGGTGACTTGAACGGTTGAAAACCATTTAGAGCCTAGCCGACCTTCCCTTCATCCACTACCTTCCTTGCAGTGTCCCAATCTGCTTTGGTTGTACGGTAGCCTAGTTCAACCAGGCTAATCGGGTCCTCCTGCTCCTTTTCTATTATCTTACAGTCCGGCAAGTGTGTGTTTAGCATCATTGCTAGTGTCTCCTTACCGGACCCTGTTCGCTGCCCATTGCCATCTCTGATGGTTGTCAATGGGTGTGCTCTGACAGTCGAGATAGCTTTGGAGAGTCTCATTCCTTCAGGAATAGTACTGATGTTTTCACAGTGGGCTCTCCAAGCCTTCCGTTTGGCTTTCCGCACAGCTTTGTTGTAGTTGGTCAAACAGCGAGCGTAACCGCTATAGTCCCTGCTGGTCCTAGCACTGTTAAACGCTCTTCTGGCTTCAAGCCTCAGCTTGACCAACTCTGGCGTCCACCACGGTACCCTCTTGGGCCTAACTTCCCTTTCAGGGCAGTTACTTGTCCAGGCCGTATTTACAGTCTGGACCAATTTGTCTGCTGTAAACTCTATGTCTAATATAGAATTAAGCTTACCCTTAGAATCCTCCAAATCTATACTGAGGTCACTCCTGAAGGAGTTCCAGTCCGTATTTCTGGGATTCCTTCTACGTGCTATAGGAGCTGGAACCAGCGTCCTATACTTAAAGCATATGTAATTATGATCTGACAAGGTAATCTCATCAGACACATGCCACTCGACAATCTTAGTGCTAGCCCTGTTGGTGGCTAACGTGATGTCAATTACCTCTGCTCGCCTACAGTTGACGAACGTTGGCCTGTTTCCCTTGTTTAGTATTTGTAAAGAGGTACTTACCACATACTCCAGTAGCTTTTCCCCTCTTACATTCACATCCGTGCTCCCCCAGACTGTGTGGTGTGCGTTGGCATCGCACCCCAGGATCATGTCCAGGTTCTCCCGGCTGCCATATTCAACAAGGTCCTTTATCTGTCCAGATACAGTTTCCTTGTCCGTATAGTCGAAGTATGCAGAGGTCAGGATTACAATATCCCGCCCTCCGCTCCCTCGCACATCTATCTTAACTGTCGTAAGATCCCTAGAACAAAAATTGTATAAGGGCATTGCATTTATGCCATTTCTGACATACACACATGTCCTTATATCATTAGTGGAACAGTTATGATAAATTACACCTCCTGTCCCACCCAAACCTCTGATCTTTCCCTCTTTAACATAAGGTTCCTGGATCAGGGCAATATCATATTCCTTCATCCGCAGGTGGCGGGCCAGAACGGCCATCGCCCCGATGCAGTGATGAAGGTTTATTTGTACGCACCTTAGTCCCGCCATTCGGTCTGCCTATGGTGGCGTCTACGGTGGCAGGCACTGCTGGCCGCCCTCCTCACTCCCTTCCTCCATCAGCGCCCCCGCAGCCTCCGGCGACGACAGATCTAGACAATCTATATGTCCGATTATGTCGTCGGTCTTCGGAGACACGCATGGCGACGACGTGTAGAGAGCCGTACCTGATTCAATCACCACTGGGTTCACGGGCTCCTCCCCGTCCCCCACCTGTGGTGCCGTCACCGCATGGGCCTCCTCCTCCACGCTGGCACCCACTGTCACCTTCTGCACGTTCAGATCCTCAAGGATCTTGAACGTGCTTTTGTCCATGCCAGCATGGAGACAGAAGCCGCCTGCTTTTATGGCCGCAGCCGACACGCTGTCCACCAGGACAATGCGCCTGGTGTGCGTCTCCTCGACCTGCGTGCTCAGCACCTTCCACTCGCAGGTCCTCAGAGAGGGGTTGAGGCGCTGCAGCATGGTCAGCACCCTGGAGGCATCTAGGCACCAGGTATTCCTGGTCTTCCAGGCCATCTTTATTGGCCTTGGAAGCTCCTTGGCGCTGACCACTCTGAGCTTCACGTCCCCAACGGTTTTACCGCTGAGGCCGCGAAGCCACTCTGCGGCTCTCTCACCCTCACACGTCACGTGCAGAGCTCCACCAAGCAGTGCACCGACACTAATGGCCGGCAGAGGATCCGGTGTGGCCTCCAGCTGGTCCCAAATGGCAACCCTTATGGGTTCCACCAGCTCTGCATTAAGCAGAGCGTCAGGGAAGTTGTCGGCAACAACGGCCATTTTAATCCCCGTCAGCGCCTCCCTGTAGGAGTCACCTTGGGTCTTGGCACGTTTATTGCCATCTGCCTGAGCAACAGCATCGTCGCTCACTTCCCTGACCCTTTTTGACGAGACTGCATCGGGTGCCAGCGCCAACTGCCGCTGCAGCTCACGCCGCTTGCGGTTGGCACACCCACTGCGCCTCTTCCTGCCCCGGGTATGGTCTGTGGAGTGTGCAGCCAAGTTTGGCTCCCCCTTAGGGTGTGCCTCGCCCGTCTGCTCCTTCCTGGCCTCCCCGATCCTGGAGGGCTGACACTCACTCCCAGAGGGTGTCCCGCTGGGATCCCCCTTCGGGTATTCCCTGCATGTCAGACCCCCTCTGTGGCTGCCACGCCCTCTAAATTGGTAGCCCTTTCCAGGGTTACCCCCTCTCCATTTCTTAACGCTGCCCGTGTGAGCACCACTCCCCTGGCTCATGCTCGGACGGCCACTGGGGCCATCACGAGCTTGCAGCTTGGTTATGTAGGTGCTCCCACGTGCAGCTCCTACACTATTGCTGACCTCTCCCCCTAAGGGTCCAGAGGTCCTTTGTTGCTCGCCCTTATCGGTCAAGCCCTTGGTTTTTTTTGTGACCGAGAGTCCATTTGGTCTATCTTACTTTTCACCTGCTGGCTCCCCACCCACCATGGAGCCCTCAACGTTGGGGATGCCTTGTTCAGGCACCAGGGCTACCAGCTAGGTATAGCACCCCTAAGTGAGCTGTCCCCGAGACGTACAGCACTAGTCGCTCCACCCCAAACCACTGAGGTGGGAGACGAGCACTGCCGGCTGGAGACCTCTTCACCCAAGGGCACTCGCCTGGCGGCCGCATGAGCGGACGCCGCAGCCGATCATAGCGTAAGTGTTCGGTTTAGACCATTTCGTTACAAAACCCTAAAGAGACAAGTCATAACGTTCGACAATCATCGCGGTAGGTTTTAAGCGATAATTTTTGAAGGTATTTTTAAATCCGGGCAAACGAGCCTCCAAAAATTTTTGCTGAAAGCATACAATATGATCGAATTTGTTTTAGGAGGTAGATCGAATTTTTATAAAGTGCAGTGTTTTTTACTGGTACATTACCTCTATGTAAATATAATAATAATGTCCTCCAGACCGAATTTCGGCCACGGCGGCCAGTCTTAGCAGAGACTGGCCATCTGCACAGGGATATTATAGTGCACAAGTGTGTGCGCAA
The DNA here is from genome assembly GCA_963675205.1 of Catocala nupta. Taxonomy (NCBI): domain Eukaryota; kingdom Metazoa; phylum Arthropoda; class Insecta; order Lepidoptera; family Erebidae; genus Catocala; species Catocala nupta. The sequence continues at coordinate 9,800,485 of OY776080.1, forward strand.
ACACAAGTGCACTCTCTGCTCCCTTACTCTCATGATCCGATGGGACACGACCGGAGAGAGATCAGACGCAGGACCAACGGCTTTACGTGCTTTCCGAAGCACGGGATGGAACCTTAATATCAATACTTTGAACCATAGCACAAATTTGGTAATACACATATCGACACAGACATTTATTTATTTTGTAGTGTTTAGAACAAATAAATTTTGTAAGTCTAACAAAAATACTTTTACCTAAATTTGAAAACATTATTATTAATATTATTATACAATCTATTGTGTTTCCAACAATATTTATCAACATAACAATTTCTATGATAAAGTACTTTACTTAATACGAGAACATCAATAAAAGCTACTCATTTTAAAAAGCATTTCAATCAGAGCCGAGCTCAACAAGGCTTCAGTATTCAGTGCAGGCAGAACATTCATTCTAATCGATGGGGCTTATCAAGACATCTCAGCCTCCCTATTGAGAGCTATCTGAGGGAGGGTGGGGCGGTAAACAGGTCACAAAGTGCAAACGAACTCAGACAGGCGTGACGAGTCAAACGTGTCGCTTATTTGCGAAACCCCGAGTACGACACCTGTTTGGATTAATCCTGTGGCACTTAGGATTTTGGAACATGGCAGCTCGATGATTGTTTCGTAAAGACGTCCGGGGATTGTCGATCATCCGAGAATGGTTGAGGATAATGTTGGTAGTATAAGAGCCCAGAAACGGTAGACTTACGTTATTTTCGTAAAGCTGAGATGTTTATGGTGAACTAGATTCTGCTCACGGCTTCACTCGCGAAGATGTAGTTTAGGTTAGTAACAATATGTTTTTCTGGATTAAATTTTTTGTACCCGTGACAACGTTTGCGCGAAATTTCGTGATGATCGGGCAAGAAGTTAAGGCGTGAAAGCGTAACATACAAACTTACATTTGTATTTATAATTTTAGTTAGAATGGGTAATATTAAGCAGGTAATAGGGTAGTTGACTGAATTTATTTTTATTATTTAAGCCAAACAGTTATGTTACCCATACTACAATACTATTTTTAACTAGCGTTTGAAATTTGGTAACAAGAGTAAATGACAAATGACAGAAAAAAGCAAGATGCAAACCAGGGATGTTGCATATGCAGATTTTTTGACATCCGCGGATGTGGATGCGGATGTGGATGACAAAATCGATGCGGAAGCTCCGCAATTGCGGATGCAGATGGTAAATAATTTTTTCCATCTTACTTAATAAAAGGTATCTAATATCACCACCTTCGCAGGTTCAAGCCTGTTTTGCAAAGGTTCGTAAATAAAACACGCGTAGGTTACGATGAGATCTTTCTCATCCTACGCTATAACGTATGCGTAATGAATTAAAACTGAGCCCTTTTCTTATTTTGTTTTGGTGCTGATAAGTGTTTTGAATCTGGTCGCTTACATACAGAAATAATATGCACATAATTAAAAAATATTATATCTGGTCACATTCACACTCAGACTTTGTTAACAAAAAGAAATACACACTTCATTTAAGAAACACAAAAAAGCTGTTGCTTACAACGCCAAGAACTGTATACGGAAAAAGAAATATGCTGTATGACGGAATAAAACTATATAATAAATTGCTAGATGAATTAAAGGAATGTGAGATTGAGATTGGTGTGGGACGCAACGTGTGTAGACAACTTTGCGCCATCACATCTTCCCAGCACGGCGGGTTGTGCTGGCGCTGCTGCTGCATCCGCGGAGACTCTCAAACGGCGCAAATACAAAACCTTGCAGGGGATTATGTTTTTGAGCCGTTTGGGGTCGAAACGCTAGGGTCATGGGGTCCCACTGCTCGTGCTCTCTATAGAGACATAGCGAAAAGGTTAATCGACGCTTCCCGTGACCAGAGGGCTGGCCTTTATTTCGCGGAAAGAATAAGCATTGCATTCAACGTGGCAACGCTGCCAGTCTTCTGGGCACACAATGTGATGCGGAGGAATTCTATGACGCCTATTAGAGGGTTTTAGTTCTCTTTTTCTTTTTTATTTCTGTTTTATAATATTTTAGGTATAAGTTAGTTTTAAGGAATTGTGTTTATATTATGTATATAATTTAATGTGAGAATATGACCATTTTTAAAAGAAATATTAACAGGTATATAATTGAAAACATCTATTAAAATATTATAAGTGTATTATATGTGTATAATAATATATTATAAGTGGCATATATTGGAACTAAACTAAACTGCTGTCGTTGGTACATACAAATACACCTCGCGTAATTATCTTATCAGTAATTACGTTAGGCCTACGCTGTAAACCGACGATTATCGAAAAACATACCACCAACAACGTCGCGTGTCGGTGCCATTTTTATATTATTTTAGATACATTTATATTTTCGTCAGGTACATTGATGTAACATAAGTACCAACGTAAGGTGAATCATATATTTCGAGGTGAAAATATTTCTTTGCGTTGGCGATAAGTCGATAACTAATCAGTGATAAGACAACGTCGATAACGCCACTTATATACAGGTTGTAGTTATTTTAGAAGGAAATCTTTTTAATATATACTAATATGTTTCGATCATAGTGTAAACTAAAAATAACGGATATTTTTTAGTTATGTTTACGGCGGATTATGCAGTTGCTTTTTCGATTTCCAAGTACCGTAATGTGTAATTGGGTATTTCTCGTAAAAATTTTCAGTAGCATGACAAAGTCTTCAAAAGTGCATAGTAGACGGGTAGGCACTTTATATCATAAATACGAGCATATAGAATAAATGTCTCAATAAAAAAGCACTCACCGTTTGGTATAATTATATTCCCTTGATTGCTATTTCGCGTACCTGCATTGAACAAAATATTGAGCAATTATATTTTAGTCTCCTTCTGGACCCTATCAAAACTTTATAAACATATATGTTTGCAGTATTAACAATATGCATTAGAAACAAAGACTAAGTCACTAAAGGGGCAGGCATATGGCCCGACTTCGTGCTGCTTTCGAAAATTTTCTTGTAGACTAAAAGAATATCAATTTGCCTGACGTGCATTGACGAGACTTTACAATCGTACGCAAAATGTTATACCACGGAACTAAAGAGAAAAGGAAATTGTATATACAGTACAAGTACAGTTAGTACCTACTTATTAGATGACCTTATTTATACGATTAAGTGTGAGTAAGGTCCCCATACACCATGTTTTTCTATTACCAAGCCGAGGAAGTTTGATCCCACGGCACTTCTGACCTTTCGAATATATATAGGTACGTATTAATTTGGTATCGTCTTTGTTATCGAAACTTGCATGTCTGTTTTTGCTGTTGTGAGTTACCCATTAGATTCTCAAGAAGTCTGCCAACCCGCACTGGGCTAGCGGGATGGACTATGACTTACTTACTTTTGTTTGAGTTTTTTACTTATGACTGAGAATAGAACAGTTTCTTAACTGGACTGATATTATTAAAGATAACTTGCATCAATGCCAATGATTAAAAACAAAACTAAATAATAATATAGTAACTTCAACATATCAGCCTGAAACTTCAAAATATATTATTTTAACCACAGCCTGTACATTATGGACGTTGTTACGAATTCTAAAACGTACCTTGTATCGTGAACTGTCACTATCTTTCCCATTACAAAGCAATACTCGCTGAAGGCAAACTCTATATCTGTATATTGACAGATTCCTAAGACCAACATGCCAAGTATTCAACGATAATCGTTCGATGCCGAACACTTGTATGTGCAATGTGAAAGTGCGTATTATGTGTATAAAATCTATATTCAATGGGACTCGGTAAGTACTTGTGAATTACATATTTTATAAAAAAATTGCAAAGCATTCTTTATCTTATCGCTACTGAAATAGAGGATAATATCGCATGTGATTTAGGTTAAATGTTAATGAGTTTTAACCGATTATGTGACATAGTTTTTAGTTAGATTTAAGATAATGTTTGACAATGATGTTAAGTCAAGACCAAACGGTTTTGACACGCTGCATGATGAATTATTAATATTAGTGTGTACTAAATATAAAAAAGAACGTAACAAATATGAAGGCCATTGTCAAAGAGGTAATGCTCAGCGAAATATATGTTTAAAGCTAGTATCCGAATAGTATTGTGTTATGTTTCTGGTGCATGCCTAGCGGAAGTGAATGTGCCTGTTGTGCAAGGTGTTATTATTGTATTTCTTTTAAGAAATTCTCAATAGTAGCTCAGAGTTCGGTACGGCCTTGTAGACGGCAATAGGTTTGCCTCTATTAAGTCGCTACAAATTTAGTCTGCCAATCCACACTGGGCCAGCGTGGTGGACTATGGCCTAACCCTTATCATACTGAGTAGAGGCCCGTGCTCAGCAGTAGGACAGTTTAATACAGGGCTGACATTATAAGTCGGCACAAGGTGTATTACATCCATATTTGCTATGCTATGGAGAACCATAGCTGGGGAATGAATAATACACCAGGTAGTGGTGCCCGCATTCTATATAGCTGATAAAATAGGGGTAATACACCTATACACACCCGTTCCGTGATACAAGAGTAAAACTACGTTTGTAGTTGCAACAAATTTTCCATGGATCTAATGAGAGAGATCCTGTGCTTCTGGGTGAGGAAAGGCTCTAGAAACGCCTAGAGCTCTGGGAACCTATGTAATGTTATAAACAAAACAAGCAGTGATCTTTCTCGTTTGCGTAGCAATAACTTATTTAACATTAGTATGTTAAATATGTTAACTACGAATCTTCGTAATGCTAGTGCATTCCGAGGATCCGTAGTATATAGTTAAACCGCTTTTAAAAAAGTGTATTGCCTATGTGATACATAACAGAGTTGTACATTTAGCCTGGTAGCATCCTTACTTGACACCAAACTCGTATAAGCTTTCTTAACATTAAATAAAGTATATAAACTTTTGGCCTGTGACTAGGCTCTGGTGACAAATACAACTTCATGTTATTGCAGGGCATTTAAGCGTTCATCTCTTTTTGTAGGCACTAGGATAATAATCACACAGCGCAAACATAGGTGAACAAACAGAAGGATGTAATTGCTCATATAAATCTGCTGGCTTGCATATGAGCAGCAGGAAAACTGTAATTTGTGATTTTGAGTCTATATTATTGACGCCTTTTTGGTTGCATCCCGCTATGAGCAGTGGTTAGTGTCCTAGGAATTATTATTGGAAGCCAGAGCAATGGTACTTATACAGATCAGAAATACAAACGCCATACTCGAGTGACAGCACGGTTGGCACCATAGTGATCACTTTATCACTTTCAATGCTTTGTGTTACGGATGTCGATTCCTACCTGAGACTGGAGCCTGCGATAGTTATCTCAAAAGTTCTTAGTTGCTCTTGTTTCATTGATAGTGGGCAAGCAACGTATGGATTGTTCTTAGTAAGCAACTAAACGTTTTACATTATGTATAAATATGGCATACATTAAAATTGATTATATACTTAAATTTTGCCAGGTTTGTTTTTAATACACTGGTAATACGGGCCAAGCCTATTTTAGTTAACCGGGTAAAAATCAAGACTTCACACTACTAGCGGTAATATTTTAACAGCAAACCCAATAACACTTTGCCCAAAGAAATTAGTAATAGTGCTTATAAAAAAATAAAAGGAAACCTGTTAATCAGAAAATACATCACGATAATTCAAACAATATTTTTCTGAAAGAGTAAACCAGTTAATTTTCATTTAATAAATTTTCTACAATTGCGATAAGACTAATCCCACCCATATTTTTATCTCTGTAAGTAGCTGAATTTGGCTACCCAAATTCGTGGGGTAGCCAAATTCAGCTAGAAATTTTCATGGTCACCAACCATGAAAATTTCTGAGTTTTAATACTCGTGAAGCCCGTGAAAGCTGTCTTGCAACCCGCGACGAATTTAATCAGAAGTATACTGGAGGAGCTGGGAAAAGAAGTCAAGTTCACGAAAACTGGGATACCAAACAAAAAGAAACGGTCAGCTTGATGTGAATCGATCACTGTTAGCAGCCAATACGCTTACAGCACTAGGGTTACTCTCGCGAGCGCAGCTACTTTAGGAATGAACTTGACATAAAACATGTTCCTTCTACAGCAAATCTGTCACATTTATTCATTCAATAAACTAACAACTGAAACGACGGGGAAAGTGTAAACCTAAAAATAAATAGTTTTAATAATTTTATTAGCTTAAAAATTTGTAAAATTTAATTCAATAGTAGTAGTAGTATAATAGTTTCAAAATTATGTAATACAGTGTTAAGTAAACAACGCGATAAAATCCGTATAAATGAGTTTAATTTCAATGAATAACATTCGCGTAAACAGAAGACAATATTATGCAAATTATGATATTAATTGTCAATATCATTTGATAATTATCACTGAAATTAAATATCAAACAGCGATTTTATTTATCCATAAGTAGAAGAGAGCGGCTTTCAACTTATATAATATAATACGTAACGGGTATTAACGCGATGATGTATAATGTTTACCTATTTTATGCTTGACGTTTCGAACAAGTTACACCGGCCGTGGTCACCAGCTGACTGTGCTGCGATGTCATGTCTCTGATTGTGAGGCAGAAGAATCTTGATTTACCCTCACTTTTGGCATAATTTTGTTCTTCGTTTTTTGTACTTCGCTATTTGCACAGTCAGGTAATTCGAAGTTGTAGTTGCAGTATTTAAATCTCGGGATTCCATGTCGCGGATAATTTGAAACCACCTCCCCTATTGAAATTTCTATGTTTTTTGATTTGAATAGCTTCTCGCACTACTCTTGGATAAAAGTGGCGATCGGTGGAGAGGATTTCCGGACGATGAAATTCTATCCAATGATTAGTAACCGATTCCAGTATATGTTCTGCAATTGCTGACTTGCTAATCTGCCGGTTCTTCACAGCGGCGATGTGTTCTTTGACCCTCTCAGCAATAGTACGCTTGGTTTAGCCTATGTAGGAACTCCCGCAGCTGCAATTTATTTTGTAGACACATGGCGTTTGTGAAGGCAAAACGTCCTTGGGTGTGCCCACCATGCTAGTCACGTAGAAATATTCCATATATTTCTTTAACACCGTTCCGATCTTATCCGTAATTCCTTTTACATAGGGCATATAGGCGGGTTCTCTGTTCCCCTCAGGATGCTTGCCTCTCTTAATCGGCTGCCTCTGTCGTCCATTCACTACATATCCATTATTCTTTAGTACCTTCTTGAAACCTGAAAATGATTGAGCTCAGACTCTAAATTTTCAGGGTCACAAACATCGTGGGCTCTGTTTTTTAATGATGTTATAACGGATTATAAGTCACGAGGGTGGTGGTTTGACGTTACGTGCAGGTATCTATCCGTGTGTGTAGGTTTACGGTACACACAGTGTCACAAGTACCCATTCGTTCTCGCGGTGATTTTGACATCCAAAAATGACAACGATCTCTCAGTCTCCATTTCATAAGTACCCCTCATTTTTGGGTGACTGGAATTAAGTTATTGTACATATTGTTCCACGTCCTGCTTAGTACTTACCCTTAACAATGCTGAAGATATCATGTACATATATTTTCCACAGTCGTATGGTCTTTAAGTCAAGGCTCAATGCCTTCTATTCAAGAACTCCCATCCATAATTATTCCATAATTAGTTAACTACCCTCATTAGAGTTTTAAAAGATGTGCTAATGAAAATGTATAATCATCAAAATCATGTCTTAGAATTCATAGCACAACTAATCAACAAATTAGCTTACTTATCAGAAAAAAGTGAATGTGGCATTGTTGCGCTATATTCTAAATTATTTAATTACTTATTCATTCATTATTTCCCTTATTTAAAGACTAAATTATTGTTATTAACTTAATCACTTAATTTCAGACTTATCAATTATATTTTTGGTATTTTGGTTGCATCAAAAGTATTAAAACTCATTTTGTGTTGATAAATATTTAGCTCAAACATAGTTGTCTAAGTGTGGGTGTATATACTATAAACCTCTACCTACTCTTTCTGAGATATAGGGTGATGCTATTTTATGTTACGTGTTGTTAAAAGTCTTTGTTCCTCAATTTAAACACTAAAAGAAACCGTTTCATATGTAAAAATAAATAAAATATTCTGAAGATTTTAATATAAAATCAGCAGCGATAACCGTTATGTAGAATAGGACAAAAAATCATACATAATTAGTACTATAACCACCTGTAAGGATATTACGGTTTTCCTTGCCGTTTAGGAGATAATTCGATTTTCCATACTAGCTTCATACAAATTTTTCGTAAAAACATATAATTCTTTCGTTTTTGTGAAGAATTAACTTTGGTGTCATTTTTGTATATAGTATTAAATAATAGAAGTAATATCCCGCAAAAAATCCGACACTTGCAAATTGAAATCCCTAATCTATGAGTTTACAACGACAAAATGTTTCGAACTAGAAAAGTGTAATTAAAGAAAATGTTTAAATTGAGCTCGTATAAGATATTTTACATAAATGTAATAAAAATATTTTATACTGTTACCTAATATATGTATTAAATTAATACCTAATATAATATGTAATAAAATTGCAACGAACCTTGTGTTTGTCAAGCGTATTTTAATAAAACTCAATCAATGACTAATGCACTCCAATAACTTGTAAAGGCTTAGTTGATATATAATTGCATATTGTAAAACAGCTTAATATGTATAATCAATAATAATTATAATACTTTAATATTCATATTTCTACCATGTCTGTTACGTTTTATTTCATTAGATAAAAGCTTGGTGGATATGTAATTACCCAGTTTTCTTGTGGACATACATTCGTGAATGTATGTGTCTATGTAAATACATATGTCATATACACTATATATATAAACTATATTTACAGTGTATTCTCAATACGTCATACTTCTTAGCGGATGTGTATAGTTACACCCACATTTACCGGCATTGTTTAAGTACCACGTAATATTAAGGCAGCCTATAGACGTCAACTTCCCGTCCCTGGGCTATCACTAATGATTTCTTTACAGAAAAACCAAATGCAATCCAAAAACACTTCGCCTAAGCCGATAGTGAGGCGCTCATAGCCAGTTGCACTCTCTCTCTCACTCTCTGATCGGTAAACGATTAGCGAGGTTAAGCAACGTTGGGTGTGGTCAGTCTATAGATGGGTGACCGCTTAGTGTTGTTTCATCTGAGCGTCTCCGTGTTTCGGAGGGCACGTAAAAAGTCGGTCCCGGTTGTTGTCAAATTGACAGCAGTCGTTAAGCCATGTTTGAACAACTCTTGACAAGAGGTTGGCCACTTACCACAGGGAAAAAAAACAAAAGAAAGCCGATTGTCAAACCCAAAACGATTGCGTTTTGGGATTGACTCGGCCTTACCGCCAAAATGTCTAATCTAATTGTCTATGGAACAGCACCAGCTCACTCAATCGTTAAATACTCAGCCAAGGATTCAAATTATAAATGCGTCCTACTACGTTTTAATATAGTCATTATTCTGGCGGTCAAGTTCTCATCTAGCTCAGAAATCCAACATGACAACTGAATTAAAAAAACCAATTATCACGTTTATTTATTTTGAAAATCGCACTGTAACGTTCTCTATCATATCATATTAATGTAGGTATTGTGAAGTCACTCTTCTTAGTCCGGACACTTTCATGTGATTTAAGTAGAATAAGGGTATCTATGATTGAACACTATGGTATCATATTATTATATTTTTGTCTATTCTTTTCAGATGTGAAACTCTTAACGCTATGGATGTGGCTGGTACCAATGATGGTGTATGCTGGGGTGGTAAGGAGACAGGTTACAGATGATCTAGACGACCCACCATGCAGGACGTACATCCTGAGCGGTCTACTGCATTTGGACTGTTCGCATCGAGGACTGAAGGAATTACCCGATGACTTGGATTATAACGTATGTCTAACAAATGTATAAGATCAGCTTAGCTACCACGAAATGGATAAAAGATTGTTTAATGGCAACAGTATCGATTAAGTGATCGTAAAGCGAGTTCGAGTCTCAACCAAAGCACAATGGACCTGAATCTTCTTGTAACACAAACTTTTAGTGTATCCACAATCACACAAATCTAAAAAAATCTAATTCAAAATATCATCATCATGTGACTGGAGTACTTGTAGCAATAATCGCTACTACTTAAGGACAGGCCACCTTATTTGAAGACAAGCATTGAACAATATTTAATGTATAACGGACACACATTATCTTCACTCACTTCGCCTTTCTATTTCCCGTAAGTCGGCTAATATTGTAATCAATCTTCAAATCTGCAAATCTATTCAATAGAATCCAGTTTTTCAGTAAGTTATTATAGAGACGGCGAAGAAAAATATCATGGTAGCTACAAAAGTAAACTTCGAAATCACTTATTAGATGTATAAACTGCTCGTTGATCGCATAGCAAAAACATGAGCTAATGTTTACAGACGATTGTAAAGTACTGAATTCAATTCCCAGATACGTATTTAATAGTCATACAAAATTTAATAGCCAAGGCCTCTAAAATATGGCCGATAAACGGTAACAAACTTATCTTGAATTGTATACTGTGTATACCATGTGGGTGTGATTCACTTCCGCCTACCCCATTTAAATATGTGTCTGTAATGGATATTCGAGCATCAATAAAATTATGCATAACAGCATCTGCAATAATTAATGCATTTAAATACAAATTAAGTCATATACGATGTAATTCATGCATCATATGATTTAGTTGAAAATATACATACATTTTATATAAAACTGAAAAATACAAATCGTTATATCATTACTTTATTTCAGGCTCAAGTGCTGCTACTATCGAACAACAACTTCTGGACATTTCCGACACAACTCGACAATTTTTCTCAAGTGGAAACTCTCGACCTATCAAGCAACTACCTGAGCCGTCCTATACCGGACTACTTACAAAACTGGGTCAACTTAAACACGCTTAATTTATCGAATAACTTGTATGATACCTGGACCACTACCGGTCATCAATACGCCGTAAGAAATCTAGATTTGTCAAAAAACAAGATAAATATCGTCGATGATAGAGCATTCAGTACAATGCCCAACTTACATTTCCTCGATTTATCTGAGAACAGAATTAACGATTTGCCGCCCGAAGTATTCGCCGAAGCGCACAACTTAGACAGACTCATTTTATCCAGAAATTACTTTTCCGACGTTCCCAGTTTTCAATCTCCTTCTTTGCGGAGTCTACACTTGAGCAGCTGTCAAATATCAAATATAAACGTCGATTGCCTCCTTGGAATGAGTTCGCTCTTAGAAATTGACTTGTCTATAAATCAGATCGAAGAAATTCCGGACAGCCTCGCTTCGCACACATTACAAGAACTAAATTTAAGTTATAATTCGATTAATTCGTTGACGGACCTAACCTTCTCGTCGCTACCGCAATTAGCTGTACTAGATTTGAGAGGCAATGAGTTCAGAGATGTGTGGCCAACTTCACACTTCGCTTCAAACCCGTTTTTGAGAGAAGTTTACGTGAAGGGAAACCGATGGAGTTGCGAAGGATTTAGCGTAAATTTATTACTTACTTACGAGTTTTTGACTAAAGAGCCACGGAAGATAGCAAATATTGAATCACTCAGATGCTACTCTCCATCAAACGTTACGCAGATGAGTTGGCAACAAGCGTACATACAGACATGGCACCCGTCGGATCAGACAGCAAATTCGATTACGTCCGTGGCGGTAATGATCGGTATTATAATTGGAATAGTGCTGACGTCTTGTGTGTGCCGTGGCCTGATGGCCGTTACTAGATCGGACCCCTTACAGAGGTCGGCCCCAGAGACCACAGTTCTGAATCTCAACGGTGTAACTCCTCAACCAAGAGCTGAGTCTGTTGTTTTAAGAATACCTCTTAGTGAGGATCTTCCACCGACCTATGATGAGGCTTTGCTGATGCCTCGTCTGAACACGTCATTCCATTCGTTGCCAGATTTCGTGGATGCAGAAGAGGAGCCAGCTCGTAACTATCGCAGATCCAGGTCTATCGGGGATCTTGCAGATTTCAGACCACGTTTGGGTGATAGGCGTTCTCTAAGACGACCAGTTGATGTACACAATAGCAGGAGTAATAGAATTTCCGAAAGTGATGACTAGGTTTAAAATAATCATGTGTATGTGAGGACTACTTCAATAAATAAACATTTTAATCTTATTATTAATTTAGGAAATATTTTGCATACTAAAATAAGTAGTTCTTAAGAAAAATGCTTTAATTTTAATTATTAATAGGAATTTATAGGCTAAGTCATTGTAAATAATATATTATAAAGAATAATAAATGTGTTGTCTAAACATTGCATAATGGATTATTATGGTTCCACATGTTCTCTAAAAACATCCATAAAACCCTTTACCTTCCTTCGCTCCACACAGTCTGTGCAATGTCCAAGGAGTCATATTTCAATCTAGTAACGAAGCGTATCTTCTAAAGTACCTACAAGTAGTGTTTCGTACAAAAAAAATCTGTATCCGCTCGTAATATAGTACTTATTACGTTAAAATACAGACAAACTTAAACAAGTAACAACACAGTTTCATTATTTAATTTCTCTCACAAGATATGGAAATCAGAAGGCATAATACAAGCGTTTGAGGATCCAATAATACAATGCTATGTTTAATTATGCTTCATGTCCTGACATCTGTTATTTGCAACTAGGACTAAATAGCTTACAAATGCGGCAAAAGAATAAACTAGCCTGCGTGGTTATAGTTCTTATGTTTACGTATAGATGGCGTTACAATAAAAATATGAACTTTAGTATTTTCACAAATATCTAGTTTCTTTCTATTGGTAATTCTAGGACTAATAGGTACCAGATACTAATAGATAATTAGTCCCTTATACTTATAATTGTGTTAAATATAGCAATCTTATATATTAAGCAAATTCTACTGGATTATCCAGCATCACTAAGCTGGTATTTAATGATATACCCCATCCAGCTCTGAAGATCATAGTAATAGTATCTTACGGATTAAATATTTCAATCAGCTTAGCTTCTGTCAGTTACTCATCTCTGATTGTCCAATAGATTTAAATAGATTTTCCGGATTCACACTTGATCTACTACAAGTACTTGCTAATAAATATGTATATATGTATTTGCTAGCATAAAATGTTGGCTTTGTACAAGATAACAATGATGAAAAAATTCAGGAGACACCATACTAATTGCAGTTCTAAATTAAAGATATTGACGGTAGCTATACTATCATAAACAATATTTTTATTAGACTAAAAAATACATGTAATGGGTAGCTTAAAACCAATAGTTAATTTCTTAACCAACCAATCGCAAATTACATGATCCGTACAGAAATCCCTTATAGTCTGTAAGTACCTACAGATTACCGCGCCCCTTTGCACGCTTTTACTATTCTTATCACTAATGATAACGTCACATTTTGACTCACACAATGATATAGCACCGTAGGGATCACACGTAATAGAAAATAGTTCTCCGGACTAATTAAGAGTTTTGTGTTCTACTGTGAAGTGTTTAAGTGACAATGTGAATACTGCAATAGAATTTGCTAACAAATTAAGTGCAAAAGATATTTCTGCTGACAATTTTGGATATAGAGATACCAAAGTGAACTGTAAATTAAACAGTTTCTCAGGTAAACAACATTTCTTTTAAACAACTTGCTGAAGTAATTTTAATATTCTATATACAAGTATCAAAGTTGGAAATCAGACTTATCAGTTGCTAAAGTTGATATAAAATAGAAACGTCATCGACTTTGCAATAAACGGCACTTATAATCACCTGGCAAATAGGTCAAATCACTTGAAACTGACAACAAGTCTTAGAAAATGTTTTGTATCCGTTTACCACAGATATAAAATGTTTCTTTCCAAAAGTTACAACTCGTCTAAAATAATGTTATTCATGAATCTTCCAGTTTAAATCATCGTCGTCTATATCAATGAAACATAATCAATTAACTGCAATATAACCATAAGATTGCGTTTAAATTAGCTTCACATTTTGATACAGATACTAAAACGACCCAAATTAAAGTATCCTACTGTTTTATCAATAGCTGATAACAAAGATAAAATTGTTGTATGTAGGTACTAATGTATACATTCATGGTATAGTTCTTTTTATTATGTGCTGTTTAGTTCTTACCTTGTGGAGTTTTGGTATGTGTGCGTGACGAGAAATTTTAGTTAGCAGGTGTGCAAGTGAATCAGTTTTCCTTCCTCATACAGAAGAGAGAAATAAAATTTTTGTCATGTCAAAGTTTTACTTATGTGTCCTTAGATATCATAGTGCCTTTATTTAGTTTGCGGTGTCTGCAGGCTTAGACCATGACATACATTAGCAATGTTTTGAAAATACTATAATCCTTTTGCCAAAATCGCGCACACAACGTTAATACTAATATTTTGCTGCCTAATCTCGTTCAACCGTAAGTTAAACACGGCCGTAATTACCTCATCACAAAACAAATTAATTTCTTAGTAACAACTAGGCAAGCTTGCCTAGTAGAGATTTGTTTTACTTCTAAGTTTCACCTTATGTGTCTAAAACAATCACTGTTAAGTTAAGTAATACAACGTATGCTAAAGTGCTTTAAAATTGTATGATAAATCATTATATATATGATATTCATTTATTTCAAAAACGCTAACAGCAAAAATTTTTCATTTAACTGTCGGCCGTGTCCAGATTTGTTTTCAATTGAATTCCAATCCAGTAACATAGATCCAATCACCAAAAACCAATTTACGCTTCCTACAATAATTTCTGTTAACGTTCAGTATCCCTATATATACAAGGCATACACATATTATATATATACATAGTAGGCACTAATAGTATAACATGTAATAACTCATCGAGTAGCTCACAATGTGTCCGCGCATGTAGTAATAAAACTTTAGGGGCAGTAAATAGGTAGGTACATGTAATTTTATCGGTAAAAACATCCCATTTATGGCGTCTAACTCCAAAGATGGAGCAATTTTAATATTTGACTTACGTATTTAGACCTCGAAGTGATTTAACAATCGCAACATTAAACCTAGGTCACACAGACGCATATTTTTGATGTTTTCCAAAAGTTTACAGCATACGCAATCAAAACAGAACCTTAGCGGCAATACGTAATGCAAGTTACTTTTGTTATGTGTCATTTTTTTTTTTTTTTTTTTTCCCTTTATTTGGGTAAACAAACAGTGACAACAATACATATTATAGGCAAGAAATAGTGTTTATAAGGTGCTGACAATTGTGTCACCAACACCGTTTACCGCAGCTTACATATAATAATATTTCAAGCGTTAAACAAAGATGATAAAAAACTATACTAGGAGCTTCATAATATCACATTTAAAGGTGCTAGGACGAATCGCCGCAATATCTACGGAGTTGAAATTGACATTATAAGAATTAACTATACGGTATAGTGGAGAACGTTTACCTGCATTAGTACGACAGCGGGCTGTAGCAAATAGCTTACAGGGGTTACGGCAATGCGTCCTAATAGGTATTCCATAACAAATCTGATTAACTAGAGACGGGCAATCATATCTATTATTACATATGTCGTAGAGCAACATCGATTCTAGTAGTTTTCGTCTATTTTCAAGTGTTAACATATTATATTTCTCTAGAAGTTGTTCGTATGGTAGGTAATTATGGAAACATTTGTATTGCATAGTACGCATAAATTTTTTCTGAACGGACTCCAGTCCTTGCTTGTATTTTTCATAAAAAGGATTCCAAATTGGCACAGCATATTCCAACTGGGACCTTACCAAGGCTTTGTAAAGATGGAGAAAAGTAGTTGGCCTAGTAAATTTTGAGGAAGATCTCATAATAAAACCGTACATTTTGAACGCCTTAGTTATTATAGTATCGATATGCAGATCTAAGTGTAGCTTACTATCTAATGTGACGCCAAGATCTCTTATTGACTGAACAGTGTCTATTTGCACATCACACATTTTATATTTAAAATTAAATATTTGTACCTTTTTAGTGAAAGTCATCGCTTTGCATTTATTTATGTTTAAATCTAATTTATTTTTCACGCAGTAAGTCGAGAAACGATTAAGATCACCTTGAAAACTAACATGATCGCTAGCATTGTTAATGGTTTGATATATTTTTAGGTCATCTGCGTAGAGCAAAAAATTACAGAATCTAAAGCAATCAGAAATGTCGTTGATAAATATAACAAATAATAAAGGGCCCAAAATTGAGCCCTGCGGTACGCCAGAGCTTACAGGCACAAATTGTGATTCATAACCATTTAATACGACCCTTTGAGTTCGATTACTTATGTATGATTTAAACCAACGCCATAAATTTCCACGTATGCCATTGAAGGCAAGCTTATCTAAAAGGATCCTATGGTCTACTCTGTCGAAAGCTTTCCGAAAGTCTGTGTATATGCAGTCTGTTTGTTTGTTATTATCCATATTTTCAAAAAGGTTACTTGTATAAATTAATAAGTTGGTGCTAGTGGATCTCCGTTTCACAAAACCGTGCTGTTGAGGTATAATAATAGTGTGTATTGATGGATATATAATATTATGCACGAGTCTTTCAAAAAGCTTCGACAGAGCAGGTAAAATCGAAATAGGCCGATAATTCTCAACTTGAGACTTGTCACCTCCTTTGAATACCGGTACAATACGGGCTGATTTCCAGACGTTTGGATAATTACCATCTTGTAAGCACAGGTTGTACACATATTGTAGGGGTTGACATATTACGTCAGCAGTCGACTTGAGAAAGAAGGGAGAAATATTATCTAAGCCGGACCGCTTTGTAACATCCATGGCCTGTAATTCCTTATAAACCGCTTCTTTTGTTATTTTTATGTTGCTTATAATAAGGTCAGACTTGAGATTAATATCAGGTATGTTATTGATATTATAGTCGTCTGTAACATCAGAAGGTTGGAAAACAGATTCGAAAAATGAGGAGAAGAAATGACATATATCTTCTGGATTGTCCGCTGTTGAATTTTTATATGCAACATTACTAGGTATATCAGGTCTAGTTTTAAGATTATTTACATATGTCCAAAAATGTTTAACATTATTTTTAATACCATCTTCAACAGAGTTTATATATTTTTTATAACACTTCTGTGATTCCGTTCTAAATCTGTCTCTAAACATTGTGAAGACTCGGTAATCGGACATGTTACGGTATTTCTTCCATTTAATCCAAGTTTTATTTTTATTCTTAAATATGTGAATGAGAGCTGGCGTGAACCATTTTGGAAATTTAGATGGTTTAATAACTTTCATTGGTACATGTTTTTTTATTATTGAAAATATATTTTCATAAAACACAGAGACCACACTTTCTGAGTTTAATTTGAAAAATAGATTTTCCCAATCAATATTCAATATTGCACTATTTATTACTGAATAATCTGCCTTTTTGAAGTCAAATTCAGTTCTAGATTTAGTAGCAAGAGGGGTGAAATTATCATCCACAGGTAAGAGCGTACAAAAAGGAGGATGGTTTACGTCCGGTGGCACAAGAGGTACTGACGCGATAGTTGACTTACAATCAAGTATGTTACTAATAAATAGGTCCAAAATTTTACCATTAATGTTACTATGCTTATTGGTTTGATAACCATTAGAAAGACTAATAAAATTAATTAAATATTTATTTGATAAGCAGTAGTTACTACGCATTATTGGTTCCAAGTGTGTGCCGTGGTCACGCCATTCAATAGTCGGTAAATTATAATCACCAACTACAATAAATTTATTTACATCGATGCATAGAATAACAGAAGTTAATTGGTCAAAGTGCTGTGAGTAAATATCCGAATTCAAATTTGGTGGTATATATGCCGCGCTAACAACAAAGACATAATCGCGCGAGCGTATTTCAATAAGGACGTGGTCTACCAAGGCCGAGGGCGGCGCAGGCGCAGGCGCAGGGCGGCAGGACGGCGGCGCATGGCTACTGGCGGGCACCGATGTAAGCAGGCGAGGTCTCGCATCGAGCTCGCGTCGCACCGCCACCAGCACGCCACCGCCGTCTCGCCGCCCGCTCGCCAGGCGGTCCCGGTCGCAACGAAACACTTTATACCTTGTATCTATAAATTCAGTATCACTGATATCACCGTGCAGCCAACTCTCGGTTAGGATAATTACATCATAGCTATGTGCTAGAATATTCATATAGAGTGTGTGCAACTTAGTCCTCAGGCCGCGACAATTCTGATAATACACTGACAAATTGTAATTATCCATATTTCCATGTTGAATAATAAAACAATTTTAACATAGGTGTAGCGATACGACAACGACAACAATAGTCCACATCGAATCCACCAATACATGGAATATATGATATAAATATATTATAATATGTGTCAATACAATTCTCAATACAATTCTCCATCCGTACAAAGCCGCAACTCACTAAACACAAACGGTAGGTACTTACAATTGTGTCTTATCTCAAAAAAAACAAATTTCAAGCACAATTTCATACATTATTTTAACATTTTCTTAAATAATACAAAATCTTTAAGGGTATAAATGTATTTTTTATTAGTTTTATTGTTCGTTTTTGAGTTGCTCTACACCCCAGTAAAAGAATCACAAAATATGTAAGTTCACTAACGGTAGAGTTATTGTTCCTCAAAGATGTCCCTACGCACGCCCTTTGTTACACAGGTAGCAAAACCCGATTATGCGGCAGCGAAAACAATATGTTTTTGTCGTTGGTGAAAAAGAGATAAAATATATTTGTGTGGATCATTTCCTTTGCGTCCAATGTTAGCAACGAAGACTAATTAGCTGCTACATCCCTTGCTCTAAATTTGTGTAGTTTACTATTTTTTCATCTAAACCTTAAAGTTGTTCGTGATGCCACGCGGAGGTCGCGATTACTCTAATTTGCACATTGCAGATATGCATTTTGTTTATGGTTTCTGCAATGGTAATGCAAGTGCCGCAGTGCGTGTATACGCCAGAAGATATTATTTCATTAAATATTATAATTATGACTCAATTGGAATGGATGTTCGATGAATAACTGCTAAGCTTTGATAAAAATAACTGATTCATAGCGGTAAAACTATAGACATTGATACTACTATGGCAATGTTTACACACTTGTCTTACAAAATAATACATACAACAGATTGAAAAAGAGATTCTTCTCTTAGTTTTCTTTGGTCAATAAAGTAACCACCATTTAACACACACAAGACATTTAAAGGTTATACATCAATTTAATTGGAATACTAATCAAAGGTCTCTAATTTGACAATAAGACTATCGCCGATCTGTGTTGCTAACACAAAATATTTTATTAATGTTTTCCAGGCAGTTATGCTAGCGAGACGTGATGGTCCGAGTACTCGCAGCGACATGCCTTTTGCTGGTGACCAGTTTAGCGCATGGAAGAATCGCAGACTTTGACGGTGACTTTTGCTACCTGTGCTCTTGTAGTACAGACAAAACTAACGTTGACTGCTCTGGAAGAGGCCTCACTGAACTACCAGATGGATTAGGTAGCCAGGTAATTATGAATTTCTTTCCGTTTAATTAAACACCAGTAAAACCAATTAGGTCGTATGTTATTAATTAAAATGCATAACAGATTTGTGACTAATTTGCGTAATCAATCAATTTGTATCTACACAATGTACCAAATAAATATAGAGGCGAAGATGTTATTAAGTGCCAAACATTTTTTTAAGGGTTAATGTAAAAGTTACCTCAAGGTAATTTATTGCTGACATTGCTTGTCTTTCGTGGCAGAATTATATAATAATAATAATATATTAACAAAAAAATAATAACTACACTTACAAATAATATTAGTGAAACGATAATATTTTATAAACAATAAACAAATTATAAATTATATAGAAACTATGTAAACGAAATCGTATTGCATGAAGTATTCTTGAGGGTTCACGGTAGTATACAATAATACATGATCTATTATTAAAGGAAAAATATTGATAATGTAATATAAATTATGTCGATTATAATTTATAATATCTCATCAATATTCTTTTTAAAATTTATATTTAATGTTGTTGTCTTACATTTTCAGGTGCAGAAGCTGAATATTTCGAGTAATGAGATCTCAATATTTCCCGAAAATTTGTATAAGTTTTACAATTTGGTCAACTTAGATGTTAGTAGGAACCGATTAAGTGAATTACCAGAAAATGCGCTTCAAAATCTTACAGCTCTGGAAGTACTCAATTTGTCGAAAAATTATTTTGACGCATGGCTAAATTTGAACGCAAATGACGTCTTTCAACCAACAAAGAATCTAAAGGTACTTGATTTATCACACAATAAATTCAAAACTATGGGTAACTTAGCAAACCAAGAATTACTCGTTAGTGCAACTATTGAAACATTAATACTGGAGGATTGTGAAATTGCTTCAATACATGGAAGGTCTCCCTTGGCTGGTCTTACAAACATCAGGATACTGAAACTCAATTCTAATCCCCTGTTGAGAATCCAAAGTCTTATATCATCTACGTTGAGGAGTCTCGAAGTCAGTAACTGCGCTCTTAGTACAATAAATCACAATGAATTAATGTACTTACCATCCCTAGTTAACTTGAAAATGTCTCACAACTATCGCCTTGAGCTGTCTGCTTCAGCGCATAATTTATTCTCCGACTCGTTAAAATATTTGGATATTTCATTTTGTAATGTTTTACAACCAAACTTACAAGGTTTTCCAAATCTTCGAAAGGCCGTACTGAACCACAACATGATCAGATATCTAAGGAGTAATGAGTTTTTGAATAACACAAAGTTAGAATATTTGGACTTATCATACAATAACATAGGTTCATTGAAAAGTGATACATTCCGAGGACTGTCTATGATTAAGTATTTAGATTTGTCTTGGAATGAAATAGCTACTATACCTGAAGATACTTTATTGGAAATGCCCTCTCTAACGCAAATGAAAATCGCCAGGAATTATCTCACAGCTGTGGGTCATTTAAGATCAATGTCTTTGACCGTGCTTGACATGAGTTCTTGTGAAATAAGTAGTATTGGAAAAGATTCCCTGGAAGGACTTCAAAGCCTAGTTGATTTAGATTTATCACGAAATCTTATATCACATATTCCTGATAGCATATCTTCCAATACAATAAAGTATTTAAATTTAAACTACAATAGAATCAGCTTTATTAATAACTATACATTCTTCATGCTGCCCCGACTAATTGGCCTCGGTGTTATTGGTAATAGATTTACAACGATTTGGAAAAGATCATACTTCGAGTCAAATCCTTATTTAGAACGACTCGATTTAGGAGATAACATGTGGAGATGTGACTGCACAGATGGTAATATGTTTGATTTTTACGAATTTGTAACTTTGGAACCTAACAAGAAAGAAGAATCTTACAATTTAATTTGCAATAGCCCTTTGAATATAATCGGACAAACATGGTTAGAAGCGTGTTACTTCGTGTGGAATCCCTCCGAGAAAGTGCCAAATCCAGATAGCCTAATATGGTTTATAACGGCAATGATTATAGGATTAGCGTTATGTTTATTACTAGTCAACTGCATAAAACGGTCTATGAATCGTCGCTTAGAACATATCCAAGCTGAAAGAGAGAGACAAGTTGAAGAAGCAAGAGACAGGCTGAGACAATTAAGAATGCGAGCAGAACAAGAAGCTTTGGTTAACACTCCGGATCCACGCGATCTTATCCCACCGCCCTCTTACGATGATGCTCTCTCTATGCCAAAGCTAAATTCATCCTGTCGGTCTCTTAACGAAGCAGGCACTGGTAAAACTAAACGTAGAAGAGGTCGTAGGAAAACTAAGTCGAGCGGGGATCTGTTAGACGAAACTGAAAGGAATGGAGACGTGCCTGTTTCAGATGATATGGAACTTAGCGAAACTCCTAATGGCGCCCAACGACAAACACGGCGAAGACAAATAAATAGATACGGTAGTCATGAGGTTGCGGAGTTAGATCAGTCCCCGGGAGCTCGTCGTAGACGCATGTCTGAATATAACGCAGATTACGCATCACAGACCGATGACAGTGTCACTGTAGAAGTTCAAGCTGAACTTGAAAGACCTTTACGTCCCAGAAATCGAAGCTATTCTATCGACGACAACGAACTCAGAGAGAGTGATTTTTAATTTTTCATAGAGATTATTTTATGTTGTTTAATTAAGTTTCGTTTTGAAATATTATGTCCTCTTTGGTACCTTAATAGTTAAGTTTGTATAATAATAAAATGTAGGTATGCAATGACTTAATTGAATTTTTTAGTTGCTTATAATCCTTGAATGATAATTGAATGATTTTAAACACAGGGAACTATGTAGTGGTATTTAATTATTGTATTATTTAAATTAAAAATCATTGCATCCGAGTAAAGCTTAGTACCTACTAAACGTCACATCTTCGCGATCGCAATCTTAACTCTTTGAGATAGCAAGATATCTTAGCTATATCTTTATATACGTTATCAATGAATCCATCAAGCCTCCTAAATATATGGCAAATTATGAAATAGCTTACATATTTCGACATACACATATTATACCTAGCTTCCTTTAATAAAAATAATTTTGAAAAGTGCCATCTATCTTGTTTTGTTAGATTTGCTTAGGTTTCAAGACATTGTTACACTTATAACATTCCACATTTCCAAAACTTACTCATAAATAAAATACTTTACTTTAGCATTGGCTTCAAAGTACTGAAGAATATCAACAGATGTCGCTACTGTATCAAAATGCCAGAATAGCTAATATGTTGTTATTATATATATACAATCCCTGTCTCTTAAGCCATTTCTTGACATTAAACATTCTGTAAAATGTCTTAAATTTTAAGTTTGCCAGTGGCTGCCGTAAGCGTGATCCCAAAAGTAACTGCCGATTAAACCAGATTATATTTTCGCGTTAGACCAAAAATATATTTGCAATTATAAGGCTATTAAAAATTCTACTAGTTTTCGTTATCACTATAAATGTTGTAGTATTATACAAAACAAATGTATTTTAATTTTTTGACGCATGGTCATCGGTCGGCATGTCTTCACATACACTCAATAGTTCATTAACGTATCCGCTAGAGGCGCTTTTATAATAAGTATGGGAAAAACGATTTATTCCCACGAGGTCGAGTCCCACTATGTCGAGTTCCCGCTATGTCTACTTTGAAAATTCTCGCTTTTATTCCCATCTAGTCGAGTCGTTGAAAATCTCTTTTAATATCTCGATATCAACTCGGTACCTAATCATCATCCAACCATGAAAGCATTCGAAGTGTGTTAAAAAGTTGTAGGTATATTACTTTTAATATGTCGTTAATTATTTATAAGCATGAACTTAGGTAGGTACCCCATTCTATTTCCCTCGTACTTTAGAAATCAGCTGTCATACTTACATGCTTTGCAGCAAAAGAGTTTCCAACCTATTATTTTCAAGTTCATTATCATGGTCATAGTCACTATACATTCAAACTAAATATGAACTAAATAATATTGTCTTACGATGACGCGAATGCTATTTATATTTAAATTGAATTACTTTATACGATTTATTCGAAAACACATCTTTTAATTAATTTTGACACCATTAAACTTCACTACTATTATTACAATTTAGATTCACTTAGCCCGATGTTTCGGTTGCTTTTTAGCAGCCATGGTCACGGGTAGACTAAGATGGCGGTAGTATGATTGTGTTGAAGTGTAATTATTTCATACTACCCGAACATAATTTAACTATGTATTGGTGTTTCTAAACGCAGAATGATCTTAAAGTATTATGAAGCTGTGTTTTGCTTCTTTTAAATGAATCACTAGACGCAAAGCTTATGGGAAGTACATTCCAATCATCTTCTCCATTGAAATATAGGTGTTTCTTTATTTCAATTCTCATTTCGTTGCACGTGATAACACAGCAGACCTCATCGAGCACCGAACGTCTACTCTTCAAAACAATGATACAACCACTATCTTAGTTTATTCGGGACTATGGCTGCTAAAAACAACCTGCATAGTTTAATAGTAGTAGTATGTATTTTAATAATTACAAAATTAAGTAAAGCGCGCTTAAATAGGGAATATTTTTTCAGTCCATGGTTTTATCAAAGCGCCTGCCATGCGACTGCCGCAATTTATTGAGGAACAATGATATGTGGTTAGACCAGAATCTTAGTACGAGTTTTAATATCCCTCGATTAAATTAAAAGTTTTTGACTTCAACGACGTCGACATACATGTAACGATTCACGCCTGTATATTTAAAAAGTAAACAATAACTTTCTTTCAAACGTCAACAAATGATAAACTAGATTTGTCTATGAAAAAGGAATTACATAGAACATCTATTAGATGCCTGATGCTCATTCAATTACAGGAGACAACATACAAACCATGTGCCGTTAAAGGCTGTCTTCGCTTGACACAATGGAGCCAAATAAAACTCGTAGACTCTTTAAACTGACTATAATAAACGTATTTAAAATGCAACAATTTCATGTACGTGTCGCGGCGGTAGCAGAATTGGAATGACAAATAAGTTTTAAGTAGTAGTTATTAAGTTAGAACGCCTGATCATTTTAAAAGGCAATCGGACGCACATTAGTATACGTCGTAGTAAATAATCAGGCCTTGAGCCTGAACATCTTCCCCCCTTGAAAGAACACTTTCAACCTTGAAGATCTTCTGTCGGTAGCGGACAAAGACGAACCAACGGTCTCCTTACGGTGCCCCTCGTCGTGTTCACATCAGCAACCCTTGAGATGCCATCTGGTCCAGGAAACAAACGGACGACTCTGCCAAACCGCCAATTCAAGGGCGGTACGTGATCTTCTTGAATCAGCACCATATCGCCGACCCTGAGTTTGGAATTGTCCGTTTTCCATTTTGTTCTCTGTTGTAGCTCGGCGATGTACTCCCTCTGCCATCTGTCCCAAAAGTGCTGGCGAAGCCTTTCCAGGCGAGCGTATCGTCGCAAATTGTTTTCGTTGGAGTCAAGCAGATTAGGTGACGGCAGTGCAGTCAACGGCTGTCCAATGAGGAAGTGCCCTGGGGATAGAGGGAGGAGGTCGTTAGGAGAAGACGACAATGGACACAAGGGACGGCTATTCAGTATGGCCTCCACTTGTGCAAACAATGTTAAAATTTCTTCGAATGTTAAATGACTATTTGCGACTACTCGCTTAAGGTGAAATTTTGCGGATTTTACACCTGCTTCCCAAATACCTCCGAAGTGAGGAGCGTAGGTCGGAGTGAAAATAAACCTCATACCTTCTTGAGTCGCAAAGTCAGAGAGGTCTTTAGTGTTGTCCTTGAGAAAGCTACCAATTTCCTTGGCAGCGGCAACAAAATTTCGGCCATTGTCGGAATATATCTCCGCTGGCTTACCTCTGCGAGCTATAAACCTACGAAGGGTCATCAGGAAAGCGTCTTTGGTCAGATCACTCACTACTTCTAAATGCACACATTTATAACGTAAACAAATAAACAAGCATAAGTAGCATTTAAGCAGTCTACTACCACGACCTCTGCGATTTAGTATATAGAAAGGCCCAGCGTAATCCAGGCCGACGGATTTAAATGGATAATCAGGTGTTATTCTCTGAGCTGGAAGATTGCCCATTTTTGGACATAAAGTTTTACCTGACAAACGTCTACAACGCACACAGTTGTTAACGACACGCCTCGCGAGACGCCTGCCATTTATTGGCCACACAGTTTCTCTAATTATTGCCAAAAGTAGCTGAGGACCAGCGTGCATACTGCGTAGGTGCTCCCGCTCAAACAATAACCTGGTAAGTCGATGAGAAGAATTAAGCAAGACCGGATGCTTCTTTTCATAATCATAGCAGGATGCATCTATTCTTCCACCGACTCGTATTATGATGTTATCTTTATCAAAAAATGGTGATAGTGATAAAAGTTTCGAACTGGTACGAAGAGGTCTATTATTAATTAAACAATCATACTCGATAGTAAATGATTGACGTTGGGCGATAGCGCATAATGTAAAAAATGAACAATTTAACTCATGCAATTTTAGGCTACCTGTATATTTATTTGAATCCTTAATGTTATGAATAAATCTTAAAACATAAGCAAATGACCTTTGTAATTTATTGAAGTTGGAAAACAATTCAAAATTAATTATTGATTCAGATATTGTAATTATATTGGATTTAGTTTCAAGTAATGGTTCAAATTCTTGTTTATTATTTAGGACGGGCCAGTCAGACTCACCCTTTGATAAATATTCTGGACCGTACCACCATAATTCTTTAGACATTAGTAGACCTGCATCTACGCCCCGAGAAATCAAGTCCGCTGGATTGGCAGCGGTAGGCACGTAGCGCCATGATAATGAGTTGGACATTTCATTAATTACGATAATTCGATTGGCTACAAACGCCTTTAATTTCTTTGGGTCGCTACGTATCCAAGCTAGCACAACGGTTGAGTCACACCAATGAACAATACGCGCCGGTTTGTACCTAAGTGTTTCTGTAACTGACTTACATAATCGAGCTGCAAGCAGAGCAGCACATAGCTCAAGACGTGGGATCGTTACGGGTTTCACCGGTGCGACCTTCGATTTAGCGCATAATAATCGAACAGTGACGTCATCGTTTTTATCTATAGATCGCATATAAATACACGCACCGTATGCATGCTGAGATGCATCACTGAACGTATGCATTTCGATATGGATGGGTTCATTACACAAGACTAACCTAGGAATTCTTAAGTTTTGGAGATGTGATATATTTTTATGAAATACATTCCAACTACTTTCAATATCTAGAGGGACAGGTTCGTCCCAGTCTAGTTTTTTAAGCCATAATTTTTGTAACAGCAATTTAGGTTGTATTATGAAAGGACTAAGTAGACCTAATGGGTCAAATATTTTAAAAGCTTGTGACATTATAAGTCTTTTAGTAATAGACACATTTTGAGGCATAGGTTTTGTGGGAAAATGTAAAGAATCACTACTCGGATACCAACCTAAACCCAGTGTACTGGATGACTCACTAAAAGTTAAATTTGATTGAGAGCTTACTGAATTTGAATCTGAAAACAGAGTAGGTAAATTACTTTTGAATTTTCTTAAGTTAAAACAGCCAGAGCTTAATACCTCTGACACTGAATGTTTTATATGATGCAATTGGTGCTCCTGATCACTTCCGGTTATGAGGTCATCGACATACCAATCAAATTTAAGTATTTTTTTAATTAACGCATCATCACACTCCTCTCCGAGTTGATAAATGCATCTTGTACTTAAGAAACTGGCACATGCAGTACCATATGTAAGAGTATTTAGTTTTAATATCTTTATGGGCTGCGACTCGTCATCTCTCCACAGTATAAGCTGTAAGTCCCTGTCACTTTCATGTACGTTTACCTGCCGGTACATTTTTTCTATGTCTCCAGTTAACAGATACTTGTACTGTCGGGCTCTAATAAGAATTAGAAACAGAGAATCTTGTATATTAGGTCCTGACATTAAAATATCATTCAATGAATAACCGGATGTGGTCGGTGCCGATCCATCAAAAACCACCCTCAGTTTAGTGGACTCACTGGTCTCTTTCAGAACAGCATGATGGCACAAAAAATATCCTAAGTCAGGTTTGACATGAACTTCAGAAAGATGGCCTAAGTCCTTGTATTCGGATATGAATTTAGAA
The DNA here is from genome assembly GCA_963675205.1 of Catocala nupta. Classification (NCBI taxonomy): domain Eukaryota; kingdom Metazoa; phylum Arthropoda; class Insecta; order Lepidoptera; family Erebidae; genus Catocala; species Catocala nupta. Next base: position 9,828,244 of record OY776080.1, read on the forward strand.
TATTCTAATTTTAGATTTGGATTTCGCTTGAATCGCTTCTCCAAGTTGAGAAATCGTTTTTTAGCCATAGAATAGGAATCACCTAAACAATCGGGTGAGTCCACTAATGGCAATTTCACACTGAACCTACCATTAGCTAACCTCATAGTATTTGATAAAAAATGACTTTCGCAGTACTTGTCATTTTCGCTTAAAATTGGTTTTTGAGGAATCTCTTCAAGATTCCAGAATATAGGAAGCAAATCATCAACTTCATCTTTTGAGTTTTGTGACATTAAAACATGATTACATTGTATGGACTTATTGTTAAAGTGTTTAGAATTTTTTATATATATAGGACCGGATATTAGCCACCCTAGTTTAGAGCTGAGCAATTTAGGACTTTCGGGACCCAAAGAAAGTTGCTCGTTACCTAATATGTCCCAAAATATATCCGCCCCAATTAAGACATCAACCGTTGAGGGCTGGTTGAAAGTGGGATCGGCTAGTACTATGTTTGTAGGTAGATTTAAGGATTGAATATTGATACGAGATTTAGGTAACTCGTTAGTCAACTCACGGAGTACAAGACATGACAATTGAACAGTGAACGGTGAATTTAGGGAATTTATTCGCGTAATACAACTTTCGAAAACATTGTTAGAACAGTTGTTACCTATTCCTATTACTTTTAGATTATCTAAAGGCGTTGACTTTAGAGCCAGCTTGTCCTTTAGTTCCCTTGTAATAAAAGAAGATTGGCTGCCGCAATCTAATAATGCGCGCACCTTTCTTGTTTGGTTTGTGACAGGGTTTGCTACTTCAATCAAGGCCGTTGACAAAAGCACCTGCCTTTGGGTTTGTATAGAACAATTAACTAATGTATCAGAATCGTGCTCTTCAGTGCAAGCACTATTAGTTACCGTTGATGTGTCATGCAAAAGAGTGTTATGTCGTTTTTTGCATTCGCGACACGGTCCCATACGACACTCACTCAGTGGATGTCCTTGTCGGAGGCAATTTATACATAACTTAAATTTTTTAACATCTGTCAATCGCTCTTGAACACTTTTAGATTTAAAAGAAGAACAGTCGTAAATCCTATGATTCGCACCACAAATAATGCACAAATATACCCTTGGCTTATCATTATTTATATTGCTAGTGAATGACTTAGTGCAGGATGTAGTCTTACTATTGCTATTGTTTGGCGAGTTATTACTGCGTGACGTTGCATGGGTATGCTTATTTGTATTATCATTCTTATTTCTATTTATAGATTCTAACACGTCCGCACGGTCAATTAAAAACTTATTAAATTGATTAAGTGTTGGCACATCTTCAAGTGTGTTGCGATATTCCTCCCACTTAGTAAGAGTTTGGCTATCCAATTTTGAGGAAAACATAAAAATAAGTAGCATGTCCCATTTATCCGTTGGCTGGCCTAAACTGGACAAAGCACGCAAATTTTTAGTCATGTGATCAACCAAGAAACGTAGCGCCTTCTGTGATTCACGCGTAAGAGGTTGAATATTAAGCAAAGAGTTAAGATGGTAATTAGTTAACAACCGTTTATTATTATATCGATCACAAAGAAGTTGCCATGCCTCCGCATAGTTCGCTGATGACATTTCTAGGTTGGATATAATCCTCGCCGCTTCTCCTTCTAAGTAGGACACGAGGTAATGAAACTTATGAATATCAGGAATACGACTATTTTTGTGAATTAAATTTTCAAAAGTATCGTGAAATTCTAGCCAGCGGAAAAATGCGCCGTCAAATTTCGAAATTTGTATTTGTGGTAATTTAAACCCCATTCCATTATTACCATTATATTCAGATGAACAGTGAACACTCGAATCATGAACGCATGACTTACGCCTCTGCTGACCCTCGGCAATACTATGATCATCAATGATTTTCTTAGCTGCGGCAATATTAACAACAAATTCATGCTCGATGTTCTCTCGTTCATCAATTTCCTTTAGTAGGTTCTCGGAATTAAAAACCTCGATCTGAGTTTGCAAATCATCAAATCTCATGGACAAAGCCTCGAACTTGCCAAGCTTTAGGGTTAACTCAGCCAATTCAATGCTCGCCAATTCGTCCTGCTCGTTTACATTGCTTAAATAATTTTTAAACTTAGTTATTTGACCTTTTATTGAACTACGTTTTATGATCAACTCCCTTAATTCTTTACTCATACCTTTGTCTGTTGGTAGACTAGGATTAGACATTTTAAAATTAAAATGAAAAAAAAATCTAAATAAATTGCAATGCAAACCAGAGGACCGAAGGATAAGTAATAATTTTATAGAAGGTCTCACGCTCCTCGCTTCGTTGATATTCGGTGCAGCAGGAACCGCCAGCGAACAGCTGATGAGCAGCAGCGCTGTGCTGCGCCACGCCTTAAGTTCACACAGCGCAGACCCGAACCAACTGGAATGTTTGGCGAACACAAATTAGAACAAGGCAATGACTTAATATCGTTTTATTTTGTTGTATGGGCCACCAAACTCGGTTTTAACTATTTATTTTGTTGAATATAATAATTAAACCAAGTTAATTTAATAATTTGAACGTAATTCTAATAAATTTAAACTTAAATTAAACAAAGAAAATATTTATCGTTATTATTTCCTAATGTGGGTAGATTTTTTCACTTATCTATTCGCTTTCTAATTTAGGTACGATATTCAAATAAGTATCTCATGTAAATAATTGTATATATAAACACTTATATTTGTTATTGGCTAATCAATTGAATGCAACAAGTATTGACCATAAAAATAACACGGAGTTTGGGTACCTATAGGGAATGGTTGGGTACGTAGGTATGGATGAAAAGGAAAAACGAAGGATATTTAGGACACTTATCTCATGGAATCCGACGCCGGTGCGATGCTTTGGCTGCTTCACTGCCCGTACTTATAGCGATTGGTATTCCTCTTCAAGTCCAGTGTCCTCGACTTAAAAAAAATGATGTTTGGGCCACACGTCGACGCGACTACAGTAGATCTATTTCTCTGGATTTTGGCGAATATTTTGCTTGATTCCCCTCATGGGCCACCAACTTATGTCTTCGCTTGACACAATGGAGCCAAATAAAACTCGTAGACTCTTTAAACTGACTATAATAAACGTATTTAAAATGCAACAATTTCATGTACGTGTCGCGGCGGTAGCAGAATTGGAATGACAAATAAGTTTTAAGTAGTAGTTATTAAGTTAGAACGCCTGATCATTTTAAAAGGCAATCGGACGCACATTAGTATACGTCGTAGTAAATAATCAGGCCTTGAGCCTGAACAAAGGCGTTTATGCCTTGCGGCTTATTTCGAGTAGCATATTTTGTGGTTCTTAAAAGTAATTTATTTACTTGATCTGTATTTTAAAATATTTTTACACTATAGGCTAAAATAAAGGGAGAATATAATTATTCTTGTAGTCTTTTTACTATGTCAGTAATGGGTAGAAAAGTTGAGATCCGTAATGAGCATAGTAAAAGGACTACATAGCACATTGCCCATTTTTGGCCATCCGTGGACACGATGTTATGAAAAAAATAAATTCATGTTTTTTTTTTTTTTTCGTTTATGTTATTTAAAAAATCTTTGTGTATGTTAACACAACAAAAACTTATCAGTTAAAACAAGCACGCCGCTATTATGAGGAACACAAGAGGCGATGGTTCTTATACAATAGAATTGTGCAGGAATACTGCCAGCATCCTACTGGACGGTATCCCCCTCTCTTTGGTAAATTGCAGATTATCGCGTGGTAGAATCCAAAGTCGCCATATAAGTAGGAAAATATATTTTGTTTATGGCAAGGTATCAAGAGCACATTAATCCACATACCCAATTTCTTGATCATATACTACTTACATGAGTCTGATTAATAAAATATTCATAAAAAATATGTTGTTTTATTTAATTAGTTACCCTTATCAATAACATAAAGAAATCTAAATATAATGTCTGATACAAAACTAGGTTTATATTCTCCTTTTTACTCATGTGAAGTATTTAATTGATATCATATTATTAGCTAAATGACCTGTCCACGATTGGCCAGTGTCTATAAAAAATGGGCAATCCCCTTTTTTATATTCTACTAGCTGATCCGCACAACTTCGTCTGCTTGACATAAGACAATTTTCCCTGTTTTTGCAACATTTTTCATTAATGCTCCGCTCAAATTGGTCGTAGCGTGATGTTATATAGCCTATAACTTTCCTCGATAAATAGGCTATCCAACAATAATTTTTTGATTCGAACCTGTAGTTCCTGAGATTAGCGCGTTCAACCAAACAAACAAACAAACTCTTCAGCTTTATAATATTAGTATAGATTTATGATACACCGAACTAAGTACTCTGTACAGACTAAGGTTAACTTAGTCTGTACAGAGTACTTATTTCAAACATTTTATCTGCACTAGCTTTCCTTGTGTCCGTGTCGACTGCTCGGCCACAGTGTCGTAAAAGGAAAACGACTGCGTCAACATTACGAAGAAAGGGGCATGCCAAGACGCCATAGTAATTTGGGCCCACAGTGCACACCTATAAAGGCTAATGATAAAAATAGTAAGCAATGCCAATAATTAATTAGCATAAGAAGAAAAATATTCTTATATCTCATCAATACAATTTGTATTAAATATGTGCTATATTATTTTACGCATTGTTTTAATTTATTTATGAGTACAATCTATCAGGAATGAAATAAAACAGAATACATTTCAGTTTTATATCTTCTAGGTAAATGTCGTCGATAATGGTGTCAATTCTGTTGTCACAAAATTCTCTTATCTTAGCTAAAAATCTCTAAAATTTATATATTCCTATCACTTTTTGCGCATTCAGAATACAAAATGAAAAAAAAAACTCTAAAATTTAGATTAGTCCTGTCATCGTTTGACAGGACTAATCTAAATTTTAGAGATTTTTAGCTAACATAAGAGAATTTTGTGACAACAGAATTGGCACCATTAACCGCAATAAATAAACACTAACCGTCACAATGGAGTTGCAAAACAAGCAATTATATTGACATTTACGTTTTCCGGCGTCATACAAGTTAGAGATGGTGCTGTCATAATAAACACAAAACCTCGATACATCGATAATATACATTATTTTAAGTTAATGAAAGCAAACTTGCTAATCTAAAAATAATAATTATATAATATAGCAATGGTAAATTACTATTTCGATTAATTACCTGTCAACATATTTTGTATAATGGCCACATTTTTACGTTATTGTACCTGCTTCCAAGTTCTATTACATTGTTTGTCGTTTTCTTGTTTAATATTTTAAAAAATATTACCATCTTGTACAGAATAATAAATACAAGAAAAACTACGATAAATAATTGTATATTTTTTTTGTATAGCAAATTCCTTGTGCACCTCTTGGCCTAATACCAGCATGCCCCGTTGTAAAACACTAGCAATGAAAGTCGCAAATTCGTAGATCCAATATTCAGAAAGTTGTAAAGGTTTAACCATGGCCGCGCAGTCGAAATGTGGAGAACATAGCGGCTACGCAGTTCTCATAAACGGAGATTAGTAGAGGCTCCATTGTTTTTGCTAACCACTGATACGATTTCGAAGAAAGCGTAGACAGTATGATTAAAGTCCTAATATTTGAACTTCACGACTTACAGAACTTATAACCTATAACACAAGTTAGAAGAAGGGTGACCAAGATTTAGGGTCGATCAATGAGACATTTCCAAAAACGTCGTTTTTTTTATCACGTCACTTACGGTTAGTTGGATGGTGAAATACTTATACGCGAACATTAACGCCGTATTCGTATAAATACTTTTAACATGTTGCTAAAGAAAACACTAATTTAATCATACACTCATTTATATTTCTGTGAATTAAGTATGCAACGTCATACGATTTCTATACAATTATTTTGTTTTATTTAGCAACCTTCTTGACCAAAAATTGACACATTAGTATTTTTGACAATGTACACACAGCGACACATCAACCTAGACTGTTTGGGCTTTGATTTGAACTATTAGAAGTTGAACGCTGCGAATCGTGCGAGAGAGTGCGTTATATTTTTGTTACACCCTACCATTAAATCGACACCTCTGTACACTGTCCCTTTGCGACAATTCTCTATTTTGTATGTAGCGTAGTTATGCGTATATCGGGTGTCTAAACTGATGTGTAGCCGTGTATAGGTACCTATTAATAGGTATAGGTGTCGGCGAGTTGAAGTGAAAGATGAATTTTAATAAAATAACGCACCATAAATCTTGATCATCCTTCTGCCAACTTGTATTATAGGTTTTAAGTTCTGTTGGTCGTGACTCATGAAGTTCAAACATCAGCGCTTTATTCATACCGAATACATTTTCTTTGAAATCGTTTCAATGGTTAGCAAAAGCAATTGGATCGCTACTAATCTCCGTTTAAGAGAACTGCGTGGCCACGTTTCGACTGTGCGGCCATGGTTAAACCTTTACAACTTCTGAATATTGGGTCTACGAATTTACAACTTTCATTGTTAATGTTTTACAAATTCCTTCGTAATGTTAAGAGGAAACACAAGGGCCGTTTTTCCATACAAATGTAGTCCCCTGTTTCCTCCCTGGATAATGCCAGTAGAACAATAAAATTTTAAAATAACATGTATAGCCTCTATTGGCATGTCCCTATGTTTTTCTTTTTTTCATTACTTAATTATTAAAAGAGATATGAGCCTTCAAAAACCTCAAAAATTGGTCAGATTTTCCGCTGTGTTCAAACATCCAAAAAACAAATTTGAGTAAATTATATAAAAAAAGAAAAACATAGAAACACGGCCAAAGCCTTTCTTCAATTTTTAATGAAATAAGTAGTTAAATCAGTCAAGTGTTGGAGAAGGAATCAGGGGACTACGAAACATTGATTTTGTGTACTTTTATAGGTATTTTCGGTCCAAGGTGCAGTTGTCTCTATCACGCTCTGCGGGCACTGCGCGACAGCAATAGATTTTACAAATACCTATTTTTCAATTCTCTCGCCCCGTGGTGTTGCCTCTTAACGCAGTCGTTTTCCTTTTACGACACCGTGGTCGAACAGTCGAAACGGACACGGTTTCCTTAGGTTCCATGTAGTAGAACAGAATTTTTCGCCTTTACCGACTACATTTAAGGCTGCAACTGAAAATTTACTACCAAGGTTTCTTTGTGGATATATAATGGATGACGGGTATTTTATAAATGGCTACAATGGTTATTAGTAATCCAATTTCAATTCCATCAGGTGGGCCACATGCTCGTCTGCAACCAAAGGCAATAAAAAAAATAATACACCTCTGTATGTAAATGTAGGTTAGGTTATTAACAGTACCTTTTCCAAAATGAGAGATAGGTACCCCATGTCCTTTTATGTTCTCCTGACAACATGTATGCGAAATTTCATGATTTTCGGTCGAGTAGTTAAGGCGTAAAAGCAAACAAACACTCAAATTTAGGATACTGACTATAGCTCGTTCTAGTACCTAAGTTTGGGCCAACGTCTGTGAGGGCCCGCGATCAATTTCTTGTTTAGGCATTGTTAAGAGATAGGTAAGAAATTTTAATATTAGCACAATATTTTGAAATATAGACAGTAACCTATTACGTTGAAGGTTATGGTTATGGTATCATACTAATATTATATAGAGAAAATATTTGATTAATTGTTGGATTGTTTGTAAAGAAGTAAATCAAAAAATTTAAAAAAAATCACCTTTTTGGTAGCTATATTATTACCGAGTAACACAGGCTATATTTTTTTTCAAAAAGTCATAATAATGGCTTGCAGACGGAATTTCGGTCACGGCGGCCAATCTTAACGAAGACTGGCTATCTGCGCAGGAGATATTATAGTGCACAAGCGTGTGCGCAAACACAAGTGCACTCTCTGTTCCCTAATTCTCATGATCCGATGGGACGGTAATCCGACACGACTGGAGAGAGATCAGGCGCAGGACCAACGGCTTTACGTGCTTTCCGAGGCACGGGGGTGTCTAACACCGCCAACTTCCTAATTTCGGGCTGCTATTGAGATTTCTTAACAAAAAAACCGAATAACTTTATGTAGGCCCGACCCGGGATTCGAACCCGAGACCTCATGTACAGCAGTCGCATTCACTACCGCTGCGCCACGGAGGCAGTTTTCAATAAGTACTGTTACTATCGTAACCTAACCTACTTTTACGCTAGCTAAGCCGCGGGCAAAAACTAGTCAGAGATACAGACATGATGTTAAATTAAATGTAGAGGTATACCTCTCGGATTGATAAATTATTCAGGCGTCGACATTAATCACGGTTATAATGCCGAGATTATAATTGTCTGAGATTCTTTGTAAAAATAAAGAACAAGTCAGCAGGCTGACTTCTCATTACTGTATATTTTATACTAGCTGACCTGCGCAACTTCGTCTGCTTCACATAAGAGACCCGTTTTTGCAACATTTTTCATTCATGCTCCGCTCCTATTGGTCGTAGCGAGATGTTATATAGGCTATAGCCTGCCTCGATAAATGGGCTATTCAACACTAAAAGAATTTTTCAATTTGGATCTGTAGTTCCCGAGATTAGCGCGTTCAAACAAACTCTTCAGCTTTATAATATTAGTATAGATGAACTAGAAGCGTAGCAATGGTGGAACTTTATCACTAGAAATCAGCGTTTTAGCGTTGCATGTTGAATACGCCACAGAAATATGTTAACAATATACCCGTATGAAAAAATAAAAGTTATTGTTACTAATGGCCGTTTTGTAATTATATTTTAAATTGTTGCAGATAAATCGAGATATATGACCTATTTATTCCTTTCTATCTATCTGTAGACCTTTTTTTTTTTTTTTTTTTTTTTTTTACCTGGGGGAATGCTATGACGCATATTCCTCCGCGGGGGCGGGCGGAGGGATTATGTCGGACTCGCCGGGGTAAAAGAAAGATGGAAATAATAGTAAAGTACCTCCCGGAATACCGACTAAACCTACCACGGTGTTCCTCGACAAAACCACTATCGACGAGGCCGCGCGAATCGCTTTCGCATGCGGTCGCGACCCCGCCGAGGTTACGGCCCGCCGTATGAAACGGCAGGCCACTACTCAATAAGACCTACCCAATATAGGCACTGCTCAATAAAAGCCCTACTGTCTCCCCCCTAAAGGGGAGACGGACTCGACACAGAGGCGCGCGTGGGAACACGCACGCCGCCTCTCGGACCTGGTGCTGAACGGATGGCGGGCAGGCCCACAAAGCCCGCCACCCCCAGGTCAAACCTCAGGGTGGCTGGAGGTCGTCTCGCGCCCTCCGGCGCCCGGCTCTGCGGTTGGGGAGAGGGTTTAAACGCTCCCTCTCCCGCTCCGCCGCCTCCTTGATGGAAATTACTTCCTCACAGAAGGAGGCGACGGCGTTCCACGACCTCTCACTCCGGACCATAGACTGAACTACGGCCGGGAGCATCTATCTGTAGCCTTAAATCTAAACGGACAACAACAATCTACGTATTCTTACTTCAAAATTAATTTATATGTTATATTTATCGACTAGTTTTAAATCAAACGAATACTGAATATATAAGCGAAAACTTAAACATAACTAAAAGCCACATTTTAAGGCTTGTTCCCAGTCGTCACAACTGGCTTCGTTGCCACTGGGGACAAACGAGAAAAAAAATACCATTTGTTGCCAGTGGTGACGAAAGGTAAAATGAAATATTAGCTGTCACCAGTGGTGACGATCGGGATATAGGAAAATCCCAATCGTTTCCAGTGGTGACGCTCGAGATTATGAATTCCCGATTATTGTCAGTGGTAAAGTAACATATACAAGATGTATTTAAAGAGATCAAACTAAGTCGACGGCGCCCGGCTTCGCGGGGCTCCTATTTTTGGGTGGGTTTAAGAAGGAACCTAACATAACCTAACCCTTCCGAGACGGAATGGCAGAACGGAATTTTTAATTTCTTCTTCTTTCATAGTTACTATAGCACCTACGACGCCTTAAGGTTTAGGGGTAGGAAAACGTTATCCCCTTTTTAAGTTTGATATTAAGGGCAACATTTTTATTTGCTTTACATTATGTACCGAATGTGATTATCTAATAATGTGATTTACAATGAATGTAAGGTATTGTTTTTCAAATTAAACATCTATCTTGATACTCAAACTCGTCTTAATTTAATTCCCATAGTAATGCAACTAAAAATACATAATTTACACTACTGACAACAACTGCGACTTTTTTCGTCCTAACTGTTACCAGTGGCAATAATTGGGATTTTGATGACCCATATCTCACCACTGGCAACAATTGAGGTTTTAATGATCCATTTGTCACCACTAGCAATAAATGGTATTTTTTTTCTCATTTGTCCCCAGTGGGAACGAAGCCAGTGGTGACGACTGGGAACAAGCTCATTTTAATTGTTTAAATTTATGCTGTGGATATTAGAATGCGCAAAGCATAGACAAACACTATTAACGATTTAAAATCTGTGGGTCTGACAAGTTTTCTAAGCTCCCGTCGCACCTCGACCAGCCACGGCTTTTAGATTTATTAAAATCCAATATAAAAATATTCAGAGGTGCCTCAAGAGCTGCAAAACTTCTCTAGAAGTAGCTATAAGACCCTCTCAATACAGATCTTGAGTGATGTAACGAAAAAGTGCTAAAATGTCATCGAAGATCGATATTTAATCAAAATAATGCTGATCATGCTCCATCATGACGTCAAGTCAACTATTTATAAGAAGTTATTATTGAATATAATTATTCTATTTAAATATAACCCATGGTAGATATGATTCCTGTATCGCGGGGTACTTCACAAACATTCAAACACTGTGGTTTGAATGTTAGTGTTCTGTGTCTGTACACAAAGAATACCCAGTTTCGCAACAACAGTTTGTGAACCACACAATTTTTGTCCTGTATGGGAATCGAACCCACAACACTCGGCGCATTTCAATAAGATAATTTAGTATACAACTTGTCCCAAAATTCAACGATAAGCTAAAAGGTGGACTTACTTAAGACTACTCGAAAATAAAAAGAAAAAATCAAGTAGAGCGTACTAACTTGCTGAGGGCAACTACTTCTGTACCTGCCCTAATGTTATTAAACAGTGAGTATCTATCTATCTCCCTCTAACGCATACTCTCTCTCTCTATCTATCTCCCTCTAACGCATACTCTCTCTCTATCTATCCCTCACTAACTTATTTTATGGACTACGGACATATATCATTCAAATTCTAAGAACTTGCAACAAAAAACTTTTGGATACATACTAAAACTGTTCAACACTAACACAAACTATTTGCGAAATATGGGTGTTGTTCAGAAAATGTACCTATGCATAATTTTGTGGCTAGTTTGATATTATACTATTTTGGAATCGTAGTTAGTTGCGCCAATTTTTTAAAATATTTGCCTTAGTTGTGTTAATACTTTTTTTTTCAACACGATGAGTTAAAGTGAACTGGAAGTCAAAATCTTACATAATTTAAGAAAACAACATCAAATTGGTTGATTTTTGTGTAAAAGCTACAGCCATTATGGAATTTTCAATGATTGTAATGGATGGTAGTGCTACTTATGTTGCCAATACAAAAAAAAAAACACAAGTATTTGTAAAATTGTAGCAATAGTACTTAAAAATATAATAAAGGTTGTCCATTTTATAATAATTTAGTTTGTTTTTAAATAAATCGATTTAGACTTCTTTTTTTTCTCGAGTAGTGATATGTAGGTCAACATTTCGGTGCCCGCTTATCGTTGAATTTTGGGACACGTTGTATATAATCAGTTATTTCGAATCAGTACCGCTGGATTATTCTTCTCATAACGAGACACAGTCGGAGACAATTAAAACAAAGAAAAACTTGATTCAACCATTTATATCGTAAAATAGTTCAAAATAAAAATACATTAAATTTATATTTACTTACTGAACTATTTATTGTTCTGTTTTGTTCATTCTGATTGTTAAAAATGATGATATATTTAACTATGGATAACATAATTTAAATTAGGTCAGTAAAAGCATAAAGATACAGAGTAATTTTTTAAAAGCAGCATCTTAGTTACGTAATAAAATAAACTTCAAATATAAAGATCTACGAAATATACACTAAAAGAATTCGAATTAATTATATACATACACAGAAAATAGTTCAGATTACTTAAAATAAATGGTATCACATTCTTAAAATCTAAATTCAATAAAATTACTAAGGAACTTATGCTTAGCCAGACCATGAAAGAATGAATCTCTCCACAGGAAATGAGAAAACAATAACTAAACATAGCCAGATAGACCTTACGTTGTTATACATAATTGTTTAGATAAATATTCTCAGGGTAAAGTAAGTACACAACCATTGAAAAACAATTCAAGAATTGTACCCCGTTATACTATACACATAACATAGGACAGACGTGCCAGACAGAGACGGAACACAATGTTTGTACAACAACATGAGTCGGTCGACGCGCTCCTCCTCTACGATATGATTCATGTATACTAACAAGACTTTTACAACTATCATGAACATGGCAACACTTTTTACACGTATAAAAATATGTTTTATTACTTATTGCGACATATATTTTTATAAATATATTTAAACCACTAACAAAGTTACAATAAAGGCACTGTCGACTACAAACACACTTTGGCAGCAAAGGTTCTAAACTTACGCACAGACGTACCGATCGACTTCACTCCTTCATACTCGAGATTTGTTCTAACTACGCACACAATATAATCACAGAATTTCGCCAATTGTGAAGTGTTTGTTGTTTGACACTGATTTACGCGAAGTGTTATTGTCCTCTTAACTGAGACCGGATTTCAGGTGGTCGACTTAAGCGCGTTTACGTCTGTCGGAGTTATAATGATGTCTCCAGCGTTCGACCTACTTCTGGTGACTAGTACAGGTGTTTTGGGCTTAGGAGTCTCCGTCATCTTTATGCGAACTCTGCCCATGTCGGGGGAGTACACTGGAACGTATTCGCGGGATGGCGACAAGAAGTCTGAATCCGTATTTTGGTCCCCATTGATTAGTGGCTGTGATACATCTGAATCACGTGTACCGTTTAATTTAGGGTTCTCATCGTCATTGATAGGCACAAATATATCCTCACTCGATAACGAATTGGTATCTTTTCTGGAATCAGGTGATGCAGGTTCAGAATCAAATGAAGTCTCATGTTGTTGAGGTTTATCATCTACTAAATTATTGTCTCTCGAACTGCTCTTATTTTGATTTGTATCCCTTGGACTATCTGTTCTTACGCCGTTATTGTTACTGTGATTAAGACCATTAGCAACGTCTCCATTTTCGCTTTTTTTCTGAGGAGTCTCGTGTGTAGGGACTAGTTCATATTTGCCGTTCACTTTTTTCTCAGCAGGTGCCTCAACACCCCCTGCAGGCTTACCAAGCAGCGACTTATTCATATCAACCATTTCTTTTGATGCCTTTTCAACGTCTCGCTTTTGTTGACGTAGAAGTCTCCTATCCCTACGTTTTCTCATCTGTCCTTTGATTATAGCGAATCCTATTAATCCAACCAATAGTATAACAATAATCGCAATGCAAACATATGTACCAGTCTTATGAGGCGCTTGACTTTCATTTTCAGTCACCATCTGTTCATGAATTTCAGATGCTTGAGTTACTCGAATTTTTTCCGATACTGTAGTATCACGTGGTGTTGAGGACGTTGCTGGCTTTTCTGTAGTAATTTCTGGACTAGATTCACCGTTCCAGTTAGGACCACCTTGGTATACTGATGGGATATGTATAGCAAATTCAGTGCTGGATTTGTTATCTTCCGGAAAATCTACCCTTTCAACTGGCCCGGGGTTTAATTCCTTGTAGACTGCAGTTGTCGTTTCTTCTTCGTAGACTGGGGTTGTTATTTCATCGTAGATAGGGGTTGTCGCTTCATCGGAAGGTGAGTTAAAATTAACTAGTGGGAAACCAGAACCTTCCCCGGATCCTTCGATAGGATCTTCGGTGGTCTGTTGGTTATCAGCAGGTATCATTTCATCCTCTGCTAATAATTTTGCGTTTAGTTCATGCTCCGTTTTTGGTTCCATGAATATCATCATTGTGGTGTGTTCATCATCTCCACTACCTGAACCCTCAACATCACCATATGGAGAAGGAGACGTGGCTCGTCCCACTTTTAAGAATTGCAAATGATCGTCATCTTCAATAGCATCGCTGCCTTGTATAACTTTACCATCTTCTAAATCATTTTTAGCTAATAATGGTACAGATTTTAAAGCGATAGTTTCTTCACCTACTTGAACCGCGTCTAAGGGTTGATCTCCCATCATCATATCCATAAAGTTATCGATTTTTGGCGCTTTACAAATATCTTTTGTTTTTAGTTCTAACCAAGACCTTCCTTTAAATTTAGCGGGTGAAGCACATTTAACACTATCTATAAATACGTTTGCTATAAGCAAACGATCCCGTGCCACCATGTTTTCACAGGAGCAATCAAGAGGATTGCCTTCCATTTCCAAATGCTCTAAACCAACTAAAAGTGCATGATCCGAAGGCACATCTTTTAGTAGGTTGTTAGTTAAATCTAAAGAACTAACGCTTGAAGGCAAATGAGCAAAAGAAAGCGTCTGTATCCTGTTGTTGGCTAGATTTAGATGAACTAATTTCTTTGCATTGTGGAAGAATTTATTGACAGTCTGAATGCCATTTGTGGAAAGATCAAGTGTGACAACCTCAGTGAGTCGGTCGAGCTCATGGTTCAGTTTCGTAATATTGTTATGAGACAGATCCAGGATATTGATATTGTGATGTTTCTGGCGAAGGGTGAACTTGTACAATGCAGTGAGGCTGCTACATGTGGCACGATGAAGGCCGTCACGTGTGGTGCTGCAGACGCATCCGTCAGGGCAGATGGATGCTAAAGTCGGCGCTATCAACATCGACACCACCAAGAAGTACACTGATGCTCGAAACCACGTCATCTTTGCTTGTTATCAGCACCTGAAATAAATTAAAAATATAAATTATTCATTTGAATTTATAAATAATTGATGGGCGTTGCTTCACTGCTAATTGCGGTGACGTTAAAATAACGTGTGGTAAAAAACGTCCATATGTTATAATAACACTAATCTGTCAGCCGGCGCATCGTTTCGAGTTTCAGTCTCAAATGCACTGTAGCTTAGTGTTTTATAAACATTTATTATTCCAATGCAGACACGCCTGTTACACTAGTTGAAACATATTGCGAATGTTTCACGTGGGCAGGAGAAGCAGTCGGTCATCTTGGGCTATTATATAAATCACAACATCCCTGCTCGCAAACTGTCGTCTAAATATAGGCCAGAATAACATACGGCCAAACGGTCCCCTGCAGTCTATTACAGTCTCCACCTCTCCAATTATTGCAACTGCAGTTAACCGGCAATTTTAAATCTACGAGTTTCCTTTCATTCACGATGACATCTCGCCAACATTTCATACGTCTTTCAAACTCTGAACTAATAATTTGAATGCTTGAAAAACAGGATAACTAGACATTTATTTATGAGTAAGTATTAAACTGTCTCCTTGGTTCCCTGGCATTAAATTGTTAGGTTACAAATTTAATCTCCTGATCGGGTTAAATTTATTGAATGTTTTCGGTAGGATATTTTTAGAAACAGCACGGCGTCTGCAAATGATCCTGATAGACAACTTACTATTATGTGAACCTTTAGATATTGCATGCAATATATCGGTATTACTGACGATTTACCGGCGTAAATGTACACCATACCAACCTTTAAATCTTGGAATGACAACCACTTAGATACGGTGAATTATTATCTGTTCATTTCTATTGTCATGAATGCAAGACACAAAACCTCGACCCTCGTGATCTTTGACACAGCAGGCGTGCGTTACACGTGACGTTGGCTGTGCATGTAATATTAAAGAACCGAGATGTCTACTTGTTTTTGTTTATCGTCGTAGAGAAAATTAAAGTGTAGTAGGTACGTGTAGCAAGGCATAATTAGCTGGTACAATAAATATTATTTTGCTTGACCGCTTTAGAAGACGCAAGCATATTGTAAAAGCGTTTTATTGGTGAACCGAAAAAAGTGGCGTACCATAATATATATGTTCTCAATGTAACCAGGAAATATATAAAAAAAAAAAGTTCATTTTGGGCTAATAATTTGATATTTTAAAGTAAAAATTAATGGAATGACAACGCGTAATGCAAAATATGTTTTCGAGATAGGTATTCTGATAAAATGTCACAAAATACTTAGATCAATCATAGCTTTTGAGTTGTATCAAGAACAAACAAAGTTGTATAAAGAACTCGATGTATCTGATATAACAATAATAATTATAGTGAATATATAAAACACGACTAAATTACGAATGAGGATTGTTCTCAATCCCCGGGGTCCGACATAACCGCATACCTAATATTAAATTAGTTCTATTTCTGAGCGATACCCGCCGTGCACTTGGCCTGGGCCCGAAGTGGTTCAATGTTATCCATCCAGGAAGAGAACTGTTAACTATTTGTGCGAATATGCCGAACGACGGAGCAACCACGGGGGCGTATTGTTCGGACCGAAGAGGGTCACGACGAATATTTTTAGCATTCGTGCAAAATTTATTTGTTTGTGTGAAGGTCAAATGCTTGCATAGATTTGAGTGGGTAGCATGTATGCCTTTACGTTACGCGTCTTAAAACTTCTCTTTCAAACTTTGCAATCTCCTGCGCATCATTTTGTAGAATGCTGTAAAGGTAAACGCGCATTCAGATGATACGTTGAAATGACGTCCATTTCGAAAGATTTCTATGTGGTAAAGAATTCGTTTTATAAAACTAATGTTTGCTCGGATGGAGCAGTGATATATGTGCTCACCTCGCTACGGCTACTGTGGTCATTAATGTGGATTCGATCATTTAATAGAATTAAAAACTGTGTGATCTTCAAAAATTTGTTCTACGTTTGGGTGTCCTTGTGACCATAGTTTTAATGTTTCTAAAGTCTACTGCGACAAAAGTATCACTAGTTGTCTTTTTAGAGTTCGAAAAAACTCTTATAAAACAGCTTTGTCCGTCCGTCTGTCTGTTATACAACTTTCAACTCAAGAACCGTAAGAGCTAGAGACTCAGCATTGTCGATATACCCCCGAAATGACTATGACCTTTGACCTCTGACCTCAAGGTCTTGCATATTACTTGAACCATTTTTCCAACTCTAAGATTTACGGCAATTCATTGACGTTTCTCACTTGTTATAAAAATAAATAGGTACCACATAAAATATAAACAAATATTTTGTCACGACGTATTTTAAGTTATAAAATAAGTAAATACTTTAAAATTTACTTTACAAAATGTCACATTAAAAAGCAAATTACATTACGAGGAGTCAATATTTGAGAAGAGAATCATTACTTCACACAGGATATATGCAGCTTTTTCAGCCCAAGGTAATATTTTATTATTGTAACCTACTTTTGTAGTGTCATTTTTATTTAATACTTTGGTTATCAAGAAAAATATATGTGAATCATATGTAACAGCTACATATGTCACCTTTGAGCACCTTGGCCTATCGTTACAGCCGAGTCGAAAATGACATGTATTTTTCTGGTAGGAAAATTTCATTAGCAGCAAAGAGTCTGGACACATGCCCGGTAGAAGACGATACCTATTATAAGAGGCTTTGAAACACAACTCACGAAATGGGCATATAGTACACTATTACCTACCACTAATTATAGGCAAGGTATATCATATACAGGCATAAGACTATGCTATTTTTCTTCATACCAATACTCTATTACGGCCTCGATGGCGCCGTGATTAGTGTAACCGACTGCTACGCCTAAGGTCGCGGGTTCGATTCCCGCACAAGTCAAACATTTGTGTGCATGGACATGGACGTTTGTCTTAGTCTGGGTGTTTCTATATAATATAATATGTATGTATTTCCAAAAAAATGTATATATATGTATATGTTTATCCATTGTCTAGTACCCATAGTACAAGCTCTACTTACTTTGTGCTTGATTGTGTTGTGCGTATGTGATAGAATATTATTTTATTTTTTCATGCCAATAATACTCTACTAAATACAACTAAATATTTCGTCAATAAACTTACGCCTTCGAAGTGTCATTGTCTCAAACTGACAATACAATGGGTAAATGACATTTTAACAAACAAAAATGCATAACTTATTCAAATGTCTATTACGCAACTTCAATCTAATGCGGTAACAATCTATTGATTGTAATCAATTATTTGCATAAAATATCAAATTACGTAATCAATATCTACCGCCATTTGCAATAATAATGTTCTCCGTGCATAATATTGTTGTAAATATCTTATACAAATTATATGAGATCAAAAGAAAATTCTCACGCGACTATTTTTACCGTATGTAAGTAGGTACATCTGTGATTCATAGATTCTTCTAACGCTTAATAAAACTAAGCAAAACTAATAAAAACCTTCATGAACAAAAATACTACGGTGACGCCACAGCAAAGATACTTGCGTCACACGTACGAATGTACTATCGACTTGAGCGACGGTTGACCATTTCAGAAAAAAATTCGCTTACACATGTTGACTTTAAGTGACTACGCCCTTAAAAAAAACCCTTGTAAAAACTCAAACAAAAAGGTATTAGTTGGCCTGCTATGCGATTTTAACCTTAGGAGTAGTCAACCGTCGCTCAAGTCAATAGTACCATAGCAGAAATAACAGCGACGCTTGTATCGCCTTATCAAAGTGATGAACATAGAACGGAGGCCCAATCATCCTCTTTCCCCTTCCCGCTCCTTCTCCTTCCCACTTCCCTTTTTTTTCCTAAAGGGTCGGCAATGCGCAAATAATGCCTCTGATATTGCAGGCATCCATAGGCTACGGTGACCACTTTCCAACAGGTGGGCTGTATGCTTGTATGCCAACTCAGTAGTTAAAAAAAACAAAATTCTGCTAGTATTAGGTTTATAAATTGATTGATAGAATCTATACAGGAGTAACTTCTAAATATTGTCTTAACTCTAAGCTGTCATTTATTAAGCATTGATTTTGGTAAGAACCAATTTCAATAGCTGAAAAGCTTGGCAAATCGGATGATTTGCCATTGATTCGGTTTTGTCAGAAAATATTAAGGCCTATCCGACAATAGTAAGCATACTCGTGAATCATACTCTTGCATTAATGCAAGTGATCTTATAAATTTAAAATAAAATATGAAATTAATGAAAGGGTTAAATAAGTGTGACGAAATTGTGAGTCAGCAAGTCAAGGTCCGTACTCACTGAGTCGCACCGGTCGACCGTGGGTCTCAAATGTCATTCTGTACGCAATGAATTGCAGTGTGGTGTGATATCAGAAAGTGATTTACAATAAATTGTGCAGCACGATTACGCGATAATATACAACGTATTATTATGTAAATTGTCGTTTGTAAAACCTATGTAAATTTCATTCTTTAAGCCCTGTATCGTTCTGCCGTTTTGGACAAACTTTTAAGACTTGTATCACACCCAAATTCGGCAAGTAAGTATATATTTTTACATTACGGGCGCAGTTTCTTTATGGTTTTACTATATAGGTCCTTATACAAAATCTAATAACTTTACTTTTTACTTCGCATTTTCATTTGGAATGACGAAGTTAAATTGTTCATATTCTAAGTTTACTACAATGTATCTAAAGCAACTTCCCGATCATATCATATAACATTAAATTACTTCCTAATTAGATTTTATAATCACTAACGAAATAAGTGACGGCAAATCAGCTCGCTTATATTTTGACTTTTTAAATACTTTTTATGTTTGTACACAGCGACCCTATTAAGTGTTTATGTTTATGTAACAAAACTTTCAGCCGTCGGTTTACACGTTGACGTCCTTTTAAGGCTGAACCGACCTTTACGCTCTTGTGAGTCACTTCCTTTAAAGTGTAAATTAATTTTTATTGTCGTCACCTTGGCAAGTACAGTACATGCGTATGAGATTTATGAGCTTACTTAAAACTGAGAACTGTTTGTTTAAATAAACCTTCGATTATTTTAAAAGAGGAAACGTATTTATCTTTTTGTACGACTAAGATGGTAAATAAAAACATGGCCAGCTTGAACGGTTAACCAAGGGTATCTGTGCAAAAAGATTATAGCGTGTCAGCAGGCGTGTCATACTGCAAATATATATATATCGCTTTGCTGCCAATGTAAGAGACGATGATGTGTTCAGCTGTCAACCTGTCTTGGAATGCCCGACATAATTAAAAACCTATTGTGCCTGGTCGCCGGTGTGCAGCTGCACCTCAATAGACTAAGTACACAGCAACTTCTTAAGGAGCTCAAGAAACCCTGCTAACCGCAAAAACGCAGCGCAAGGTTTTTGACTGCAATCCGACTCACTGGACCACAGTTCTCTAAATTAAATAGGTACATATATATAATATTTTTTTATTGAATATCCTTGCAGAATATCAGTTATTATATTGCAGTAGCAACAACTTGCTTTATAAACTGACATTAGTGTCGTAATTGTAAGTAATTTTCCTTGACACTAAGAACAAGAATTAGTGCGATGGATAAGAATCAGCTGGCACTTAGGTGAAGCAATATAAGCAAAATGACGAAACCTCTACATCCACTCGCGTATAATTATCAACTTGTCATACAAAAATTAGGTGTTGTAAGCGAAGAAGACATACAGTAAGTAAGAGAGATGGATAGGACACTTATCCAGCTAGTCTTTGAAGTATGTAAATGATCACGGGATATCCGAAGGGAACGTTTACCAAAATTTCCCATTGCACTGTGCAACCCTTTTTGGGACGCTTTACATATACTCCAACCTAATGGCATGATAACGAGTGGCAATAATGTGACACATGCAATTTTAACCATCTCTGACTTAACTTTAAACTCTGAAAGACGAAGCACAGTTCATGATATCTACATTTCTTCAGTTATGATAACAATTGAACGTGACAGAGCGAAACTATCGCCATTTATCAAGCAAAATTATCTCAACCTAGTTAATAATTTTCTCAAAATTAAAAAGAACGACTACCAGTTTGCCTCAATTCAGAACTAAAACTCCAGAAAGCAATTTCGCATACAACCGACGAGTCTTTCAATAAACATGACATAGCAAAATCTTATTCAGTTTAACATGACATAGCAACATGACACATTGATATATGTAACCGAACACTGAACACTAATATAGTCACTGATACGGTACCTCACCAAATCGGGCACTGATGGACTGACAACAGAATTCACGAAAACATTAATCATCATATAGGAAGGTAAAGGTGAATGGGACCATATAAAGCAATTGCTTTATTATGCGGTAAGGCCACATAAATGACAACAGCATTGGTCCTGAAAATACTTTGTTTACTGTATTTATAGAGTAAACATGAGCAACATGTCTTGATTTATGAAACGGCCTCTTTACATGCGTTTATGTGCAATTTCATACATATGCAGTCAGTCAATCTTGTGACAACAATGTAAGCAATAAACATGTACGAGCATATGTGTGTATGTAAATAGATATAGTCGCCCTGTCCTACTTAAAAGTAAAATCCGTTGCATTTTTTGGTTACAATGTTGCTATGATTAATTTGAAGGAATTGTTGCTGATAAATCGAAAGCACGCTAAGTCAGTTTTTAATATGTATTGATACTACAAAGGTGACGTTATAAGACGACGATGATAAGCTTCATGTATACGATCTACATGACGCTTAGTGATTATCGCAGTTTATAGACATACAACAAGGTAAACATCATACGACGCGTCAAAAAGAAATCGCCATGTGAAAGGCGCAAGGGATGTCGCTACTTCTGAAACTGTTACTCCCAGGAACACTAAGTTTAATTGTTTTAGATAAAAATAAATTAATTGTATGCAATCCTGCACTGCAACAGGCCGATTGATTGGTTGCGACTACATTTGTACATAATGAATGCCACTTTTATTACAAATCTGTGTCAAGTTCACACATTGAATATATTTGACATGTAAATATTTTACCACAATAATTTGTAGGCTCTTCAAGTTCTGTTATAGGCTAACGGTTATTGTCTCCCAAATCTTGGGCGGTTAGCCGTTCAAAAGCATTGAGTGCTTTTATGTAAGAATAAAAAGCACACATGCTTTCAACTTGAAGTTAAGCAAATGAGCATTAAATGCGTCGGCGCTTTACAGGCTTTTGTGACACAGTACCCAGTTAATTGATTTTGAGGTAACCGTTGCAATACCTATTGATGTTAGTACATAATATAATGTTTCATTGTACTTTATGAACATAATAGCTGATTTTAAAGTTTGTATTTTAGTCTTGAATAACTTTCACATAAACCTAGACATTATACAGTATTTATTAACGACTCATAATTTTCTGGTCAATAAACCATGCACGGAAAGGCGATTATATAATTTTGTTTCTGGCCTAGTGTAATTATTTATTACTAGTTTCTCACGGTCTTACCCTCTTAGATTTTTGAAAACATTTCTATCCTACAGACCCATAAACTATTTATCTCTATGCCAAAATATTAGTCGATCAATGTTCCTTTACTACAGACCAGCAAATCATTTAAGAGTTTACAATATTACAGTAAGGATAAAAATGCCACATCGAATGAACTTAAAGAAAGTTTGCCATACAGTACCTACTGATTCTTGCCAGATAAACTCAAGAAACCTGATGAGTGATAACCAATGGCTGTACGTCAAGTCTGTCATAAATCACACAAGTTCCAACCATTAGTTAGGTGTTCTATACTTCTTATTCCGTTCCCACGTCCCACCATCTAGATAATAAGTTGTACTACTAGCTAGGAAAGATGGAAAATAAATACGAAGAAATGTAGTTACAAATTGGTTGCGAAACGCTTAAATATTCGGATTTCTTTCCGTATTTTTAAAGACTGTTGTTGCATTAGATATATTTGTGTATAAAGGGTGTATCATTAAAATTGTTATAATTAATTATAAACATAATTATGCATAGGTAAACACAAATCCATCCAGATTCTCTATAATCATTTGTGGATCACACACATAATTGTCTTGTGTGGTATTCAAACATACAACACTCGGCAATATGTGTATATTTTTACTCAACTATAACAGCCTACTAATAGTTCATATCCTTATATCCTGATAAAATGATGAATAAGGTCAATAAAGTGTTATATAGCAATAAAAGGGCCCAACGCTATGGAGCTAGGTTGCCTGTAAGATGTTGCTGATATATGTCATTATAATATTATATTGATATATGTAACCATAGTTACGAAGAATAGAACGCGATTCGACTGCGTGTGTCAAAAATGCATGGTTGTATGCGTGGAGTGCTTTTTTTTTCATTCGTTTAATGTATTTCTAATACATATTTTATATAAATATTAGGATTCGCCCCTCCTTCTCCATATAAACTTTAAATTTGCCAAATTTCATACTCCTCGACCCGCGGAATTTTTGTAAAAAGGGGTACAAAGTTTTTGCTTCACGTATTAATATATAGATTAGATAAACAAATCGAATACAGCGCTTTCTGACTTCGTAAATCCTACAACGGTAAAACTTATCTGATAAATTCTTTAAGATCTGCGGAATGCAAAAAAACCACATCCAATTTAGTCCAGTTATTTTGGAATAAACGCGTCGCAAAGTTACAAATCACCTATTACCCCAAATGCATTTTTATACACTCCATACATAGATAGCTTATTTCTTGCAGGGATAGGCAGAGACAGATTTCAATTTTCTATCTACGTGACATTTTCTTACCCTGGCTCTCCTGCTTAATTCATTCTTTTCAGTCCATCATACACAAATTACTCATTGAAAACAACGAAGAATATACAATGCTAACAACATTTTATACGAAGAAGAATTTCTATCCTATCCGAACTTCCTAATTCTAGTTAATATTATACATGCAAATGTGAGTTTAATTGTTACGCTTTCACGTCATAACTACTTAACCGATCATCATGAAATTTCGCATACAAATTGTCAGGGTTACAGAAAATGGCATAGCGTAGACTGAGTCTCAGCCAGAAAACTGCCCAAGGTATAAAAGTTTATTGACAAAATGATGATTAATGCAAGCGAAGCCGCTGGCAAAATTTAGTATTGAATATTTATAGCTCTATTAGTATCTGAGGTTCAAACCTAACGGTTCAAGGTTGAATCAACCGGTGTTCGCTGCAAGGCCAAGGCTATGAGCAATTTGTCAATTTGTACCACCAACGGTTCACTATATTCAATTTACCAATTAGTTACGGACCATGGGAACATATCGCGGACACATACACCCACAACCAACTATAGAAAGTATGTGAATAAAACCTGTTAGTTACAAGAGAGTAATAAACAAAAGAGGAGTGTAGGTATCATTGTAATCATTTCTGGATACATAAAACCACATCACGCTTGTATTACAAAAAGGATTAGACAGAGGTGTATTAAACAAATAAAACCCACATAGCGCTTTGGTAAGAAGAGGTCATTGAGTATTCGGCCTTTTTTACTAAGAAGCAATGTAGGTAACACACTTAATCTGTTAGCTGATACATATCTTTTTAGATCTGTATATGCGAATATGAATAAAGAAAAGTTTATAAATTTGTAAAAGAAGGCCGCGTGTCGTATGACAAATCTGACATGATTATTTATAATTTGTTATTCAATGAAAATTATCAACGTTTATCTGTCAACTCACAATGATTTAAATGAATAAGGTTGGCAATGCCAGTATACTTTTTAATTGTTGGTGAGCAGCCTATCGGAGGACGAGATAATAATATATATAGATATTTTAATATAAGTAAAAGTATACTCGGATTATATATGTCAGCCTCGATGGCGTAGTGGTCAGTGTAACCGACTGCGACGCCTGAGGTCGTGGGTTCGATTCCCGCACAAGTCTAACATTTGTGTGCATGAACATGGATGTTAGTCTTGGTCTGGGTGTTTCTAAGTATAATATGTATGTATTTACAAAAAAAAAAAGTATATATGTATGTTTATCCATTGTCTAGTACCCATAGTACAAGCTCTGCTTAGTTTGGGCTAGACGGTGTTGTGTGTATGTGGTAGAATATTATTATTATTATTATTATTATAACCCGATTTCTAAAATGAAATTTTAAGCCCTGAAATAAGATCATACTAGATTTTGCCCGGGTCTTCGCTCGTGATGATATAGATTTAATTAATAAATTTCGAAAACAGTACATTTTTACTGACTGAAAGGTACCCCTGACTCTATACTCCTTGTATGCAAAATTTCATAACGATTGGTTAAGTAGTTAAGGCGTGATAGAGTAACAAACAAACAAATTAACAATCGCAGTTATAATATTAATTAAGTTTTAACGTTGTAGATTGATCATCCTTAGCGACGAGCGACCTATAGCCGTCAGTAAAGCAACAGGTTGAGTGCCACACAGCACTAATCGAGTGCTGAAGTACCGAACTCGACACCACAGGCCCACTCAACTGCGATCATGAGAAACTGGATCTGTATTGTACAATGCAGTTATTTGCACGAGTTTATTGCACGTATGAAACGCAAACTGAGTAAGGGATTTCATTGTTCAAATTGTTACTATGCAAGGCATCGGCGCTAAAGTTGTTTTTCACGAATTTGATCCGTAATGTAAAGTAAATATGTATACTTATGTACATGTATATTATTTAGTTTACTATTCCTCGTAGATTATATACCTATTAGAGCTAAAAATAAGTATAACACGATGAGTTATTTAAAAGAAATCTACGGTTAGCAATTATGTGATGCGGCTTATATTTTAGTTGTAGGTAAATAAATCGTTTGAATGTTAATATTACACCGAATAAGCTTGGAACAAGAATATGATTATTTTCACTTATGTGAGATTAGTGTGTTTAATTTACAAATTCACTTGCTCGCGCGCACATATGAAAAGGTAACCTATTTTCTACCTTAGTTTAACCGTCAATATAATTTATTTTAGTTTATTTCCGAGATTAATAAATAAAATAACCTTTTAAATCTATAATTGTAGGAAATGAGTTATTTAAAATATTGTAGTAATACATGAAATTAGTTCCACACAAACTAATTACACACACAACTCGAAATGAAATAACAAAACTTAGCTTATGTTTTGTTTTGCTGGTCGGATACGCACTTCCGCAGTAATAATAAACTACGTTTAGTTTTCATCATAGTTCTGCCTATAAATATTCGGTTTCTATGCACTTGAACTTGACGTATATACGTTACAACTCAATCCATTACCAAGGCGTGGGTTGGACAGCCTATAAATTGTAAGATGAATGTTATAACGATAGTGCGCGCCAATTTTTCACCCTGGAGTTGTTCTAGGAAATAGATTTCAGATTATCGAAGTTTGAGAGACTATTCAAACTTATTATTGTTTTACAGGCAGAGAAATAAAGAAAATAAACGAGAACTTTTCTATAAATAACGTAACCGACTCGTCTTACATTAGACTGATGAATTATGAGAGGGAAATGACTATAACAACAAATAAAATGGCGAATGTCTTTATAGCTTCAACGTAATTTTATTACCTGCACACAGATTCACACCTACATACATAAATGGCTCAGAGTACAAGTTTTCATTTGTTCTGATACTGATATAATTCTAGCAGTTTTATCATAATTCTTCATGCACACTCATTGGGCCATCATTTACTATCAATTAAAGCATCATTCGTATTATGACTAACCAGTACTTCCACCCGCTGTTACGAAGGGCGTAAACATCTGGCAAAGTTTAATTGTGATACATTTTTGTCACAAAACTTCATTCATATGTATAGTAATTTTTCTAACTTATATATGGCCTAGGTACTGGTAGTTAAGGATACAACATATAGAGACGCATATCTATGTATTGCTTTTTTATTATCTACCTCATTTTATTACATAACAAATTTAGTCTCTAAGCAGAAACTGGATGATTTTATAGTGAGTTTGTTGTTATTTAAAAGTACAGTACAGATATATTGTTTTATTATTGTATAGCGAATACTGAACGAATAAAACATTGGTATTATAACCTATAACCATTCCTCGGTTGAATGCTATCTATAAGATTGGATGGTAAAGGTACAATAGCACAGTCGGTCGGCAAGTAGGCCAACGATGTTTTCGCAACACATATGCATATCACAATAGGTAACGTGCGATCATTTTTCAGACCGTATTGACTTCTTCATTCATCGTACAGTTTGTAAATAATTCGCCTTTGAAACAATACTGTTTGATGTCTTCTGTGAAACGCAATGAAATGAAGTTTCCAGTGCTGTGAAAACAATATTGTATGATAGATTAACTTTATAACGTTTCGATTATATTTCTAATGGTTAATGGCCGCGTCTTAGCAATTTCAAGGGTGATGATCATTGCATTAACAAATAATATTCGCAAATTTCTAATACAAAAGTCCTATATGCCCAATTGGATAGACAGTCAGATTTCTCCTATTCGTTTATATATTATAGTCACCTAACATCGAGAGCTGAAGTATTTAAAAAACTTTATTTAAAGATTTTAGAGTAAATCATTTATAACGTTGCTTAAACCCTTAAAATCGTCTAAAATATTGCAAAGAAACCACATATAAAGCATTTAAGTCATATCTCTGTAGTCTATATGCAGAAATTACTTGAAATAAAATACAGAATAAGTTTAAAATAATATCCAAAGCTGCAACACGAAGATCAGGATATTATAGGCATGTGGGAGAGTGCAATAATCTCGAGGATTTCTTCGAAGTAATAAAACAGCCAATCGGCTTGCTTTCCCGTGTTAATGCCAAACGTTTTATGCGTCCGCGCTTGCAGTCGTAAAAGCCCGTAGGACGGCCTAGCCTGATCGATCTGCCTATGTCATTACAAACGCTTTATAGAAGCAACAGCGATTTTGCCACGCGCCTAAGGGTCTGAGACTACGTTTCTGAACGAAAGTTTCGGAGTGTAGTTGCTAACTTGTTCTAGTAGATGTCGCCTACCTGGTTTATTGGTAGGGCGTGCTATTTTATGCGGCTGATAGCTATATTTATCTGTCAATTAAAATGTTATGGACGCAGAACTTTCGCATTACTGTGCTTTCTTTGGAAACCGCAACATTCTTTATTTAAATGTGATTATATTACAAAGTAAAAAAGGTATGTTTTTATAATTTGTACCGTAATGTTTTTTTAAAGATGGAATAGTTGTACAGCTTTTCTTGTTAAATTTTAAGTAAGAAAACATACTCGTATTTTAAATGATTTAAGTGTTAGTTAATGACCTAAGAAATCTTTTCATAGGACTATTCAAGAATAAATTGATGTACTTACCTAAGGGCCGGTTTTTCAATCATCAGATAACATGGCGGTATGACATATTTTCTGTACAAAAACTGTCAAAACGTAAAACATATTCCCCAGATAAAAGTTATCTGACGATTGAAAAATCGACCCTAAGGGCTTGTACTACCACCTCCAGATAGAATTTATCTATAAGATAAAAGTCTCGCCATCTCTCTTCTTTAACCTAACATGAGTGAGACAGCATGCGATTTATCTTTCGGATAACTTTTACTTGCTAGTTGTACGAGTGGCCGTAAGTCAAGTAATACCTACGAACAACGAACTTAAATGATTAGGAAATGTTTTAATCATATCTATCAATTAAAAGTTGTAAGGATTATAACTTTCGTCAAAAATACACTAATTATAGCTATAATAAATATTTAACGGAATTTATTAAATAGATAAACGATTATAGATTTCATGTAAATTTAGTATTGTTTTGTGTTTGGTATTTTTGCAAAAAGTCAATAGATTAAAATTGTCAAAGAGAGAGCAGTTACGTACTTTTCCCTCATATAACCTTGGACCCGAGCATCGCGGCAGACATTTCTTCGGAATGTCAAAGCAAAGGTAACCCACGCTGTCAGCCAACATTGCTAAGGTTACTGATTTAAAAAATAGTTTAATTTTCGAACTCGAACTCATAATTTTATTGTTTTAGTTGTGTTACGCATTTTGGTAAATTCGTATTGTAGTTGTAGTGAGGACAAAACCGGGTATTGATCAGTAAATTAAATTGTTAATCGAAATAAGTTTTAATAAACGGACTGAATTATTTAGAATGTAGTGGTATGAATGCTTGAATCTACTACCACTAGTAAACATAATTGCAAACAAATATACACAAAACCGTAAATTCAATAAAATATACATATCTTACATTTTATTCGAAGCACAGTATGAGTTCCACCGGAACATCTAACAATACTAAAATAACCGTGCAATGTGGACACTGCAGTACTTACACAGATTTATCATTATCAGATAGTGCATTTATCTTGTAAAACGCATGCAACACCCGTTTTGTTAAACATTTTCTCCCTCTGCCTACGTCAGTAAATAAATTGATTTAATCTCACCTCTGCGAAGGTGGCATTATGTTTACATTTCGAGTAAAATTGTTATTTTGTAAGCATACCGTCACACGCCACTATTCGCAGACACTGATTCACTTCTTCCACAAAATCGAAAACACTTCACAATGGGATGACGTTGGTGCATTTACGCGAAACTATCACTTAAATCACGAACAACGATAGTTAAAATAAAGACTGTAAACAAACTGATTGACGTCAGCTCGCCGCAACGTACACCATTCAAATGATATCGAACAATAACTGTGCTGTCGATGTTTGAAGTTTGAATATTTCACTGCATTTGAGTGAAAAGTCACATTTATTTGTGGTTCCTACCAAGGTGAGGGCGATAGCGGCAATATTCTTACTGGCCAGTATCCAAGAGCGGCATCGAAAATTTAAATTTCTACAATCTAATTACTACATTGTCTACGTACCAAACTCCGCGTGTGTTCGGCAACTTGATGAGTGATTGCCGATCAGATGGTGCATGGTGTGACACCTTAAAATGTTTTGCATTTATTCTTATTACTGTGTAAATTTTTAATGTATAAGCACTAATGTAACAACTATTGGTTATCCAAATAAATAAATTAAAAAAAAAACAACAGATTGTGGCCGACCTAGTTGCCTAGTTAAGAGGTAATTAAGTCAAGGGAGGATAAACTTAATTATTGCTAATGGGATCAATATAGATAAATTTGTAACCATCTGGCGAGTTATTTGTTATAGCAGTTATAGCTAATGTTAAAAGATTCTAGCGAAGTCATTAAATTATGAGGCCTGTTTTTTATGAATATTTTGGTTTGTGTATTTTGTTTCTAAATAGATACTTCAAATATTTTATAGATACGATTTGTACATAGCTAAATAACATTTTAAATAAATAAGTGTTGTTTATAGAAATATAAGTAAGGTAGTTATTTGTTTTTTCAACGTCATTCTCCGTGAAATGCTGCGCCTATTTACGTAGATAATATATCAATTCAAGGTCGTTCCAGTAATGTCTATAGTTAGACTAGAACAGCTATTAATAGCACTATCAACATACAACTGAGACATTGACCTCAATAGAATTATCTCGTCATAAATCGTTCTCAATACTAAATAATAACATCCTGTGGACACACATAACAGTAAGCACAATTTATAAATTTTAACAGGTTAAAATGGTACATTTTTTGTAAAAGAAAATTTAACATTCTTATTATTATCTCAAATCGAGCATAATTTATTCTTTTTCTTTTGTCAATCGAGACTGTTGTTGCTGGGTATGCAAGACCTCCACTGCGAAACATCTGGCGTTTTACTTACATTTTACATTAATTATACTTGTAAATAAACCCATTTTACATTACAGTCATCAAACTTCTCGGTAAAGATACGGAAACGTAAATGCATCTTGAAGTTTTGACCTATAAAATGCACACTATGGTTTTAATAAAAGGCTAGGCGCTTTATCGACTGTGACGACACTCATGAATGACTAAAATATACATCGTCTCCATAATTTTCACCGAAAACGTGCTCACTAATGGCAACAGACTGCCGCAAGAAGTGTGAAATGAGCATTAAATGTAATTTATAGCTTCAATCTTAATATGTATGTGTTATCTTAAAAGTATTCAAAATGTAAAATTGTCGTTTTAAATAACACTGTTGAGATATTAATAAAACTCGAATGTAATGCCAACTCATGCATTTCAGCTCCTTTTCTGTTCACGTCACGACTTTAAAAACATATACACAATTATTATGTGAGTTGATGCATCAACTATTACGTCACAAAGTCCTATTTCATATTAGGAATATCGCCTACGTATTTGCAAAATGTAATGGGACCATGACACTGCAAGTTTTTGAGGTGATACATAATTTTTTACAAATAATAATGTCGCTTTTTGTATTTAATCTATGTTATTACGACAATTTGCACGACCATCAATCAATACGTTTTGCTATACTTAACATTGAAATTAAATGAAGGAATAAAACAGAGAGATATATTCCATTCTGTTAACATAATACGTCATTAAAATAAAGTTCTTATTTCGAATTAACTATACTATATTACAACTCACTTCATATATTAATAGCGGAGCCCGAAAGACATTAATATAATATTATACCTATATCTTCCTTTATTGCTTTGTTGACCAAATGTTACTTATTTTGACAATTTACGACTTGAAAACAAATAACTCATCAACGTTGGAACAAATATAGTAAAATATAATTGAAGAAGTTATTCACTACTACTTTCAGTGTGTTGACATTGCCTTAGAAAACGAGAATAACATTTCATCCCAACGACAAACAAACGACAAATTTCGTATATAATAATTTTCACGAAAATAGACATTAGTAATATTTGTTTTCGAAGGAAAGTTGAGAATAGTTGTCCCATTTATTCTTTCGGCACTTATTTATTTATTATACATTCAGATGAACGGGCTCGGCATCGAGAAAACGTCAGCATGTGCGTAAACATGGCTTTTACAAACCAAATGTCACATCAACATTGGTAATTTTTACTTTTAATATAAACAACGGTGACTTTGAGTGACCGTAACTATGATAAAGCGATATGACAATAGTGTACAGTAACATACGATTTTGAATTTGGAATTTACAAATGACTAGATTTTGGAGGCTTCGCTCACATAAATGTAGGTTAGGTTAGATTAATTGTAACAGTACTTTTTTTCTAGATTAAAGGTACCCTATGTCCTTTCCTGTTCCCAAATTGCATACTGATTGGTCGAGTAGTTAAGGCGCTTTACGTAAAACTCACATTCGCATTTTTAATATTATAGATAGGATTATGTCAAATATCAATACTATATTAAAAACGTAAGTTGTAAATGCTCAAAAGAGGTTTTTTTGCTGTCTATGGAATTTAATTGTGTGGCCTTTTCAGTATTAAATTACTTATACACCGGAGGTAATATCATTGTATGTATTCAAGACGTAGGCACATCACTATTAAATAATATGTTCGTAATTTGTAACTTGGAACCTTGGTTTTTGTTGTCAAATTACAGGTTACGAACACCGCAAAGAAGACAAATTGCAGAAAAAATACATCGTACGATTACACCGACGAAAACAATAATCATACTGCTGATTTGAACGTTTAAACTATAAATACAAATGAAACACACACAAACGTACAACAAAAAGTAATACAATTAGTAGTATTTGACTATAAAAAATATGAATTATTAAAACTCGCTAAGTTAATTTAATCATTTTTCTCTGCATTTCCGAGAAAACACGACAAAATGTGTTTTATGATACCGTTACAAAAAAATATTGTATCCTTAAACGCTGCTCTGACAACAGTCATTAACGTTACCACATATTATTATCTGTAAAGCATACCATTATTCAATCACAAATACATAACAGTTTACATCACCATGCTTTTTACTCATCGTGTTATCGTTATTATTATTAAAATAGCTATGCGTAAGTCTTTAGAAGTAACGTTAAACTTATTCGTTTGCAATCGAACCACAATATAAATACTTCAACATGTGAGTGGGTCACTATCACTAGGTCATCAGTCCTATGGTAACTATTACTAGATGTATTATGGTGGACAGACACTTCATTACAAACAGCGGACGTATTGGCGTCACGCCAGAGTATAGTTATATGAGACTAGAGGACGCCCGGTAGACAGCTTACCCGTAAGTAACAATTGACAAGTACCGGGAATTTATTATTGTGTATGTATATATTATTAGTACAAATGACTAGCAGACACACTAACAAAAATTTAAATTAAATCATGTGTCTGTTACTTTTTTGCACCGGTAAGGATAAATATAACGATATAAAATTATCAAGAATATGTACATAAGTCAAAGAAACGTAGAGTATCGTATAAATCAAACATTCAACTTTTTGATATACAAGGTGTCCGGTAATTAATGGATACCCTGGAAATGTCATATAGTGGAACTGATGGCCGTTCAGAACAAAATATGAAAAAAAAGTCTATCCTAACTACTACCTGAGATGTGTTTTTTTTTTTAATTACCATGTATAACTTTCTTGTATACTACGACCATAAATGAATGAAATCCATCGGATTTTTGTTGTTTTATTATTAAACACTAATTATGCTAATAGATAGACAGTCAAAAGTATGCTATGCTAATATAGCTTGTACTTTTTAATATATATATATTTTTTATTTTTTTCCTTTTTTCTGAACGGCCTTCTGTTCAACTATAAGACATTTCAAGGTTATCCATTAATTACCGGACACCCTGTATACCTATTATATAGACAAAGTAAAACAAGTATGACATTTTAATTATAGCGATTCGATTCGAGTGATAAAAATTCTTAAAACAGTTCTGGTCTAGTCTCAGTGTACTAAATTATAAATAAAAGTTAA
Organism: Catocala nupta; assembly: GCA_963675205.1. NCBI lineage: Eukaryota > Metazoa > Arthropoda > Insecta > Lepidoptera > Erebidae > Catocala > Catocala nupta. The sequence goes on from OY776080.1 coordinate 9,862,154, forward strand.
GTGTGAACTTATATTGCATTTCAGTTCACATTTGACATTTATTACTTTTATTAGACTAGATCAGAACTCTATTTAGTATATATTTTATCGCAAGAATTGGGTTTCTGTTTACGTAACTATATAAATTAAACTTATGATGATGCAATTATTCTAAACACTACGTTGCAAGTTTATATTCATACTAACAATTTAATTAATTAATATAATTATCACAGTTATATTATATTCAATGACGTCATAAAAATATCGTTATTACTTGCAATTAGCAAGTCTTACGTAGATTAAATATAAAAAAATAATAACTCGATTTATATGGCTTGTCTTCAGCGTTTTTTGTTCCCAGACGTCAAACTTCCTACAAGTTAAACACAAAAAATAACTATAAAATTATACGTCTATAGAACTATGTTCAAAGGTTATACATACCTACGCACCTTGTATTTTGTAGTACAAGTTTCTTTAAAACAAGTAAAAATACTAAAGAAAATTCAAAAACGTTTAGAATAATTATCAAATTGTAAATAACTCAGCAGACGCTCACCTACTGTTGTTATCATAAAAATTATTTATTGTGTGAACAAAGAAGTTGTAATTAATTTTATTTATTTTATTTTTTTATTAATTTGTTACTTATCTCTGTGTGTATGATTGTACTGATGCAACCTTTGCATTGGTATGAAATTGTTATGTTTATATCAGTTCATTTAAATTTTAAAACATTCTTGCTAATGCCAATTCATACGACCAGTTACGGACTATCAACAATCGTTGACAAATGGCCAAAAGTATCTACAGATTATGCAGACAGTTAGTACTATCCTCGCCCGTCTTGCCCTCATGATATTTGTGTGCGGTCTTCTATCTTTAACTAGACTATACTAACTACCAAAAAACTTTTTGAAGAGCAAAAACATTTACCATAGCGAAATATAAATAAGTACTTTCTAAGTATTATAGTCATTGGACCAACATCGTTATAGAGCAAGACTTTTTAGATGTCACTAATTTTACTTAACTGCCTGGCTGCGGTTTAGTTCTTAAACTAAAACCGCATTTGCCATTTAGATATTTTCTCTTAGCCTCCAAATCTGCATAGCCTAGATACATTTGATTTCTATCAGAGACAAACCACGCCATCTTCTTAGTACTGTTTACCTTTATAGTTTGAAGTAAAAAAAAAACATTTGTTTTCCTCTTGGGCAATCGTTTCACTGAAATCTTTATTTGTACATATGTTCAACGTTTGTTTCCATACTGAGAATGATATTGAGTGTGGAAGAAACCAGTGAGCAATACCGATAAATATCGGAGATGCAAATAAGTACCGCTTTAGAATATCTGAACAAGGCCACCTTATGTTTCAAGCTAATTTATGTATTATTACATTGAATCAATAGATAATAAATATAAATAAATGCCTTTAAAAGCCTACGCATAGAAGGATATATCCATTTCGCACACACAGTCCTACATAAATAAATCTTACGTGTTCCTCAGCAAGAATCCCGATTCGTACCGTTACAAACATAATGTCTTGAAAGAAACTCCGTCATAGTTTGTCTGACGCGATACTACTGACTCTGGGGTTATACCCTTATATAACTTATGCCCTTCGACTGATAAAGTGGTCCATTTTATATTATACTATCATACTAAATCAAATTACAGTGTATAAATTAAGTATGTATATTATTATTATAAATATATTATAATTTTTGGTCAATTAAATACTAATGTAAAATTACAAAACAACCAATTGCCATAACTACGGAAATGGAAAAACCTAACCACAGATTATATAACTGGTCTGTACACATCGCAAAGTGGCAACCACTGGCGTGGCTAGCAACAATTACGATTAGATTTTAACGTGTCAGTAGTTTCGTGTCAAGAGGAAACATCCTAAATAGTTAAAATCACGCACTGACATATATGAGAACCACTAGTTGGTTTTAATTTGACATACATATAAACGAAAATTGTACGACTATATTTCAGACGATAATAATATCGATGATATTTAGCTGGTGACACTGCAGATTCTGTATGAGGGTTGTTCTTCTACTTTATTTGTAGAAGCGAATACAAAAACTTAATCTACATCTATTCGTAGAAATGCATAATGACTTGGATACTTTCAATAAAAAAGCTTGAATTGGACTTCATTATAGAATCCATTAGCCAGACATATTAAAAGTAAATTAAAATTGAAAAATGGTAGCTTGCAGGTTACTCTGCGATGCTAATCATATAAAACTATCTAATCATTAAGTTCGAATTTCGTTTAATCGTAATTCTTCAAGGTTATCTTTATATTTCCAACACATGCTATATATGCGACAAATCACATGATCTACTCAAAGACAATGTTATTTAAGTTGTGTTCATATTATTTATTTTCATTATTAATATTTTGCATCGTCAAATATTATTACTGTAATATTTAAATAACGTGATAATTTTGACGTTGACGCTTATTTTGCGGCAGTCAATTATCGGTTTTATTTGCACAACTAATCAGGCACATTTATATAATTTTGAGAGTATTTATTTATTGTATACACTGTATTTGATTAGTTGACGAAGACATTTTCATTGAACTGCTTATAAGTTGTTATAATATAAATCGGAGACCTAAAGAATCTTCACGATCACAGCTATCATATGTATAGGTACCGCTAAAGTCTAGAGCATTCCTTGTCGAATATAATCGAGCGCACGCCAAGTAAATTCTGTCTCCAACGTGCAGCAATATTTAAATACATTTAGAGAATAATTTTTTGTTCATATTTTTCGTATAAACGTTGTCAATGCGGGTTAACGTCACTTATGGAATCTAAGCACGGAGATTTACCGTGAACAACAAGTTTTTACACACAGCACACACGGTACGCAAAGATGAGACGAGATAATATTTAATAGTTTTATGCTCCGTGACGACAAATATTATTGACCTTATAAGGTAATTAATAGTTCATTTAGTGAGAAGTAATTTTGAAAGAGTATCAACTCCAAAATAGTTCTATATTCAAATTGGAAAGATACTTCTTTTTAAAGCGCAATGAGTGATGTAATAATAAACAGTCACATCATTTATAAGACACTTCAGTTTATTTTGAGATGAATTACACCCACATTTCTTTATGTATGTTAAGATCTTACGTAATTGAGGTGAGCGAATTGCCGCCTACGAAGTTAGCGCTAGACTATTGAAAATATCTATCGAATGACACTTTTTTCATACCTAATATAATGAAACAAACGATCTAAACACTCATATTTAAAAGTAGTAGATGGCCACGTAGATGATCAAATTAATAAAAGCAGATTTGACTTGATTTGTCATAAAGATATAATTTATGATAAGCTCGTAATGTCACGGTGACACATAACTCGACTGATATCTGAATAATTGAACTCTGGCACTCTTTACTGATAACTAACAAATACGGCGATTATTGTGGAAAATCTCTGCTTTTATTAAATAAATATTCTTAATGCCTACTAAGAGACAGACTGACAAAGAGATATAATTTATCTACCTATGACACTTAACTTTATTATTATCTGAAAAAATTAAATATGATAAGTAAAGTAGCAACGTAGTTCTATTCAAAGTACAGAAATATTTTGATGCATACTATGTACAGATTTCCAATTTTAGTTTCAAGCCAATTCTAGCGACATGACTGTCTATAAAATTAATAATGCATGTTGTTATATAATTATAAACTCATTCGTAATTCCGATAAATGATCTTTTAAATATACCAGCTTTCTTTATTACGAAATTAAATAATTAATTGAAATAAGCAGGTAAGAGATTAACTATCAGTAACCATAATTAAATAACCTACACTTTATTTTTATACATCGTACGATATTACGTGATAAAGATTATGTACATTCCCGTTGTTTAAAATAGGTATATTTATTTTAACTTTTAACCTATTAGTAGTACACACCATTTTATCGCTGAGGAAACCCAAACATTATTATATTCTTCACAACGCTTAGTAACGGTAAACTTCAAGTAATCTAGAGCAAAATACATAATTTCAACGTCGATTTTGTGATATAAGTTTACTAAAATTGTTCGAATTTTAAGAAATTATAAAATATTTGATAAAGATGTATGCCTATGAACGATAAAAAGAAATCAACAGGGTATTGCTCCGTAGGAATATAATTTGTGACTATTTACAGTTAAGTAAGAATATTAATTGTTTTCCTGCAGATAGTACCAGAATACTCCTAATAGAGTTTTATTAAGATATAAATCTAATACTTAAGTGGTAATGAGCTGTAAACGTAGCAGAACTTATCAAGTAAATGAGTATTCCCCATCGGTTTTCAATATGCAGATTGTAATCAGAATTTGAAATTAATATTAATCACACGATACCGGTAGTCTTAGCCGTATACTTCCAGGAAAATATTCATTGAATTGCTTTGCACTATGCGATAAAAACTATTCAAACGAAAACAAAAACTGCAGTTTGTAAAAACGTTTGCTTTTTTCACTTTTCAGCAAGAGTTTGACACAAATCTGAAGAGACCAATTGACGACAAGTTATTGCGAGTGGCGCAAAAAATACTGAACCGGGCACATTTTGTAGAGCATATTTTTTGCGTTACTCAAGCATATTACACGAAACTCGACAATACCAGTATTCTGTTCCACTTAATTTGAATTTTTTTTGCGCGTACGATATTCCGGGAATATTTGGCCACTAAAGTACCGTTATCTGCGTTTGATAAGATTCGTTAATCCGAATGACGGCATCGCAATATTTTGAATAATATCCTGTCAACCATGACGTAACAACTGCTACTTTGGCTAGAAACAAGCCGATTATCGTTATCATACGTCACATATTTTATGGTGATTATAAGAAAACTAGACTTGTTTGATGGCTGTTTAATTTATGCATTAAATCTTTATAAACTATCTTCTTTCTTATTATGCAGTTGTATGCACGCTGCTACTAATATTATATCACATAGTTGCCATATCTATAATGTCAATTGCTAAAGCCCTTAAATTTAGTAAATCTATAATGGGCATTTGTATTAAATTAAAAAATACAGCAGCATACAAATGCAGCCTTCCAAAGAGCGATGAGGCTTATTATGAATTCCTCCATTGCATATGCAACCTTGCATCGGTTTTGCAATCTGGTATTGTTTTACGCTAAGGATTGTTTACTCCTGACAATTACCTTTATTGTCATTGTGATGAAGATCGCCGAGTTTGAAGAAACTGTGTGACTTGTATGCATAATATGCGAAATCTGACGAATCTCTATGTTTTATGCAAACTAATGTTTGATGAGCTTCTGATGAACTTACTGTCCGAAATTGCTTGTCATTCGAGTGTGTATATACATCATATCTAAATTTTGATATTTTAAACCACGGTCATTATATTGCACATTTATTTGTAAAAATATTACAGTAATCATTTTCCAAGCCATATTAGTAGCAATTGATAAGATCAAGTTTTACGGCTCTGTAATCAATATAGGATGTAAATTACACTATCCTCAAAGTGCATATTATCCTATCGCTAGCGAAAATTACAATGACGTCATATTAAGAGTCAAGTAACAAGCTTTTGCAACGAGCCGTAAAGAAACACCATTGTTTATTCAAATATACTTGAAAGCCGTGGATTTAATTCAATAGCTGTAATAATTAATATAGTTTATGGAAACTATACATCCTTATATCTTAATACTATCCATCTTATATTGTAAATTTGAAAGTAGTCAACATTTTTGGATGTTCGTTAATTGAAATTGGACAAAATTTAGCACACAGAGTTAGTCCAAAACATATTCTGGACTAACACAAAGAATACTTTCCCGTCGAATTAACGCAGGCAAAGTCGCATGCAGAAGGTAGTAGAATGTAAAGCGGTTGCCTTGGTAATACTTAGGTATTAAAATTATTACTGCCTCAATAGCAAGTTTTATAGTAAACTAACAGAAAGTTTTAAATAATATAAGAGTATTATTAATAATTACACAAATGTATCAATTATAAGTTTTGTAAAATTTTCAATAGAAAGACAATAACAGAAAGGGTGAAATTGTTGAAACAATAAAAGCTAAAACTTAACAGCGTCCAATTCAGTTTAATGGTCATCAATTGAAGACCGATTACAGAGGTACACATTAATTTAAACCAATTGCCCTATCTTTATAATTGAATCCTAATGGCACAACAATACAAAACAAAACATTCTAGTTTATATAAATATTTTTACTTACATAACAATAGATGATTATATGTAATTAGGCTAAGAATTTGTCATCAAATGTGATTATTGCTCAAATATGATGCAGCACGTTGGCGAAGGCGTTTACGTTCTTGCCAACTAATTGATTATTTTTATTATTTAATTTTAAATGAGGGATGTACATTAGACATTGACCTGGATTTATGGACTGTATTACGCATTTATCTGACAGTAACTAATATGTAATTAACTATGAATATACAGTTATATACTACATTTGGATTAGAGTATTATAATTTAATCTGACGATAATAAAAATATGAAGCTATGTATTTTTCAATTTTCATCATGTCATTCTCAGCTTTTGTAACACTGATAAACTAATATATATAAAAAAAAAGTATATGAAATATTTATAAACTTTCGTGTGGATGAAAGTAGCAAGCAAATTAAAGCAAGCAACGAATTTTAAAGAGATTGCAATCAAAGTGGACCAGTTTATTATTTAACATCTGTTAACATTTTAAAAAGGTTTATAAATTAAACACGAAAAGTAAATGCAACATTTCACGGAACTGATAGTAATCTTGAAGTTTTATAAGGCATGTCATACATCAAGAGAATCGAGGCATATTTATTATTTAAGTTTACACTCAAGTCTACTTTTATTTGTATTGCATTCGATGATATTAAAAGTAAAAACAATATAAATAATATGTATGCTTACCTTTATAAAAAAGACGTCATCAGTGTTGAAACATCCCACGTCTTGCACTTCTGCAACAAGTAAAGAAAACATAAAATTACCGGACCGCAATAAAAAAAATTATATTGCATCAAATATACCAGTTTTATTGGCTAAAAGCTGGACGCTAATAACAAACACAGCTGTCTATTGAGTGAGAATAATAAGAATATTCGCTTGAAATATTTCAAAGGCGCCGAATTAAGAGTAGCATTCAATACACCCTGTTACAAAGGCGAGCCCCCGAACAGATGTTTCGATGCCCGAGGCCAACTATTATTATAACGTTCTCCAGGTAAAATATTATGCGATCTTTAATCTTTTTGATTCCGAGAGCAACGGTCATATGAATTGACTTGCAATACGTGTTTATACGCACACAAGTACTGCAATACGTCAATTGACTGCACTTTTATATTTATTTTCGGACCAAGTCATACGAATGAGTGCACATTTGTAATTAAAGTAATCCGAAGATATATTACGCTCATCATCCTAAGTGATCAATCGAATGGGTATAAAAATGGTTAGGGTACATATTTTTTATTTCATTTAATTAACCTATATATACCGTCATTTTACTCGTGTTGCTAAGGCCTGGTATCATTGTTAAAAACTATACAACAATAAATGCTTATAGCATACTATAGGAGTTCGCCATTTCAGCCTCAATTTCAGGTCGTAGGTTATCGCCGAGATTGTACTAACGTTATATCGTACACACGAAGTGAGCATGGAGTGCCACAAGGAGGAAACAAGGCTCCATAGTTATTTACAATCTATATGTTTAAGTGCTATGGGAACTAAACATAAAATCCTGATTAATATTTTCAACTAAAATCTCCACTTCCTTTTAGATAAAGATATCATGCAATTTTTACCATGAGATAAGATGTTTTTTTTTTTATGTATTGTATTGTAATGCACAAGTTATTCGTTGTATAAGATGAAAAAAAAAGAATATTTGTGATGTTATCTAATTCGATATTCTACGGTTTGCAGGACCTCTTTCCGGTTCTACATGAGACCGAACGTCTTATCTATAAACAACTTATCTGTTTGTTTAATGTTATTATACATTTCCTCCAGAACCTAAAATATTTGCCTTTTTATCATGCCATGATGTCTCACTTAGTGAATCACAAATGCAGATTATTTAAATAAGGAGTGGTTTCTTTGAATTGTCGTCTATCCATCTTCGCTAAAATCCCACTAACGTCTCCGTCACTTACTAAGAACTAATTTGCATAACGAAAAGACGTAAATCAATAAGGTAAAGTTCACGTCATAAAACAGTCGTATTCATGCGACAAGGTTGTTTATATGATAAAGCTTGACTTTGATTTGACTTGATACAACACAAAGATAAACATTCATATATTAATATATTATTTACATATAGATGCTCACGATTTAAGGAACATAAAACAAAATCTAACGTGAATTGAAGAAATTCGATACAGAATATAAAATCGAATGCGTATCATGGTTAATGAATCAACTTTATATATGTATACCTACTGTACTGTATTCAAATAGAGAGAATTTTTCATATTGAGTTTTTGTTTTTTAATCTACAGCCATCACGATGACCTTACCGCGTCATCTTAACTGATTACTTTATCTTCAAGTAACTATCTATTAGAAGCGCTGACTTCACTTGTGTCAAAGCAAACCACGACACTGCCTTGTAATATAACACCTGTTAGTCATAAAAAATATTACATAAGCTCCATTTTACATGAAACATAAATTAAAACTTAATTGTCTTCGTTAGATTACTTGCTTCGTGTTTCATGCTTCATTATACGCAGATTACGTTAAAATTACTTTGTGCGAAAGCAAATTACTAACAAACCTATGAATTATAATAACATCTGGCTTACTCAGTAGTTAAAATAACGGTGAATACAAACCGCTGCAAATACCGTACGGGACATAAACCAAAAGTAGCTTTGAGCTGCAACAACCTCTTATTGCCGAATTCGGACATCGTTAAACGTAAACAACATATAATACCGTGTAATAACTGTGTGTACTTATGTTGACATCTGTGTCCTCATTACCTGCATGTGTTTTTCTATTTATCTATGGAATGCAGTCCATCTTTTCAATCGCGTGTACAACCTTCAAAATAACCACATGATAAGACCAAAATGACAATAACAAAAACGACATCATCCGTTTCGTGACCACAGCTATTTCCCGTTTCATATTACCGTTATAATGCAAGTCTGTATCAAATTGGCAAACTAGACGCCATGTAACAACTGAACGAAATACGAAGAAGAAATACCTATCTACCTATTAGTTTGTACTAACCATTTTATTTATACCAGTTACAGAAGCACATACTAAATCTGTTACCAACTACAAGGATAACTAGTTTGTTATGCAAGTAAAAAGGGTTAATATATGACCCTTCCTTAAGAAAAACTTGCTTCTGACGTAACTCTACACAATTCACGAGAAAAATAAATAAACTAAAAATAACCTTCAATGAGCCAAAACTGGTTGAGCCGGAGAGGTTCAAACAGCAGAGTAAATGTATAAATTAGTAACACTCGTAGTTCTCAGAAGGTATTATATATACAGTTGAATGGTACGAACAATTGGAGACAGTGCTGGTCAATGACAGATGTCCTAGAGGTGAAAGTAGACAACATTGCAAATAATAAAAGCGTGGGTGGCATTTGCAAAGCAGATCACTTATACAAACGTCAGTCAAATGGTTGTAATATTTAAGATACCTACGTGATTTCACTTAGCAATCAGGTTGAAACCATTGGGGTAATTAATACCGTTTCAAAGAATGACAATGTATCTATAAATTTGGTCATCTGTCGATGATTGGATAACTAAGAAATTTGACAGCATATCACGTAGTGATGCAAATTATAATAGCGCATTGTGACAAAACAAAAATATGCAAACTGTAACCAAATATACAGACAACAATGAGAAGTAGACATCAAAATAATAATAATATAATTTTGATATAGAACGATATTTTTTTTATTTACATCACAAATTAATATTACACAACTATTACACAACACATGTAAATTAAGGGATGAAAGGTGTCTTCTTTTATAACGTTCATACGAAAAAAGTATAAGAGAAATATTAATATTTATAAAATAAGCTAGTTGAAAATGATTTCGCAGAACGTGCTTAAGCCGGAACGATTAAATGCAAAAAACTGGAGGCTAGACCCGAGTCCATTATGACTTCTTTAGAATTCTCAGGGAGACGTGAGTTGTGCAAAATTAGACACATTTGCGGTTGTCTGTAGGTATGCATTAGTGCGTAAATTGCACTAGAGTACGTGTAATCCCATCGGCTGCTCATTAACCCGCTCACAACTTGCTTCAGGCGTCGTGGGAATCTCTGCTAAGTAACATCATCTGTCGATGATTCCAACCATGTCCTGAATCGGTCCATTTATAACGCTAAAGCAACATGATACCTTGCTGCTTTATTTTCTAAGCGATCACTAAACTGTCACGGCTGATGCTTCTCAGTTCGGCTTGGGAATATATTTTAAGGACCGTGTCTGAATAGTTTACGTATTTGCTTTTACGAACTATTCTCCCCTGTGGTCTATAATTAGAAGCAGCTTTCTATTGTAATCTGTGAGTATATGTTCCACAAAAAGGAATTATATTTCAAATATTTTATGTAAATGATGCTAAGTAAACCAATAATATATAAAACTTCAATCTCATGTGTTTGTACAATTTCACAGAACATATTATTGTCCACTGTTAAAAAATATTTGGTGTAGAACCACAAAGAGATGCATTAGAATAGTTGCAAGTACTAATAAAAACTGATAAATATGTTTATTTATACAAGGTTAAAGGGGTGACACTACCTTTGTACATACGACAATGTATAAATAAAGTGCGAAGTGTAAAAATAAAAAAAAATAACATCACAGAAGAAGTAGGAAAATTCAATAGACTACCTAATAATCCTAAATCTATCAATTTGCACACAATATCACAAAATTGCAATGAATATTATTGATCACAAAGAATGTCAAAAAAGATAATCCATATACCAGATTATCAAAATCCTACTATAAACATTCACTAGCACGTTACCTTGTCACTAATTATGAAACACTCGTAAATATATCATACATAGATATACGGTCTTATCATCTTAGATAAAGTACTCCAGGATGTCGGACAGTAGGCACTTGATTAGTCAAACGAAATGCTATGTAAAACATGTTCATCAATAAGATAAATTCCATTTCGGCCGGATCCTAAAAAACCATGAATAAGTTTTTAGTTTGGATGATTTTACAGGTTTTATCGAATTCTGAGCAGTGGTAGGTGTATGGAATCACTGCATTTGTTTCCAGTGACAGTCGCCTATATTGAACATTGTTATGATGTTGGTAACAGGCCAAGTTACTAAATTTGGCAAATACCTTATGTTATGAATGAATTTGTATTATAATGTATGGCGATTTTCTGCTCCGAAATACAACACACTTTGTAAATGATGTCATTATGTAAATTAAGCGTGGATAACTTTCCATTATGTAATGCGAGCCACGTCATTGATGTAAGCATTAAAATTATATTCTATATGATGCTGTCATATTTGTCATTGTTTGTCAACTATATACATACAACTATCTATATTATATGTAAATACTATAATCTCCATCAAATTAAAAAATAAATGTTAGAATAAAGGATTCCTGTTAGGCAGCTATGAACTACAAAATACAATTTTATCTATAACGTACAGTCATGTTAATTAATAAGCCAATCTAAAACATTTGATTGATCGATGATATCTATTGGAGGACAGAACCAAAGTAACGAGAATCATATTAAAATAATTACACCGCAACCAAAAATTGTTATTGGCCCAAATGTTGCCGACCAAATGTGCTCTAATGAGTTGTAATCTCGCAAACTTTGAATTGTGGACAAACACGCGGACAAAAAAGGGTCGTAGGTAAGGCAGGGTGGGGACAGCTACAAAAGGGACCTCAGTGTCGGAGGTCTTGTAAACAGAATGTAAAGGAAACGGTTTTTTGTCGAGGAGTCGGCATCGGGCAACGCCGCGCGCCGAGTCCGACGCAGGTAGGAATTTAAGAATTTCTCTAGCTACGCTCGCTCATACTGATATTATCTTGGTTACTTATGAGTACAAACGTTGCTATCTCAGAGCCGACTGTTTGCACAAATATGGATGACCTTCTCGCTTGCATACGTGACTGTGTTACGTGTACATAAAACTGTATTGCCTTTTCATGTTCTTCATTCGTTTATCTAAAAGTCATCGTTCCCTGAGCGGATTCTGAGATTTTTTGCTTTCAGGAATCTGGAACACGAACGCGCCGTCTCGGAATTACTTAGAACTCACGATTAAATCAGAAAACGTAATTTCATTTCACAAAGTAAACAACGAGCATGTGCTTTCTACCTTCTTCTTACGAATGTTTGTTACAACTGAGTAACTCAATAAAAATGATGTCTGAGCCGAAAATTTGTCCCCAATGACATCAAATTAAAGTTGACCTGCAATATAATATAAAAATTTTCAGACAAATGAAACGGGTTAACTAGATGAGTATCTATCATACCAGCTAAACAGTGACAAGTTGTCCTTGGCCGGAGGTCAGCGGATATACAAAATTCACAGTAGCTAAGTGCGAACCTCAAAAGCGGGACTGAATAATGTACCTACGTGTATGCCGGACCTTGAATAAGTTAACGACCAGACAGGTCAACTGAATGCATGTGTACCCCTCTTTAATATTAATCGAGTCGAAAACATATTTTTTCATTTGCTTATGTTAAAATTTTAAAGTGTTTTGTTTAGCGTCACGTTTTTTATTGTTGTTTTTTTACTTATTATTGTTAACGTTGTTTGTTTTGTTTATAATTTAAGTTTGCTATCCACTTAAGCTGAAAACTATTATGTTGCTTGAGCCGTTTCAAACAAAATTTAAGCAGCAAATATCGGCTTTGTTTTACTTGTATGTATTTTCAAAACTAAATTGTAAACAATTTGTGTCCCCTTAGATCAAAGTGTCATTGGACGTTTGTGGCTCTAATTGCTCTCGCAGTTCACTTTCAAGTTTGTCATGTGTTAAATGCAACAGTTGTTAGTGCAATTAACATGTACTCGTGAAATTACAATTTATTTTAATCAAATATTAGTTAAAAATAGACATTTTACAAAACAGATTGCGATATAATTAATTGATAGCACAGGCCATTCACAGAAGTTCGAAAATAGATTTCATTTAAATTAGATTTAAAACAGGAAGCCGGACATTTATACATTAATCATCGCTATGTACTGCGACAGACTCAGCCTGCACATTACAATTAGATGAAGCCATATGTATTTATATTGAAACAATTGAATGCGTACGACGCGCGACGGTACAATTATGCCAATCACGCATCGATTTGCCGATGCATTGCAATGCAAAACAATATAACATATCGGCCCTATTACAGGCACAGTCTAATCTGATGTAATTGGAATGATATTACGTTATTAAATAATAGGCGGAAATACAGTCATGTCTCCCAAAACTTGTTAGACTTGAGGGCCCGCCAGGTGACACTTGATTGCCAAATGACACGCCTGTTTAACAAATTGTGGTTGATAAACTCGTCCTACTGACATAATTTCCAGTCAATGCCAGCTGTCATAAAGGATATCATTATATTTACTGGCTGTTCAGTCAGAAGTTATTGCATATTTATAAATTTATCGCTTGAGCTACCCATTCAATTGTACTTTTTACAGTTCCGACTAGAAATTGCGCATAAAATCAATCCTTAAGCCCGCAAGTGTAGTGTAGGTAGCTAGAATACGTTACCATATCGAATGGAACAAGTTTTGCAAAAGTTTGGTCTCGGTCTTTGAACTACAAGTTGTCAGCGACTGCAGTTCACTATCGCAGACCATGATACTTGTATACACACGAACGATGTCATACTAAAACATTTTGAAAACGCCCAATTTGTCTATTAATAAAGTTTTAATACCTTCCGTATTCCGGCATTTCTCATTCGTTTGTCAAGCCTAAATCTCAATGTTTACAGTGTGTCGACAAATTTGAACATCGTTTGTCCCACTTTCTAGCTGTACGAGTATAATTAGCGATGCAACGGTTGATAATAAAGTCTTTTCAGCCATTTGTGGTCGCATGCGCATCTATAAGGCAGATGTTGTTAGGTTGCGAGCCATGTTGGCCCCAACAAAGTCTGGATTAATGAGCAGCACACGACAGAAGTAATGGCCCGAATCCTTGTCGCGCGGTTCTTTTCATCTACCTTATTAGCTGTAAGTATAGTGAACACTCCTTGTTTTCTTCACTCAAAGAATGCGGACAAAAATTCGCGGTCGTGCTCCCTGCACCATTAACTGACATAAATCGTTTAAGATTACTATCTAAATAAAATAATGTTAATTTCATTGATTGTAATAAGTAGATATTAGAGTCCTTATCGAGTAATCGATTAAAGAGTACACGTATAACGTAAATTTGATACAGCTAAACGAATTGCCAGCTACGTGATACTTAATATAATAGGTATATGTCAAAACAAATGAATTCGCATAATAACCACTTACTAATAAGCCGAGGTAATTTGAGTAATTACGGTATACAAAATTGTTATTGTGAAATCGTTAGTATAATATAATTATGTACCAGAAATATTTTTTATAAGTTTAAAGTGTAACGAGATTAACAATGTTAATATAATAATCGTACTAAAATATGTTTTGTAATCACTTATTTACTGCTTATCCTATTATGAAGTTTGAATGATGAATGTAGATAAACATATTAAACCCACAGCCCTACATTCTTGTATCTACACATGACTGGTGGAACATTTGAAGTGCGCTGTGAATTAGGTTATAAAACCCTAGGAAGTGGCACGAACTTTACAAACAAAATACTCATAAAATTTTATTTAGGTACAGCTCTAGAGAAAAGTATATATAGATTTACACAGTTTTGTAAGAGACCTGATTACGCGATTACGTAAATTCAATCAAAATATAAAACGTAAGATGTTTTACAAGAACGACAGCTGGTTTTTAGTACGTTTCAGCGGACATTTAAATTACAATCGTTACACAATTCGGTTATTAAGTAACAGTTGGCCATGCGCATCGTTACATTGGCCATATTGAATTCAGTGCGACCTGACGTCGAATTTTTACAAGCAGTGGAGCGGACGGCGTAAAGTGGTTTTTAATAATGATACATGAGGCAATAACATTATACGTGTACAATTTCATAGATGTTAGCAAAAGCGTTGTATACGATAAACTAACAAATAGATTATCAATTACAATTTTCGTATTTAGTTGCATTTGCGATAGTGAATGTTACTACAAAGTGCATATACACAAACGTTGCAATCATTTTGAAATAGAATTGATTTTAACATTTATTGTTAACTGCCTATAAAAGTTTAACAAGTTGGTTTGAATTGAGCTTTCATAATAAAATATTCATAAATATTAGAATGTCAACGGCACGTATCTTTCATAGCGGCCATAAAAGTTACACGTTAACATCACAGACCCGTGCCTTGTATGTCGTACTCACACTAAACGGTTCGATATCTAATCGAATGACCGCACTCTAATCGATTCTATGTTTATTGCAGTTTCTCGATTCTTGCTAGTTGAAAGCGAGAATCGGTATGATTGGAGAGTGGTTGACGTGGGCGATAGGACCTGTATTGTCATGCCCAAGTTCTAGGGCTTAGAAACTGCCTGCAAAAGTCAACGACCACTGGCACTGTAGCTGTTGTGTACAGCTAGGGTGGTCAGTGACTTTATACAGCGTATCGGTAACAGTGATTGTAAAGATAAACATGATAAAAATATTTTTGTCTCAAAATTGGGACACTAGGTAAACATAATAGCCCACTTTCGTGAGCGTTGAGAAAAGATTCTACTGAATAGTCTTCGTTAGTACAACAACAATCGTTTAGATTAAACGATTGCAAATGACGTATTTGCAATAAAAACATTCCTTTTGCTGGTGAATCTATTCTATCTTTGGCGTTAACGTATTATATTATAGCGACGAAACTATATAATAACTTAACTTTATAACCGGACTTAATATTTTTAGTATTTGTTGCAATATTTCTAGCGTACTAATACTAGTTTGCACTGTGTGTGGGCATAGTCAGTGTAGGCGTCGTGTCGCTAGTACGCCGATCAAGCCCTTAAGACAAATGTTATACATAATTCTATAACATTCTATTGGCATTATTTGCGAGAAGCCGAACCTTCATACTACCTTCTAATAAACTGAACGTCCCACACATAGTTAATTGGTTTGATGGTACAGAGCACACATACAATCATGTTAACTACTACTCTTAAAGCCTGGGCACGTATCTCAGCAGCTCTTGCCGGAACATAACTCTTAAGCATTTAATTAAAAAACCATACAACTAGCAATTATCTTACGTACATTAATAATTTTAAAGTATCATGACCTCTCGGGCAATTTGATTTCAACACGCATCAGAACTGACAGACGGACGGCAATGATCGAACAAGATTACCTTCAAGAGTATCAAGATCAAGAACTACCGAAGTATTACATAAATTTGAGTATAAACAAACAGAAATAGCTATGGGGCAGTTATGTAATGAATGGCTATTGAGGCAATACACTCTTTCATCAGTGCGTGCGTAGTTTGTACAATATTGTTTATACATGTGCCGAAATGTTATTTAACAGAATATAAACACCGAGGCTAAGATGATTAACCATTACTGGTAGAGAAGCTAAATATTACTATAAGCCATAAGCTAGCTACGTGTTTACAAATAGGTAGTACGCATGAAGCACGCGCAGTCGAAATCCTTGACAATAACCTAAAATTATATTTAGTACGTGAACTTTATGTTCGAGGTTTTAAAGAAGAATAATTTACAATTCATTTAAAAGTACAGAGATATAAGCTATCTCTATACCAAATATCTTCATAAGCCGTTCAGACGTTTTGGCCTGCTTGAGCACTAAACAAACATTCAAAATCCTAAATATCCAGACTTTCACATTAACAATACTAGTAGGAAATAGAATTCCATACAATATCTACAAGTTGCACATTACCAGAAGCAAGAACTAACTGGTTATTGATTTTGCATATTGTTCCGTCCGCGAGAGAAATGGCAGGCAGTAAATATTTATGTCCATACAGCATTTCTCGCCATTTCAATATTGACATACACTTTCATATACTCTCTAGTCCCTCAAATTTTATTTTCGAAAGACTTTTTATCCTTTTTCAATCGATATCGCAATGCAAGATTAACGACCAATTTTATTTTATGGTTAAACATTAGAAGACATAAAACGTTGTCATAAAAATAATTTCAAACATCCCTTAGGACAACCCTTCCTGCAATCGAAATGTGTCGTTAAGCTAAAGGATGCACATCATTTCAGATAAAGTAGTAATAAATAATATAATACTGGTGACAGAACATCAATGGATAATGTATCAGACCCGCATTTCGCCTAACAGAATTGACTTTCGCCAATTGAAATTGTCATTGATGAATGTTTACCCATGTCGTATGTCAATGACATGAGCAATTGCATACAACTAAATACTCGACATTACGGTAAATTTAATCTAATATAAACAACTTTTCGGACTTAGAAATATCACAAAAGCAAGACAACAAATCGATAATAATAAAAATCTAATCGGACGATCAAGTTTACAGTAAAAGTTAATGTATCTGCTGTGATACCATATTCTGAATAGCGTATAATGTTCAGACTATGTAAACAAGAAGTCACGATTTATAAAACTCATTTCACTGTAATTACGTTGCAAAGCAATACTTAGATCTACTGATATTTTGCAAGTATATCCTAAGAACATCCTTGATATTGCGTCTAGGCTTAACAAGAAAATATTGCACTGTATTTACGATACGACTGCTCCTCGACCCGCCTACCGGTTCCTCCGCCATATTGGGAAAATCAGCGTTCTAGGCATGTTTATCTATTTAAAGCGCATATTTCTGCTATCTATTCGAATATATTAGAACTGTTTCTGATGGATAACGGTCAAATAGTTTATCAATTCAAATAAGGAATTGCATATTTTTAAATAGCATTGAAGTTGTTCTGTAACCTTAACCGTAAACAAATGACTGATGATAGTATTCAATTCATTTATTACAAGAGTCAATACATTGGTATGTCTGTGTTTGATTAATCCTTTCAATTCCGACAAATTGATCGGTATTGCATGACAATATTTGTGGTTAACGAGCTCCTCGATTACTGAGTGGCTGTAATTCTTTAGTCGCTAGTAAAAACAAGTGGTTTCACTCTTCGCAAGTAATAATGTTATTTGGAATCGCATGAATGTTAAGCTTTCTACCAACTCTACTGGTTTTAGCATTATAATTGCGTGTAAAATTACTTTTGTTCAACCTCGCAGATGTTTGAAACTCTCAGTCAACTGTTATGTAAACCTATAAAATAAATGTCAGCTCGATGAACTACACGTAAGAACCAGAATTCTTCATAAATCATACGTATCATTTTAAAATTCACAATTTTAATTGTAGTTTAATAATACATATTTTACATAACAACAACTTTTAAAATACGAACGATATGATATAGAATACGTACTTTTTGTAAGTACAGGTGTTTTCTGCTTATGACAATTTGAAATGTTTGCAAAGAATGTATATAAAATACATAGCTGCAATATCACTAGTTGCGGTACGAGTTTGTAAAAATAAGAATAATACTATGAATATCAATTTCAACAATCGATAAAACTATTCGGAATATTGCATAGTTATACACATCGTCACATGATGCGGGAGTAATGTGTACTATCCAAAAAAGTATTTCAATTTCAAAGGTCATACCTTTGAAATTGAAATACTTACCGTGCAAAGTTATGTTTCAAAAAAGTCGATAAATTGTTTACTTATATAAGACGACAAATAAAACTTGTCAGTCTACAAGTCGTCCCATCTGTACGGTGCCTTAACAGATACGGAAAAAGTTACTTCCCAACATGGTCTGAACTGGGATGTATAGCTACGAAACGGGTCTCTAAGAACGATAATAGCGGTCGTAATAAGCTAAAATAGCTACGTGCGTGTTAGCGAACATTAGGGGGTCCAACAGGGATCTTTACATGCCGCCTATCTAACGTACATGGTGAATAGATTCTTCTAGTGTGAAAATGATTTAAATACTTCGCTTATACTGAGGTAAATATGTTACTTCGATTCTACGTAATGTAATTCTACTTAAACTTCAACCTACTTGCAGACAATTTGAATTTCAATAAGACTTGCCCATTATCATCCTGTTTGTTTTTGTTCCGAGCAACCGTTTATCAGGAATCAGTATAATAATTTCATAGGACTGTAATTGCGAATTTCTTTATACATTGGTATAGATTAATATAATTATATATATTTAAACGAAGCAAATGAAGATACTCTCTGAAACTCGCAATTGCTATGCAAATTCTCTAAAGAATATTTTGACTATTACCGACAAAGTTTTATCAAGGCAATAGCAAACAATATAAAAATTAAAAACAACAACGAACGTAACGACACACCAATTTTGGATTTAGTTAAATAAATTACTTTATTCGAAATAAGACAGAAATGTAGGTGTAAAGCATTTCTCCATTGAGAAGCATAAATATATGAATGAGACAATCACGGAACAATCGCATTAATTAGCAATTACATCAAGCACGTGAATGCGTTTATGTTAAGTTTGAACTAACACCTCTTTCGCAAACGACTGCAAGATAAGAGTACAAAGATGCGGTAATCTCTCAGCAGACCAATACGAAATATCGTATCTTATAAATTGTCCACTTAGAATTACTTAATGTTAATATTAACAAGTTATTTCTTAATTTCCTGTTTGCTACTAGTAAAAATGGCGCCTACTTACGCAAGAAGCGTGTATGCAGTAAAAACAAGTTGCAAATCACGTGTCGGATCAACTTTGATCTAACTTATCGACCGCCATATAGTAAACGGATATTTCTTATTTACCTCTTAATTACTGCCTTATTAATATCACAAACAAGTACGCTAGGAAATTAACAAAGCAAAATAGATTTTGATGTCTAATACCTAAAGACGTTAATCGTTTCACATTTTGATATAATAAATCAAATTATGACAATATAAGTAAATTGAAGATTTGAAGATACACAATGGACTAATAACATTTTTATAAGCTGTATCTATACAATAAAGAAATATAGACAAAGCTAATGTCCATAAAATTGATAAACGATAAGTGAAATGCAGTTATATTATCATCTGAGTTATTAGTTTCGAAAGTGGGGACGGAAGGCGTCTGGCAATTCAAGTGTTCTTTGTCCGAGTTTTTTGAGAACACTCCACAGTATGTACTATTGAATTGTCAAAGGAGTCTTTGTTAGATGCCCTGGGAAAGTTTATGAAACTATATAAGTCGTTACAGCTGGAAGTATAGGGTAACTTAATAACAAACATGATATCGCTTCTGATGAAGGAATGATGTCTGTTGGTCGGGACGATTGTCTCAGTGGGTGGTCTAGACTAGGACTGCGGCAATCACGAGTGTTGCAAGAAGAAGAATTTATGTATGTATGTGTATGAAAACTTTATTTAGAACTATTTATAGGTAGAAGTCAATTTTATTCGTTCCTCATTCAATTAAACGTAATTAAATATTGTAGGCCGAGAAATTTAATTGAGAATACTTTTAATGTCTTTGGTTGTAGAACAATATGACAGAAATAATTAACCAATAACCTTCTTACTAAGAGTGTGTGCCTGTATCAAGCTAGCACGTATAAAACTAAACATAGATAAGAAACACGAGCTCGTTAACAGCACGTTTCTTCTGGCGGGATTTGAATGAATTGGGCCCTTGAACTGAATCTGCAGGACAAGTAAGTTTAGTGTTTGGATTCAGATAGCCCCAAGGCCTATATATATATATGGTAGTCTTGATGTAGAAAGTGACGATCTATTGTGAGACATTTTGTTTAAACCCTAATAGTCAATAAATTAATTATAGTTATTGAATATTTTGCATGATGATGATGACGAGAAGAAACCTTCCTAGTTGCACTATGCCCATTTGAGTCAGGTTAAATGGGTACACAGCTACGCCCTATTTTGTTTTCTAGCTTTGAAAAGGTAAATAGTTTTACATAAAAACCGTGTTTAATCTTATTTAAACAGTAACTCGCAAATTTTATACAACAATACACTAAAGCGACTCGTTAATTATTTTAATAAACTTAAATATTTGTAATAATTACAACATGATATCTGTATATTTTGAGTTTAAATATCAATCTTGATAAATTTACGTTCAAATGGTTTTGTCTATAGGCATTAAAAAAATCAATAAAGCCACTTATAATGTAGATAGCAATTTTTCTCAGGCTGTCGTGATGTTTTATCAGACATTGCCCTAAACTATGATTACATATTTCGGATATGTATTCGCTTTATCTAGTTGCAAAATTCGAATCTCAATCAATAAACGTAATAGAATTACTGTCGTTTTTAAAATGTTTTATCTAATGACTTGTGTGCCCGCGGTTTCATGATTACTGCGCCGCCCCCATGGATCGTAGCGTGATGTTATATAGCCTAGTCTTCCTCGATAAATGAGCTATCCAACACTAAAAGAATTTTCCGATTCGAATCAGTAGTTCCTGAGATTAGCGCGTTCAAGCAAACAAACAAACAAACTCTTCAGCTTTATAATATTAGTATAGATAAAAGACATCTTAACAAGTTTGATAGTTCACATTTTCAACAAGTTAATGACAAAGCGTTACATAATTAAAGCAGATAAGTTTAGGTATTATTATGTATTTTTAAATAAGCGATGCAGTAGCTGATATTTTACAAATATTTGGTACGAATGGAAATCTTGCATAATAATGCTTTTGTAAATAATTACGTAAATCCTTAAGAAAATATTTCAGTCGTAAAATGTAATAAAAACTTACCTAGGCTTACTTTCCCACTTGCACAAATGTAGCAATGTACACTTTAAACGTTTATTGAGTCTGATAAGACTGTTATCTACGAACTGTCAACAACAACGTTATCATTTCGCGTCTGTTTCATTTATCATTTTATTAATTAGTTTGAAGTTCTCATGATCGTAATTAGATGTATCAATTATTCAATTAATCAGTTGTCAGAGGTGCACAGTAGTTTGATTTATCGCTAAAACGTGATTTGCGATAAATACAAAATATATCGTAATCGTAAAACCGTTCATTTTTCAAACATCTGACGTCTTACAACGTCATTAGTGTCGAGTCAATTGAAGTCATCGGTATTGCCAACCAGAACAAACATAACCACAAATGTTTGGCCAATAAAAGAATGACTTATGAACAGGATTTTATTGTTGTTACACATTCCTTGCCGTTTTACTACCTGACGTTTGTTGATTACGTAAAATACCTGACGCAATGGACGTATAAATAGTAAGGAACTGTAATCTCAAAATAGTACTTTCATATTTTTAAACTTGGAATGCAAAAAGCTTTTATCCTGTTACAGTAAAACTAGAGCTATCGATTTCGGCGAAGAGATAACAATAGACATTTTAATAGCATGGGCAACACAAGATTTATAATGTTCTTAGAGTAATACGGCCTGTATCGTTGTTATAAACATGCAAGAAGAAGTGACTACAGTATTCGAATTTTAAAAACGAATATATCACTGACCATAAAGTTAATTAACTTTTAAACAAATACATGTCACGTCATGAGAAATAGGAAATCTTTAAATTAAATCTAATCATAAAATAATAGATGTTTTTAGTGCAATACAATTTTTTTATAGATAACAATTATTGCAATACTTCCCTGTCCCATCAGCTTGGCTAGTAACGCTGTTAAAAATGTTTGGAAATATGTCTTTAGACGACGACATTCTTTTTTTTCAAATTCGAATTAGGATCACAGACACAGCAAACTGGCTAGCAACAGTGATTAAATTACCTAAATACCTTATATTTAAGAAGACGATTGCACCTTTTAATTTATAAAAAATAAAGTCTTTTGAGCCAGTGTCTCTACAAGACGTGACACCGCATTATAGAAGTCCATTTCATTTTACTTTATGGTAATACCTTATCACGGTTCACATTGTCAAGTAACAATTACAATGGCTTCTGTGGCGACCAATTGTCGCATTTGTAATGGTATATGACCCATTAAGTGGCGCACCTTTGCTAGAGATGTCCTATTTACACACCTTCATGAATAAGCCCATACAAAGTCAGTCACGCGTTGCTTACACGGTATAACATTAATTTATCTGTCAAATCATACGTACATTATGTATTGCATTATGTATTGCTGCTTAAGTTTGAATAGGTTTAGTTACAGAATGAAGATTACTAGCAATGTATGAAGCAGCAAGTGTATTAGGTTGTTTCGTTTAAAATTGGATAATTATTTCAAATTGTCTTGTTGAGTCACTGATTACGTGTAATAAATGGCGATTATTTTAAATGACATTGTAGACGTAATGTATGTAATTTTGGATGTTTTTGTACAAGTG
Organism: Catocala nupta; assembly: GCA_963675205.1. NCBI lineage: Eukaryota > Metazoa > Arthropoda > Insecta > Lepidoptera > Erebidae > Catocala > Catocala nupta. Next base: position 9,885,786 of record OY776080.1, read on the forward strand.
TTTTACAAGGTCTTACAATAGTAGATAATTATTCTTCAACTTTGGGTTTATTGACTCAACATCTCTTAAAAATTTCTGCTATAATGTGACATTCTTGTATAAGGTATAGTATTATATTATGTATTAGTAATGTCGTGGTCTATTCTGCAACAAAATTGCAATACACGAGCGTCATCATTAATTGTTTTATAAAGTATGTTATATCTTCCTCTTACACATTTTGTCTCTGCGTTGGAATTGTTTTTGTGTTTATCATTATGCATTTCTATTGAAGGTTTAATTTTGTCCATGAAGTCAACCCTACTCAACTTCCTTCCAAATTTTGCTATACAATATAAATTATTTTACAATTTTTTTTGCCTATTTATCTTTCCCTAGAGAAATACATAAAAGTTATTAAACCATCAAGTTATTTCGTAATCTTTCTTTTACATGTATTTTCGTTTAAAGTGGCGTACCTTCTCCCTTCCTCAAACTCAAACATTAACTTCAAACTATAATTATACCTACCAAATTTTATCTAAATCTTAAAAAAGTTCGGTGTGTACTAGTAAAAGACCAACAGAGTTACTGTCATATTTTTTATAGCAGTATCTTTATTTGAATAACAAAGTCAAGTTGCAATAAAAAACAACAAGGAACATCGGATGGTTGCGGTGAACTTTGTACTATAGTTCCGTGAGCAAAGTGTAAACAATCACCTATTGACCTACTCATACCAAAATTCTATTTATTAGTTATTTATATCCCGTCCTATGTGCTTGTATAACGTCAATAAAGCAGCAACAACTGACACATTATGCGATTGATATGAATTCTTATCTATAGGATTATCCATACTATTCCAACCTTATAATACGTACAGATAGAAATATGAAACAGACGTGTTTTTATGCCAGTATATAGAAATATGTGTATACAGGGTGTCCGGTAATTAATGGATAACCTGGAAATGTCTTATAGTGATGATGGAAAAATCTATCCTAACTACTACCTGAGATATGTGTTTTTTTTTTAATTACCATGTATAACTTTCTTGTATACTGCGACCATAAATGAATGAAATCCATCGGTTTTTTGTTGTTTTATTATTAAACACTAATTATGCTAATAGATAGACAGTCAAGAGTATGCTATGCTATATTAGCTTGCAATTTTTAATATATTATATATATATATATATATATATTTTATTTATTTTTTCATTTTCTGAACGGCTTTCAGTTCTACTATAAGACATTTCAAGGTTATCCATTAATTACCGGACACCCTGTATAATAATAACATCAGCCCTGTATTAAATTGTTCGCTGGTCAAGGGCCTCTTATCTGTGTGAGAAGGGTAAGGCCATAGTTCAGTACGCTGGCCCACTACGGGTTGGCAGACTTCACATATCTTTGAGAGCATTATAGAGAATTCTCAGACGCATCTGAAACCTGCATAGGTTTCCTCACAATGTTTTCTTTTACTGTTACAGCGAACGCTAATTAACTATTTAATACACACATAACTTCGTAAAATCAGAGATGCGCGTCTGGGGAACTCGAGAACTCAGCGTAGTCCATTATCACTGCTGTGTAAATTATATACGTGTATATTTGAAATTCATAATATACAATAGAGAGAAAGCAAATGCAAGACAGCAAATGATAAACATACTCCATATCCTCATTCATAACATTTAATATAGACAAAAAATAGAATTCAAATCTGATCAAGTTAACTATACGTCGAAGTTTATATTATCATCTTATTAAACAGAAAACAATAGATGAGTAAGAAATGCATTGCACTGATCTGATAACGAAATGAGACCGTTTTGTTACTGAGCATTATGCGACTGTCTACATAATATACTCGTATTATAATACATTTGCACACAGTATTCACACCTAACGTTTTCTGTTTTATATCCACATCTACACTAATATTATAAAGAGAAAATATACATATAATTATCGTCTTGATGGCGTAGTGTTGAGTGTAACCGACTGCCACGCCTGAGGTCGCGGGTTCGATTCCCGCACAAGTCAAACACTTGTGTGCATGAACATGGATGTTTGTCTTGGTCTGGGTGTTTCTATGTATAATATGATTGTATTTACAAAAAAAGTATATACGTATGTATATCCATTGTCTAGTGCCCATAGTACAAGCTCTACTTAGTTTGGGCTAGATGGTGTTGTGTGTATGCGATAAAATATTATTATTATTATATTATTGTTTATCTATACTAATAGTAGGTATAAAGCACAAGATTTGATATTGTTTGTTTGTTTGTAAGGATTTAACTTAAAAAACTACTAAACCCATTTTAAAAATTATTGTCTATTAGAAAGCTATATTATCACTGAGTAACGTAAGCTTAATTTTATTTTAAAAAAGGTACTGTTAATAACATAACCTAACCTTCTTTTACGCGAGCGAAGCCGCACGCAAAAGCTAGTCTATAATAATATTATAAAGATTTGACATTTTGTTTGTAATAAATAAACTCAAAAACTACTGGATTGATTTTAATAATTCTTACACCATTGGAAAGCTACTTTATCCAGAAGTTACATAGGCTATATAACATCACGCTACGAAAACAAAATCATATTTGTAAAATACTAACACATTTTTTGCGCTGGATTCAACGATAAAACAGCGAATAAATTGATCAGCAGCAACTTTCTTCACAATCTGATTACTAAACGCAATAAGTACACCGCGCTTTACGACACAAGAATTAAAATTGGCAGATGTACGCAACCTTGACACTAGTTTATTTTTTCAATTGCTTTATTGTAGGCATAGAAAGCAAATACTATTTTTTACATTTCATCAAATGTTGTTGAATGTATAAATGATTTCGCAGACTATACCTTGCTGTGAATTGTCTCTAAATATGTTCAGCAGTTAAATGTATTATAATTTTAAATAGGTTTTACCAATACTGTTACAGTTCAAAAATATATAAATTATAATTTATGTTAATCTGCCAAGTCTTAGAATTCGAGACATAATTAAAAATCTATTATTACCGGCCAACGGTGTGCTTCAGCGAGTCAAAAGATTAATAAGCCAAGGTCAGTATAAAAATATTTAACAAAGTTTTTCTATATTTATATATATACAATCTTACACTATCATAAGTCATACTCATAACTCATCATAACAGATGTACACCCAACGCGATAATTCTAAACTTACAGAGTATATTATAAATCCGTAACAGTGAATTACGAAGAACCTAAGAATATTATTCATACAGTAAGGTGCTAAGAGCAGCGAAAGTACGTTCCAAAACCAAGCTTTCGCTGTAATTCTTATCTTACGATAGGTAGCTAATAGATTTTTAAAGAAATCATACGAATTCTAATACGTAATGGTATTAATAGTGTTTTACATATTACCGTCTCAATTTCACACTGCAGATATCAAATAGAACTTGTGTACATACATACGCTATCTCGGTTCTTAAATAAATATTTGAATTTCGCACACTACTTCACAAAACTGATACAAAGTTGTTGCAAATTGATAAAATTAATATGTGCACATCTAAAAACTAATGTAACGCGTCATACGACTGGTCTAAAAATGCCATCATTAATCACAACATGTAAATAAAACTTCAAGTAGCTCAGTATAATGTATAAGTAATCTGTGGCCTACTACTATAGATGGTTCAAACAATATAATATAGGTTTAGAGTCCATGTCACTGTTGTGTGACCGCTCTGGGGACTCGAAGATAACAATGCGAGTACATATTTATATTTCTATACACAAGTGTATTTTATTACTCAGCAGTGGGATACGATATAATAATAAGTAGGCCATATTTCAAACGAATTTCGATCTACTTTAAACTCAAGCGTAGCTAACAGATTGCAATCTGCATTACCTGACATTATTCATCGGATGAAGACCTAATGGCCCCATTTTTTTGCTCAGCGCAAGCGCAATTGTTGATACGAATTCGCGAACCAATTTATATCAAGCTAGGGGTGAAAGTAGACGGGCTTTCACTGCAGTCGGCACTATAAAATAATTTTTGCCTCGTGACATTTTGTCTTGAACAACATGATCAGATTGCAACATAAAATGCCAATTTGGATTTAAGAATCTGTTGTCTCAACGAAACTGTACCGCCCACATGCAATAAATTATCACGTTTAATATAATAACGGTGTAAAAGCAAAAGATATGTTTGCTCCACATCAAGACATATAAATTGACAGCGACAAAATTAAATGTTTCACATTAGTATTCGTCGAGCTGCAATGATAAAAATGATTGATTGAAAAAGACTGTTTGTTGGAGAATGATTTGAAAGATGTATTTAATGATTAGCGTAATAAATATTACGTAACTAAACCTGCTAAACATAATCTAAACTGTAGCCACATACGACTGAGCGCACACACTCGTGACAATCAGTGGACCTTAGTAATATTAATACAATAAATCACTAGTCACGACCCAGTACAAACGTCATTATATTCACACAAAATTTTTCAAGTGTAAATAATAAAATTCGAAATGTCCTTCAGTGATACCTATTTGAATTCTAAATTAGACTTTATGTATTACATTACAAGCTGCAAATTTGAATCAGCATCACGATTCTATGTTTAGCAAGTAGTCATTTCCGTCAGATAAAAACTGAAGTACTGTTACGCTGCAAATGTTTAGTAAGTATTTTCTTTTTAAAATTTTATGCCGTTAATTGCTAAAACTCTAGTAATCACTTGTACGACTTATCTGACAGCAGAATGCAATTGATCCTATACAATTTAATTTAGGATTATCTAAGAACGCCACTTAGTACTTATTTCTTTTTCTGCGTTTCGATTTGAAATCGCATCAGTTGCTTTTTATTCAGTTAAAAAATACTGTAGTCTACTAAGTATATTAATTACAGAAATAGCTGTGTTGATTAACGTTCCTAGGCGTGACTCCATGCCATGTCAATGCTTATAGAATCGGTCTAGCATCGCTATTATCATGCTCGTGTCGGCGTTTGGAAAGCAATGCCACTCGGCTCCATGCGACATCGACCCTTCGTGCTTTCCCATATACGGCTAATTCGAAATTGCTTACTTGGTTAGGTTAAGTGAAAATTGATTTTGCTTGGCCGCATCTGTATCTTAAACGAGACGTTTCGATTAAGAAACGTTTTCATTCTTATCATTGGAATGATGCTTTGTTTGAATTAAAACAGACTGTGCGAAGTTGCACGTTGCTATTTTTAAATGTTGTCTAATAATATACCTCGTTAATAAAAGAACATAAGTTTTCTACAGCACGCATTTTTATATCTGACAGGTCAGAGTAGAAGACTACTAATTAATAGACATTTGAGAACCGTCCGAACTGTTTAATAATGGTTAAATCTCTCAATAATAAACATGAATATATTGTAATAGTTTACAAAATTAGAACCATGTTCAATTAATTCCATCAGCTTTTGTTCTGGTATTAGTCGACGCTCTCACAATATTGGTTTAATGTCATATCAGTCCCAATTAAGGTTACGTAATCAATTCCTAACTGTATGTACAATCAAATTCTTGTATAGTTAAACAGACAATAGCTGTTTTAACTGAACGCATAAAAAAAGCGTATCGGCAAACATAATCATACTCGAGAATCATCGCCAAGTCTGCAATCATGGCAATTCAAAATTTTATTACCGGTAATTTGACTTTCCGTTCCGAATAGCTTGGAAATATTTTTTATCGTGCGTACATTGATTAGATTGACTATTCTGTGACTAATAAATCTTAGCAGGTCGATTGAAATTTAAAGTTTTAATAACCTAAAAATTAGTTCCATATGGATCAAAGCACGAACTGCGAAGCCGAAAACGAAGTTCGCACTCATATCCAGAAGAAGCTTAAAGAAGATTTGATTTATATAGACTCGTTTAATACACTCGATACGTAATACGCCATATGCGTGAGATAATTGTAGGTAGACACAACATGTGCATTGCAGCAATTACCGTGTGCAGAAAGGAGATGATCAATGTAACACAAGAGAGAAACTACACAGATGTGGAGATAGCGTTGTTTTATTGTCATTTCAAACGCTCTAGCCCTTTGACGACAATTACTTCTGCCGCTTTAGGTACTCAAGTCATAAGTGTCATAACGCATTGCGTTTATATACTTCACAAGGGTGCAGCATGGTAAATATTTTGTGGCAGTAATTTCTTCTTTAACACATTTTAGTTCCTGTCGAGCACATCCACTTTTTTGCAAATTTTCTAACATTTTTGTCGATGGCAATTGTTTACTGTACTTTACTAGCGTGTAAAGTCCATTTATTAAATGGGTCCTGATGCTGATAGCAGATCACACTTATCCGTTCCGATCAGTGCAAGCGTCTCCTTAAGGAGTCTGGAAACTGCTCAGCGCAGGAACACAACAAGACAAGGTTATTTGACGGCGATCTTCCGTAGTGTTTAGGTACACATGCTATGCCTTTCCTCTGCTAAAATAATATAAAATATTTATCAAGAGGTACTCTCACGTCTCGAAGGATCGTATCATATCACTCCAAACATAAGTATCTGAAGTCATCTAAATGTAAATGATTACTATTAGCATAATACCATCCAACTGATCACTCAAAAGTCATGGTCGTTTTAGTCGTATTAAATATTTAAGAAAACTAAATGAGTAAAGTACTTTATCTACCTAGTTTTATAGTTCTGGTTTCCCAGCAGACTATTGTTTATCATTGAACAGTCACAATAGTATTAAAATGATAACTAATGCTGCCACACGAAGACAGAACTGTATACATAGTTCGTGTTGCAATATGAACTTGACTTCTATTCGTTTTAGAACAGTCTTGTAGCTAACAAATAAAACATAGTACATTCATCTTAGACTAAAAAAGGCGTTAATCTCGGAATCTAACCAAATAAGCTGAATTTTTCTATAGACCTTTATTTTAGTATTACAAATGTTGTATCAAAAGTCACATAAGCCTACGTATGAGCGTCCTTAGATATTCAAGGGCAAAGGTCGCAATAAACAGTTTTTTGAGAATTGTGTTTGCATTTATTATGAAAGTTGTATAGAAGAAAAATTATCTGGAAAACTGATTATTGCGACCTTTGACCTTGAATATAACTGGACTAACATATGGTATTCCACTAACGATCCTTTTGTAAATAATGTCATTAATGACTCATAATGTCAGCCAACCTACCAATTTAAATATGACGAATGATAAACATTGACAAACTTAATAACCTTGTTGTCTTGTTTCTTATTTTCCATTGCATCAAGGAATTACCCAGAGCGATTAAGTTGAAACGGATATTCCCATACTAAATTTCCAAAAAGATCTAAATTAGACAGCAGAGCGAGGCCATCAACAATATATAAATACCAAATTAAAACAAAAAACATTTCTCTGTCACAACATTTACACTTGCTTTCCATTTTTAAAATGCTAATTGCTGCTTCTAAATAAAAGTTATTTTCTGACATTATGTTTTGCAATATTCAGTTGACCGGTCTAATTCACAGAATGACCGCAAACCACACGGTAAATGCTTTAATACATGTAGTTAGAAGAAAATCAAGCAGCGGAGTAAGTCGTACATTTAAACAGTGGATAGGGTTAATCATAACTGTTCACTAATCACGCTAATATAACACTGATAGAATGCGCCTGCGCAGGCTACACCGTGCCGCCCTGAATAAACGAGTTGTGCTAGTAGGTAAATTGTTATATTATAGAGGTCAACGACTGATTTGATTTGTGACTAAATTAAAATAAGAAGTCTTTTACTAAAATGAGCATGTGAGACACTAAGTATTAACTTGGACAAAGATGAAGCACTATTCACTAAATGGTACCTATTAACTTACGTTGTGATGATCCAGCACTAGTTTATTTGTGTGTAACTAATAAGGCTTGATTTAAAAAAAAAATATAATATACAGAAAAACAGTCGGAGCTAGATTAAAAGTTTAATGAAAAACGAACATTAGATAACTCAAAATATAAAGCAAGGAAGCATGCGGGTGTATTCATACTACTACGAACGTTTAATTAGTTTTTGAGTCAACTATTGCATAATATGTATCTAAACTAAACTAAAATCGTTACGGTTTGTATATAGCAAAATAGAATACAGTTTTAGTAGAATGTAAAAATCGTTTGACTTTGAACGTCTGGCCGCAGGTTACAAATATTTTTTAAAGTGAATAGTATTCCGGAAACGAAACATCACAACTAGCTAATTAAGTGTACCTAGATTTTGAAATACAGTTATAATTTGCCGCAAAGAGGTGACTGAACTCCAGCCAAGGAAATGATAAAATAAAATCATAAAACCGATATTAAAAAATCAATAAAAAAAATTACAGTAAATATACCTACTGTTTAGTGCTAGCATTACCTGGATATGCACGTTACTATTAATCGGTAGTTACTCAAACATTTAATTAATTACACTTAGAAACAATTTCCCTTAGACATACGATACGTTGATTTATCATTACTATAATGTACCATACCAGTTTCTCCGAATCACACAATTCCAATAAAACATACATAATCGAATGATAGAAAACTTAAGATAGCCATGTCAGGTAAGCCTTGAAAACGTGTTTAGTTCTTTATCAACTAACGAACGACCAAAATTGGTGAAACACCTTTTGTCGCATTAATAGTACCTACCTAGTTTGTCAATTCACAATCAGAACTTGACGAAAATATTACGTTGCGTTTCGTAGTTTCTACTGAATAGAATATAAATTCTATTCAGTAGAAACTGAATAAAATAAAAATAATTGTACGTATGTAGGTAGTTAGCAAACAATTGACCGCTTGCAAATTTATTTAACCAAGTATTCTAATTATGCATGATGAGTTTATCAAACAAGTTTTTGTTAACACGAGCGTAAAGAAATGTTTAAAAATACTTACCAAGGATATCGTGCAAATTGTTACAAACTATTCGTATCGTTGTTACTTTGATTCGCTGTCGAATGCACGTTGCAATTCAAGTCCTCGGCAGAGATTTTTTTCGGATCACTCAATTCCGCTCACTGTCGCACTGTCACTTTTAAAGCACGGCCGACTTTTTTTAAAGTTTTCACGCCAGAGTGTGTGTGCGTCCGTGGGACCGGTGCGTGGCGTCGAGTCGATAGTTCGGTGCGGACTGGTCGCTCGGCTTCGCCAGTCGAGCGCACGCCGCTCGCTCCGAAACTTGACTTGTGTTCGCTAAACACAGAATAGGGGCACGCTGCATCGGTTGTATCGATAACTCCACTATGTTCTAACCTAACTTATCATAATTTTGTTGTAAATCTTCTAAACTACTGCATTAACTACAGCTATAATGTATCCATCTACAAAGCCAGACCTAATAATATAATATTTGGTAAAGTCAAATCAGGCAGACAAAATTTATGACCCATGTAATTTTGACAAATGACTGAATGCAAAAACTGAAAGCATTGACCGCAATATCACGTGAATATAATAGACTGTGTCAGCACTCGAGTAACTTGGTCTAGTATTAAAATATTAGATATAGTGTTTATTAGAACACAGATTACATGGAAGCAGCCACATCGTATAGTTAGATCTACACTGTGTCTAATTGTAGGAAAACATTTGGTGTGTGTATCAACATCGTACGACAATCGCGCCACCTCAGCTATTCACACCCCACTGCCTTTTACTACACATTGCTTTTTTCTCGGACAAAAGATGCATGCGATTATCATCTTGTTACTCAGTTGTTTGGTTCAATACTGTTGCATCAGTTGATTTGAATTCTTGATAGTTAATGTCAACAGTTATCAGTTTGTCATATTCAATGAGTAAGTAAACATATACCGCCTTTGATGATAACTACTAACACGTATTAGTTTATAATTCCTATATTTTTATATATGATAAAATAATATACATAGTATTTAACAGGAAATATACTATACCATTTTTAATCCAATGCAAATAATGTTGATCCAGAGGTCACGAGTTCACTGGAACCTCTGCAACTCCGTAGGGATATTGCCTCATTGGCATGTATCTACAGAATATACCACGGGGAGTGCTCTGAAGAGATATTCCAGCTTATCCCGCCCTCCCCTTTCCTATCCAGAACAACGCATGCTGGGCTCAGATGCCATCCTTACACGGTAGAGTCGACTAGAGTGCGTACCAACAAGTTTGGGTCCTCATACCTCTGCCGAACGATCGAGGCATGGAATTCTCTGCCAAGGCACGTGTTTCCTTCTTCCTTCAATCCTGGGTCCTTTAAGCGGGGCGTGAAAAAGCACGTTCTCAGGCTGTCAAAGTAGAGACCGCAACATCGCCTCGGCTGCTATGAGGATGATGTGGAGGCCACTGCTCATAGACCACACGACTGCTTACCATTCGACGGAGTGTGGTAATTTTGACGAGCAAAATAAAAAATGTTTCCTTTTCCTCTGTTTTTATTGCAATTCCAAGACCTAATCAGTATTTGCGAGAAACCCGTTATTGTGTTATCGAATTTAAGTATGGAAGTTACCAGTACCGAATGTTTTTGTGAATTGTAATTAAGATTCCTGTTATATTATGTAATTTTAATAATGATTAGGTGAATATGCAACATAAATATAATAGTAATAGTCTGCACGTTGCATTGATGCTATTAGAGTATCCAGGGCAGACGCCGTTTTTCATCCATAGTTACCAAAATACCGGTCCACCAAACACCCATACCCATAGCCCATATAATTACTAGAATTCATACGTAGCAATAGTCCTACGCCTGCTGCGGCTAGTGCCGCTGTCGGTGTTCCATCCCACCTTTGATTTAAACTCTCGAAGAGCCTCTTCACGTTGGACCCATGTCTCCGTGTAAGCCTCCCAAACGGCCAGGTATTTGGCAATATAATATGTTAGGCAATACCTATGATAAGAGAAACAGAAATATAAATAGAGTATACGATTAAATAAATGAAACGATTCGCATATACTATCGATTTCACCAGTCAGATGTTTATAGAAAGTCGCAATAGCGAGTGTAAAATAAATTACTTTCGTATCTCGTAAGAGACAATTTAGAGTACAACAGACTGAGACAAACGGGTCTAGAAACAATTTATTAATCCTCCACTTAATTGTTTTGTAACAGTCCGCAGCTAAATTCAATTTCCCAGCGACAGATTACAGAGGGCACGACTACAATAACAGTTCATTCAGAACAACAACATCGTTACTATAATTATTATAATGAGGGAGATAATAATAACAGTCAAGTAAAAAGTCCATATGAATGTAATGCTATTAATAATAAAACGGTGTAGAGTAACCGCATTAAGTTGAGGTCGACTACATTGTTCGTATCAAAATTAAAGAAGCAACAATTTAGTAAGTTCACAAGAATGGGAAGGGAGCAATAAAGGGATACCCTAGCCTACAATCAAAATCATCATTATATTGCTCGATAATACTATCAATATACTTGCAAAAGAGATTTTTAGCTCTTCCACAAATTAATAGAATTCTTGTTAATCGCTCAAGCTAAACGAATAATAATTATGGTTATGTTAGGCGTAGATTCGCATGAGTAGTGCAATGGGTTCAAACCCATGAGCTCTAGAGTACATGCCCAGCGCCTTATACTTTATGTTAATACCTACATAATACTTGTCAAAAACTGATATATATATATTCAATACATAATACTATCAAAATGAATGTCTAGAATGGTAATATCTATCTTTGTTTTTACAAGCTTAAGCGAAGAAATTTACTTTATACGTAGCACAGACCTTGCTGTTTAAAGACAAACAAATTAGAATACATGCATGTGCTGCTGCTAAATTAGTTATAGCCGAATTGTCTACGTCATCATTTTATTTTTCTTTTAAACAACATACGATATCTATAGACTAAATAAATGGTCAGACAGTTATTTCGCTGATTAGAGTTCTTTACAATATTGCTGTTATAAAAGCAGATTTATATTGCACATAACAAGCAAAGTTTCCAAGTATACTGATTTAGCAATTATTAAATAATATATTGCTTATTATAAAGAAGTCTTGTATTCATAATATCTTCATACTTTATGAGCAGTGCCTAACTGTTCACGTTGACTTGATAACAAGGTACTTAGAACAAGATTCCTGTATCAAGAGACTCAATGATGAGATTGCAATAATAAATACAAGCGTTGTTCTAGAAGTTGTTGCTATTGCTAATAATGCATCTATCACAGATTGGAAATCTACGCGTGCGTTGTTTAAGATGCTGTTTTGCTAGCTAATCGTATTACTTCTGAGTAGACATATAATTCCAACTGTATATGGACACCAAAATTACTCTTGAAAACATAAAGAAAATAGTAAACAATTATGTATCGAATCGTTAAATAATTACCAAGAAGATACTCTTTTTAACAAAAGATTGCCTGTAGATTTATAAAACACGCGTGAACTAACACTCGGTAACATTTTTTTGTATCCTTAACTTGCTATCTTCTATCGAAAGTAAGAAACAACCGCGAAACGAACTGCTACCCGAAAATCACAAGAATACGTTTGTCTAGAATACACACATACATAGTCTCACGCATATATCCCTGAAGGGGTAAGCAGAGGTGTACATAACCCACATTTTGTCAACTGTGGTTCTAGATCCCACGTAAAAGAGGGCAAGCCTGTTGCCTACGTTTAGCACAAACTCTGTACTGCTATCGAGAATTTCTTGCCAGAAAACCAAATAACACTAAACTCTTGAGCTCCACCCAGGAGTCAAACCCAATAGCTAATTTAACAGTACAGTAAGTAGTACAAATAAAAACTTATAAAATATTACCTGTCTAGTCTTTAATTTAGATGTCTATATAATTAAAATAATAAGTTAGTTCTGTCTTAGTTTTAGTTTAGTTTTTATGTATTGTAAAACAAATATAATTTGTGAAAGTTGTGTTTGCTTCAACGTGGTTGTGCATTAGCTTATAATCCTTATGTAAAGAAAGAAAGAAAGAAAGAAAGAAAAATGTTTTATTTGAACCTCCATACACACATAATTTAAAAGAAAACAATATTACATACAATTTAACAGAAGGCGGTACATGGAGATCAAATTAGGCACTGCGTCAGCTATTGTTGCAGTATAGACTACAACGCTGGTATTCTCGCAGGCCTACTAAATAATAATTTATTATAAACCAATACATAATAAAATAAACATACAATAAATTGAATAAAAATAATAAATATAACCTCATAACAATATATTTATATTATATTCATATATTATGTAATATATATAGATATATGTATATATATAAACGTAAATAGTCTATATTCATTAGCGTATGTATGTAGTATGTCATTAGATTAAGTAATAATGTAATAACTGTAAGCAATCCTTAAATAAATAAATAAATAAATATTCCTATCAGTAATTAACGAATAATCACGATGAAATCGAGCATTAAACAAATATGGATTGTCATTAAAGAAATATCAAATGTTTAATTACTAGTAACGAGTTATAAACACTTAATTTACCGTTGAGGAGACTGTAAATGACGTCTAATATCTAAACGTTGCCGTTGGAAGTAATCAGAATGCTTTAGGGCTGGCTTAGCGGCTCCTATTAATTCCATTCCAAAGTAATCTTTGAGAACAAGAAAATATTTGATTTGCTTTACACGTGTATATCGTTATTGTTCTTGACTGAATGGATGCCGCAATGGCTAAAGCGATCGCCTAGCCGCAATTACTGCACGGAGTCTGGTAGGTTCAAAATCAAAGAGGGACAAAAAAAATGAGACCCGCGAATAGTTTTCCGGTTCTGGGGGTGCTTTGTGTCCCTTGTTCGAATGTTTGTAAAGTCCCCCACGGCACAGACATTTATTATTACTTGTGCGGGAATCGTATTTATAGAAAGAACGAAAGGAAAAGAAAGACTATTAAACAAGAAAATCAGTAGGTTACCCGTTCCGGGACTCGAAACGGTAACCTCACAATCAGAAGTAAAGTAAAAGTTTACATTACATAATAGGCAAATAAATAATAGAATGTTCAATACTTTGCTTATATAAAAAGAAACTTATACTCACATAAAATGTAAGTACCTAAGTACCTACTGATTACCTATAACATTTCGCTAGGGAAGTCAGTCTAAGGAAGGAAGGAAGGATAGACCGCAAAATCCTGGCCGGTATTAAAAAAACGTGATATAGTTTGTGAATATTTCGAACAATAGCACATAGGTATTATTTATAATAATTAAGATTTTACTTAACCATAACTAAAACATAAAAATCAACCACACGTCCAGATCGATCAACTGATTACGTTACGTGGACACACGACTGAGAATTTACTGGCGTGGCTAACGTAGCAATGTTAGGCCGGGGCGGTTGCTTAGGCATCCTGCCCAGTCAGGTCTTGGGGCGGGTGGATCGGTCCAGCTTGGACCTCCATCCAGCCTAACCCGTAATCCTGAATTGATAGGACCGGGGGCCTTCGGGCTGCGAGGCCAAAGCCCAAGTTTATGGTAGCCCGGCGAGGGGCTGTATGGTTGGGGGGAACCCAGCCATTAGGGCCACCAAAAACCTAAAATGATGTCGATCAAAAGTGGAAATCTACCCTGACGCAGAGTAGAGTGCCGCGCCCACTGCCAAAGTCGGTACAGCCCGAAGAGGCCGAGACCGACCTAACGCTCCGGTCCTGTACATAGGACTGGCAAGAGCAGCCGAACTGGCTGCTGAAATACGCGCGGCGGCAGAGGAGTATGCAGAGGATGAGGTGGCGCAGCTGGCGCTAAAAATCCGCTCACCGGCTGAATCGGTGGCGGTTGCAGTCCAGCGTGCCCGTGACGGTGCCGAGATCGTCTCCAAGGTGGCGGTGAAATCGCGCAACCTAAAGAGCACCTTTAAACTCCACCTTAAAGAGGCGGCGGCTGCTTCAATGGAGTCGGTTGAGTTCCTCGCCGGCGCGCTACAGTGACTCCAGGCTGAGGTAGCGGAGCTGCGCAAAGAAATGCTGCAGCTCAAAGCTGAAACCCGGAGGAGGCAGGCGCCGAAACAGGCGCAGGTGCTCAGACAAGCGCAGGAGCCCTCGAATGAACAGCTGGACTTCCAGGCGTCTATGTTTAGATACATAGACGCCCGATTCGAGGGTCTCAGCGATCGCCTTCTTCCGGCGCCAAGCTACCGGTCACGATTGGTGGATGGTAGGGCATGTAAGACCCCGGCCCCAAAGCCCATTAGCAGCCAAGTGACCCCGGCTGCTTTCATTATCGATCGACCGACCTCGACGGTGGAGATGGACATGTCATCGTAATCATGGACCAAGACCATGACTACCACCTCCTCCAGGCGAACCCCAACCACTCCGCCCGAGCGCAAGACTTATTCCTGCAGTCCATGGCGGAGTGGTCGATTGGTGTAGCCGTAGCTGCGGAGCCGTATTACGTTTCTCCCTGCCCTAATTGGGTTGGTGACCGGGACAGCACCGTGGCAGTCATCAGCTCCACGTGACCACGCTCCCCTCCGCTCTCTGTCAAAGAGAAGAGACCGGGGTATGTTGCGGTCGCGTGGGGAGAGGTCACAATTTTTGGTGCGTATTTCTCCCGCAATACGGCGGGTGTCATCTAGCCTTGTCCTTATGATGGGGGACATTAACGCGAAATCGACTGCGTGGAGGTCCCCCGCACGGATGTCCGAGGAGAGGCGGTCCAGGAGTGGGCTATTGCGGCGGGTCTCTGTTTACTAAACAGAGGCACCGCTTAAACGTGCGTGCGACAGCAGGAGGGGTCAATAGTGGACCTTCGTCAGGGGTTTGCTACCCCTGCTCTCGCCGCAAGCGTAAGAGGTTGGCGCGTACTAGAGGGAGTTGAGACTCTATCGTTTCATTTGTACATCCGCTTAGATTTCTCTCCCCTCCGGAGAGGATTCGCCTCCAGCCGGTGTTGGAGCCGGAGTGGTGGGCAGGGCGGCAGCATGGGACTCTTTCCTTCCGACTGATGCAGGTGTTGTCAGGGCACGGTTGCTTTGGCAAATACCTGCACACGGTCGCTAGGAGGAATACGAGTCCCGTCTGCCACCACTGCGGGTGTGTTGAGAACACGGCGCAGTACACGCTCGAGGCATGTCCTGTCTGGGTGGTGCAGCGCTGTGAACTCATAGGTGTTGCTGCCAGCCGTGATCAAAGCCATGGTCGACAGTGAGAGGAACTGGATAGCGGTCGCATCCTTCTGCGAGGACGTTATCTCGCGGAAAGAGGCGGCGGAGCGGATCCGTGAGGAGAGTATCCTTGCGGATCCGAGCCGCCGCCGGCGAACTGGGCGACGCAGGCGCGCCCATGCGCGCCTGATGCCGCCATAGCGTTGGCCGCGGGCGGGTGAACCAGCCATTGAGTCGGAGTGACGCCCTCTGTCGTGTCGGGGTGTCACCCAGGAGTCGTCGTCCGCAGGCATTTCTTGTCTGTGTTGGACACTGCTGGGTGGAGCGCTGATGTAGTTTCAGTTCCAGCAGCCCATTCACCATTCAAGGCAGCCAGTTGGCACATCATGATAGGTTTTGTCGGTAGTACCCGGGACGTTCCATCTTTACCCAGGTAAGCCCGACATAACCTCTCCGTTCCCCTATTTCAGCGGAGAGGTATAAGACAAAGCATTCCACCACCTTAAAAAAAATAAAAGGCGGATTGGCAGACTTCCCATATCTTCAAGAAAATTATGGAAAACGCTCAGACATGCAGGTTTCCTCACGATGTTTTCTTTCACTATTTAAACAAGAGATAGTTAACTATTTAATACGCACATAACTTAGAGAAGTCTGAGGTGCATGCCTTGGGATCGAACTCGAATCTTTTGCGTGCCAATCCAACCATCTCCCACTAGGCTATAGCTGTTTCTGTCTTATACTTGTCATTAATTAAATTATTTATCCATTAATCAGTCAAATATCTATCACCGTAGAGTACAAATAGAAAATATGAAAAAGAATCAATTTAAATTTAGAAACTTGAATAGTTTGAAATGATATAAAGTAACTTTCATCACGGGCCGCTTTTATCAATTTAATGTTTCTTTTAATTGTGCCACCTATCATTGTATAATGGTTTCTGTATGTAAGGCGTTTACAAACATATGTTTTATGTCCACTAATATATTATACTTAGTAGTAATGTCTAGTCGGTCAAGTAAGTCGTAAAATGTAACTATTAAAGATTTAACTGACCTCTTAGAGAAATTCTCTCCTTTAAGTTTCACCGTTTGTTGTTATTGAAAGTACTTGTATATGTATATTGGTATTGCATTATAGTACTAACGATTTTATTTTAATATTTTTATAGCTATAAATGAGTATGACCAAGCAAAAAATATTTATTCCATTCGAATTTGAAATCGGTGTCATTATTACATATATGAATATTCAATGCTTTTTAGGTTTATTATTTTGGTGCCAATTGCAATTCTATTTATGATTTCTTAGTTAAATTAAAATGAAATGTGAACAAAATCCTAACCGGTACACCGATAATTAAATGCAATTTCTAATCTTTTTACTACTTTGATATTAAGCCGAATGTCATACTTGGAGGGTGTTTGATTATACACACATTAAAAAGGTTTGAAGCAGTGAAACAAGAATGTATCGGTGTGTGTGTAAACAGTGTCAGGTCCCTCATTTCAAAATGTTTATGATGATGAATATAGCACCTCAAACAAAGGCACATATATAACTATAATAATAATACGTGCAACATAAAATAACTATACTTGAGCCATTTCTTTACAATAAAATATAGTTCCAAAATCAAAAACTACTTTTTTATTCATATGCGCATAGAACCGACCTTTACACTGTCGGAGCGATAATTAGTCAAATATTATCCGATATCTTAATTGAACCATTACCTGAGCCTTACTAGAAAGTTGATGATTTAATGTCAATCTGCGCAGGTGGTCGAGTCAGCTCAATTTAATTACTCAGATAGGTAGTAATTAGCTACTAGTGCACTCAATAATTAAAAAGGAAGTCGCTGTCCAGGTCTTTTCCTCAGTGAGATTTGATATCTCACTACAAAATACTACCATAGGATGTAAAAGCGATTACGGGTAGCAATCTCCCTATTTACTGTTGCTCTCTGATCTATGATAACAGCCAAACAATCATGCGTTTGGTTGTGATCACAATACAATGATCGTATCATCTTGGAGATCATCATTAGTGTGGTCTATAGTCGCTAAAATAGGGAAAGAACAACAGGTGAATGAGAAATATTAACTGATAATTTTAAATCACGATTACTCGGAGTCGAGAAATATGTATTTAATTTAAATTGCCACAAATCTCTGCTGGCCTGCGTATATACAAGCTGGCGGTAATCGGTTACCGTAGAATATTGGAGCTGGCAACAACAAGGACATTAATTACATCTTAGCAGCCTTTAAATTTTCATAAGGAGTCATTGCGCTGCCTTCCAAAGAGGCAAAAATTAAACTGGGCACCAACATGCCGAGCACAAAGAGCCCGAAAGCCGCATAATATTGTATTTGGTAATTAAGCTGCGATCTGCAGGATGTAGGTATATCCCCAGTCGGGCTGCCCCAGATATAGATAAGTCCCAGGTTTTACTGAAGATTTCGATATACCTTCCCATATTTGCTACATTGATTTTTATTCATAAAATACTTTTTTATGTATTAAAAACCTATACTCCGGTAACAGTACTATTTTCTGGGTGTCCCCAAGGTCTTTTTCGGTACCCTTGGCAATATGTATGCGAAACAAGCATCCGTTGAGGAGTTAAAGCATGAAAACGTAACAAACAAACTCACATTCGCATTTACAATAATAGTTAGAATTTAATTTAAGTAGGTATCACGGCCAACCCCTACAATAGTTAAAATAACTAAAACATAATCAGAAATGACTTTAAATATAATTCACGAGTCAGTTAATCGGTTTGGTACAAGTAAAACTGACATTATTACAGTACAGCGACCATATAATTTATAAATGCAGCATTTAACTAGTTAGTCTAAGCCGCTATCGATTATACTTGTGACTCATTATAGTCCGCAAATTGAAGTTAACGGTTTTAACATGTATACAATCATACAATGTGCCTTTGTGGACGCTAATATCCACTATAGCTGACCCAATTTTAATATAGTTTTCAGTAATGTACTGAGATGAGTTTGGTATGCTTTAGATTTGTCTCTTTTGTTAGATATTAATAAAGAAGAGTTTGAAGAGTTATTCCACCTTATCCCGCCCTCCCCTTTCCTATCCAGAACAACGCGTGCTGGGCTCAGATGCCATCCTTACACGGTGGAGTCGACTAGAGTGCGTAGCAATAAGTTTGGGTCCTCATACCTCTGCCGAACGACTAAGGCATGGAATTCTCTGCCAAGGCACGTGTTTCCTTCTTCCTTCAATCCTGGGTCCTTTAAGCGGGGCGTGAAAATGCACCTTCCCAGGCCGTCAAAGTAGAGATCGCCTCGACTGCTATGAGGATGATATGGAGGCCACTGCTCTTAGACCACACGACTGCTTACCATCGGGCGGAGTGTGGTCATTTTGACGAACAAAATAAAAAAAACTAAAAATTAAATGTTGTTAATGTCCCTGGCTAAGTTAATATGCTTATGTTAGGAGTGGCTTCACATCGACTATGTAATGGGTAAAATTCAGACCCACGACCGATCCCGAATCCAATGTATTCTAACATATTTAAAAATAAAATGTCAGATTTAAGAGAGACATGAGATTAGAAGAAACTTAGATGTTTGCAAGAATGATGCCGCAGACACAACTAGGGCACGACATAATATAATGACACAAAAAAAACAGTTTATAAATCTTTAGTCAAGGTAAATGTTGACAGATGTCTCAGGTGCAAATGGCGCCGCCTAGTGGCAGCATTCCGTATTAGTGTCGGAACGGTAATACTGGCATAATATATGGAGACGCTACTGATCACGTGAGCGAATAATCGTTACTCCCTGCAACAACAACAGTTTGTTTTAACTACATGTCATTGTACGATAACGTGGCAATTGTCGCATTTGCAAGATAATGGAAGTAGCTGGAAGTGGATAATCTGTCGCAGTGTGCGACAGAATTACATCGCTAGTACGTTCGACTGGCCTACTTCGCACAAGTGGACGTCCGACTTCAATGATACTACATACAAATATTAAGTAAGGATGCAAGGACTAAGTCTACGGTTTCAATTAGGATTTACAATCCATATGTTCAACCTAACCTTAACCAAAAGCAATGTAGAATATTTGTTACCAAACAGCCATTTACCAAGATAAAATTACAGCTTTCATATACTTATGAAGACAAACATACGGAATCTGAATTTTTAATTAAAAAGTAGTCGACGGATGGACTTGAAATTATATCATAACGTTGCATTTCATAAGTGTGATTTTATGTACTATTTATCCCGACGGCGACGTTTAAATCACAGCGAAAAGGGGCCGGTTTTAGCGAAGTGTTTAGAATATACATATATAAAGTTTAACAAAATAGTTATGGCATTAATTGGTTTAAGTATTAGACAGACTTGCCTGATGCATTTCTTTGCCCTTGAAATTATACTTACAAATCCTATTAGACTATATACAACTAATCTACGAAACAAGCTAACGGCTCGCGACTACCCTCATGGTAAGCAATTACCACCAGGACGATTGTAGCGGCAAGAAAATCACTCGTATTTTGCCGATCTTGCAAACAATGTATGTTTCAATAACTGCCTTACAAATTTGAGGAATCTACCATTTATTGAGTAAATGATATTAATTGGCGAGCTTTGATATTAATTTGTTTAGACAAATGTTCGACAATAAACAAAAATTTTAACAAAAAAGAAAACCGACTTCTATAAGGAATATACCAAAACAAAAAAAAACTGTCGGTGAATATGAGATGTCTTCCTGTAATCATAACATAACATTGGCATGCACAATTAGGTACCTACACACATAGACGCAGCACGCGGGCGGTTGACACCGACTCAAAAATAACAATAATTTAATTATTCACAAGAATACGCAATTATTTTTAACGTTTCAGTGTTTTTTTTGTTTAAGAATATTTTTATTTGTAGTCGGTTTTCTTTTTTGTTTATTTCTCGGTGTTTAGTGAATCTGAAGTTTGATTACTGATTTTATTCGTCTGAATATATAAATAATTTTGATATTAGTTTTTTTTGTGTATATTTTGTTAAGTTTAACAGTGGCACATAACCCTGTACTATTAAATACTATCAAAAACCAATTTGGAATAGTGTAAACAATACATATACATATGATACATGTGATAATAGCAATCACGGCAGATTTGCTGTCATTTATTAAAGAATTCCGTTGTATAAAGCCGAAGATCTTTATCAGAACATCACCAAATTAGAATAGGGCTACCTCGAACGTCTACGAGGGGCTTCCAAACCATCCGACACAGTTGTTTATTTTGTTGTCGCCAAAAATTTTAAAAACATCATCAATCTAGCTAAATTCAACCAAATACGCATTATTAAAGGATAACTCGAAAACGAATGGTCAGATCATGACAAAAATTAAATGGGACCAAATGGAAAGCACCAGCTTTTAAATAAAAAATAATTATCAAAATCGGTTAGCCTAGAAAAAAGTTCTGAAGTAACACACCTAAAAAGAAAACATACATAGTTAAATTGTGAACATCCTCCTTTTTTTGAAGTCGGTTAAAAAGAAATACAAATTAAAGATACATCAATCAACAAATCGATTTTCTATAAAACTCGTTTTAACATACTCATAGTACATAAATGTTTCACATTACATATACCTATAGTTTAACGCCTATACCCAAAAGACCTATTGGCGACGTGAGCGTGAGACCGACGAGTGTTACACCACCATTTGTCAGCTACTTAAGGTTCCACTTATTAGAGTACAAGCCTGTAACCGTTTACTGGGTACAATTTTTCTATGGGCCTATGTAGTCTGAAAATAAACAGCCAGACTCCGTGTGATTTTGTCCAACTTGGGAATAAAACACAAGATCCCATGCCCCGCAGACGTATTAACTATCGCTGCGCCAACAAGCTAGTGCTACATTGTTTACAAATTTTACAATGTATAATAATTTACACTTTCCTGTGCTATGTTCACAAGACATGCTATTTATATAAAGCCTGTTCTACACAGAAAAGGAGGAGTACGGAGTAGGGTACATGTTATAACAAAACCAAGCCCTTTACATTAGACATAAATCTGATATACGTTTACTATCCGGTATCCAGATTGTCTTGACTTTTATCCATTATGCAGCCGGATATCGGATAGTAAATCAGCATGCTATAAAAAATCTACTGCAGAACTCGAAAGTGTAAGATGACAATAATGCTACAATACCTATTACACATTGCATAATCGTTAAAATAAATATATTATAAATAATTTATAAACTTCATCAGGGAAAAGGAGAAAACGTTATTACATTGCATAAACTTAAATAGTGCAGTTTCCTTGAAAGTTATTAATGCAATAACCAAAGCATTTTCCACAGATTAGTAACAAACATTGATTTGTTAAGAACATGTCAAGGTTAAGGATGTCTTTATTTATGTGTGTTCAACATAAATAAAGACATCCTTTACCTTTGCTAGCAATAAGTGATTTTGCTTTTTTAAGTAAATGCGCCAGCTTCGCTCCAAAATTCTCACCTATAATAATAATAATAATAATATCTTTTAAACTCCTTTGGCATACTCAAGTGGACTCAGACTGAGTTAGATGCCCTGGACAGGAAGGTCCGTACAATGTTGACGGCATACCGAATGCATCATCCTCGTTCGTCTGTGATGAGGTTGTAAATCCCGCGGAAATGTGAGGGTCGAGGTTTCCTAAATGCCAAAACCCTCCATAACCGTGAGGTGTGCAACCTTAGAGAGTATTTCCTTCAAACGAACGTGGATATGCATCGTGATGTTGTTGCAGTGGATAACGGACTCACCCCGCTTAATCTGGCTAAAGAGAGCAGGCGCTTCCCTGTAGTACTAAGCATTAACGACCGCAAGAGTGTATGGCAGAGCAAGGAGCTTCACGGTAGGTTCTACAAGGCTCTATGTGGGCCTGATGTAGACCTTCTCGCCTCCGTGAACTGGCTACGCTTCGGTGACCTCTTTGGGGAAACCGAAGGGTTTGTCTGTGCAATTATGGTCGAATAACTACCGGAAATACTCGTATATCCTGAGGGATGGTACGATTGACATATGTCGGGCGTGCCACCAGCCCGGTGAATCCCTCAGGCATACAGTTTCCGGTTGTTCTCGTCTTGCTAACGGCGTGTACTTGCACAGACATAACCAAGTAGCCAGAATTATCCATCAACAACTTGCTCTGAAGTACATACTTGTAGAGGTCGAGGTGCCTTACTACAGGTATGTAGCAGAACCAGTTCTCGAAAAGGACCATATCACACTGTATTGGGATCGATCTATTTTCACAGACAGGACTGTTGTTGCCAACAAGCCTGATATTGTCGTAATAGATCGATCAGAGCGCCGTGCAATGATTGTCGATATTACTATCCCTCATGATGGCAACCTCGTGAAAGCTGAGAAGGAAAAATAATTAAAATACCTGGACTTAGCACACGAGGTCGGATGTGGGATGTGGACTCGGCAATCATTGTACCGATAGTCGTTACAGTGAACGGTCTAATAGCCAAGAGCCTCGACCAACATCTTAAGAGGCTCGCGTTAGGTGCTTGGGTCAAGGTTGAGATGCAGAAGGCAGTCCTCCTCGATACGGCACGCATAGTGAGGAGGTTCCTCTCTCTGGACCCCTAACCACCGACAGCTTGGAACTTGTCTCGATGTCGGTGGGCATCCATAATTTTTATATTTTTAAATGTGTTTTTTATAATCATATATTTAAAAATATATTTTTTATTGGCTAAAAGTAAATAAATGTGAAATAATAATGATAATACCCCTCTGAGACAGTCGTTATCTCATCATGAGACTAACGTGATATCGGAGGGCACAGTACACTAGCTTTTAAACTATCAGCTTCGCCTTGTGATATAAACAAGAAAAGTATCACCAAAGCGCACAAACCGCAGGGCAGCTTGTGGCGAGCTTAATGTGAATGTGAGTGCCTCAGAGAGTCGGTTAGGGCCTCGTCCCCGGCTTGCCGTTACTGGTTGGCTGGGGTGGAACTCCAAGAGCGCCCGTAGGACTCTCAACTCTGGCTTGCCTTGCTCGGCCGGTCAGAGGGAGGCCGCTAGAGCTATATGCTTGGGGTTGGAAGTGTCATTTTCAAGGGCATAACTACGGAGAAACCCGCTCCGGGTCTCCGTTGTCACCAGTCCCGTGATGGTGAAACCGGCGCCGCACCGCTCGACATCCCTAGCCACTCGCACCGGTATTGCCCTCTGCTGCTGGTTTGTATGCCTATAGTGGCTATTCAGGGGGCCCATCTAGTGAGTTGGCGAGTCACCGTCTGCCCATTGCATTGATGCTATTAGAGTATTCAGGGCAGATGCCGTTTTTCATTCATAGTTAGCAATATAACGGTCCACCAAACACCCATAACTCTCTTCTCCCTCTTCTCCCTAGCCTTTATTATTCCCAAGTCACTTGGGGTCGGCTTTTCTAGTCTAACCGGATTTGACTGGATATCAGTTTTTACATGGAGCGGCTGCCACCTGACCTCCGCAACCTAAAGGCTAACGATACCCTAAGGCTCGACCAGTGTCAGGATATTATAGGGCACTGATTTCCCAATAACGACTGCCATAGATGTTCATGAACAAACTTGTTTATTTATTCAGTCAACGTAGACCCATACAAAAATGTTAGTTATATGGATTCTTATAAACTAACGTTAGTACACTTAAAACTGAAGGCAGTACCTAAACATTACATTTGCTGCTAGTTTCTCCGGGATCAATGATTCATGTAAAGAGAATCAAGCCTATCAGCAATCATTGCCAAGACGCGATTGGCCGTGGCCCGCACTCTGCAGAGCAAGGATGCGCTCTTTTACGGATGGTGGTGTAAAAGCAATCTGCTCTATTGTCAAAAATGCGTTCCTGATGCGTTGCAGAAATGAGGCAACCCCCACAACACCCGGCAAGCGTTAATAAATTTCACTCGCAGAACATTGTATGATTTTTGTATATATCTGGCCCACATGCTACTTGTGTAGAGTGACGTGCAGTAAGCTCTGAATAGAATTTTCACTTGACGTGAACATCTAGCAATCCTATAACCACGTTCGCAAAAAGCTGAAAGATACGCTAAAGCGTATCTTTCAGCTTTTTTTTTTTTTCAGTAAACTCAACTGTAGACACTGTTTCAAATTAGCTGACCATCAAACCTACGCCACTACTATTGATTCGGACCGTCTGCAAGCAATAATCAATGTCGCTTACAATACTGTTAATTCTTGTTTACGATCTTCACCTCTTTATAACAATCTTAAAATATGCCATAGTATAATATTGGCCGCCGGATATCTGCCTATCCGGCCTTGAACTTGAACGCATATTCGATATCTGTTATCCGGACCAACAACTACATATGTTTCAACTCTACTTCAAACAATGATGAGTTAAAATAAGACACTACTGCAATACATGAAAATAATTTAACATTTTCGTCATATACGTACAGACAATTAAATATTAAAAAAAGATAACTATATAGTATACTCCATTTGGTTAGGTAAGTACTTAACTAAAGATAAACAATAT
The DNA here is from genome assembly GCA_963675205.1 of Catocala nupta. NCBI lineage: Eukaryota > Metazoa > Arthropoda > Insecta > Lepidoptera > Erebidae > Catocala > Catocala nupta. The sequence goes on from OY776080.1 coordinate 9,911,535, forward strand.
TGATGTCTTTTTATCTAAAAACCCAGTTTAAAAATAAAATGCTGCTAAAGATCAATGTAAATACAACAATAACGATTACTAAATCAATTGAACCGTTAGTTTAAGCAATAGTTTATTTGTTTAATATGTGTATGTGTAAAAAGTCACATCAAGATAGTTTAGCTTTAGTTAAGTACCTAACCAAATGGAGTATAGTTCTTAATTAAGTTATCACTGGCGTAAACATGCGGTCAGTCAGGCCATCCCCAGTTCGATATCTAGATGTGCAATTAGGTATTTGCGTCAAAAATACATAAATAGTAGCACAGAAAATGCTACAGTGTCAGATAAGTGGAGATGTCACGTAAGATTATGTCTCAACACTTGGGATGACTGGAGAAATTTGTATATGAAAAAAATCTGCTTAGTTGTAAGTACATTTTCCCTCTATTTTAGGTATAAAACATAACATGTCGATGTTTATTATGGCTTCACAGAATACTTACTTATCGCGCATACCATGCAGTAGGTAAACACACTGTTATGAAAACATTCTAAGCCACCGAAATAACTTAGCATATTCATCGAAAAACAATGAATAATAATTATTCAAAGGATGTCGTAATTCCTTGAATATGTATTTGTACACACAAACGTACACACGTACTCATAAATCAAAAGGAAATGAGTTCTTTGACGCATATTACTTTGAAACCATCAAATAGAGACCGGTTTAGGGACAATATTAGAGAACCGAGTACTCGTAAATTTAGATCTATAACCAATCAATTAATAATGCCATTACTAGGGGTAATAAAATTAATTTATTGTGTTAAATTGCTGTTTATTGGGTACACGAATACCCATAAATAAATATTGACTCATCAAATTGCTCATTGAAGTTGTGTATCAAATAACACTTGCGTTTGATATCATGAGAGTTGGGGAACAGTGAAGTACCCATTCATATCTGGCGCCGTGCCGCCCCTCTAGGGAAGTACTTCCTAGAGAACATCGCAGTCAAATAATTGTGTTAGATCCCAGCGTTTAGTAACGTTGTCCTAGCGCCTTCGCTGTTCGGTGATAGACATACTAGAAAAACTATTGTTATTTATCATATGTAATAACATCGGATAGTGAGCCCATCGCCTGTTAAAATGGCGTTCTATTGTTAACAGGGGCACCAGTGAATTTATTCCCTTCTTATGCCAGGTTTACACCGTGCTTGTGAAATTCGTAGTATTGCAAGTACCCATTTAATTAAATAATTAATTTAATAAATTAAATTCTTAATTTACAATTGCATCTTAAGAACATAAAGTGCACTTAAAGGAATTTGCTTGAACTAGGTTATACCTGTGCTTCCAACCTTCACTTGGCTTTGCGTTGGAAATTTGTATTAGTGATTCCGGATTGTCGGATCGGAAAAAATTATGGAGTTCTTCTCTCGAAATATACAACTCAATAACGGTAAGCATGCCGCGCAGACCCTATTATATATTTTGTACATAGCTTATATATATAGCATACGCTAATGTATGCACCTATGTACTACTTTTTATCTCTGCATCACCCAATGGTTGACTGGTAGATAATGCCCGTGGCATTGAGTCCGCCGATGTACTATTTTGTGCATAAAGTTATAAATATAATAAAATTAAATATAACCCAAGGGGATAAGCAGAGATGTAAGTATTCAATTTCGCCAACTATTATTTTGGTTTCCATATAATGGAGTTCGAACGACGTTTACCGGATACAGTTCTAGACCCTGCTGCGACCAGAATTTCATGTCAAAAATCCCAATAACACTGCTTGTCCCGAGAATCGAATCCGAGACTTTATGCAAAGACATATATTCACTACCGTCGCTTTACCGAGGCAGTCATACAGTACATAAGATATAATTATAGTGAAGGAAAAGTAGTTTCCCTGACTAACTTCTCGGTAAGTTTCAAACGTGACTTTCTGATATGTCTTTAATTAATATCGTTGGGTTGGACCTCAGCTCGCGCACGCCTAGTCCCTGCACTTACTCATCACGTGACCTCCTATTTTACTACTAACGATAACCATATGACATTTGACACACGATCCAAACTGATAGCCAGCTATATTTTAAATACATATATTTTAATATACATGTATATAAGATAAGCTAAAAGATAAAACACTAAAATTTATGTCTTGTTCTACAAGCTATTAATTTATTAATAGCTTTGATGCGGTGTCACTTTTTTACACTAGGGCAATATCTGGGAACCCTGTGCGATCTGAGGATAATACGGCTATGTAGAAGCGCGCTATCCATCGTTGTCATAAGACATACCTTATTTGTTCTTCTTCATTTAGTTCTTCTTCATTTATTCACATATTTCTCGTTATAATGACTAGGCAGTTAATTCCCATCATCTAGTATTACCTACTTGATATTTTCAATAAACAAAGAATTACATTATATTGTCTTACATTTCCGCGAACGTTATACATTTAAATTGAGTCTCTTAAAGACATCAAGAAAACCAACAGCTTCTCCACATGACCATGGCTGCTAAAAAGCAACCGAAACGTTGGGGAAGGGATAAACCTAAATCTAAATAGTTTGATAAATTTCTAAACTAAGTATTCAATATTTCTATTTGTAAAACAAGCAACGCGATATATGTAATTCCTATAAAGTAGGTTAATTTAAGAAGTAATCTCTGAATTTAGCTAGGCTATTCTGTATACATTATGCTCTGTATGTATTACAAACATTCAACGCATATTACAAAACAATTTTAAATTACTAGTGACAATCGAAGCACTTGACGATTTAAAAGCAAGAAGTCATACCTAATTATGTGAATAATATGAGTATGTTGTAACGATACCTTTTTCTATTAACGATTCATAGCTGTCTATAACGATATTAAGAAAAATGACTTCAACTAAGCAGTCATAAAAAAATAATTACAAAATAAAATTGTTTTGATTAGTTCGTGAGTAAATGAGAGCAGCGACCACACAGCACAAAAACTAGTGCATGCAGATATGTTACTTAATGATAAAATGCGGACGCGAACCAGGCCAGTGTATTCGAATGAAAACCGCAGACAGTGCGACGCGTATAATGTAATGTTAGGGCCTCTACAAATTATTTAGGTACAAGGAAAATCCGTCCAGTCTTGATTAAAAATTGAATTTACTAGCGGTATGGAACAGCTTTATTGGTTTTGTATACAGGATGTAAAATAGAGGCGTTTTGTCGTTATTTTTTGTATTTGTCAAATATGTGTTGTAATTTTATGCTTCTTTTATAATCCATTTCTTCTAGTCACAATTTTTGATTAAATCATTTCTGCATGTATAATTATTAACAACAACATTAATGTAAGAATATTATAGAACAAAACGTGCAGTGTGCCATTGTCACACGATAGATATCATCAGTTTATCTAACTTCTTGCTCTTTCCAATTATATTTAATTAATTCAAGTAAATAATTTGTTGGTCATCCATACGTATGCCTTGCACGATGCACGATGGCGCCCTTGTCGGAAATAGCAGTAATTCCTTTTACTTACGACCCACGAAAACAATCAAACTTGTGGAGCACGCTTATTGGTTTTAGATTAAATATCAACAGTAATCGTCCGAACGCTAGAAATATGTAAGTATTCACAACTTTTATACCAATTTTAAGCTAATCAAAGCATTCATTGGCGTATCAACGATTACTCAGTACAGTCAGATTTAAAATACCTTATGAAACTGACTAAGAAAGGCATTATAGATAAGCGTTCTCAATATCCTGAAAACAAGTTACATACATAGGTATTTATTTTTAAGATTTTCGTCTTTTATTTCCGCTTACAAGATCGCCAAGAGAATAGTCTGTCAAATGCAATATGAATCGCTGCAATACAAACAACACTGCAGTGCCAATTTTTGTGACAGACGATCATATGATGTACAAAAGCCACAGTCTATTGTGCCTCATCCAGCATTGTAACTGGCTGTTTTAAACATCTACTCCAAGCAAGATGGAACCTCTGCTTTATTCACAAAAGTATTCGTATTGCTTTCAAGTTGCGGTAGCTGGACAGCTGTCGTATCTTAGAATAACTAAAACCAGGAAGCCGGCTGCAACATGATTGATAATATTAAGGCTTTGAAAAAAAGAATAGATAGTGAGTTAACAATCTTACTTTCATATGAACTTGTATCGTAGTCTCGACAAGTTCTAAGCTTGATTTAAAGAAAACTACTTCGAGTTTGTTATGTGGTTTTATCTTTTCCGTAGCGAGCTGTACCTACGTTGCTTCGGTCGTGCTGTAACGATAATTGCAAAACTGCTCGTGACAAAATATCCCACGGTTAATTGGACTTGAATTTTCAACTTAACCACTCAGTCGCATTGTCAGTCAGTAAGAATGTGATATTTTGCTGTAAATGTCATCGGGAAAGCGAATATAAGGCGAATAACTACGTGATTTCATTGCAGCAATGTAAATTAATCTTGATATTTTACGACTTGTGCATCATAAATTCATAATTGAAAGTGATTTATTTTACATTTGTTATTTATCATAGACGCAATCATTGTTTTCTTTTATTATTTTGTATAAGGTCAGTTGATCAGTTATTTATTATTTAGTTAGTTATTTTACGATTAATACAATTAATACACGAATTACTAACAACTGGCGGGGTTTGTTCCGCTTTCGTCCCTGATGTTTCGTCCCAAGCGTAGAAATACGCATTCGTACCAAAAAAGTATACCTACCCTTATAATCACATTTCATTTTAATTTCGCCAAGGCTATAGGTACAGGTTAATTTACTTATCTTTTTGAAACGAATTATTATTTACTTAATCTTTAATTGACGATATTCTTAAGCTTGCTACTTTGTTCTCTTTTTTTCTTTATTACTTACATACATATACATAAATATATTATAGTATAAATATTATACATCATTCCAATCCATTCAAAGATTGCCTGTAAGATATTGCTGAAATATATAATTATATATTGATATATATAACCATAGTTACAAAGAATAGTAGGGAGTCCCCCGTGTACCGGACACTTAAGGTTTTTAATAAACAAAAATTGGAATAATTATGTTTTATTTCGATACTTAAAATTAAATATTTTCCTTGAAACAATCATATTATGTAACATTAAAATAAATCAACAAAGACGAACATTGTACATTTTTAGCCGCTTGAAATGGAATCAAACATTGGTCTAGTTTTTGGTTTCATTGTTTGCCACCTAATACCGGACAAGTATAAATTCGAAGCCATAAGACCGGACAGAACCTGGTAATTATGGGTTTACAAAAATATATAGTTACACAATAATCTTATATTAATAGCATAAACGCCTGAGCCAAATAAACATTATGAAAATCTAAATAAATGTCATCATTGCTTCTCTAATTGTCATCTTTTGATTTAAAACATTTTCAAGAGCTAATTTTAATTTACTTGGGTCCCAGATAACTTTCTCTTCGTCTCCTTTATATCAAATGATCTGAAAACATAAATATCAGCATTGCAACATTATATAGAATATAACCGGCACAGTATTTTGTCAAAATATATTTGTCCGGTACTAGGGAATCTGTTACTGACCGGACTTACGGGACTAACGTACATTCTTAATTATTATAGTGCCGATTACCATAAAGTTTATTAATAAATCCGCAAAAAAGAATATCAATGTAAAGCGTACTTGCCAATGATTCAATCAAAAGCACCACAAACAATTAATTCACTTTAAAATATAATCAATGACGTTCTGAATATCACTTGACGCTACAAATTCCTGCGCAAAATGACTAAAGTGTAACCTGTAAGGCGTGTCGAACAAAGCTGATGCCTCCTGCACCGCGGGGACCATTTGAACGCTGGGTTTGACGTCTTCGATTATACGAATGTTATTATGAGCGTTATTTCATGCTTTGACGTTTTTTGTCCGGTACTAGGTGCTGTCGTCCGGCGCTAGGGGGATTCCCCCTACTACATCAGCCTAACAATGCCGAAATACTACGACGAACGCGATTCGACTGTGTGTGTCAAATGCATGGTTGTGTGCATGTAGTGTTTTTTATTAATTTAATGTATTTCTAATGCATATTTTATATTAATATTAGGATTCGTCACTCCTTCTCTATATAAACTTTAATAGTGTCTAATTCTATACTCCTCCGTCCGCGTAATTTTCGTAAAAATTATGCATTGATGATGATTGAAGATGGTTAGGTAACTGCAAATCCCGACTGTGGAGTAATCCGAAAGGAATTCTGTAGCCCCAAAATATAAATTCAAATTCAAACTTAATTCATATACAATTTTCACATTGTGTTTGAATGCATAGTTATAAAAATATTTATACAGTAACATATTAGTATAATTATTTCAATTCCATGACATTAAACATTACACATACACCATTAAACATATATGTCAAGAGAATAGTCAGTGGTCTATAATTAATAATAATCCAAAAAGAAAGCACTTTGTTAAATAACAATATCAATAAAAATATAAAAATAGTAAAAAATTATAATTAATTGTTATGAATTCTTTTCTGAAAATAAAAATTATTGTACCTAATAATTATAATTATTATTGTTGTTCCACTTCACGGTAAATACAGTTTTGCATGTCATCCAGAGAATATAAACACCCTTCCAGCAGAAACGTCTTGAGCTTGATTTTAAAACTACTTTCATGTAGTAAGCTCTTTAAACCAACGGGTAACTTATTAAACATTTTAATAGCGCTGTAATAACTGCTATGCTTGACTATATTCAATTTAGGTATATTTCTACACTGAAAATCTTTTCTACGCGTGTTTTCTCTTAGCTGGTGTTCATCTACCGTTTCATATTTATGAACGTATTTAGCAAAATTGGTTAACAAAACCAGAATGTACAGACTCGGCACTGTTAAAATTTCGAGCTTGACAAAATGCCGTCTGCAAGATACGTCTTGCCTTATACCTACGATCGTTCTTATTGCTCTTTTCTGCAAAGTGAACGCTCTGGAGATGTTATAATTGTAACTAGAATAATATGCTATACCTTAATTTAGATTCTACCAGAGCATGGTATACTATTTTAAGTACTGAATGCCAACTTCATCCCTCAGACTCCTTAGCACGTAACAAGCAGAACTGATTGCGTTTTCCAGACTGGTGAGCTCATCTTTCCAGTTTAGGTAGGTACTCATCTACATTAACCCCAAGAAATTTGGTAGTTCTTACAGTTTTCACAATTTCACCATTCAAAACACAATTAAGTTTGTCATTATTCTTGGCTGTTGAACGAAACAACATGATGTTAGTTTTACTGGTGTTTAGGTGTAAAGGGAGAAGGGGTATGGATGTAGAAAAAGAATAGGGATAACTATCTTATCTTATCTTGTGTGGGGGCCAGTCAGTGCAGACCGGCGACACTTCGACCCAATGGGATCTTTTGTGTCGACTTCCCCAATAACGACTGCCATAGATGTTCATGGCAGTCGGGACCGATGGCTTAACGTGCTCTCCGAGGCACGGAGCAGACGATAATTGTCAATCAATACGCACATAATTTCGAAAAGTCATATAACTTCCGAAAGTCAGAGGTGCGCGACGTGGGTTCGAACCCGAGAACCTCTGCTAGGGATAGCTATAATTTTTTGTTTACCTGTGAAATGTAACGCAATATCAGAGGTGTAGCTATGAAACGGAGAGATTTAGATTTACTAGCGGTCGCCTAGTGGTCGAAGTTCGACCATAATTGATTTAAATTTTAGGTTTTATCATTATTAAGGTTTTATTGTCTATAATTATTTCGCAATTTTCGTAAAAAGGGGTACAAAGATTTTGCTTCACGTATTAAAATAATAAGAATAGATATATAGCATTACTTTATAGATTCCTTCCCGTTCCCCTGTAGGAATATATGTATATTATAAAGTGAGTATCTAATGTTATATTTTATTAATACTTATTTCAGTCGAAATATATAGTTAGAAAGAAGGAGAGTGCTATGCTAAAAGTTATATAATTAATCTAGTGAATGTTCGCATCCAAATCAGAAATTATTTGTAAAAGGAGAATAGCTAATACGAAAATGAGCCATTAATGCTTCCAATAAGCTATAAACGTAATAATGAATTCCACACTTACGCCTGTTGTACGTTCTGGCTAATAAAGTGTTTCTAAACAACCGAATGAGCTATTTTGATGGGTTCGAGTTCAAGCTCGTGAGTCAGTTGCGAAACTGTTTATACCTATATGTATTAACCACACACTAACACACACACGTTTAATATATTTAAACATGTAGCGTTTCCTAGAACTCAGTCATCAATCAACCAAACATAAGAGGTTGTCACCAAAAGTAAAACCTGCAATACGAAGGCTTTTCTTGTCTGTATATTAGGCCTACCCTGCAATGTATATACTTAAGTTTTGGACTGCTTGTGCCTGTTATTCGTATCGTGTAACACATGAAGTAATGTTTTGATCGGCCTGAACCCTACTATGAAGTCGTTAAAACAACGGAGTAAAGTGCAAGAATGAAAACCGATGAAACTTCACAGTAGGTATTTTCTTAATATTTCACTTACCCCGAAGTTTCAGATATACTTTTCATGGTAGGTTATAAAGCCAATGTTATTTACGGCTACCGGCAAATAGTGCCCAGAAAGTGTCCTACCAAGGCTAGAGACAAGAGCTCCTAATTTAAATATTTTGCTCATCTTGTTCCTGAAGAATGATAGTAATGTTGAAAGGCAAGATATGCACATGAACATTTATGTTAAAGAAGAAGACAACTCCCGCAAAATAAAATCGTTAGCCCTAACTAGAATAGCTAAAATATACAGCGTATGAGTAAAAGACCTGCCATCAGTCAAGTAAAATCAGTAGGACAAGTGGACAATGAATAAGAAGTATTGCCAACATATATGTACATATATAGGATACAAACTCATATCAGTATATCCTTAAACGCAGATGTGGGTGATACCCAAGATAAAAACAAAAGACACTTTGCTTAGCAAGGGAATCGAGCTCGGAGTCTCAAGGTTGGCCGCAAACTTATGCCATGGGCAAATAAGGCAATCAACCACATTTTAGGTACACTTAATGTAAATAAAATCTATTGTAATGTATATTAGAAAGCATTTTACAAAGTGATCGTTAACATTTTATTATGTAAAGTGAAATCATAGTTAATAACTAAAGACTTACTTATATGTGCCGGTCGTTCATGAATAATAAAATTTTATTTTATTTGAAAATGCTAAAGATATGCTTTATAAATTTTAAGCTTTCTTTACTTGTTCACTTATAAACGCGTCTGTGCTTATGTTATTATAACTTGCTTATGCAATTATTATTTGTCGAAACGACTGCAAAATGTGGTCATCTAAGTTGCAGTTTCGCCACTAGAAGTACATCAGGACTGACACCTGTACGGGGCATATTTTTGTGTGCAGTAATGCATGGCAAGATGTCCCTCTGCCAGATGGACTAATACGGTAAAAACGGCGTCTAGGCGACCATATTATTAATTTTTGTTTAATAATGAGAACTCCCGTACTAGAGATATCTGTTGTATTGCAAGTTACTTTAAAAACATTTAAACAATGGATATAAAATGCACCCAGACTCAGAATAACTACATATTTGCGAATCACCAAATTTTTGTCCTGTCTGAGGATCAAACTCACACGACTCGACGCAGTGTTAGTCGCGAGACGACCATTAAACATTAAATCCTCCGTGCTGCAGTGGATTGCGACAGTCTAATTAATAGATTGATTCGTATAGGTAACTGGGTTGAGTCTAGACGCTTTTCGTATCCGTTGTTTCAATTTTGCCATGCCTTTTAACACGCGCAGTTTACTCTTTACACGAATACTTTGTTGTCACTAATGCCTACACGTAATTTTAATCGAATTCGGTTTCTATACGGATAAAAATATCATTATGTTTCCTTAGTAGTTAGCAAGTTATGAGTTTAATATATATCCATTAAAAAAACTTTAATATTTAATTAACAAAGACGAAATATTTTTGGGTACAAAATATTTGATTTTTAGAAACGTCTATTAATATGGTTTGGGTATGTGATAAGACAAATATGAGTCATACAGTCAGAAGCGAACGTTCTCTGACCTTTGGCGTTCTGAAGATAAAGGAACTTAAAACTTTTGCGATTTGTACACATACTTAATTTAATAGACAATGGGCTTTAAACGTTGGTAGTTACTTAAAGGTAAATTCACCTATTATTATAAATCTGGTGATAGATTACGTTAAGTGTGCCCTAAACCAACGAACGAATATGAATTATGTGAGGATGGTGAATTATTCGTTCGTCGGCATACGGACGCTTGCGTCTAGGTCCAGACATAACATCACGGATGGCGTAGTAGGTATTCAAGAGGTCGCTTCGCGACTGCCCAAGTTTTGCAAATTAGATCCAATATATCACAAAGAATTGTGTGATCCACACAAAGTTGTTCCCCGTCTGGGTTTTCTCTGTGTCCCTCCGTTGTCTTAATGTTTGTAAAGTCCCCCGCAACGAATTAATACTAGTCTGAGAGTAGTCTTCTTGAAACAAAAAATAATAAAAGAACTATGATTTGATGCCGATAGATAACAAAAAGTATTAATAAACACTTTTGCTTCGTTCATTTGCCGCACAATCTATATTTTCTTTACTTCCACTTGCCTAAGTATAACTAACCGTTACACGTAGAAATCCGTAGCCTACTCTCTAGAAAGCAGACGTATATCTGTGCATGTTTATTGAATTATGTAATATAGCAGCACAAAGACAATCCAAAAAATCATCGCATGATACCACAGCCGTACTTTCAACACCGAACTAATAACAACAACGCTAAAAAGGAAACATAAACAACTCAGCGACAAAACACCAAAACGATGATAAAATCACACTCTGTATTGCTTACTATCACGACATGATATACATTTACACTATTACGCATTACACAATGGTTCCATATACGTAACACGTTAGTTCCCCTTTTATCTAATAAGTTACCCTGGAACTATTTCTAAATTAGTGGAATTGTGGTTGACACGTCCTATAAATCGCCGTCCCCTATGCGCTGAATCATGGACCCATGAACACGAACAAATTAATTAAACTATTTACTACTTAACAATTACGTGGTTATCGGCTTTGTTGTATAAACTGTTTAAAACTTGCATGTAATCAAAAAAGTTGCGATTGCCTAGTGGGAGACTGCTAGACTCCAGAGATCTCGAATGCGATCTTAGAGCACACACTTCTGACTTTGCCAATTTATGTGCGTATTAAATATTTGATTATCGTCTGCTGTAACAATGAAGGACAACCTCGTGAGGAAACCTGCACGTACTAAATATTAACTAAATGACGAATATATAATATGCGTTATAACTGCAGCTAATAAGACCGAAAAATGTATCTTAATCGATTGTTATGTCTATTTATACTGTATGCTAAAAATTGCATGTTAACGTAATTAATACCATTAAAATTTGTTTCTTATTTGTTATGCAAAAGTAGAAAAGAAATTTAAAAATATGTACTTCAAAGGAATATCGATACTATTATATTGTAGTACACAAAATACTTGTAATGTTCTTTTAAAAAATTTAGAAATTATCATTGTAAACATGTTTGTGAAGAAATTCAGTTAAATAAATTATTATAATTATTATACTCTTTATTCAAATATTTACAATATACTTTTCATTTTTGTCAACCGTACCATTCCTCAAGATATATCTCCGGTAGTTATTCGTCTTGATAACTTCGTCCGCAATAGCACAGACAAAACCTTCGGTTTCCCCAAAGAGGTCACCGAAACGTAACCAGTTCACGGAGGCTAACAGGTCTACATCAGCTCCATATAGAGCCTTGTAGAACCTACCGTGAAGCTCCTTGCTCTGCCATACATCCCTGCGATCATTAGTGCTAAGTACTACAGGCTTGCGCCAGTTCTCTTTAGCCAAACTGAGCGGGGTGAGTCCGATGTCTACAGCAACTACATCCCGATGCATGCCCACGTCTGCCTGGAGAAGTATTCTCTGAGGTTGCATACCTCGCGGTTATGAAGGGCCTTGGCATTCAGAAAGCCTCGGCCTCCACATTTCCGCGGGATATACAGTCTCATCACAGACGAACGTGGGTGATGCATACGGTATGCCGTCAAGAGTGTACGGACCCGCCGGTCCAGGGCATCCAGTTATTATTATTATTATTGCTTACGCCCATCTACCACAACTAGTACTTGATAGAACTATATAAAATGTTAATAAATCTTTTCTGTTTTTAAAAAGACAATTTTCGCACTATGAATAAATCTTGGATCGCGGCTTTGCAAATAGTCTAACAACGTACACAAGAATACTCAAACTAGAAACAAATATTTGCAAATCACACAAATGTGTCCCGTATGGGAATGGAGCCCACAACACTCAACGCAGTGGCAACGTTAAGCCGATGACTTCTAGACTTTCATTCCACCTCTGCGTCATTTGACCGATTTACGTCCCTTATCAATATTTCATACAAAAACGGGTTAATAAATTTTTTCCCCTTTCCGTCAGAAACCACATTGTGGTTTGGCTTATCATAATAAAGAATATATACAGCGCAATTATAACCGTGTCTAACTAATACTAGACGTGCCCGCGGTTTCACCCGCGTTTATAGTTACTGCCCCGCCCCCGTGGGTCATAGCATGATGTTATATAGCCTATAGCCTTCCCCGATAAATAGGCAACCCATCACAAAAATAATTTTTCAATTCGATCTGTTAGTTCCTGAGATTAGCGCGTTCAAACAACCAAAAAACAAACAAACTCTTTAGCTTTATAATATTAGTATAGATGAGTACAAATTTCCTTGTATTTTTAGTAAATATGATTATATAAAATACATGAGGAATTTTATAGGACACTAGCTGTCTTTTGCTGTTTCACCCACGTTTATACTTAACTGCACCGATCCCGTGGCCTGTAGCTGATGAGTTGTGATGATATAAAGCCTTTTTTATTTATGGATAAAGTACACACAGCGACATGTGACATGGACATCAACCTAAACTGTTTGGACTTTGAACTACTAGAAATTGAACGCTGCGAATCGTGAGAGTGCGTTATATTTTTGATACGCTCTATCCTTATCATTATATCGACACCACTATGCATTGTCCCTTTCCGATAATTCACTATTTTGTATGTAGCGTAGTTATGCGTATATAGGGTGTCTAACTTGATGTGTAGCCGTGTGTACCTTTCTAGTAGTGAATTTTTAAAATAGATCCAGTAGTTTTTGAGTTTATGAATTACAAACAAACATACAAACCTTGTCTCTGGTATTGTGTATGAGGAATGAGTGTGATGAAATGCGGTTAATTTTGTCCACGACGATTTATACTTACTTCCTTTTAAGTAATATTATAAATTCGAAAGTAACTTTGTATGTCTGCCTGTTACCTATTCACTGAACCTAAGGCTAAACCACTCAACCGATTTAGATGAAATTTGATATAGAGGTAGTTTAAAACGAGGAAAAGGACATAGGCTAGTTTTTATTAATGTAGGTACCACGCGGGCGGAGCCGCGCGTAAAAGCTAGTACTTGCTCAACTGCTAATGAAGATACGAGGTTTACGGAGAAATTAAGGTGGTGTCGGACTCAATATCTAGAAATGTGAAATTAATTTATAGTGCTCTTACAATGTTTAATTCCAGTGTTACTGTTATTTATCTGACTTTATTATATTACAGGAGTCTGCCCACTTCCCCGTCTCATACCATGACCGTGCTAGGAACGTGTCAGGCAAAAAAATATTCTTTGTAAGGAAATGTATAAGACTATGCCCACTAGACCGTTCCGTCACCGACCAGCAGTTCCTATAGCAGGGCATATCGTGTTGCTTTTCGTGTCTGATACATTCCTAGCACGGTCATGGTATGAGACGGTGTAGTGGGCAGACTCCTTAAAGGTTATAGCACACATATCAACTCGGAAAGGGATCGTCACTGGTTAAAGGTCATCTTAAGGTTGAACCACGTCGGTAATTTCCTGTGGCGAATAATTTTGAATCCCTCCCTCACTGTACTACTTTGTGACATTTCCTATGTCCCCAGGTATTAATAAACTCAATATATAATGATAATTACTTAATTAACTTTTATGTCTTTTTTTTTTTTTTTTTTTTTATACGTGGGGGAATGCAATGACGCATATCCCTCCGCGGGGGCGGGCGGAGGGATTATGTCGGACTCGCCGGGGTAAAAGAAAGATGGAAAAGAAATAATGTACCTCCCGGAATACCGACTAAACCTACCACGGTGTTCCTCGACAAAACCATTATCGGCGGGGCCGCGCGAATCGCTTTCGCATGCTGTCGCGACCCCGCCGAGGTTTCGGCCCGCCGTATGAAACGGCAGGCTCCCTCAAAAATTCCCTACTGTCTCCCCCCTAGAGGGACGAGACGGACTCGACACAGAGGCGCGCGTGGGAACACGCACGCCGCCTCTCGGACCTGGTGCTGAACGGATGGCGGGCAGGCCCACAAAGCCCGCCACCCCCAGGTCAAACCTCAGGGTGGCTGGAGGTCGTCTCGCGCCCTCCGGCGCCCGGCTCTGCGGTTGGGGAGAGGGTTTAAACGCTCCCTCTCCCGCTCCGCCGCCTCCTTGATGGAAATTACTTCCTCACAGAAGGAGGCGACGGCGTTCCACGACCTCTCACTCCGGACCATAGACTGAACTACGGCCGGGAGCGAGAGGGCAACCGATCCGACTGCCGCGATCAAATCACGGCGCTGCGATGCCCAGGCGGGGCAAACCGCCAAAGTGTGCAGCGCCGTGTCCTCTACAACGTCACGGCAGTCGCCGCAGTGGTGACAACCGGGCGTCTCTTGCCGGCGTATACGACACAGGAACCGGCCAAAACAACCGTGGCCAGTCAGTACCTGTGTCAGCCGGAAGGTGAGGGCGCCATGCCGCCTCTCCAGCCACTCCTCAAACATGGGACTTACCGCCACGATCGTGGCGTGCCCGGCACTGGGGTGCACAAGTCGCTCCTTCCAATTTTCCACTAGGACCTGGCGGAGCTCGGACCTTGCCGCCTTGACAGCGGGAAGATCCGGTCCCTCGCCCCGAACTAGCGCCTCCTGGCGCCAACGATAGAGCGACGCCAGGAGCGCCGCTTCCAGGTCCCATGGCATCGATCCGGCGAGGAGGCTCGCAGCCTCGAACGAGATCGTGCGGTATCCTCTAATCAACCTGACGGCCATGGCGCGTTGTGGCGCTCGAAGCGCCGAAATGTTTCGGGCCGTCAGGCTGTCCGCCCAAACTGGGGCCCCATACAGGGCCATGGACCGCACGACCCCCTCGTAGAGCCTCCAGCAGGAGGTGTTTGGCCCCCCAAGGTTGGGCAGCAGGCGCGAGAGTGCGCCTGCAGCGCCCCGAAGAATGGGGGCCAAACGACGAAAATGGGCTATAAAGTCCCATCGGCTGTCGAGCAAGAGACCTAAATACTTTAGGGTTGACTCGACGCCGATGCGGACCCCTCCCACCATAATATGGGCCCCTGGAGGTGGCCGTTTCCGAGGGCCGTGGAAACAAACGGCCTCAGACTTGGACAGGGCCACCTCGAGGCCCAACCGCCGGATACGACCAACGACTTGTGCGACCCCAGCGGTCGCCAGTATGGCCGCCGCCCGGTGCGACTTACCCCTCGCCGTGACAAGCGTGTCGTCGGCGTAACAAATGACGCCGACGCCACGGAGGAGCGCACAACTTTTATGTCTCATTTAACTTAGTTTATTTGACTCGAATCATATTATTTTGGCTAGTAAATTAATAAAGTAGGATAAATAACAACACGGATGGCTTAGTGGTTAACCCGTTTCAAAGAACCGTGCTTAGTATATGTTTTATCAGAAAAGTGGTAATAAATAATAATACATGATAATTCTTATATTTTCCTAAATGTGTGTCCCGTCTAGTTCTCTATATATTTAGTTTATGCAAGATAAATAAATACTGCTGGATTTCTAATTAATTAAAATAAAACTGATGGGTATCACTTTTTTAAATAATATTAATAGATTCGGTTTGCCTAAGCACTTTTTTAAAGATTTCTTATTTTATATAATTTTGTGAATCCAATAACAGTTTATAATTCTAGAATTTCTGGTTACACTTTTTTTTTAAGCTTTATCAGACAAAATATAGCCTTGCAGCCACTTTTATAACATGCGCAAATAGATTTTCAACATTATAAATTTTAACTTTGGTCAACATATGTTACGTTAATACCAGTTTTAATTTTTTTTGTTAGCAATATACAACTGCCATTCTAAGATTATATCCTGTGTCGCGGAGGACTATACAAACATTCAAATAACGAACATATTACAGGGGAATTTTATGATTACTCCTTTAAAAGGACCAGGGGTCATCCCTCTGTAATAAAGCAGACATCTATACTAATATTATAAAGCTGAAGAGTTTGTTTGGTTGAACGCGCTATTCTCAGGATCTACTGATTCGAATGAAATACTCTTTAAGTGTTGGATAGCCCATTTATCGAGGAACGCTATAGGCTATATTACATCACGCTACGACCAATAGGAGCGGAGCATCAATGGAATATGTTGCAAGAACGGGGAAAATTGTCTTATCTGAAGCAGACGAAGTTGCGCGGGTCAGCTAGTCTAAAATAAGAGGAGTCTTATAGAGCTATGTTCTCCAATTAACTTGCCTTGTGTGAATAGGTCTTAAGCTAGCCGTCGATTTCAAAGTTGGTTACCTGAATAAAAAGGTGTTCTATAATAATAATAATAATAATAATATAATATTCTACCACATACACACCACACCATCTAGCCCAAACTAAGCAGAGCTTGTACTATGGGTACTAGACAATGGATAAACATACATATATACCTTTTTTTTCGTAAATACATACATATTATACATAGAAACACCCAGACCAAGACAAACATCCATGTTCATGCACACAAATGTTTGACTTGTGCGGGAATCGAACCCGCGACCTCAGGCGTGGCAGTCGGTTACACTAACCACTACGCCATCGAGGCCGACAAAAATATATATATGGAAACTATATGTCATAGAGTGTCTGGTTTTCTTAGCGCTAAACAGAATAAAAATAAACAGTCATTTATGTAATAAAAACGTATAGCGCACCAGTATTGTACCACAAATCGTAAATTAAACCAGTACACGTAGAAATCCCATATTTTCCAACTAATTAAGAGAAAGTACCGTATCCGTTTCATGTTACTACTTAACAATAAGCGAATTAGCTAATAGAATTGAGTGTGTAATCCTTGTGAAAGTAAATAGATCATAATTACTACAATTACTTCAAAAGTTATTACTAGTAATTGTATAGACTAGTAATTGTTCTCGTACTGATAAACAAATATAAAGTTTTTTAAATAAACATCTACTGATTCACTATTATTGTAATTTAGCAAACAACACGCCTCTTAGTAAACAGTCACTGCAGCTTTTATTATAAATGCAATGCGTTGTGTATCACGTTGTTGTGTGTTGTAGTAGTCAGCAAAGCAATTCCATCCAACGCAATTGAAAAGACTACATAAAGACAACGCTTCTCTTCATCACTTTGAAAAAAGAAAATGGTATTTTTCCTGCAATCATCTGTAAAATGGAACAGTACAGATCCCACGGCACGGCTGTCTATTATCGTCAAATTTTTTTATTGCAATATTTGCTGTGGACAATCCGAGAGTGCGTGTTTGGTTACTCTCTTCACCATTATCTCAATATTTCCGCAGTCATATTATACCGAGTTTACGTGTCATATCATTCAAAAATATTATTGTTGTTCTATTAAATTAAAAACTTTAGCTAACAATTAGATATGAAGCTAATTACTCCACATTACTTTAGATAAACCAAATACTTGCTTATTTACCACCGTCGCCGCGTCGTGCTCAAAAGTAAGAGCACATTGCCTATTTAGATACTATGTATCAGTTATTACGGTTGGAGTATCGAGTGACTGATAAAAATCCGTAGCAACTTGGTAACGCTTAGTGCAAAACTTAAGCGAATATTCTAGAAATCACATAAAAGTGAATACATGTACTAAAGACATTGAAGCACTCCGATATTAAATTACGAAACTTGTTTACTTCACGCAAACATGCGCAGCCCTACGATCAGTTTCCTTCCACAACATCCGAACAAAGTGTTGCTTTGTACACACGTTTTATTAATGGCATTACATGCCTATTTTAAAAGATTTTATGCGATATTCACAATAATCAACGATGAGTTTTTACATCTGACATCTCTTAGTTCATTTATTTAGAAGTAAAGCAAAGCAGTAGTTCTATTTAAAACTAAGGACTAGACCGACAGAAATCTTTCACCTAGAGGTGATCGTACCCAAACAACCTTATGTGTGCCTGCGTTGTGAATGTTTGAGGCTCGTAGAGAATTAATCTCCTCAAAGACCTAGGAACAATCGTGTGCTAGTAGGCAAGCCAGAGTAATTGTAACTTATTACGTAGCACAACACAGGGGTTGAAAATGATCGAATAATACTTGCATTGTATACTCTCAGGCTACAGCAAACATACAGGTAAGGTAATGCTCGTTAGTCATACTGATAGTATAAAATTAAAAGATTTTTTTACTTCTAGCAGAGAGACCTATCGCGCTGTGCGACTTAATATAAGCCTTTTTTTATTGGTGCGTCTTGTTTCTTCATAACTGACGCTGGACTATGTATGCAAGTATAAAAATACTATAGAAATATACATATGTGCAGGATGATTGTACATATACCATCAGATGCGAACGGTATAGTAATAACAATTTATAGATATATACGATTTTATTCACCAGCAAAGTCTGCTTTCTATGCTTATTATAGGGAAAACTTAACGAGACACCGGCCTCGTTCGGCTTACCAAACATGGGTAAATAAATGACTAGAATATGCATATACGATGCCCTTATGATGTTAGGTAGATATACTTCCTAATACTGAGTGCTTGTTGGGAAACCAATCGAATTGCAATAGTCCCCCTGATACTTAGCTATGATAGCTACCGCTAATTAACGTTTAACTTGTAGATAAGGTTTAAGCCAGTTTGCGAGTTCGTTTTGATCGTTTAGTAAATGTATAATTTATTGCTTCGATATTAATATTTCATGTAGGCGAATAATATTGGTTAATACTGGTGACAATTATATTGTTACGAACTATAGGATTAAATTAGAATGTTTGCGTTACAAATTAGCTCATCTTCAAAGGTAAACTTCTAGTTTTTAGGAACTGCTAAAAATCGACGATGTAGGAAGTGCCGATAATGTAACTGCGCAATTAAATGGATATGTTTGGTGCAATAAAATGTTTAGATTCAAGCGCTCTTATCCTATGAAGTATGGTATTTACAACAATCATTCGGCTCTACTCAAGCTGTTACACAATTTTATGGGTTGTTCCGACGTCATCCGATGACGTTTCATCCTACACTGTTTTTTTTCCTAACTCAACCTATTTACTTTCCTTAGTCAACTGACAGGAATTATTTCATTTTTAATTATTTATTCATTCTGTAAGTATTCCTTTCTCAACCGATTATGAAATTACACAAAAGCTCTAAAATTTTGGTAGACGATCTAAAAAAAAATACTGTTTTTGTAATCTATATCTTTACTAATATTATAAAGAGGATCAAACGATTCAAAATTTTTCACTATTTGAAAACTTTATTATATCACCAAGTACCGAACATAGGCTATATATTTTCTTAAAGTACTGTTTCTAAACTAACCTAACCTACTTTTACGAAGCCAAAGATTGTTTTGCTAGCCATACTTTTTTAGTAATATTCACGGGTAGAGTAAGGAACGCATTTCGGTTGAATAAATAAACTTTATTAAAATAATGTGGTTGTATCAATTAGGCATTCTATTTAGGATGAGTAAAGAAATAGGATGAGATGCCATAGGATGAATACAGAACAATCCAATTTTATCTCAAATAAAGCCAATCTGACATGTTACTACGCCTGCGATTCCCAAGATTTAGGTATTATATAGGTACATGAGATTTTTTTTAAGATTCCTACAGATTTCTTTAACTAATCAAGTAATCACGAATACTGTTATTAACCTTCCGATAAAGGGTAATGCTAGTATTCGGAGAGAGTTCGCAGAGGTAGTGTATTGACTAAGGACCGAATCCATAACCTCTAAATCATAATTCTGACGCCGTTACCGTTGAACAGCTCCAAAGAGTTTAGAACACTCGTCTAGTGTAGTAAACTGGTTTGAAAACCGAAAATACTAAATTGTACCACCATCTTTATGCAATTATAAAGAAAAGATAATTATTCCTCATTGTGTGACTGACAACCAGAAGCTAAAACCATTTATTGTGGTATTCATTGTGAACATTAGTCTGCCATTGTCGAATGTACAGTTAAGTATAAAAGTAATCTTATCGTTAAAAGGTTAACGCAACAGCTGCGTGGAGTAGTCGAAACCTCTTATCTATTACAAAGGACGGAAAACAGCTATCTAACATAATGTAGCTGGAGATATTTAGTTTTGGAAGTAGTTGTACTGAGTAACTGTTTTTGTTGTAGCTGCCATATTATATCTACTAGTATCTTATCTTATCTTGTGTGGGGGCCAGTCAGTACAGACCGGCGACACTTCGACCCAGTGGGATCTTTTGTGTCGACTTCCCCAGTAACGACAGTCATAGACGTTCATGGCAGCCGAGACTGACGGCTTAACGCACGCGATAATTCTCAATCAATACGCACATAATTTCGAAAAGTCCTATAACTTCCGAAAGTCAGAGGTGCGCGACATGGGCTCGAACCCGAGACCCTCTGCATTGCAGTCTGTTGGTCTCCCCACTGAGCTATCGCTGCTCATATCTACTAGTAAGTAAGTAGGTACATATGTATAAAACAGTCTGTGCTATAGAAGACATTTGGCCTTCTACTTTGCTCCTGCTTCAGGTTAGAAAGGCTATATTATAGAAAGCTTCTATTCTAAGTAACTATGTAGTCTGTCATTGCTCCCGTAACGTAAGTATGAACGAATGAGCAAGTATTTACCGTGAGTTGCCGGTTTTTGTTTTCGTATCGAAAACATATGTATGTTATTAGTTTTCTGTCAAGAAATTGTCGATAGCAACACCTAGTTTAAAAAAGCGACTGTAACTTGAATAATATATACATTATGATCTAAAACTCATACACGTGTTTTGTATAGATACTTATCTAGTTTTTGCTGTGGCTTGGCTCGGAAACAGCTTTTTGTTTTTCTCGATGAAAAGAAACACCTGACACCCGTTGTCAGGGTGTTTCTTTTTTTCTTCATTCGAAATTTCATAATAATCGTTCGGGTAGTTATAGGGCGTGAAAACTTATCAAACAAACTGAAATGCGCATTTATAATATTAGTAGGATATTATATTCATATTCGAAAATGCTTATCGCGAAAGGTTATCTGTAGGTTACATAATATTACTAGTTGACACCGGCCTAGTCAAACAGGTCTTCGATATCGCCGAGCGCAGCATTGCTTAATTAGGACTTCCTTCGTCTCCTGAGACCAGTCCCTTTCAACTTTAGCTACGATACATTAGCCAAACACTGAATCAAATTATCGTTGCAAATTATCCAGTGATGATATGAAATAGCTGGCTGGATTGAGAAAGGACCACTCTCTTACAAAAAATGTAGTAGCACGCAACAGGGCTGTGCAGTTTGGTTGTTATGTGTATTCGTTTGGTGACTAAGACTTGTGGCTTCTTACATACAAACAATTATATGTCAATCTCTTATTTCATCCCATCGTTCCTTATATACCTGTATCCCAGGGACGAGCAACAAGTGAGTGATGTCCCTAGTATTGCAAAGAATTTAGGCCACAGTAACTGCTAACTAAAGACAGGTATAAAAGAAGATAATTGACAACCCCTTTCTTCGCATACACGCATTGCTATATGGTAATTTTAATATCGCCTTTCTTAAGAGACGTCTTTAATTTAGTAAGCAAGCAAGTTTAACTTTTTCTAACTACTATCTAATGCAGTATACTTCTCATATCTACATAACTGATAAAATTTATAAGGCAAAAGCAAAGTAATGCTATGGATTAAACTGGGACTGAACACACAACAATGTGTTATACCTATGGCATTGCAATAAAAATAAACTTTTATAACAAGGAAACAATTGAAGATATACATAATATTGTCTTCTGTTTACGCGAATGTTATTCATTGAAATTAAACTACTATATACGGATTTTATCGCGTTGTTTATTTATCAACTTTCCCCGACGTTTCGGTTGCTTTTCAGCAGCCATGGTCACGGGGAGACTAAGATGGTAGTTGTCTCAATGTTCCAGTGTAGTTATTTCAAAGTACCCGAACATAATTTAATCATGGGTGTTTCTATTTACGCAGAATGAGCTCAAAGTATCATGAAGTCTAGCTGTACCACCAGCTTGGGATCCAGTACTTCAAATAGTCAAGCCCAAGAAGAAACAAACCACAGCTAGACTTCATGATACTTTGAGCTCATTCTGCGTAAATAGAAACACCCATGATTAAATTATGTTCGGGTACTTTGAAATAACTACACTGGAACATTGAGACAACTACCATCTTAGTCTCCCCGTGACCATGGCTGCTGAAAAGCAACCGAAACGTCGGGGAAAGTTGATAAATAAACAACGCGATAAAATCCGTATATAGTAGTTTAATTTCAATCAATTGAAGATACTTTTTTTTCATTACGACGACTCACGCACTAAAAATAATTTCTATATCGCAGATTACTTTACAAACAATAACGGACACAAAGGACACCAAGATTCGAAACAACGGTTTGTTCCACATTCGACCCTCATGTTTCATCCCAAACGTAAAATACAAATTCGTCCCAAAAAATAGTTCCTTATATGCCCTTAAATTTAGATAAATGTAAATTTATTAATTTAATTCCTATGTCATCCCATTTTTTTCCTTTTCTGTCCCTGTTTTTTATGGATGCTTTTGTGCTTACGTACCGTCAGCCGAAAAATATTTTAAAATACCTCGTTGATATTTTAGCGAAAGTTTAGGCTTTTGATTGCATGACATCACGAGCCTGACAACGAAAAGATGTAAAATAATTTTAACCATGTTATGTAATTATATGCTCAAAAATGTAGGACGAAAAAGGAATAATTTAAAAGAGGGGCGTATAAGGAACATTTTGGAATGTGGGACGTAATGTAGGGGCAAATGCGGAACAAACCGAAACAACTATCACACAAGTTCTTGTCCGTGTGCTATTCAAACCCACAACACTCGACGTACTGAGGGCGACTCATTAAACCACCGTGCAGTCAGTGAGAGCGTGCTCTAAGAAGACCAATAAATCAACACAGATCTGTCTAAATTATGACAAGCATTAATGATGTTCCATAATTAAATATTCTGTATATCACCTTAGGAGGAAACAGGATAGGATGCGATTATGCTGAGCAGTAATTCAGCGGATGTCGGCGACAACAAATGCGTCGTACATTGTGAATTGTGACGAGTGGGCGGGAGCCTTGGCACGACGAAACTTGAGGTCTACTAACGTGCGACGAATCTATTCTATTATAGTCATATTTAAGGACCAAGTGAGTGTTAAATTAAATTAACACAAGTGAACGGCGGTTATCGTGACGTCATTATATTTTAAAGACAGCTTCCATATAATAAGATCCATAAATCCCCTGTGACAACAAAGGATAGAATCACATGAAAACAAACTACAAATAAACTACTTATTTCTAAAGAAGTAAAGAATTTATTCATTCGTATTCACACGCCCATTTCACTGGCAGAGATCTATTTCATCTACATGTATTTCGCTGGTTACGGTGTTACGTTCCACGTAATAGAGACTCCGCCTATTGCCGTTTTTGCGGGTACAGTTCCAGACTTACTAAGAATTTCTTGGACGGAAAACTCTTTTAAAAATATATGCTGCGCCACCGACGCAAAGTCCGTAAAGAAAAATACTAATATTTCAAAGACCAAAACAGACAACAGAGACCAATCACGAGTAATAAGGGCATGAATGCGTTGGCAATTGGCGGTTTTGCAATAGCTTCGATTCTGATCACATTATCGCTCTTATTTTTCTACAATCGACTAACAACCTGCCGACCTGTAGACTCATATCTTGGTTTTACGAGTAGGTTAGAGTTTAGTCATTGTACTGAGTCGCCAAAAATCGACTAACAAATTGATTGTCAGTACTTAAACGTACCTTAAATAATAAATAGTCTATCTATCAAAAATTAATTATATATTACGTTGGAACACATTCGCGCGGTAATAAAATATAATAATTTTATCTGTTTGATTTTCAAAGACTATTCCTGCACTAGAAATCAACCTATCAAGTCCTGTGTTGCAAGAAACTTTGCAATCACAGAATTAATAATTGTGCATCACACAAATAATAATTATTCTTACACGCGACAACTTAAATCGAACCCAGAAAACTTTCAACGCGACGCCCGCGCCAGTGGCTTGTTGACCGCTTGGCAGCTGCGCTATCCGTAATCCGCTATCAGGCATAATTATGTAATGTACTTAGTTCTTTTTGATTGTGATTGACCAAACAGAGCTATACTATCCATGGTCATGGCATTGTGGTTGTTTTCCAAACATTTTGAATTAAAGAAAACAACCATATTGTATTTTGTTTCTACACAATTAACAGTGATTAATGATTATATTATCATTTTCTGTAACTAAAATCTTGAGGTATGAATATTCAGAAATGTCGTTTTCATATAATTACCCCGCTAAAGACAATAGGACAGTTTTTCAGACAGCTGAAACATCGCGATGTAATCATGTACTCACAGTTCTATCATAATGTCTATCTTTTATTACAATACACTTGATATTAATGTCCAGAGAATATGCATAATTGTGTGGATTTCCTTGAACAGATAATTTACTACTTGTTTAATTGTTTGGTAAGGCGATCCAATGTAATTCCAATCGTTTGTTATCCAATAACGTTCAATGGTGTGAGAAAACGATAACCAGGTGGGTTCGCCGACGAAAACCACTTCGAACGATACGAATGAATTTCGATAAAGTTCTACCTAATATTCTTCTATCCGTATCTTCTTTACATAATACTTTAAACCTTTTGTTCTACCACATTTTACAAAACATGACAAATATTTTTTATCAAGTTTGAAACTGCAAGCGCCTCGCCTCCCTCATATCCCGGCTATTCAGTATCCCATAGGAAGACATATTGGGATAAAACCTGAACCTATGTTCTTCCCAGGATATAATCATATCCTCGAAAATATAGGCTCAGGTATTCGATACAATTTGGCAAGTAGATAGATTTATCTGCTTGCCAAAAATCATCAAAAAAGGTTTAATAGTTTAGCTGTCTTTCACATTTATAATATTACCAGATTTCGCTAGCCCCTTCGCTCGGGTTAATGTAATTTTGGCAAAATATTTCTATCCCGCGGCTATATACCTTTTTCTGGAAAGTACCTTATATCCTTTTTATAGCCTTGGCAACGTGTATGCGAAATTTTGTGATGATCAGTGGACAAGATAACGCGTGAACGCATTAAACAACAAATAAACTCACATTCCCGTTTATAATATTAGTTATGATGGCAAAGGAACTCATCACTTAATCAGTCTAATATTTAGTCGTGCTCATAGCAATCATATATGACTATGGTCGTTCCACTTGCCAGTCGGTACTCCAAAGAAATACCGGTGAAGTTCAAGAAGACCATCCTTAAACTAATGGTTCAAACTACCGTATATAATTTAACCATCAGAGCACAAATAAATCTTTCAAAACTGTTTCTACTCTCGTGCAATTACGCCGCAAGAAACAAAGTAATTATATAGACAACGGCATTCACGATCTGATAGTAGACCTCAGTTACAATCCTTTCGGATTCTATAACGCGGTCTGCCAGATTATAAATTGCAATCGAACCCGGTTTTGTGGGTGGAATAACACTATAGACCTTGTAGGCCCACCGCACACACACACACACACACAAGCACGATAATGTACTTAGTATACGTACTGTTAGCTTCTGCTATTTTACTAAGTATTTAGGATATTTTAAGGATTACATAGTACTACCGCACTCATATTATTTACAAGATTACTATTATAAATAGAAAATATTTGCATTTTAATGTGTTTTTGTTTGTAGTCAATAAACTCAAAAAGGACAAGACTGATTTAAAAAATATGAATAGTAGAAAGCTTCATTATCTAGAAATAACATCATGCTACAAGCCTCGAGAGCGAAGCAGTAATTAGAAACGTGGGTCGAACCGCGAGGGATAGCTAGTAAGAAAAATAACAATAAAAAAAAATTACATCACTTATTCTGCAAATTACTACTTAAAATACAATTTTCTTAGTAACATTCTTAGTTGGATAGAGTAATATTTATGTATTAAAATTGTACTTCCGAATGTTCGTGACCACAAAATTCGAAGAGTAGTCGATGGATTGACTTGAAATTATTAGTTAACGTTGCATTTCTATTTATCAATATTTTTATATACTTTTTATCCCGAAGTTCCTACAAAAACGTCCAATTAAACATTTTATCAGACTGATCTACAGCGAAACGTCGCCAAACTTAGTTAGAATAAATAATAGATACAAAAAGTTAGATATATTATACTATATTAAGCTACTAAATTCTAGTCCTATTAAGACAATGTATCCCAATGAAGTCAAACACACCTGATACAAAGGAAAACACTAGTTCGTTCGTTCTAACCTCGGTACAGCAATAAATATAGCCACAAACGTAATTTGAAATAGCCGACTGTGCACAACCCGCAATATCGCCTAAGCATCGCGTGTACAGCGGTGTGCCATAGTACGAATTTGAAATCAATTTGTCCTACACAATGAACTCGCAGTTATTCAATTTCGTCTTAATGCCCTTCACCGTTCCTTAGCTTATTATGTCCTTGGGTGAGTGTTCTGTAAACCGCTCTCGGTATATACGGGGTGAGATGGCGTTGAATATTATTTTCTATATTTATTACATTGTCACATTTTTTGTATGCAAAATAAGCTTCGGTGACGCAACCGTAATCAATGCGGTTGTAATTCACAAGGTTTTGGGTTTGATTCCCGATTCGGATTCGATATTGGATTTTTTTTATCAAGTAATGCTCAGAAGATGCACGGAGTCTAAGATTGTGACCGGTAGATCGCAATAGAGTTGGCTCTATCACGTGGGACCTAAAGCCATACTTGGCGAAATGTGAGTGCAATACACTTCTGAACTTTTTTTTTACTTCATATGTAGGTATACTGCTAAACAAGATTAATAATTTCCGCTTATATAGAAGCTGAATGTATGTGAGTATGAATATTTAATTAAAAAGGTATTTTAATAATAAAGCAAGGATAAAATATTGTTAAATTGGCATGTAAAAACCATATAGATAAAAACTTATTGTTCTACTTTATAGAGCTTAATTATAATTTATCTGCATGGATCACGGTCGAATAGTTTAAGTTGTCACATCGCCCGAAAATTGTGTGATCAACAAATGTTGTTGTTACATGGCTAGATGTATTTTGTGCCTGTTGTTTGAATGTTTGTAAAGTTCCACGCGACACAGGTATGTTTTACAGGACGGTAATACTCTTAACAAAAATAAAAAAGATTGTAATAAAATAATATCTATATATAAACTTTTGATACGCAATAGCATTAAACAATCAGTTTATTTTACCTTTTATTATGTCCGACTACTGGGCAAAAGCCTCTCCCTTTGACTTCCAAATCACTCTGTTCGAAGATATCCCCTGCCAGTTCCTTTCTTCCCAATCAGTTCTTATCATTAAAATATAAATCTAACTACTTTCTCACAGTATTGTATTACATTTTAATCTTTATATCATATCACTGATGATATTTCTAAACCATAAATTTGAATCGAATCCCATTATAAAGAAGTATTTGTTTGTTGTTTATGATAGCGGCAATCCTACATTCTCCGCCCCATAAATAAACTATTCATGACCAAAGCAATGTTGATCTCGCGATATATCTCAAGATATACCTCGTTCAACACAAACTGGAACATTTTACAAGGCTTTGCGGCGCACTGAAAGCTGGAACATAACGGAAACATCGCAAACTGTGCATTTGCGGCCGACTCCTACGTGATACGGCACTTAATTAGAACTGCGGCTTTCTCTACTAGGTAAGGATGTTTATTCATCTGTCGCGACCATCTAAAATTGGTTGATTAATATGCAAAAATGTCTAATCAATCGTAAAAGTTAATTTAGTAAAATTTTCCTCCTTACGACCAATAAATCATAATGATCGAGTAAGGCGATGCTACCGAAAAGGAAAGTAGTGTAATCAAGAATAATAAAAGTGTCTGCCACGAGATGTTGTTTCCTTGCGAATCGGCAGCCGAATAAGGACGTCCTGGAGGCGTCGGGTGCACCGTCACCTCAGACAGGACGGTTTGTTGTGTAGACAAATATTCCCAGGGTGGTCGCAATCAATCTTCATACGTGTAGCCAAATTAAAGCGGGGCTCCGTCTCGTTGTGTACCGTCAACAAATTAAAAATACAACTAAACTAACTATTAAGTCAGATATGTCTGATGATGTTGATATAGTTTTTAATTATTGACTGACATTCCAACAATTGACAGATTAATATTGTCTTACGTTTACCCGAATGTATTACTTTGAAATAAAACTACTGTGTAGAAATGTTGTGGAAGTTGATTTGTAAAACACTATATTAATTAATTTTTCAAATTGATAGTCAATGATAAAAGTCGTATATTGTAGCTTAATTTCAATATTATTAACGTTCGCGATTTGTACGCAAATTACTTACTATGTTAGGCAAATGGTCTTGATCTTGTTAGTAAGTGTTGAAATGTATAGATGCCTATTTATGACCCAAAAAGGTAAAATAAATAGGTATTTATACCTTTCTATACTTACTTAATATTGTATTATATAAACAAATGTTGATGACTTACGTCAATCATTATTATTAGTGTAGTAGCATTGAAATTTAATTATGTAGGTCGTTTGTTGCTTGACTAATGACGCCCTTTGTAAATTTGCTGATTTTAAGATCTTGGGTTAGACGCTTGATCTAAGAAAACATTATTGAATTTTCTGACTGACAGCACGGCGCGGTTTTGTCTGTCGCGGTTAAGCGAACTGAGCCTAAAGGAACATATTGATCCCTGTTATAGAGCATGCTAACCATATGTTGAAAAGAGGAACAAATTACTTTTATGTGCATAATAAAAGTAAGTGTCTTATCTTCTAAAGTAATCTCTATTTATAAGAATTGATGCCTGAACTATACTGCGTGCTATATTTACTATATATCTTTACGTTGTGTGCGTTTTAATTGATACACTTTTATTAAATTTCCAGAAACTTCATAAAAGGCAATTTAAAAACAATCAGCTAAATTGATATATTCTATTAATAATAATTTATATACACGAGAGACAAAATATATCGATTTTAGTAGGTATATATTATATACATATATTTCATAATATTGTATATACTTTTAATTTTAATTATAGACACCATTTAATTAAATACTTCTGTTCGGCATTGGTTATAATTATGACTTTTTTGATATCACTATATTTCTATATGGCTACCTGTTTTATTTGTTAGTTGAATATATTACGTATAATGCGCATTAGCAATCAAAGTAATGTGCACATATAATATGCATGTTGGTACACTACATGATGAAATATGTTATTCTATGCAATCATTATAATTTATATTTTCACATCAATGTACTATATTTCAGCAAATAAAGTATATTCGTTTTATTTTATGTATGAGAAACAAATTAAAATTAAAAAATAAATCAGAGAATATATTACTTAAAAAAATTTAAATAATGTTGTATCGATTAATATTCAAATTAGATTTTATATTAATATAAAGTGCTAAAACATTTGAAGCATCTTCGCAAATAATATTTAAGAGGTAGTAAGAAACCGACATAATGTTTTATTTATATATTATTGCTTCTTATATTGACAGGCTATGGTTGGTGCTGCGGGAACTCAACTATATTGATGAACATGATAAGCCTAACTAATATTATAAATGCGAATGTGAGTTTGTTTGTTACGCTTTCACGCTGTCTTAACAACTCGGCCGATAATCATAAAACTTCACATAACACGATATTGTTAACTGAAATACTCATAATTATCTTAATTGCATTATATTCTGATCTTATAATAACAGTAACCAATGCGAGGTGGGCCTCCAATTCTTGTTATAAAACTGTTCAAAATGGAGTTCTCATTTAGTCTCAGTGACATAAATATCAAAAATATTAATCATATTTGACGTTTATAAGACAAGATCGGACCTCACTTTTGCACATAGTTTATTACCAGAGGTGGTAGTCATTTGATAACGTATAAATTAATGTAGGGGAATAAAAATTATGTATTTTATTTATGAAATTGAGACAATAGATCGGCAATCTATTCCTTATTGTGAGAATTTGCACTAGTAGTTACGGTCAAATTTAAAAATAAATGCTGTCGCGGGTAACAAGTAAAGCAATAAAAATAAGCACTAAAGTGATTTTATGGGCGATACCAACGCTTGAAAAATGTCTTTCTTAGCAATTTAATACAATTATAATGTGTTTTCTTCTGAAGCTGTTTTAAAGCCAATATTGCAATTTGTATTTAACGACCGAATCTAAGTGATTTGTAACTAATTATGGCCTAACTTTTAAAACACAAAACACATAATTTTTGTTTTATTTGTTATGATGTAGTCGTAACTAATTAAACCAAAATTATGGTAAAAGCATTGTAAATAATGGTATAGTTATGGGTTAAAATTATTGTAATTCTTTTAAATGCGACTGTTCCCGGGTATCGGGTTCAAATCAAAGCGTTATTAGTTTTTCAATCAAGAAATTCTTAGTAACTAAGCCTGATAAACGGCAATAAGTTCCCTTGCTATTACGTGGAACCTTAAACAATAGCTGGCGAAATGTGGGTGTAATACACCTAAAGAAGAAAGAAAGAAAACAAAATGACCTCACCCTACCCTATCTAGAAAAATAGAGGCGTGACACTATGTATGTATATGATACTGCAGTGTAAGACAATTTAAGTATAACACATGCTTGTAAATACTATTTAATGTTCTAAAGAAGTTGAAGGCGAAATGTTTGGTGTGTTGTACAACGCATGCGTCATCGCGTCAAACTGAACGCTCTGATTGGCCTAAAACCAATCACGCGATTGAATTCTTTGTGGGTCACATCACACAGCTGACACAGGGGCCTTATTACCATTTACTTATACGAATAGCAAGCACTTTTCTTATATTGTACTGCTTATTTGTTTGTGCATCAGGTTAGATGGCTGGGTTAGGCAACGTGTTATTCGGTTTTTCTGTTTAGAAATTCTTAGTAACTGTACGAAGTTTGGCAATGTAGCTGGGAAACGGCACTAGGCACTCTATTAGTAGCAGTTAATCCACATACACACATAATCACGCAATTCACTTCATCTCTTTATAATATAAGCTTGTGTATAGCTTTCTTAGAAATTAGCTAGCTGCCAATATTATACTTTATATAATAATAAATATACCTTATTTATTGTTATATCAGCTGGTAGCTACACGGGTGTAACGGGGAACCGGTCGTCGGACCGCACCGACTTGTGGGTTCGAATGCCACATGGGACATTTATTAATGTATTCTAAAGATAATTGTTCTAAGTCACGGAGTAACTTTTAACTGTATGTTTGTAACGGTCTCTCGCAAGACCTTGATACCTAAAGCTGCCATTTTTAAACTTCATGATTAAAATGTAAAATATATATCACTTTTTGTGCCGTCGGTACGTAGTGCGCACCCGTACTTCAACAGCAATCTTCGTATTGATATAGTTAGCGGTTGTCTGCGCCGACCTTGTGTCCAGGACACAATTAGAACTGTTCCGTCAGCGCAGGAACACAGAACACGTGCCCACCTGCCGAGCGACATCCTTGACTGCATCCTTATCAACAGGAGCATTTAGTTACACATACGAATACTACTTTTTAAAGAATTGAATAAGACATAGGCATAAGCCACGTGAGAAAAGAAATTTTGATATACGGTAATATCATTTATCGTATACGATCGAATAAAATTTATACAATAGCTCAATTATCCAACGAATTGATTGAATGTCTTTCAACGTAAATCTTTTATTTCTGTTCAGATAAATGTCACTGTCTCTTTAAAAGTCCAGACACTGTATGTAGTATGTGAGCAGAATGTAGTCTGTAGGGCTTTTTGAAGCAACACTTCATCTTAGCTAAGTTTTAGTTTTTGCATGTTGCTTACCTGTCAATGGTGTGCAATGTCCATATTTGTAAATTAAATGTGAATATCTGTTTACCTTGTAAATATGACTAAATAAATAAATAAAAATTGTATCAACTGTCAGCGTCAAGTATTTTGACTATACTACTGCTTAAAGAGATCTCATAGCCACTGCGCCAGGAGTTGTAAGTTCGATCCCCGCATTGAACAAACATTTTATGACTAAATGCCAGGAGCATTGAGTTACCCATATAAATACAAAATTTTATCGAATTAAATAAAACTAAAATAAAAATAAAACATATAAGTAGGGAACAACGAACATTTTTAAATAGGTTGAGATTATTTATCGAATTTTATCGATATGATTTTGTCGATGTTTAGGACAACTCAGTTATCGAACGATTTGATTGACTGTTTTTTTAATTTCAAACGGTTTTCCAGCGTTATATATTTAGCACGTTATTAATGAATAATGGGATCACAAGATCGTTTTTAATTACATTTACCATGCAGGACTCATTTTTATACCGGGAAGAAGTTCAAAAATATTTAAACAACCAGAATCGAAACAGCTACTTTTTTGGCACACAATTTTTTGGCTCATGTGGGCAATTTATCGTGGGAGAGCCACGCTTCGGCACGAATGGGCCGATTCGACCGGAGTAATACCACGGCCTCACAGAAAACCAGGTGGCGCGGCGTGAAATAGCATTTGCGTTGTGTTTCGTCGAGTGAGTGAGGGTACCGGAGGGCCAACCCTCTCCCCTCCATTCTGGGGGGACAGGCAAATTTAAAAGGCTGGCAACGCACTTGCGACTTTTCTGGTGTTGCGAGTATCCATGGGCGGTGTTGATCGCTTACCATAAGGCGATCCGTCGTGTAGCCTCGTTAGCTTCCTATGCCATAAAAAAAAACACAACACTCGGGGCATTGGCAGTAGCTACCATTTGAACCACTTCGCTATTCGGGCCGTAATTCATTTCACAGTGCCTTCCCGAACGATGGAAATATTATTATTGGGTTATTTTGTTGACATAATCTCAAATATAATCTCTCTCTTTTAAAAAAATGTAGATTCGTTCCGTCACGATGTATCCGGTCCAGGATACATCGGCATAGGCCCATGTAGTTTTATATGTTTTAAAACCAGATAAAGAGTTTTAAAATATACATTTTATCAACTGTACGTATTAGGCATAGGCTTACGCGCGTTACTTAGCTAATTTTAGCATCGCTTATCTTTGTACTGTGTTATTTTGCATAGCAACTATTCCGTAGTAAAATATTTTTGCATATTCTATTTTATCAAGTAGTGTTAGTACATCATTATTTTTGTTATTATTGTGCTTTCATAAAACTTATATTATATTGAGCGAAATAAACTGTTTATTTATACATTGAAATTAAACACTTTATATATTTACAAAATTTTACTACTATTTATTTATATAAGCTATATATTTTCTAATTAATTTTCAATAATAGTAGTGTTAGAGTTTTTAAAATTATGTAATACCAGTGTTTAAAGTAAAATAAACAACGCGATAAAATCCGTATAGAGTGTTTAATTTCAATGTATAACATTCGCGTAAACATAAGACAATATTATGTTTATTTATACATTCCTCACATATCTACATAAGTTTACGCCTTTATATATACCATTTATATTCAAAAGTTTTTATTTATAGAATTAAGACAGCATTTACAAGGTTACAAATACATGAAATAAACTAAAATTAATATTTAATATACATACATGCATAACAAAGCGGTCTAGCTCAGTATGTTTAAACATACACAGCGCTGATTTTCAGCTGGGCCCTGACAATTTAATTAACATTAATAACACATAAATGTAAACAAAGCAGACAAAACGTTACAAAATATAGAAAGCATAAGTTAAAAGGACCCAAATACAGCTAAAAAGAAAAAAAGAGAAAAAGCAATATAAACAAACACATATTGATAATATATATGTAGATATAGGTATAATGGCTGACACAATATCATATACGATACGACACACAATATTTAACAAGTATACCAAATGGTTACTATTCTGCTTACATATTATTAGATTATTTTTTGTTAATTCAATAATTCTTTGCGAAAGTGCACTTTCAAAGTTTATTGGGACATGCTTTTACGCATCGGCGCCGGCGCGGCGGCAGGGGCACGTCGTTCAAAATGTTGCCAGCAGTTTTTTTAGTGTGTTTGTTGTTGGCCTCAGATGGCCTTCACAACTTTACGTGGACGGTGGGTGGACGCAGAAGGCTTCCAACCCGTTTGGTCGCAGAATATTTGAAACCTCCCTTATATTGAGCCGTTCTGTGTGTTGATGCTGGTACAACAAGTTTATTGGCTTCTCTCCTACGAGTATTCCTCTGTTGCATATCTTTAACCCACTCAAACTCGTCATAAAGATATTTAGGATTCATTATAAAAACAATTTTGTATACAAAGCATGTTAGGTGTATTTTTCTCCGCGCATCCATCTTTGATGTAACATCTGTATTTTTTAAAGACGGTGTGACGTATGTGTCACACCAAAAGTGGTACGCAAAGGTGTAATAAGTAGACTAGATACATATGTGTCGTTTAAGATCTTTCGTAATAAGTGCTAGCCTATTGCTATCTACTAAGCATATTTGAGTCCATGCTGCTACTGAAATTTTTAACACACATTGCCCGAACCAGGAATCTAACCCAGAACCTGCACCCAGAACCAGAGCGTACGCAAACATAAGAGAAAATTGAAAACAGTGGTGGGACATATCAACAAGCTTATGAAAAAAATGCTATACATATCAGCTTTTATTAGTATAAATATTACATTTTTGGTATAGTCGCTGGATCAAATTATGCTTCATAAATTTTCATTTTCCTCTGCATAATTTACTTTCTACCATAACATAGCAACAATAAATCTTAACATACTAAAGACACATATAGTGGTGCCAATTCTGTTGTCACAAAATTCTCTTATCTTAGCTAAAAATCTCTAAAATTTAGTTTAGTCCTGTCACTTTTAGCGATTTCAGAATACGAAATGTCGTTTGACAGGACTAAACTAAATTTTAGAGATTTTTAACTAAGCTAAGAGAATTTTGTGACAACAGAATTGGCACCAATATCTAACATCTCATTTTTGAAATTAGAACACAGTTTAAAAATAACCGCTTTATAAGTATCTACATTAAATCGATAATTTAACACCTCATTTTCGAAATGAGAATACTGCTCGAAACCGTTTTATAAGTACCCACATTGAGTCATAAAAAAAAATATTCGTAGGCGCCTGTACACACAGCGACGCATCAACCTAGACTGTTTGGCAGTGTTTGGACTTTGAACTATTAGAAGTTGAACGTTGCGAATCGTGCGAGAGAGTGCGTTATATTTTTGTTAGGCTCTATCCTTACCATTACATTGACACCACTATGCACTGTCCTTTTCCGACAATTCTCTATTTTGTATGTAGCGTAGTTATGTGTAAATAGGGTGTCTAACTTGATGTGTAGCCGTGTGTACCTCTTAGATGCGAAGTACTTAAAATCATGTTCTTCTAGTTTCGCACACGGCAATAAAACGCCCCAACAGCCTCGAGCGTAAAAAGGAAATTGCGTTGCTATCGTGAGATAATTACTGTTATGAAGCAACCCGGTTTCTAAAGTACATATTCCAGGTACATTTACATGTTACTGTACTTTTTTTCGTATCGTCTGATAGTCAATTAACATAGAGTTCAAGGCGTTCCAGATCACCTGTGGGGCTGACAACCTGGTATGGTGTTCTGTTATTAAAACAGCGTATCACCTTTAATAGGTCTCAGCAGTAACCACGCGATATCCGACATAATTTAAATATTCAAACCTAATATATGATTCCGCATTCGAATGTCGATTAATTCATTATCGGTTATTATAATTCGAATACCAATCGAATATGCAGCTTCAGTAAACTCATCAACCTATATATTTTGACGTTCATAAGTGTTACTTTGTGACCTAAATGAATAAATGATTTTTGACTTTGACTTTGACTTTGCTAATTACGATGTAATGACAGATAGTTCCTCTTGTTTTGCTGCTACATCAAGTAGTCTTCAGCGCTACTTTTAATTCACATTTACGCCCCACTTCTTCAATTCGCGCTCCTTTTGATCCCCGGTCTCTGAATTGAAAAAATAGCTTTCAATTAAGTAATCTCAAATATTTTTACAGAATTGAATTTCATCAAATCGCTATCAACTGAGAATTTACTGAATTATATGATATTCAAATACCTACTCAAATTATATAACAGTTTAAGGAATCTTAATACATTAAATTTTAAAAATGTTTATGTAATACTTAAATAGAGTTTGAGTCGTTTTCAACATGTAAGTATTTCTCAATTCAGAAATCAGGAGATAGTTACCAAACTGGGAGTTGAATCCTTACGATAAACATAGTACCAATAAAGCATTCAACATCGGTGTTACCGTACAAACGTACCAAGTGAATTAGTATGTGCTGACCCAATATAACCGCAGTCTCCCAGCAGAGTCATTGCACTCGGAAATAACCATTGTATCGATATCCTCCTTTATATCAATTAACATACGATAAATGAGTTTAACCTTTTTGCAGTACTAGACTGTCAAGAAACTAGAACAACAATCAGTTATGTAGGTCTACGCGTACATGTTAGTCGATAGCGTGAATTCGAAACGTGTAAACATTTCAGCAATCATTACCTACTTCAGTAAAAAAGCCGCATAACTATATTATTTTTAGTCGTTAGTAGAGAGATTGATCGATTGATTTAATAAGCATTTAAGCAATGGTCTATGTATAGATGCTATCGTTAATTGGCCTTATTAATTGTCGAACAATTTATTCGTCAGTTTTGTACATAATTATATTTGCTTTTATGATAGATGTCTACAGAAAAGGCGCTGAGGTTTCAACGTCTCAACACTACAGAAAGTTTGCGTATTGTGGTTCGGCTCTCGGGAATGATCCTGTCAAACATACACTATCCCTGATGGCATAGTCCGTACCAATACTGGGACTTTTCTGACTAAACTCCGACTTTATTCGACATAAGAATCACCAATGATTGTTTAGTTTAATAGTAATTTATTGACAGAGGGCGCAGCGGGTAAGTCGACCAATTGCTCGCCGCATGCGCCACGTTATGTTGTGGGTTCGAATCCCATATTATATCTTGTACCCTATCTTGTAATTGCATGTTTGTCAAGTCTTCTCTGCGCAACAAGGCTTGTCGCTATCTTGACAATATGTCCCTGTACGATCTGAAATGTTCATGCTTTTCTCAATCTCGTAATTATATCGGATGAGGTATACTTAATATAAATATACTAAAGTTTTCTGTATAGGTTTATGAATAATCTGTTCTTTAAATAACGTGTTAAAGACTATAACATAAAAGTCGATAAGACTAATGTCGCTAGCTCGAGAGTGCTTATTTTGTGTATGAAATAGTTGTACCATTATTGGCAAAGTGCTTAATAAGTGTGTGTACGTTTTCAAATAACTAGCTTCATTTTATCACTAATTGCATTGTAAGGTTTACGGCGACACGGCCCGTTATTTTGCCATAAGAAAATTACTGGGCGAATGACCATCTTGTAATGAAACTATTCGAAGCATAGTTATTTTGTTGAGCTGATAGAAAAATCTGTTTGACCGATTTAGCTCAATATTAGAACCAGTTTTAGTCCAGTTTACTTCTGGACATAGATTTCTATCAATTGTTACCACCAAGAACCGCTGCCGAGTCTTCCACAACCAATTATATTTCTGCCATATTTTTGTGTTTTACTTATCTACATACATAGTGTCACACCTATACCCTCAAAGTGATGGCAGAGATGAGTAACATCCAGACTTCGAGCTATTAAATAAAAATTCAGTTAGCTTTAATTTTTTGATAGAAATCGCAATAACACGTTCACGCCCAACCCGGAAGATGAACCCAAAACTTCATGTCCAACTGACACATTTACTATTTCCGCGCCATCCAAGCAAGTCAGTTCTACTTATCTTTCATCAAATATAGCCTGATTGAAATGAATGCTCTAACTCCGTCTGACGCTTGAGGATGACTCGAGGATGTATTTGTAAGAAAATTAAATAGTACACATACTTTTCAAAGTGACGTCACTACAACACAATCCTGTAACAATTCTAATCAATTTAAAGCGCAGTACTTTCTTTTTATTGTCAACATCAGTGCGTAAAACGCCTGACGACAAAGTGATAGCTGTAAACACAAATTTTCTATCGCTAACAAAGAAATGAAAAGCAAAAAAGGATTGTTTGAAAATAAAGGACCCAATAATTTATTTAGTGTCACTGCATAAGACATTTCTTGACAAAAAAATCCTTAATAGCTAACTATGCAATTTATGATTTTGAATAGCATGCATGCAAATTTAATCCAAAAGAAAAAGAACTATGAGGTTTGATCCAAAACCCATTCGAAATCCTAGTGATTGTCTATTACTGTAAATAAGAGTAGCCAATAAGTAACGAACGTAGATCACCGGTGATAGGATCAGAATGAGCCATTATGACATACATATTATTAACTACCAACTACAAAAAAATTTCTAACCAACCCGGTAATGTATGTACCGCTCTGAACTCTTCAAATGTGAGTATTTTACATAATTACTGGACAGGTATATTTATTATATACCCTTATCCTTACTAATATTATTATAAATGACCAAGTAAGTTTGTTTGTTACGCTTTCAAGTCTTAACTACACGACCGATCATCATGAAATTTCACATACACCTTGTCAGAGATACAGAAATAAAAAGGGTACCTTTCATCCTGGAAAAAGAAATTATGGGTATGGGTAATCCATTGACAAAATATAGTAATTTATTGACATAATCTTTATTAACGCGAGCGTAGCCGAAGGCAAAAGCTAGTCAAATATAAGCCTGGCTTGTTAGATCAGGGGCGTAAGTACTAGGGCAGCCATAACTTGATCATTGGATAAGGGACTCGATTCCCAGGTCGGTATACCAGGTCGAAGTTTTATAGAATTTTCTTCTAATAAACGTTTACACGGCATCTGGCATTAAGATCGATAAATAACCTATTAAATATAATAAGAATAATTACGTTTCCTATCACAAATGTTTAGTATTATAATTTTATTGTTTAAGGCTTTCCCGCGTCGTGTGGATCTTTAAATATTCAAACAACGGACACAAGGAACAGCAAAACACGGACTAACTAATTTTAGCTCACACAATTTTGTGTCCTGTGTGTGTTACACTCGGCGTAATGGCAGCGAGGAGGTTACCACTTAAACCACAAAATGCAGTTAAAATGTTTTTATAGAACAAGATATTTTTGCAAGACTGGTAACCAAAATAGGTACAGCAATACCTGTATTATAGGTTCCGAGTCCCCAGGACTCAATGATAGACTTATTAGATTAATATCAATGATATAGCCGATTCTTAGATGTGTAAGCGTATATGTAAAGATGTAGACAAAAATTAAGTTGATTCCATTATATGATTTTCATTCGGTCATGTTGCTACCGATGTATCAGTACTTAATGAAAATAAGGTCGACCGCCGGTGACTATATCAGAACGAGGTTAATCGGTGCAGAATAAAACACTATAAGTGGGCTATAATTAGCCCAGTTATGATGTTTTATTTAGGTATCATTTAGTTATCTTAAATTGATGGCGTAATGCTTCAAGAGGCCATAGGCATGTAGTCCGGCCAATAATTGTAAAATAATATTCTCCTAATTTAAAAATGTTTATGATATAGTTAAGTACACACGGCTACACATCAAGTTAGACATCCTATATACGCATAACTACGCTACATACAAAATAGAGAATTGTCGGAAAGGGACAGTGCATAGTGGTATCGATGTAATGTTAAGGATAAATCGTAACAAAAATAAAACGCACTCTCTCGCACGATTCGCAGCGTTCAACTTCTAATAATTCAAAATCCAAACAGTCTAGGTTGATGCGTCGCTGTGTGTACCTATAGCTCAAATATATATTAAATGATATTTTTAAATATAAAACTTTTTAACAGGCATATACTTTTGAATGTGTTGTTTCTAAAACACAATGATTATAAATTCGCTCGAAAGAAATAAGCTGCGGAGTTACCACTTTAAAAAGTAATTTCAGCTATGTTTTACGATATAGAAATGAACAACCTTCATAATAAAATAGCTAAGTATATATTGAAGCTAATCAATTAGAAAATAAAATGTTAGTACTGTTTTATTAAAACGCAACTGATAGAAAAGTGATTGCCTTAACAGGGAACATGCATAGAATTACGAAATTCGCTTGGTTATACTCTTGGTTTCAAACAACCAGCAAAGAAATAAATAAATAAAAACTTACAAATATAGCCAATATCTTTCTCATATTGTTTATGAAAAATATATTAAAATCGGCTTAGTTTTGGTAGAGAAAACAGAGGAATACGAAACATAATATCAGAGTCATAATCAGTCCAGACAGTAGTTATCTCTTTTGCACATTGATATTTCATTCAGGCCTAGCGAAGCAGCACTATTGCTGTCGCGCAATGCCTGTTAAAATATTTATTTTGAATGTTTTTATGCCCGTATTTTCTCTTAGGTAATAACGCACGCAGGGATGTGGAACTGATCCTCACGTGGAATAAAACATAACCTGATTCATGCATAACTTGTTTTTTAAGCTTGGTTTGCTCCGTTTTTTTCTGCGTAAATAGAAACACCAATGATTAAATTATGTTCGGGTACTTTGTAATAATTACACTGGAACATTGAGACAACTACCATCTTAGTCTCCCCGTGACCATGGCTGCTGAAAAGCAACCGAAACGTCGGGGAAAGTGTTAACCTAAATATAAATAGTTTTAATAAGTTTATTAGATTAAAAATTAGTAAAATTCAATAGTAGTAGTAGTATAACAGTTTCAAAATTATGTAATACAGTGTTAAATAAACAACGCGATAAAATCCGTATAAATGAGTTTAATTTCAATGAATAACATTCGCGTAAACAGAAGACAATATTAATATGATGACTAATATAATCCTAACTATCCTAAGTAATATTATAAATGCGTAAGTGAGTTTGTTTGTTTGTTACGCTTTCACGCCTTAACTACTTGTCTAATCATTATGAAATTTCGCATACACGTTGTCAAGGCTACAGAATAAGACTTAGGGTACCGTTTATCCAGAATAACGACGATTAATAACCTATATTTACGCGAGCGAAGCCGCGGGCAAAATCTAGTTAACATATAAATAAAATGCATTATTTCTTAGGTGTAATGGATTCAATTTAAATTTAGCAAAGAGATAGTCTGATGTTTTGTTTTCATGACCTCGAACGATTATAGATTTTCTGTTGTGTCTGCTGCACGCCGATCATTGTGTGAAAACTAGTGCAATAGACCATACGTGTTTATTACGATTGTTTTGACATAATATAGCCATATATATAGCCCATGTCCATGTGTAATAATCTACCCTTTAAAAAGTGAAAGAATTTTTCAAATAGATGCAGTAGTTTCAGAGATTACACTATACATACACAAAAACCCGCAATTTTCTACTTAACCCTCTCTCTTCAAAATATTAGTATAGATAATTAGGCATCACGCCCGTACATACCTTTGGACAATCATATTATAAATAAGGAGTATATTATGTTACATGCACACCGAAAGTATTGTCAAACCTTCAATCACTTCAGTTCACCTAGGACATCGAACGAGACGAGCGAATAAATTATATCACGGGTGCGACAAGGACGCGTGTCTGTGTTGCACTATTCATTCGGAGTAAATTAAAGCGGTAATGTTTATTTTAGCCATCACTTTTACTCTCGTCATTTTTGTATATTCTTTCTTTAAACAAATTTAGCCATCAGTAAAACATACATTTATAGACTGAATTTTGTGGAACATTATATGGATTTAACATATTTATAGTATTTAATATCATTGCCTCAGGGCTGGAATTTACTTAATAATCGTTAGGATCCAAATAAGAACATTATTTCATCTTTACTTCAGCCAGTTTCTCCAGGAGTGGACTAGATAATTATATATATGTCCACACCAGCTACAGTGCTCATAGTTATCATATCCCGATAGAAAATCTAAATAACGTCTATCCCAGCCCCAAACACAGATGCCTCAAAATTGTAATTTGCAATTTATTTTACTCTTATGCCTAAACAGTTACCTAATTTGATGATGACAGAATGTTTAAAAACAACAATTTCGGAGTATTATTCAGAAACGCCATTACTTTAGAATGAAATTTTACGAAAGGAGCTTTTGAGATTAGACATGTGATATTTAAGCTATAGGCTTTTATTATAATAAATGCAGTACAAACCAGATTTGAATCTTAGCCATTAATTTCTAAACTAATGCTATTAAGTTAAATGATCTAGGTCGGCTATTTGACTTCCTTAATCTCACAACGGAAAATTGTAGGTATTTATCTTAATTAAAAGTTACTTATCCCTTCTCGTTAAATAATGAAATAGTTGATTTGTTTTCTACATTAGGTCCTAAATAATATTATAAATGTGAATGTGAGTTAGTTTCTTTGTTACGCTTTCACGTCTTAACTACTCGACCGATCATCATCAATTTCGCATATTCGTTATCAGGGACACAGAACAGGATGTAGGGTACCTTGCATCCAGAAAAAGGACTGTTCCAGAGGCATAGAATTTTTTGGACAAAACTTAGATTAACGCGGGTGAAATCTAATCTATACCTACTAGATTCTAATTATAAAGCTGAAGAGTTTGTTTGTTTGGTTGAACGCGCTAATCACAGGAAG
This sequence comes from Catocala nupta, assembly GCA_963675205.1. Classification (NCBI taxonomy): domain Eukaryota; kingdom Metazoa; phylum Arthropoda; class Insecta; order Lepidoptera; family Erebidae; genus Catocala; species Catocala nupta. The sequence goes on from OY776080.1 coordinate 9,954,896, forward strand.
TACTGGTTCAAATTGAAAAATTATTTCAGATTTGGATAGCCCATTTATCGAGGAAGGCTGTATAACATCACGCTGAGACCATTGGAGCAGAGCATAAATGAAAAATTTTGCATAAACGGGAAAAAATCTCTTATTTGAAGCAGACGAAGATGCGTGGGTCAACTAATCTCTAATAAAAATGACGGTTCTTAAAATTTACACGGGGTAAGAAATACTTTTATTCGCGCCAAGTTTTAACAATGAGTTCGTTTAGAGAAATGATTTATTTTATGTCTGATTTTATTATTTTATAAACTAATGTCTATTACGTAGTAGAAGGAAAGCTCATATGACCTAACAACTGTTATAACGAAAGGTTATAAGTGCATTTAAAACAATATACTCGTTGAATTGAGAACCTTCTCCTTATTCGTTAGAAAAAAAAAACATAAATATCAGACCACGACGCCTTACATCCACGTATTCAGCTCTACTTTTAGTCCTCTATATACAAGTTATTAACTCTATACTTTTACAAGTCATGCTGACATAAATTAATATGCTATTGAGAAGTTTTCCTGTTAGCATCTGACAATGATTAAAGTTCTTAGTATAAAGTCTACGCTTGAAAACAAATACCACAAAATAGGCGATATAAAAACTCGACCGTGAGTTTTTCATCTGAGTTCTTCTTTTAATTATCTCAAGAATCAACTGATTGGTGAGCCTACACTTTGAAAATAGATAAGTCTACAATATTATATGAATACATTCTTAGTTTAAACACAGTAAATTTTCACCGAATGCAATATTCTAGTTTAGCTGCAGGAGTTAATAAGAATACTATGTATATGTAAACCATTTGGGTTACCGTGCACGTTTTGCAAACTCTGTGATGCTATTCAGTATTCCTGATCTCAAACCGGCCATACGACGCAGTGAAAAGTCAAAAAAGACGTACGTGTATCAAAAGCTATAAAGATACTTCTTGCAAATTGGATATAAAATGTAACAGGTTTTGTAACAATACAAAGTCATCTAAGTCACTTTGTGACTCAATACAATATCAGTTACGAATACATGTAAAAAGAGAAAATAATAATCTGCAACAGAATGCCCTTTCGTTTTCGATAATTTATGTTTTATAGTATAATTATTATTTACATATCTTATAATATTAGAAACACCTCAGTCGCTCTAATATATTTATATTATAAAAAACATGATGCTATAGAAAGGTCAAACGCATATAATCTGCTGTATATGATAGGCTGACTGAATTAGCAACAGCCAATCAGGTCACTTGACATGAATTTGATTTTGTCACGTCGTTGATTAGCCTTTCAAAAACCGGGCACAATAGTGTTTCTTCCATAGGTATTGTAAATGCTGAAAGCATATCAGTTCAGACTTCGCAAAAAATACTGTGGTTTATAAGTGTATTATGTAATGATATTTTAAAGTGAACTTATAGAAAAATATTATTTCGATTAATGTAAATTATAGCAATATGTGTAATAAACACCTCCAGTTTTTGACAGTTTTAGTTATCACAACACATCTATTTGGCGTCAAGAAACAATAGCTCAATATACCGAACAGATAAAACGAACAGTGAAAGCTTTATCGAATGAGGTTACATGTTGATTTATTACGCACATGTACACCGAGCTTTATATAACCCCATTGTAATTGTAACAACATTAAAATGGCCACACGTGAGAAACTAGAGCATTTCTTTGGAATATAATTAACCCAGAGATTTTAGTTAATAATTGTAGTGTCCGTTCCATAATAACAATCACATTGTCCAGTTAGTGTAACGGACAAAAAATTACATGACGCGAATCGTCTGAGAAAGTAGGCCTGTCATTGACTTCGTGCCGACTAGACTGCTGGTAGACAGCTATAGCAGCAATAAAACTTGCCGACTCACTCACTAAAACACATTATTTGATATACATTACTGTCTTAGTTTCAATATTTGTTGTGTTGCCTCTTAATTTCACAGCAATGTATGCAGTATTAACAAAATCGATCAAACAGTTACGTGTCAGTTTCGAATGGTATGGTAAGGCATTTTTGTTCTATTACAAAAAGTCATATCGAACGATCAGAGCGGCGGCGTTACAATAGATTATAATAATTGTAATTTCGTCTTTGTATGGCGATAAGAAACTCATGACATAGATCACTTATGGTGTACAAGATTAGTCTGTGTTAGAGGAAACGGTTTTTGTAATTTTTTATCTGATAGGCATTCTGGTGTATTTAACGACAAGATTGGTAGAACAATCTAGAATGGTTAATATAATTATTACCATGATCTACTTTGTATAGAATCATTTGTGTGTAATAATCTTCCTTTCACTTTTCACTTCAAAGAATTTAGATATAATTTCGCGATAAATAGTCGTGGCTATGTCGCGGGAAGTTGAACCTAGAGAAACAGAAACTATTCATTTTATACTCGATATTGGGACATTACACTTATTTAAAATCGAGTGCAAAAGCCAGTTAATAAAAAATACGAAACATATAGCCATATATTTTATGAATATCGGCTCTATGTAACTACTGCTAAATGAGAAAGAACAATGAATGAAAATGGAAGAAGCCGTTAGGATTCCAATACATAGCCTTCATAGAAACTCGAATGCCGAGTATTCTGCACAGTTTTGTTAAACATACAAGCATGTTGTTAAAAGCCATTATCTTTTTACAAACAAAACGAAAGGATCTAAAAGAGCTGCTCTACTTATATTACAAAATGTGGTAAAACACATAATTCAAGTGTACATAGTGTGAATAATGAAACTGATAGTATTGAAAGCGATAAGCTTTGACGGTCGTGCGTAGAACGTTTATCAAGTTAGCTCATGTGAAATGGGGCGGGCGCTTACTCAACGCACGATTGCCACACACGATCAGCGACGCTATAGATATTATTTATTACATATTTTAAAACGGTTAGTAAAAAATCTTGAACCTAATTCTTTAGTCACTCGAAGGATTCTATATTACCTGCGTAAAACTTCCATAATGTCCAACTAATGTTCCAACTACCTTGACTTTCAGAAGTAACGAAAACATCTATAACTGACCGTTCTATTTGTTGTCTTTGTTCAGAATACATTATATAATAAATGTAACTAGTCTAAAAATATATTTACAATTTGGATCCAAGCATTAAAACTATACATTTAATATTAGATCATATGAAAATGTTGAATTTATAATAGTATTTCCTCACCACAATTATAAATACGAAACTATTACATCCTTGTAAAAATTAAAAGATCACTGACCCGGTTAAGTGCAAAATCTTTTTATCATATTAATAATATCAAAATATTATAGTTTCTCAAGAAAAACTAAAATTTACAGCAAATAACACGAATTCAACACTCATTACAATAGGTTAAACAAATCTATATTATTCTTCCAAATTCTATAAATACTACTTACCTTCAGGACGGGCCTGGCCCCGTGTAGGCAGATTTTCGCAAAACCAAACACTTTAGTAATATTACTAATTTGTATCTGAAAATGTACTCATTCTATTTATTTGCCAAATGAAGTAATACTTTACTTCATTTGGTAAGTAAATATTTTATTACTGTATTCTTAATCATACATCGCGAAATAGACAACGGACCTAGACGAAGATGGCAAGATAAACTAGACTCTTTTAGAAAATGTTGGTCCTTAGCGGCTTTAAATAGAGAAATAGAGAAGGAGAGTGAGGCTTTTACCCTGCAGGGGGACGTAACAGGCGTATAAAAAAGTTATACTCTTATTTTTATTATAAACAACTTTGCTTTCTTAATCGCATAGCTTTTCATGTAATACAAGCCTACAGCTACATCTGAGGTGTTGCATCACATAGGAAAAGTGAACGCTCTCCACACCCGGTGTGCTGATACCGATAAATGATTTCATAAATACGAGCACCTCGAACGAATTCACTTCGCACGTACTGTTCATATAATTGTGATAATTATAATTAATTACGGACGGCACGGCCAATATGGACGTGGCTGTTGTAATATACGGTTAAAATATTTCAGTAAAGAAAAGACAGCAAAAATAGTATATATTTCTAACTGTATAAATAATGTAATGTATAAATGTAGCTCTAGCTAAAATAGTCCATCCAAAACTTCATCATCATCATAATCTCAGCGGACAGACGTCCACTGCTGGCCATAAATTCAAAGTCAAAGTCAAAATAATTTATTCATTTAGGTCACAAAGTAACACTTATGAACGTCAAAATATATAGGTTAGTGAGTTTATTAACTTACTGAAGCTACATTTAGGCCTCCCCCAAGGCTTCCCACACAGACCAAGACTTGATCAGACGAAATTGCAATCAGTAATAGAAATATTTTTGTATTACTATTTATGTGCAAAATTTTAAATACCTAAAGCAATTAATATTTTATATTTATAAAAGTGGAGGTGTGGTCATAGAATATTAACATCTCTCTCGCGCGTCCATACTAAAGCAGCAATTATGTTACAACTAAATACGTCCTTGAGTATGTTATTGGCAATTACCCCATTCTACCAGATTTAAAAGGCTTATATCGCATTTATAATCGGCGGACTAAAAAAATCTTTGCGTTTCAAATCTTGGGTAACGTAGGTACCTTATCAAGTATAATAATTTAAAAGGGGAGTTTTAAAAATTATAATGCCTCTCTTGCTATATTGGTATTGCCTGCCAGTACAACACAATTACTACTTTATAGTCTTCTTCTCTTTCTTCTTTCTAGCCTTTATTATTCCCAAGTCACTTTGGATTTGACTGGATATCAGTTTTTACACGGACCGACTGCTATCTGACCTCCGCAAACCGAAGGCTAACGATACCCTAAGGCTAGACCAGTGTCAGGATATTAGAGGGCACTGACTTCCCAATAACGACTGCCATAGATGTTCATGGCAGCCGGGACCGACGGCTTAACTTGCTCTCCGAGGCACGGAGCAGACTATAATTGTCAATTACAGCTACTACATTATAGTATAATATGTATATTACAGGCAACTTTACCGTATTATCATTAAATATAATAAGTCGCCTCATTGCTAAAATATTCGCCAGCGTTCTCCGTAACATTTCACTTTATTACTTCACACAAAACGGCTTCTTCTTTTGCCGTTACTTGCTGCATACATACTTCTAGATATGTGCATATTAATTGAATAATGAATAGTTCACCAACCTGGTTAAATGCAAAAATATTTATTAAATTTATAGTAATATCAACAGTTTACAGCTACTCAAGAACATCTGAAACGCATATATTATATCCGTCCGAGAGTGAGAGTGAATATAAAAAACATTAATGTAAAATGTTTCGATTATTCTCAATTAAAATGTCTTTCGAAATCAATTTGCGAGGATTCATTTGTCTGTTTTATCATAACTTGTCAATTTTTTTATAATTTGGACTAAATTAAGAATAAAATCCCCTAATAATGTTAATCATAGAATTCCTCCGCATGGCAGGCGTTGCTTATATTTAAACGTTGAATGGCAACAGTTATTCCCTCCACGAAATCAAGCGATCGACGCTAGCCCTCTGGTCAGGACAAGCGCCGAAGCCTTTTCGCTATTTCAAATTTAGAAGCAAGCGCTAACGCATCCATACCGTGTAGTATCAGCGCAGACGCATCGTCATCGTTGCTTATTTCTTGTCTTTTTTAAATTCATACTCTCACACGAACGAAGGCCAAGGCTCACGCAATCGCCAGTCTGTACGCTTTTTAAAAATTAATATAAATATCGAAGTCAGATTTTAAAAAAATTGTATGGTAGAATTTATTAGTCGTGGTAGAGCGAAGTTAATAGCCTTATAATAATCATCCAGACTGAATTTCGGAGACTAGCCATCTGCGCAGGAGATATTATAGTGCACAAGCGTGTGCGCAGACACATGTGCACTCTCTGTTCCCTAACCCTCATGATCCGATGGGACGGTAATCCGACACGACCGGAGAGAGATCAGGCGCAGGACCAACGGCTTTACGTGCTTTCCTAACTCCGGGCTGCTATTAAGATTTCTTAGCAGAAAAACCCAATAATTATTATGTAGACCCGTACCGGAATTCGAACCCGAGACCTCATGCACAGCAGTCGCATTCACTACCGCTTCGCCTTATAATATGTACTCTGTCTGGTATTTCACCTTAATTAATGAGTTATAATTAATATAAATAAATAAAATGTTTCAGAAACTATCTCATTTTTGTATTGTAAAGTCAGACCTTACACCAAAGACTTTATTTACAGATAAATAAAATCATTGCAATATTTTGTTAATAACTTCTAATGAAATTACAATAAATCTTTATGTAAAGCAAAACTTAAGCTCATTTTGACGTTCACACAGAATCAAACTTTCTCCGCGTGATTTAAAAAGGACTTATCAATCATAATGCAGATTAAACACACATTGATAAATGAATGTAATTATTTATTAACGAATAAACATTGCTGATGGATGTAATCGCTTCGCGTTTTGATTAAAACCGCGACCGCGGCCATTTTAAAATCGATTTATATAATGACTTTCACGGTAAATTGTCCAAGCAGTTTGTTCTGGTGGGCTGTGAACGGCGTTAAACCATTTCCTGGACATGTTTTAGTGTTCAACTGCTTTACAAGGTTGCTACGTGATCTACTGTTTATTGAGATACTGATTATAAAATATGACATAGATCTTATTAGAAGCGTAATGTCAAAATATTTTAGCAGTTTTAATTAACCCGGCGTAAATGAACCGGTTTTTGAGACCCTCTAATGTGTAACATTATAGTCTTAGTTCGCACTAGCCTGTCCCGTCCGCCTCAGTAGCTGGATTCTAGGAATTAGTGCGTCTATTCGTATATGCGAATCAGGGCCACGTGCGACGTTGTCGGTGAGAGGTGAGTTCAAAGTGCGCGCGGGCGTTTTATACCCGGGTTCATAGTTCGCGTTTCAATATTTTTGATCGCTGTCCTTAAGGTTTATCCTGTTTTTTTTTAGATTTTGGATACATTACAAGAACCTGGCACTTTTATTCTATACATTATGGATAACGAACGGATTAGGGAGCTTTTGGAGTAATATTCTTTGGATGAAAGCTGTCCATCAGAGTCGGACAATGACGAAGAGGAGTTAATCAGCCAGCGTAGTAACGAAAGCGACACAGAATAGGAATTGAGTCAGCTATTAGAGCCAGAGACGATATCTAGTCCAGCACCAGTCACATGTCCATGAGGAAGAAAACAATAGCTCGATTGATCGACCTTATGCAATGTATGTTTATGGCAAAGATCATACTAAAAGATACTACGTTAGTCTCTTACGTGCCCAAGAAGAATAACATTGTGTTGGTCATTTCAACTATGCACCATGATAATAGCATTGACGTTATGACAGGCGATAAGAGAAAACCTGACAAGATTACTTTTTATAACAGGACGAAGGGAGGGGTTGATGTCGTCGATGAATTATGTGCCAACTACGATGTATCGCGAAAAAGCAAACGCTGGCCTCTCACCTTTTTCTATGCCATACTGAATATGGCAGGTATAAATAGTTATATAATAAAAAAAGAAAATTGCTCAGTACCGAATCTAAAACGACGAGAGTTTCTTCGGGTTTTGGGATTGAAATTGGTAGAAAATCATTTACGCACATGAAGAGATACTACAGGTCTGCATACTACGTAAGCGAATAAATGATTCTTTGGGTGAACCATCCCCTGCTCCGCCACATAAAATAGCAGGTATTGCTAGAAGATGTCAAGATTGTGCCTATAAAAAAGATAGGAAGACCAAACATACTTGCTGCAAGTGCAATAAGTTCATATGTATGGAACATGCTGAGACAATTTGTAAAAATTGTGCAACATATTCACAAGACTCAAACTATTTTTTTTTACTAGGTAGCCTACTGTAATTCCTCTTTTTTTTGTTTATAAATATCCTCCTTTTTAACATACAAGTCGTCATTTCAAAAAAATTTTCTATACATTTTTTTTTTTTATTTTGCTCGTCAAAATGACCACACTCCGCCTGATGGTAAACAGTCGTGTGGTCTAAGAGCAGTGGCCTCCACATCGTCCTCATAGCAGCCGAGGCGATGTTGAGGTCTCTACTTTGCCGCCTGAGAAGGTGCTTTTTCACGCCCCGCTTAAAGGACCCAGGATTGAAGGAAGAAGGAAACACGTGCCTTGGCAGAGAATTCCATGCCTTGATCGTTCGGCAGAGGTATGAGGACCCAAACTTGTTGGTACGCACTCTAGTCGACTCCACCGTGTAAGGATGGCATCTGAGCCCAGCACGCGTTGTTCTGGATAGGAAAGGGGAGGGCGGGATAAGGTGGAATAACTCTTCAGAGCACTCCCCGTGATATATTCTGTAGAAACATGCCAAAGAGGCAATATCCCTACGGAGTTGCAGAGGTTCCAGTGAACTCGTGACCTCTGGATCTCCGATGATACGGACAGCCCGCCGCTGTAACCTGTATGTAATACTTTAATAAATAAATAATTTAATCGAATATTACTAAAGTTGTTGTAATTATTTTAGTACTCGAATAATGCACTATTAGGTTATCAATCAAAAAGTTAACAAAAACCTGTAAAAAACGAAATACAACGATATTTAAAACAGGGTAAAATTCACCCTGGTTCATTGATGACATGATTGAAAATAGGTTCATTCACGCCGTTCTAGCATGACAAACATAGCTTTATAAGTTTGGCATGCTAGAAAAACTAATAAAATTGCCTTGTACTTGTAGTTATTCTAATTTTTTTACTGCCTGATATTAGATCTATAAAATGTGTAATAATGTAATAAGATAATTGTACTAATTGCAATCAACTCATTGAGCACTGTCACTTATCGAGTGGTTAATGAAAAATCACAACGCCAATACTCGAATTCAAAAAAATCAAGATGGACTTCGGATCTTGTCTCAGTGCTATACATATCAGAAAAAGTATTCGCCAAAATAAAATAAACGTCAAATGTGTCATCAGTTCAATTATATCGAAATAGTTAATAACACTTTTGGGGATATAGGTGAACTGAAGTTATGTTAAAATGAATATGGACATTTATTTGATTTTAATAGCAATTTTAATAGCTTAGGCATTAAATAGATTATATTAGTCTGGTTCAGTTATGATGTATTTTGTTGTATATCCATATAAGTCAAGTGATACACAAATATCAAAAAGAATCCACACAGGTGAATCATTTGGCTCGAACAAATGTGGTATCAACGGGATCGAATTTCCTGAGTTCAATTCGATCTCTTCAATTCCATTTTAATAGACAATGTTTGTTATGACTTTTTGGCATAATTACTTGTACAGTTTCCGAACAAGTACTTAAAGAAAAATCGCTCTAATTATCTGCGATATAAAGTCTGTACTTACGACTTGACGCGTGAAAGGTTGATTGCATCGATTTTCAAGTGACAAATGACTCCTGGCCGGCCACGCGGGTGGTCTGTATGATCGCATGATGTTGCCATTCATCATACAAATTTCACTTCATATACCAACTTCATATAAACTGCATCTTTCTAAATCGTGACTCCATCTATACATGTAGTACGTATGTATATCACGCTGAAATAATGTAGACATATTAACCTTTCTCTCGGGATTTCCACAAGTTTGAAATGTCACGTGCATGAACATGTTTAATCGTTTGTTTGGTCACGAATAGTTTGTATATAAAGTACAGAAAAAGTTTATATTAAAACAAGAACTTTTCAATCAAGATTGTTTATAAAAACATATTATACTCAAGTAAGCACAGTTAGGGTCTCCATGCTGTCACTGAGAATGTTTAAATGGAAAACTCAACAGTTTACCCATCCCGAGGGTCAATCCCGAGTCCTCATACACAGCTATCACAATTACAGCTGTGCCAACGAGGTAAGTAACAACATATTATACTAAAGCTTCATACCTTAAATAAACAACGAGGCTCATATACAGGTTGTGGATAACCTGGAAATGTCTTATAGTGGAAATGATGGCCGTTCAGAAAAAAAATAAAAATATCTATCCTAACTACTACCTGAGATATGTGTTTTTTTTTAATTACCATGTGTAACTTTCTTGTATACTACGACCATAAATATATGAAATCCATCGGTTTTTTGTTGTTTTATTATTAAACACTAATTATGCTAATAGATAGACAGTCAAAAGTATGCTATGCTAATATAGCTTGCACTTTTTAATATATATATTTTTTTTTTTTTATAATTTTTTTCATTTTTCTGAACGGCCTTCAGTTCTACTATAAGACATTTTAAGGTTATCCATTAATTACCGGACACCCTGTATGTACATTACATATTATATGAACCTCGGTGGCATGTATCCAGGAATGAAGGCGTGCGACTATGAATGAATGTATATACGTATACGATTAAATTTAACAAAGCTAAAACATAATAACCAGTCTAACATCACCGGATCCTCACTAATCTATTCCCCAGTTCTCACACAGTTTAGCGAGCGTGAAAAGACAAAGCCATTTACATTATAAACGCTCCATTCTGCAGTCACTTCTGATAAGGATAACGAAGCCATTAACGTTTGAATCGATACAGTGCTCAGTGGTCGTGGGAATGTGGATCAAGCCGAGGCTAATAATAAGCTAGGATCATGGTATCTATTACATTTCAATCCAGTTGCGGTAATGCAGTGAAGAAACTAATTTAGTGGTTGCGGGGAGATACTATGACGGATTGCTGTGCGATAGAGAAGTAAAATTGGTGTTATTAACAGGCTTCAGTGTAATGTAAGATTAGATGTTTGTTACTCAATCGCGCTCGAACCTATGGTCTGTGGTATCTGCGTGGATTTTTATGAAGAAGGCTGCTTCAACCACGTTTCGTAAAAGACACGTTTTGATGAAGACGCAGTTAGCCTTAGTTTAGCTAGATGTATGTATATTAAACATGCTGTTAAATTTATGTTATCAGGCCTGATTTATAAACTGGCAGTGGTTAACATAGGCCTCCTCTCAGCATAAAAATATAGGCCATAGTTCAATATAATGATGGATAGAATCGCTGGCAAGAAACACGTTGATACAGAAAAATCTAAGCTAATAAATTCTGGATTGGCTAAAATTGTAAATGCTTCTAAACTATTGCTCTTCGCTTTGTAAAACAAAGTAAGTAAGTAGAAGCAACAGGAAAAACTCTACGTCGATCTATTGAACTGGTGCAGGACATAAGCATATACTATCCGTCTCCGCACTCTGCCTCCTCATTAATGAGGGAACAAAAAGAAGAAGAAGATTGTAAAAGACAAACTATGCAGAGTTTACTACTAACCTACGCTCGTCAGAGTAGCATATAAGGAAGACGAACATAGCCTTTACAATACATGTGATAATATGCAGAAGAGTAGAAGTTAGGAAAGCAAGGATTGGATTGGATAGCCAGCGTCTCACTTGCTAGACAAACGCAACAGTACAGACATTTTCCTAAAAGGAAAATACGTTGATAGAACACACGATAGCATTGACATTAAACTGCTTTATACGGATTTTATTGTGTGGTCTATTACCACTTTTACTACATTATTTTGAAATTTACGCTATAATTTCAAAATATTACGATACTACTAAACCTATTTTAGCTATTTAAAATAATAATACACTTTTTCGGTAGGCCGTAAATATGATCAAGCAGTCAAACTTTTAAGTAACCAATATCCTACTAATAAATGTTTAGATGTGTTACACAATAAATGATAAATACACACAGATAGTCTATGTCCTGAATGCAAATAAATCAACCTTTGTGTTATTAAGTCTTATCTAAAGCCTACATTCTATCACTAAGAGTACTTCAAAACAACATTACTCCGAACATTTTTAGCGACATACTAGTTTTTATGCTATTTCATTGAAACTGGTAGATAATGACTTTTATAAATAATACATTAGTACAGTGATTAATCACACTAATGACTGCCAGTGTTCAATATTTATCTTAAGCTAGAAGCACAATGCTACTTACCTACTCGCGTAATTCTTTTCTTTGAGATTTCTACATGACTCTCGCACAATGTCTGCGCCAGATAATTAGGAAGTAAATACCCGTTTGAGATACAAAGGCTTGCTGGTAATGTTTGTTTGCAGTCTGAGCTGCTGCCGACCGTAAACTATGTAAGCTGTTACTAAGCATACCGTACCCTGGCGCAGTGCTACATATGATAAAGGTGACCGAGCAAAGGAGGTAGATAAAGGGAAATAAAGAGAACCGATACGGTGATTATTACTACCAACTTAAATAATTTTTGACCGCGTGTTCCCTCGGAAACAGTACTTTTTTATGAATAAATGCAATATTTCACACTCACAATTCGTTAAGTATGGTCGTAGAACCCACATAATAAAGGCCTAGGCGAGCTTATTGTTCACATGCCAGACTCTGTGCTGCTACTCAGAATTTCATGACATAAAAACCCAAAAACACTTGTCGCAACTCGGGAATACACTGCTGCACGGCGGTAGTAGGTATGTATATGGAATACTACCGCAGCGCCACTGACACAGTCGAAACGAGACTTTTTGTCAAATAAGTTATCACTACTACTCCACACACTTTTTATCATTATTTTATTTTATTAATTATTTTGTTTTTAGTTTTTTCTATTATTTCACTTCTACTTTTTTTGTTTTATTAATCTGCATTGTGTAAAGTTCATGATCTATTTACCGAAGGGTTACTAAAATGTCTTTAAATTTAGGAAGAGCACTGAGGTTTGAAATACAGATAATTTTATTTTATCTAGTTCGGAGAACAGATGTCTCACTCAATCGAGATTAAGCCAAATAATGTTAACAAAATGTAATTGTTGTAGGTATGCACATGTTTCTTGGAAATAAACAATTATTATATTATTATATTAATGAAATATTTTGTCATTATAAGACTTTTTAAAGTAAAATGCAGGTTGTGTTTTCATTTATGTGTAAACTTACTACAAACCTATTTTTGTGAGCGCGTAAGAATGTTTCGCAATTAACGGCGCCGGTAAGACGATATCAAATATTTTTTTATTTTATCCATGATGACGTTTCAGGTCAACAGCTTAAAAGTTTTTTTTGTAGCAGTAAGATCTAGTACTCGAATCGCAGACATTCATTGTTAACTATCGACCACATTTCAGATTATCTAGGCAAAATAGTTCTGGCGCGACGCCAATTCTATCTTACACCTAACAGATTTATAACCCCAGCTCATTACAGTTAAATAGGCTTTATTATGATAGTGGTAAGGATGGTTGTTGGCTGTATTTTATGTATTGGGATGTAAAAATATGTTAGTTGTGTGTAACCTGATGACGGCGCGATCGGCAACCGTATCGAGTGTCGTTCCGGTCCGGCGCGCCTTCGTCTCGACCTGACTGCACGGTGTGAACGGAACCTATGTCCTGCTTACGCACTAGACTTACTGCCGAAATTAATATGCGATTCGACAAAAACATCACGATAGAGATAGGTCAAGATTCGGTATAATTATGTATATTTTAATGATACCAAGTCATTCAACATACATAAGTTGCACTGTACTGTAAACATTTGATCGTAGACATGTATTTCTATAAATATTATTTTTACTTTTACGTTAATAAATCAAAACTTTTCGTCATGGAATCAATCAGAAATTTTACTGCTCTAAGCTTGCTTAAGACATTTTCTTTGAACTTCATAAAACAGTTATATTAAATTTAAAACATTTTCGGATACAGGTAAAAAATACCCTAGTTACATTTTACCTACACCTTTTTCATATTTTTATTCTGGTTTTCACTCTTTATTAGTAGCCTCACTGTTCCCTCCAATATAAAAGAACAGCATAGTCACATTTCAAAGAAACAGCATCTTTCACGAATTTAAAAATATACCTATTAACATGTTGTAAAAGGCGCAGCGTCTAAAACGGCGAGTGAGTAACCTCGCTTGACGCTTCCCAAGGTTTTTATGCCAGACAATTGTCGCACGGTGCGCTTTTATTTATCACCAGCCGCGTAATGTCACTGCACTAATCATTGCCAAGGATCTTTCTATTTTGAATCTAGAATTAATAATGGCTGCCGACCAATGCTTCCTTCTTAATTTAATTTTATTTCTTATTTATATATTTTCAAAATAGAAGCTCTTTCACTGCTTATTTATAATGTATGTAAACATTTCCACCATTCTTGCAGCAATAGCCGAGCGAGGAGATCATTGAACTGCGACAGGGGTTTTGAATTCAACCTACGGCAGGCACCTCTGACTTTATAGAGTTACGTGTATTACGTAGCATAAATGTGTTTTCTGTACGAGCGGATTAAATAATTTATTATAACAGGCTTCGACAGTGAAAGAAATCTTCGTGAGGAAACAAACATGTCTGAGAGTTCTCTATAAGATTCTCAAAGATATGTGAAGTATACCATACTGCAGTGAACCAGAATGGTGGACCTTGGCCTTACCCTTGTAATACTGAGGAAACACCCGTACCCAATAGTGAGAAGGTTTCTAAGCAGGAAGTACCTATATTATTATGAAGCATTTTTAATCAATAGTTTAAACGACACACGGAACTAGAAGATATCTCACGAGCGAGTATATTGTCTTCTCAGTCTGAAAAATTATAGATGTGATATGATTTTATTCATATGATTGAAGGTAATTTGTTTGTTGTTTCTAGCGTAATTACCGGTTTATTTTAAAAACACAGAGAGGATGTAACTCTCTAATCCTAACTATATGTATAGACCAATGACTTGTCTCCTTCTCTCTTTATACACCAACGAGGACATACAAACATATGGACCATCTAATAATAAGAGGCTGCCGTAGCCAATGACCATTACTATACCAAGAATATAACATATAACTCACGCGACGCTGACCGTAGGTAAAAGAAGGAAAGATAGGATGAAAAGACAGGAACAGGGAAAGTAGGTATATGAGCCTCCGGGAATGCTCATTACTAAACACGGGTATTTTACTCTTGCTTCGCTTTCCTATTGATAGTATTTACCTGATCGAGCCGGCTCATTTGTATCATCACGAAATTGGTAGACTCTCTAGTGCGATATGAGGACATTGACTAGAAAAAGAAGTGTCTACTCCTAATAGGTACATGTGATGGGGAAAGCTACATAGCTTGGTATAAATAAAGATGATCCTATCCCATCAGGAATATGCCTGAGTTGATGAAATATCTTAAGAACTCAATGATTCTTGTTTATACTTACGAATGAATTTCACAAGAATTTAGTAGAATTAATTTCTTGTTTACAGTTTAGTTTCATTTTCCTCAATTCACATAATAGTAACAGGTAGTCTAAAATTGACACAAAATAAAGACGTTTATTTATAACAATTGTGTCACGTTCACGATACTTTCATAGATTTAAAATATGGAAGGTAAAATACAAGAGAGCTATTTTCTGACGCCACGATAAATATAAAATATCGTGCTTGTAACATTTGCGTGTCGTCATCTTCTATTGTCTATAACACAGAAGTGACACATCTAACTATTACATTATGTTCCTGGTAATACAAGTTACCTTGAATGTAATCACGAGTCTTTAAGACTATTTCAGACATCTATAGAGCGTCTAGCATTATCTGAGTAAAAAGGACGGATTGCGACATCAGATCTGCTGTCTAAAACTAGTATAGGTATCCAACAGGCTGGAGAAGCCGAAGAGATATCCAGTAGTCTCATAGAGCGAAAAGGTGCTGCAGCTTCCATAGCAACAATATAGCCTTCAATAGCCCATCGGTAGGCAAAACCTCTCTCAAGAGGCAAGAATCTCTATTGAGCTATGTTTAAAGACTTGCCATAAAGAGAGGCAGAAGAACATGACCAAAACTGGATTCAGGAATTGAAGAGAGGAATCTAAAATTGCAATAGAAAATATGGTAATAAGACATTAGAATAAAATGACACATGTTAAGTGTCTCAATTAATGACTAATTAGCGCAATTAATTTCTTTCGTTGATTGACGGAAATATTAATGACAAACTGAATAATAATAAGTACATTTTGTTCTTAACACAAACTTAATTGTACTTACTACACAAGTAAATTAATTAAGAATGTAAGAATAACTTGGAAGATTCATTTTTTTACACAAGACTGTAAGCAACGCCACGGCGGATAAAAACAGCTAATTAATAAGTATTTTTTCCTTAAACAAAATTATCGCAAAACCGACTAATTGATAAACAAACTGAAGCTGGTTGAATCTCTCTCTCGTGTGTGGTACGAGGTCTACAATGGAGATTAGGTGTTATTAGGCAACAATAACGTGGAATACTCTTCGAGAGGTGGTGTTCGCTAGATAGAGTAACTATGCCTATAAGTAAACCTAAAATCATACCATATATTGCATTCTCTCATGAACACACACGTGAGACTGTCAAAAATCTGAAGATTGACTCTCTTTTCGCCTTTTAACCTTTTTAGTGGCAGCGATAGCCTAGTGAGAAACCGTTAGACTGCACGCAGAGGTCTCGAGCTCGATTCCAAGGCGCGCATCTCTGACTTTTCGAAGTTATGCGCGTATTAAATAGTTAATTATCGGTCGCTTTAACAGTGAAGGAAAACATTCCGAGGAAACCTCCATGTCTGAGAGTTCTCAATAATGATCTCGAAGATATATGAAGTCTGCCTATCCGCACTAAGCCAGCGTGGTGGACCATGGCCTAACCCTTCTCACACTGAGAAGAGGCCAGTGCCCAGCAGTGGGACAGTTTAATACAGGGCTTATATTATTATGTTATATATTATTATAGTGGCAGCGGCTAGAAACAATAAGTTTTCAATTATGCATGTCAATAATTGGCAGGATAACTTGTCTAACGCGTCATTAGACTTGAAAAGGGAAAACTAGATTCTACGCACGAGTTGCATATAATTATTAGTTGGTGAGTATTTACTCACTGCAGCGGTGTACATTATGTGCGTCAAGAATGTTTTCGACAGCATTCAACAGGTTAAAGAAAGGTACATTTATTCTGTAAGCAGACATGGCAAAAAATATTGCACCACATTCATCTGTTACATAAATTGTGCTCAAGCGATGCGCTTACGTAACTAGTTTATCGATGCTCTTTAAGAACGACCTGATTTATTTAAAACTAGATTTTCCATGACTTCGCCTGCATTAATGAAGATTTTGTCAATAAGCTTCTATCCCACGGCAGTCCTTTTTTCTAGATGCAACACCTTGCAACTAGAAAATTAAAACAAAAAAAATGGACCACCTAATTCCCAATTTAGTTTCCCTGAAAACGTGTAAGCGAAATTCATGATGATCGGTCAAGTATTTAAGGCGTGAGAACGTAACAAACAAACAAACAAACTCACATTTATAATATTAGTTAGGATTAGAAATAATTTATTGTTGGCGATAAACAATAGTCATTTGAAGGTATATTTTTATGACTGACAATAGTCCAGTTCGAGATTAAAAGTCGAGGTCAGGCGTAATGAAGTGTGGCCGAAGGGTAGATTGGTTGACTGGCTTTATCATTCACTAATACTTTTTAGATGTCTGAGTGTAGTTTTTTATTTAGCGTTGCTTACGTTTATGTCATGCGCATGTCATTGAAATGATTATTATTAACTATTATTAACTACTACAACTAAACTTGTACTTACTGTTTCTTATACAAAATATTTTATAAAAAGTTAGTAAAATTTTAGTTTTATAAGAATATAGGATATGTGTACATAAACGCTTGATTTAAAAAGATCAGCAGCTCCGTATCATGTATATATTACATTTGAATAAATTTTTATTTTACTTTACATAATAATTTCGGTAAATACAGCCCCGAAAACAAAGTACTTAGGTTTATAAAGTGGGTGTAACGCGTCTCTGTCAAGCCAAATAGCTGTCCAAACCGTCTTATTTTACCTGACTCGGGAATCAAAATCAAAATCAAAATCAAAATAAATTTATTCAAATTAGGTTACAAGGTAACACTTATGAATGTCAAAGTTACACGTAATTTTTTTTTCTGTGAATTTACATTTACTGCCACGTTCAGCAAAGCAGGGGTGTGTAGGGCTCATGAGAAGAACGGGCAAGAAACTCATAGCCACTCTTTTTAATCGCCAAGTGAACAATAATATTTCGTTTACAAATCATAACTGTAAGGTGCTGCAACCATTTCTCCATGAACTACTACTCAACATACTCAAGCATTTGATCAAAATTGATGGTAGCCTCTAAAGCAGCAGTATGGTAAATAGGAGCATCCACTTACATGTACATAAATAATCAAGACAAGACGTGATTGTAGTCCGTAGTTTAATCTAATTGTTTAAATAAAATGTAATAATCATAACCGGTTCCACGATAAGTCAAAATGCAGTTATGCCACGTGGCACACGAGTTAGGTAAATACGTGTACAAAATATGACACATACCTATTGTCAGCTCTTTCTGAATATTTATTTAAAAACGTTATACAGTGTCGCCCATGGGCATGTGACCGCCCGTAATTTTCTGAATATTCATGAAAAATATCGAAAATAATCTTTAAAAATGGGATCTACCTATAATATTTACCATAATATTCAATTTTTAATTTTTTAATTATAGTTTGAAACCTTGCTTTCCATTTTTTGACACATCTCCGAAGTTTATGGATCGATTTGGATTCTGTTTATTATTTCTAAAAGCTTATGAGTTATGAGTTATTTTAACAGATTAATTAACATTTTAATAAAAATTATCGGCTATGAAAATGAAAACAGAACCAAAATTATCTTTTGGTAAAAAAATGTGTATTTATTTTAAAAACTAGTTTAAGTCCATAAATTGTCCCCATAGGGTGATTTTTGTAATCATTATTTGTAATCTACTACATAATAGCTACAAATTCACAGAACATTATTGATACCTAACTGTAACTAAATTCGAGGCAAAACTCTAAAACTCTAAGAGTCAAATTTAGGAAAAATGTGAAAGTCAATTGAATGTCCCCGCTCTTATCAGTGAGTACCTACTAAAAGGTTAAAGTAATAATGAGGATGATAATGAAATTAAAAACGAACAAGCAATAGACAGATTTTTACTAAAAAAACAGGAATTTTAGTTAATTAGATTTTCAAAATAGCCCCCTCTACCCTCCTGTAAATAAACTAAAGCCCTCATGGCAACACTTTTGGTAGTACGACGCAATTCTTCACGATTTTCTTTTTTTCCGCAGCAGCAGCAGAAACCTTAGCCTGCTCGCGGATTTTAATTGGCACGGCATACACTTTTTGTTTCATGTAGCCCCAAAGATAAAAATCTAAGGGTGTAAAAGGTCGGGCGATCGCGGCGGCCAAGCAAATCAACAAATTCTACTTACCTATTAAAAATTGAATAACATGAAAAATATTATAGTTCCCTTTTAAAGTTTATTTTCGTAATATTTCCATGAATATTTAGATAATTATAGGCGGTCACATGCCCATGGGCGACATTGTATAATATAACAATACCAGCCCTGTATTAAACCGTCCCACGGCTTGATGCACGTGTCTCTTCTCAATGTGATAAAGGTTAAGCCATAGTCCACCACCCTGGCCTAGTGCGTGTGAGCAGACTTCACATATCTTCGGGAACATTATGGAGAACTCACAGACATGCACCGTGGGCGATAAGTAATTATTTAATACGCACCATCAAAAAGTCAGTTAGAAACGTTAAAGTAGGCAAAATAATTGTCGTTTTCAATCAACAAAAAACTGTAAAAACCAATTCTCAGTGTTAACAATGGCTTAGGGTTAAACAAAGGACATTTAAAACAAACAACACAATAACACATGTGTTCGCAGTACACACGTGCACCGCATATTATAATGAAACGAGACAAAAAATAATACAGCATGCAGAAATTTTGCTTTAAAAAACAATATGGATATTACATTATAGGGACTTAAATGCTATGGCTTTATAATCATAATTTTACCTAAGTCTCCAATGTGACTATTGTATACATATAAAAATATAATAGATCGAAAACGAAATGGACAACATTTTGATCTTTCATAACGTGTGGGAATGCCATTTACTCTTTCCTATCGGCGGGAAAATGGGAGAATGTGGGGCTCATTCGTGGAAAGAGCAGTGGCAGAATTCAACAAAATTAGCAGTAGAAACTTAGACATAGATTTTCGAAACAGAAAAGCAGATATAAATTTTCAAAGCCAACGTTGTTACAATGAGATAGTAAAATAATTATTTTTAGCTAACAAATCGATACTATAGAAGGTGCAATACCCTTACTTGTCCAATGTTTCGGTCGAATTGCACCGACCGCGGTCTTCGGTTGACTGACGCTACCACGACCGATGCAAGTTAATCTCACTGTCTGGCAATTAAAGCATGAATATTTTATGAGAATAAGATCAGCTAGCTACAATATTAATATGTATATACACTTACGCTTGTGTACTCGAAGGGGTGAATTAAACCAGTTTAGGAACCACGTGATAGGAAACGAGAAATCTATCGAGCACAGTTCCATACTACGCACCGTTTTTTTTTTACGTTTTGTCCAATAACTCTTTGCCCGATCTGAGGTTTGAATCCGAACTTCACGATTGCACGCACACATAAATGCAAACATATGTAACGAGACCAAAGAAACTGACATACAGAATAAAATACAAACATCTAAAAATAAACGTACTTATCTATTATAGTCTGCTATTACGTGACATAAATATTAGCATAATAACAGTGTTTAAAATAACGCAAGATTATGTACGGTACAAAACACAAGCGTAATTTAATAACAAAATCACTTTCATCGCCTTTCTCTGGTGACAGTGTGATGCCACCTAACGGGTATTCGCATCAATCAATAGCAATTGCTATGAAAAAGCAGTCGTCAGTTAAATGGGCAACTTTCGCGTTCTGTTCACAATCGTTTGGTGTTCGTGTTGGTACCGAACTAATCACGGCTCCGTAAAGCCCCTGGGTGCTTCTGCGCAGCTTTCTGTTCGAACAGGGCTGCCAACCGTCGCATGTTCGACTAATTCAAATTTAGAATGAAGATATATGCTGTTAACTGTTATGAGAACCAAAAATGTGACTAATTGTAGGTTCCATATTCCATTGTTGTTCGTTTGTTTGTCAATCCAAGACCATTTTCTATATTTTGTACTAAAAATAAATGCGTAGAAAGCTCCCCATTTCCTACGTTTTTACAGCCAAATGGATGAACAGTTATTAATGAAATTAAAAAATAATTAATACAAAAGTAGTTTGGAAACTGCGACAAATTATATTTATTTATTTATTTAGGTCTTCCCACAGCTTGTGCATACAATTTACTTTAATTTTTAAATAACTTAAAGGTTACAGGCTTACACACTAGCCAATTACGGGCTAACCAACATTCATCAAGTAACATAGGTACTATTTAGAAATTAAAACTAACATAATTAAATATCCAACAGATTAAACAATATTGTGATGTGTTACAATTTACGTAAATTAAAAACTTAATATAATAATATAGGTAAAGAGTACAAGGGGTATTGGTGGTTAAGTGGTTACATTTTCTGTCCGGGATTCCAGGATTTTGGATTTAAATGAGTTCATAGAATTGTGATGCATATCTGCATTAGGCACTAGTTTTATAAATGAGTTCATTTCTCTACACATTCTAATTAGTGGTGAATTTACGCCTATATTAGTGTTACAATGCTGAATATGATATGGTTTGACTATAGGGTATCTGGGTATTTTACTAGGGATGTTCAAAGATATGCGTGCAAGTAGCTCACTACAGTCGAATTTATCGTTTACCAATTTGTAAAGAAACATGATGTCGTGTAATCTTCGACGTTCTCGTAAAGAGGTCATTTTAAAACATTCGATGCGCTGATCATACGGGTGATATTTTGTTTGTAGTGTGGGCCAAGTGTTTAGTAAAGTATCTCTGTATACTTTCAACTCTTTGTGAGTGAATCGCATAATATGGGCTCCACACCACACTGCGAACTCCAGGATACTCCGAACAAGTGCATTATACAGGGTAATTTTAGTCCGCTCTAACTTGAAACTTGCCTCTTTTAAGGAATTTTAGCATTTGTGCAGATTTTTTACCAATACCATCAACATGATTGTTGAAAGTAAGTTTACTGTCCATTATAACTCCCAGATCTCGCACCTCGTTAACTGTAATTAGTGGAGTGTCTTTAATGACATACGACAGCGCAGGACTTTGCTTGAAAATCTGATGTGGAAACATTTTTCTACATTTATTTTCATACGATTGAGTGTACACCAGTTGTCAATCCTATCAAGATCTTGTTGTAAGAGGGCAGTATCACTATCTGACGTAACAATATTGTAAATTTTGAGATCATCAGCGAACATTGAATGCTTACAATTTTTAATCTGACTTGTAATGTCGTTGATAAAAAGGGAGAAATGAACTGGGGCAAGATGGGAGCCTTGTGGAACACCCGAGAGAGCATAATATTGGTAAGATTCATAACCATTTACTGCAATCAGCTGAGATCTACGCGACAGGTAAGATGAAAACCAGATTAGAAGCGAGCCATGTATTCCATTATACTCTAGCTTCGACAATAACATCGAATGATCTACTTTGTCGAAAGCACTACTGAAATCCATGTAGACGGCACCGATTTCTAACCTTTTGTCGAGAGCCAGCGTTATGTCGGATACATATTGTACAAGATTTGTTTCCACACTGCGGCCAGTTTTAAACCCATGTTGAGATGGAGAGATAACTTTATCTATATGCCGAGCAATCACCGGACATATAAGTGATTCAAAAATTTTGGAAAAGCATGATAATATTGAAATCGGTCGGTAATTTTTTACGTTTGATATAAGTTGATTTTTAAACAAAATACATATATCTGATGATATTAACGTTTTTTCCGTTTTTATTAGGCTTTTATACGGAGTAGCTACTTGGGCATCTTGGAATACGATGCTTAGTTGGGGCGAGTTACTGGCACCGGTACTTTTGATTTACAATAAGCTAAAAACAATGTGCTTTATTCTAAAAGAAACAAAAGGCACATTAAGCTCCCCTGAACTAAGTAATAATTTCTAAAGATTGAAGTACCTACTTCTGTATAGTATCTTGGGGTTCTGTACCAAAATAGTAAAATCGGTGGTATAGTACCTATGATTTTGTCTGTGCGTCTGTCTATAACACTAACATAATGGTTACAGATGAAACGGATAGTAGTTTAGCCGGATACCGGATATTCGGCCAATCTTGTTGCCGAATAGCCGGATATTCGGTCGCCTGAGACTCAAAACAAACTACTTGGGGGCGCTTGATGCTGATAGAGCGTGCCAGGAGATTCTATTGGAATATTTAAAAATTTCTTGTGCAGAGTTCTCCAGTAGCAATTCATCATCGGCTCAAAAAAATTAGAGGAGAAGAGACAGAGTTAGCTGTACCTCGCAAAGCTCATGACACGTTTTGGGATTACTTTGATGAGGTAGGAAATGAAAACAATACTAGCCAGGTTCAACGTGAAGAAAGAAACGCGATAGCATGTGAGATTGACTTTTATCTTAAGTCAGTGCGAATTAATCACAATTGTGACCCTTATTCTTGGTGGGCAGCTAATGCTAAACAATACCCAAAAACAAAGTTTGCCAAAATCTATCTTTCAGCACCTTGCAGCAGAGTACAACAGCGAAAGTCGTTTTTCAGAAGCTGGACTTATTTACGAAAATAAGCGGAACCGCTTGCTACCTCTTAATGCAGAGAAATTAGTACTCAATCACCATAATTTGCCCTTAGTGCAGTATGAGTACTAATTCATTTTTTATGTTGTAAAATTATGTTTTGATTACTGATTGTATTTCTTGTGATACATAAAGCATTAATAATTAAATATATTTAAATCCGGTATTCCGCCGGATAGTCGCTAGTTATCTGTTATTCAGCCAGACAATATTTAGGCCGCCGGATAGGCCGGATACCGGATAGTTACCGGATATCCGTTTCATCTCTAATAATTATGATATCTACACGTTTATGTACGTATCATGGTAAGTTACCAGGAGGCAGTCTTCAGCGGTTCTATTTGCTTAATATTTTGGCTATGGCTTTCAAAATCATAATTTGGCGTTATAAAGTATGAAACTTAAAGCACAGAGTTAACTCTAGCCAATATTTAAGGCCCCGCGCGATGAGATCAATATTATTCTATTGCATTTCCTCCTATGAGTTAAAATACTTACCTCAATTCATTTCTTGCGTTTCGATAACTTGGTCCTTAAAATGTATATGCCTAGAGGAAAGACATCATTTATGTGAAGTCTTGTTTGATATCTGCTCATGACCGTAAGTATAAACACCTGTGTGAATAAATTTATTTCATCTTTCTAAATATAACCGCCTCGGTAGCATAGCGGTAGTATATGTGACGCCTAAATATGAGTTCTCGAGCTCGGTACCCTGGTCGGTCAAAGTATTATTGGGTATATTTATTATCACGAAATTCTTAGTACAGGATCAAGAACCGTGGACCCGCCCCTCGCTCTTATTATGTGGGACCTGAAATCATAGTGTAATAATGTATGCCTACCCCTTCCGGAAATATAGGCGTAAGATCACGTATGCAAAAAATAAAGAAATATTTGGCTAATTTGTCTAATCGAGGGTTGAGGCTGCTCGGTCACTCATAATCGGCTCTACACAGCAAGACAGTAGGCAACCAATACTACTAGTAATCTGCAATTCAAATAGCTGGTAATCTTTCGAATTGATAAACAAGCCAAAGCGGATGAACGCCGATTATCGTTCACAGGTGATTTCCTCTCCCTCGTATGCTTATTGCTTATGTTTGCACTTATGTTTACAGCTGATCGTAAGGGCTCGGATTCGAATCCCTCATAGAAAAATATTGTTTTAATATTCTATTTGGAAGTATCACTAACATCACAGAGTCTGAAACTGGCCATCTTCTGTTGCGTGTAACATAAAACACAACGGACAAAATGTCTATGATACCTCTGGCTTTCTTTTATGAAATGTGAGTTACGTAGTTAAACTGATGAAACGTTCTTGATGTAATTTCTTATGGAGATAATTTGAAAAGTGTGGCAGGTGTGTGGTATTACTTATAAAAAAAGATGATGAGGGTAACAACAATTTTTAATACATTTAAAACATGATTATATTTTCTTTGTACGGTAGCTAGCTATTTGGTTTATAAATGACTGGTATTCCTTTTAACCTCTCCTGCTAAGCTAACACGCTTGTGTTAGGAGTGCGTTCAAGTTGTTTTCAAAATATTTTACCAATAGAAACTACTTTATTAAGAAGTAACATAGCTACATACATCACTCTATATAGCCTATGTTACTTAGCCTCAGGGGCGGAGCAGTATTCCTGAACGGAGGATAAAACCGCGGGGGACAGCTAGTCCATTACTTTGGCAGTTAGTATTACAATAGTAGGTAACCCTACTTATGATGGCACTTATAAAGCCGCGCCCACAATTGATACGCAATAATTTTTATTGAACGAAAGTTATAACTGATCAATCTTGACATAATTGTATGATACGAGCATAAATCTACGTTAGTTATATTATTGATCGACGCTATAAATGTGTGGTAAATAACAGTTTATTGTTTTGATCTTTAGACAAATTGGTCAGTCGTGTTTGATCGATTATATGATAGTTGGGTAGTATTACTTCTCTAAACTTTCTTTATATTTATAATGATAGTTTGTTAAGCATAATATATAATGTTTGGATGAATGATGAGTAGATAAAGGCTAAATGTATCTGTCGTAAGAATTATAACACACACCAAGAATCGAAGGGCAGAGCATATTACTATTGTTCTCATGGTTATTTTAAAAAACATGTTTATTAATATTTAATTTAAGTAGCTATGGTAATAATTTATGTAGTTTTAGATCTGTAATTAATAATGTTAGCAAATTATGATTTTCATATATAAAATTTGCATGCCCTCTGTCAGGTATAACATTTTTTAACCGAAAACGATTGAAAACTTTATAGTCAATTGTGTTTATGGCAAAGAAATTGATTATTACGATGTTTTATTTATTATGTATATTTTATGTCGTAGATTATGTTGTGTTTTTGTACTGTACATACAAAATAAGATATTTACTGTCCTCTTTTTTGTATAAATAAGCTTCCTTCTTAAAACATAAGTAGCAAATAAGCCTTCCTTGCCGGAGAAATACAGATGTGCCATCTTATGCCACTGTGTAAATAAGTAAACTCCTCGTTGTGTTGTGAAATATCGACCGCCATTATTGTGCGCAATTCTTCAAAGTCAATTGTAGTCTGGTACCCCGAGTCTCGTTTTACAGATAATATTGCCACTATGTAAGCGACTACCTTATATAAAAAACGTACGATGGGTTCGTTAGCCTTATTCGCTGAACACAGTATTCAACAAAATACCTAAAGCTATTAGGGAATAGCACCGGTTTTAATTTGTATGCGCTGCTTAATTGGCCGCACGCAACTTTGTTGTTTGAAATGAAAGATCACTGATAGTTAAAATGAGATGCGATTTATTGATCAACTACCACGTAACTTATGATAATATGTATGATACGATAATTACTATAAATGAGTACCGCCGATTATGAAGTATGATCGCGCACTGGTGTTGATTTACACAATTTATATGAGGCGACGTAAAAGTGCTGATGTAGAGGAGGTGCGCGTGCCATGTATGATGTTATAACTCGTTCATTTTTTATACTATTAAAGTGGCAAACAATCATACGGCCCACCTGATGGTAAGTGCTCACCGTAGCTTATGGACGCCTGCAATATCAGAGGCATCACTTGCGCGTTGCCGACCTTGTAAAAACCTTTTAACGCCCTTTTTGAAGAACACCATACTGTAGTCTTGTGGGGAAACGTGGGCAAGGAGTTCATTCCACAACCTGAGGAAGAAACCGCGGGAGAAAATTCCTTTGAGACCGCTTGGTGCGGCACCAATTAGGTTGTGAGGTGTGAGAATGAAATCCCTGCCGAAGGCGAACGGTGCGATGATAAAAAGTACTACCGCGCATTACACTCTCTAATAATCGTAACTAATATTACAAATGCGAATGTGAGTTTGTTTGTTTTTACGTTTTTACGCGTAAACTACTCGACCGATAATTACAAAATTTCGCATACACTTTGTCAGGGGTACAGAAAAGGACATATTTTCATACAGGAAAAGATACTGTTACTAGCCTAACTTACATTTACGCAAGTGAAGACACGGGAAAAGTCCAGTATTATATAATATATTATTAATAATGATCATTATTATTATGATAACCATGTGGTTATCATGTAGTAAGTATACAACAAAATAATAAGGTACCTACTTATATACCTATATCTTTTTTTTATAATTTTAATTCTATAAATATATTTATAATAGTATTCTGCTTTTTAATATTTTTGCCTGTATGACTTGGTCTTATTAATGTTATTATTAAAGTGATACTTGAATTTTAAATAATGGTTCATTCAAATTTATGTCATTATAATGTAGAATATGGCTGACCGATTACGGTGAAACATGTAGCTGTTGTTGTACAACTTTCGTGCTTAACGTCCAATAAGTTCACGCAGATAAGTATACTAATTATTCTTTAAAATCTTTCTTCAGAGTCTACTTCAGTACTCATATCTTTTACCACACCTCAATACTTGCTCTAATAATGCCGCTAGAGGTGCTATTAAAAAATTAATGTAGGAATGTGTTTATCCTAAATATTGGTATTTACATATAAGCTTAAGACACACAAGTAATAATAAATAAAGAATTACGACTGTTAAAGAAAAATTATAATAAATAATATGCAACCACTACATATTCTCAATCTAAATCTCTATATAATCTCAAATTTTATGTTCCTGTTGTGTGTTCGTAAAGAAGGCTGTGCTATTAGTAGATTATCAGCATTTTTTGTCCGTGGGGAGACCAACAGACTGCAATGCAGAGGGTATTAGGTTCGAACCCACGTCGCGCACCTCTGACTTTCGGAAGTTATATGACTTTTCGAAATTATGTGCGTATTGATTGACAATTATCGCCTGCTTCGTGCCTCGGAGAGCACGTTAACCCGTTGGTCCCGGCTGCCATAAACATCTATGGCAGTCGTTATTGGGAAGTCAGTGGCCTATAATGTCCTGACACTGGTCTAGCTTTAGGGTATCGTTAGGCTTCGGATTGCGGAGGTCAGGAGGCAGCCGCTCCTTGTAAAAACTGATATCCAGTCAAATCTGGTTAGACTAGAAAAGCCGACCCCAAGTGACTTGGTAATATTAAAAGCTAGGAGAAAAATAAATAAAGAAACACTGACAGCATAGAAACTTCTTTTTTACTACGTGTGATTCTCAGTGCATCAAGTGATCTAAGACTAACAAAACAATTGCCATTTTATAGAAAACATACCTGAAATTTTAAGGCATACTAAGACATACTACATTTAGGTAAACAATCACTACTTTTTTAACTAATAGCTGCAAAGTTTCTCAATTATGTCGCCTCTTTCAATGCATTTTTAAAACCGGACTGGGTTTGGTTTAGTTATGGGTTCTGTTAAGAATAGGCATAAAATCCTTTTTTAGCAGTTGCTTACTAGAAAGTAAGCGAGGTAGGTTTCTTACAGGAGAAAGAAACCAACATTTCATGTATGTTGTCTGTATAATTCTCGAAGTTTTTTAATAAGACAGTATTTCCATTTTCTTTCACCTTCTACCCGTGGCTTTGCTTGCATGTTATTAAAACAAAGTCTTTGTTATTCTAGACGTCGTATTCTATCAGTGAAATAATTAACATTTTGAGACGCAGCGGCACATCGGTGGCACGACACAACAGATCTTTAATTATGTCTGGTATTCTAATACTCGACAGATTAACAGAATCAGAGCAGAAGCTTCAGATATCACGATAAAAATGCCAGAAATTTGAGCGCCTCATAAACTTAGTTGAGACATTACTTCACATAGAATGCTTCACCGTGTTATATTCATAAAACACGGTGTGTACTACAAATGTCCGTGAAGACTGGTTCGTTAGCTCGTCGGTAATGGCCACAGATCGCCAGCCGATCCAGTTTGTAACAATAATATCTGCGTCCTGTCCCACACCTGCCCGCCATGTGAGATCTTTGACCCGATGTACTAAAGGTGTATGGTGCACACCCTGTCAGTGCTTCGAGTAAACTGTGCAGGTGAATGCAAATATTGCAGCTTAAAGACTAATCTCGATGCGTATTAAATGTTTAATGTGCACTGCGCATATCGCTATGTTGAGATTAGTCATGAGTGTTGTGGATTCGATCTTTGCATAAGGCATAAAGTTGGATTGTACAATTTTGTTAGTAGACCAAGGAGATCATCGTACATACATATATATACTATACTGCACGGATGACGTTTTAGTTTAAAAGGTTGCACAGGTTCATCACTAGCACTACCCCGAATTTTATATGAGTGATCCACTAATGGTTGTTCTGAGGCTAAGCGTTATATGTGCCAGCTATTTTAATGTTTGTAAACTCCCCAGCTGTACAGCATAGTACGGCAGTTGTCTCGGTTCTCAAACCTACAATAATACCGTAAAATGCTACAACTTTGCCCGGATTTTCAAGTTTTTACTCGATAAATCCTCAAGCTTAAAGAAAGTCATATATTATTTCCATTGCAATTCAATATTGGATTGCTTTTAGTAATACCATAGATAATAAAAACATTTCACAACGGCAATAAGTTAACATTTTTGAATTTAGGCAATGTTGAGCAGTGACGGCAATGTTGCAGCATTTTACGGTACTATTGCTAATATTTAAAGTATTTGCAATATTATTTAATATTACAGAAGTATACATGTACATCGCAAAAGGTGTAGGTAAAAATGCACTACACCTATATTTTAGTAACAAACAGACAAGTCTATTGTCACTTACTGGAGGCTTTTTGAACTCTATACTGCCATTGAGAATCGCCTAATAGAAAAGCGTAATAAACGTTTTACTAAAGACGTTCGTGATCGACCATAAACATAGACACAAATTAATTCCCAGAGACTAACTAGGCAGTCTGTATTTGTAATATATACGTATACACTATAGCAGCGGCCCACTACAATTGCTTTTTAGTTATTATGTCTGATAAAATAAAAATCAACAGATTAATAACTAAAATATGTTTGTACACACGGCTACGCATCAAGTTAGACACCCTATATACGCATAACTACGCTACATACAAAATAGAGAATTGTTGGAAAGGGACGGTGCGTAGTGGTGTCGATGTATAATGGTAAGGATAGAGCGTCGCGTCCCGTTCAACGTGAATGAGGCAAAATAACAAAAATATAACGCAATCTCTCGCACGATTCGCAACGTTTAACTTCTAATACTTCAAAGTCCAAACAGTCTAGGTTTATGTGTCGCTGTGTGTACATAGCGTACAACTAGGTATGGGTCAGACCACTGAATTGAAAGACTACGACACTTTAATCAATAATTTTGTTACATGTCAAACAGAAATAAAAAATCTATGTCATGTCTTACATCCACTAATATAATCAATTAAATTTCTATGTAACTAAACTGTTTGTAAATAATGATTATATAAAATAATTTATACGTCTTAAAATTATTATTAACAAGTGTTCTAAATTATACCAATAATAATTATTAAATGTGACAGGTCAATTGCCTTTAGTTTGACAACTTCTATTGAAGATAATTTCTTTTTAATTTTATTGTAGTGTATGTTTCATTAATTTGTCACATTTCAAAGAGTAATAGTAGTAATAAAATAATAAACATAAACCAATAATAATAAAGTGGAACCGTTTGACACGCGTAATAAAACTTAATAAGAAAGTTTTATAACGAAACTGTTTAAGTGTGTAATTAAGAAATCTCGAATATCTCATCTGTCGTATATACTCGTAATAAATAAAGAAGTTAATCTTGTTGACATACACATAATATGTCTATATTAATGTATGTCGACGATATTTTAGCAAATGTTTCAATAAATCAAATAAAAGATATGGATAAAAAAACGTAATGTAGTCAATATGTTTAACATATTGACCTGACCCAATGTTGGGATGTGAGACATAGTTCAGCTTAGAAGTACAGTCTAGATATGTTGATCTTTATATATACAAAGAATGCTTTCGTATGTTTGTGACCACAATACTCGAAAAAACCTCGATTGATTACCTTACTTTTTATACAACTTTGCCTTTTTATAAATAGCAGTGGTTTTATACAGTTTGTATCCCGAAGTTCTTATAGGTACGTAATTACTTCTCTAATAACTAATATCAGACTGAGCAACAGCGAAACGTAATGGAGTTTACTTAGTTGTGACCCGTGGTGCCGAAATTTGAATTATTACGATAAAGCTAGTCCCCACGCATCGAGCTATATTAAACAAGCCAAAGGACACCGGCAGAAATAGGCGTAACATAACTTCATGTTACTCCAATGCCTTATTATTCAAAATTCTTTAGATATTGTTTGATGCGATGTTCCCTAATATTTTATAGATTTACAATGGGATAGTGTTTTATTAAATTAATAAAACTTCAACGTGCTTTTATTTACAGGTTCCGGTTGACTTTGGATAATATACAGTGTTGCTATGTATGAAATAACTATTAGGCAAATCGATATCCCGTTCACTTTTTTATTTGAGTATCAATGTTTCAGTATATTGTTAGTATTACATACACAGATCAATGAATGCACAAAAATATAGACCACTTACACTTTTTTCAACCCATTTCAATTATTTTTCCTTAGATTGGAATCGATACTAAATGAGACTTATTTTATTTAATGGCAACTCAAAAATGATTTTGACTGCGTCAATTATTGTCAAACTAAGTACTCCACATTCGCTTGCTTCAGCACCGCTTCTGCTCTCGCATTGTGAATACTTCTCGTACTGTGTGTTTTTATTATGTACTGTGCTTTCTTGACGATTTTGGCGATATTTTATAGACCCAGAGTCTATAAAATATCGCCAAAATCGTCAAGTATATTGATCGTCGTATATTGCTTTCACGAACGAACGACCCACGCATTCTCACAACGGATATTGGTTTCTCGTTTATTCGACTGACAACGGCTTGTTTTAACGGATTTCGATCACAATGCATACGCAACAAAATCATATGATGACAAATCAGTGCAAAAACATATTTTTCCTATATTTTAGTTGTCAGCTCTCGTTGGTAGGGAAGCGATCGAGCAATATTATTGTAATTGTGTGGTAGGCAAAATAACTGTAGGTTGTTGTTGTCATGTAATGGTTATAAATAATATAGTGCCTTAGCTGGGCAAGGTTTCAACAAAACATAATAAGCCTGCACAGTTTTTAGATAATATTTTAATTATCTATGATGATGATAATGATTAGTGATTAATAAAGTGTAGAAAGCAACGAGTAGGTATTTTATTTATGCTCCCACTATCATATGAGCCGATAATGATGATCATGATAAACTACATAAGTGTTTAGTTTTGATAATATTATAATATATGTTTATGTTGCAGTACATAAAACACCGCATACAACTCTTAATTACTTGGTGACCTTAAGATCTTTGAGACTTTTAAATACATGTGTATGTGTATTTCATTTTTCTTTGACAGTAAATATCTCGTTACTCCCATTGAGCAGCTAGATGAATATTTTAGGTTTGAAATGTTAATAATATATCTATAAAATAAAGCAAAAATCATCTTAGTAACATTAAGCCCAGAGATATATGAAAACTTGCCGGTCTCCTTTAAAGTTTCTTTGAGACAAACTTATTCATCAAAATCCGAATATGCTGTTACTCCGCATTTTAAATGGTAACTAGCAAAACGTCGGTGTAATAAGCCTTTGCCTGCCCATCGGGCATATTGTACGTCAATGTGTGTATGAATAATTGGTTTGTTGAGACGAGAGCTGTATTTAGTGGTTATTAATAATGACCTTTTAAACGCGAGTAAAGTTTAGTAATAATCATTTTGCTAAGAATCATAATAAAATTTTATTGTTACCATAACATGCTGCGCAATACCTCATAATTATTCTAGTGTTATTGTATTGAGGTCTCGAGTTTGGTCCCAAACCTTTGACTTTTCGAAATATATGCGTAACTATTAAATAGTTAATTATCGTACGCTTCAACGATGAAGAAAAACATCGTGAGTAAAACTGCAAGTCTGAGAGCTCACTATACTGTTCTCGAAGATATGTGAAATCTGTCAACCCGCACTGGGCCAGCGTGATGGTTTATGGCCTAACCCTTCTTACACTGAGAATAGGCCCATGCCCAACAGTGGGACAGATTACTACAGGGCTGATACTAACTTATAGATTTGTATAACAATAAGTTTGTTTCTCTTGATAT
This sequence comes from Catocala nupta, assembly GCA_963675205.1. Classification (NCBI taxonomy): domain Eukaryota; kingdom Metazoa; phylum Arthropoda; class Insecta; order Lepidoptera; family Erebidae; genus Catocala; species Catocala nupta. The sequence continues at coordinate 9,988,373 of OY776080.1, forward strand.
ATTTAACCTTACAACGAATAATTTAAAAAAAATGTTTAGTTGATATTTTAAGAAACCAATAATAGGTGGATAACGATGTTGGTAGTGTAATAAGTACATTTTTCTGTATAAACAATTGTTAATCATAAGATTATGCTACTGTTTGTAATCCCGAAAATAAAATAAAAATAAAATAAAATTATATGCACGTAACTGAAAACATATTTTAAAGAATTTAATTCTGTAGTCGGGGTTCGCCTGCCAACTAAAACATAACTAACGAAATGTCGCTGCGTTATACTTATAAGTTATAACTTATAACCTCATTACGTATATGTACTTTAACATGGTTTAGTCGAGAACGATCTCGTTCGCAGCCTGCCCCGTCCGCAGCTGGCCCACTCGCAGCTGGCGCCGAAAATAAACATTAAATAAAATAAAACCTCCACCTTGTTATCAGTAGAGGTAGGACTTAATTGAATTTTTTTTTAATCACGTAACTACCTAATTAAATACTTTTTAAGGCTATATATTCATTAAGTCTATATCTATTAGGTAAGTTAAGTGTTAGATACAGAGACCAGCAGCTGATATATAGGCATATTGTTTTTGGTTAATTTTCAAGCTTTATTTGGGTTTCTCTCTTATTATAAATCTAAATGTGAGTACGTTTGCTTCGCTTTAACGTCTTAACTACTTGACCAATAATCAGAAATTTCGCATTCACGTTGGAACAATAAAGGACATAGGATTTTATCCAGGAAAAAGCCGCGGGTAAAAGATACCATTTTATATGTTTGCCTGTCAATTGTTGGAATGCTAGACATCATTGAGAACCTATTGTATCTGGAACCTACGGTCTTCTGCCATTCGATAGATTAAAGTAGTTTTTTTTAACTCATTCGTAACTCGAAGACACCACTAGTACGTACATATATAGAATAGGATACAAGCCAATCTAAAGCTAATGTAACAAACATGAAATAACTAACTTTCTATATCATGAGCTAAGCAAGAGTTGAGTAATTTTTATTTAGCTTTTATACAGGGTGATTTTGAAATCGTGTAATTCCTTTTAACCACGCATTCTACTGGTGATATAGAATAACCCTGACCATATTTTTTCTTAATTAGAATAATGGTTTCGGCAAAATTAGAGTACAGATTTTTTTCATGAAATGATTTCAAATAGTCATATTTTAACCACCTGACACAATATTAAGATTTTGCTAATTTAAAAATAATAACATAACAATAACTGATGTCGTAAATAATAGAGGGCAATAAAAAGGACCGCCCGTTATTATTTACGACATTAATTATTAATATGTTTTTTTATTTTAATTAGTAAAAAATTAAAATTGCCTCGGTTGGTTAACATATGACTATCTGACACCATTTCACGAAAAAAACGGAACATAAATTTTTCAAAAAAACTAATTCTAATTAAATAAAAATATGGTCAGGGTTATTCTATATCACCAGTAGAATGCGTGGTTAAAAGGAATTACACGATTTCAAAATCACCCTGTATAGATGACTCCGCATTAGGAATAATGCCTAGGTTGGGACTTAAAGATAAACATTCAGACAACGGACACAAATAACGTCCTGGCCCAGAACAACTATTTGTGGGTCACACAAATTTGTGTCCCATGTTGGGATCAAATCCACAACACTCGGCACAGTGATAGTCGCGACCAGGGATGCAGATATTTTGACATCCGCGGATGCGGATATGGATATTTGAAGACTCACATCCGCGGATGCGGATACGGTTGCGGATGTCCAAATCGATGCGGAAGTTCCGCAATTACGGATGCGGATGTTCATGAAAATTGTTCATCTTATTTAGTAAAAAGTATCTAATATCAGCGCTTTCGCAAGTTCAAGCCTGTTTTGCAAAGGTTCATAAATTCAACAAAGAAATCAGTTGTTCAGTAATCGTAACCTACGCTATATCTGGATCTGCATTAACATTCACATTGATTATTGCGGATGCGGATGCGAATATTCGCAACATCCCTGCTAGCAAGGCGACCACTTAAACCACTATGTGATCCGATCAGGTCCACTAGAGTATCCTAGAGTAGAATAAATGCTGTAAAAATGAGAGCGCTAAGAAACATATGTAGTATGACTATGAAAAATATAATAAGGAATAGTGTGAATAGAGATAGATGCGGCTTGAAAGTGGATATAGTGACAAGAATAGAAAAGAGTATGATAAGCTGGTTTGGGCATGTAGAAAGAATGAACGAGAAAAGACTGACTAAGAAAGTTTATAAGTCTAGTGTAAATGGAACAGTCGCAAAGGAAAGACCTAGGCAAAAGTTTGTCGATCAGTTCGGAGACGTTCTGGACGAAGGCCAGGTTAAGAGCACCTTAAACCGGAGCGCGTTTATGAGGAATGTGATGAAAGTGAATGAAGCCAGAGAAGTGTGTCAGGATTGTAGCAAATGGAAAACCGTAGTCTCTGCCTATCTCTGGGCAACAGGCGTGGTATGTATGTATGTAGGTCTGTTGAAAAAGTAGCATGTATTTTGGGTATATATATGTACACACAGCGACACATCAACCTATACTGTTTGGCCTTTGAACTATAAGAAGTTGAACGCTACGAATCGTGCGAGAGAATGCGTTATATTTTTGTTTCGCTCTATCCTTACCATTACAACGACTCCACTATGCACTGTCCCTTTCCGACAATTCTTTATTTTGTTTGTAGTGTAGTTATGCATATATAGGATGTCTAACTTGATGTGTAGCCGTGTGTACATACATTTCTTTAGCAGGCGTATCTATCATTTAAGCTATAGAGCGCTTAAATAGTAGATGGTCCTTACTGCGATGCGCCGCTGTTATTATAATTAGGTATTAATATGGGTGTTTTTTGTGTTTGTGCTCAATAATTGTAAAGTCCGCCGCGACACGGGAATGGTAGGCATTAGGTGTACTTAATAAAAACAAATTGAACACATGCATTTTTTTTTTACAATTGCCATTCTTTCGACCATTTTGCAGCTCGTATAATATTAATTTTCAAAATCTAATAATATATGTATAAAGCAGCGATAGCCTAGTAGGAGACTTTGGACTGACACGCAGAGGTTTCGAGTTCGATCCCAAGGCGCACATCTCTAACTTTTCAAGCTATGTGCGTCTTAACTAGTTAATTATTGTAAGAAAAACATCGTAAGGAAGCCTGCATGTCTGAGAGTTCTACATATTGTTATAAGAAATGTGAAGTCTGACAAACCGCACTGGGCCAGCGTGCTGGACTATGGCCTAACCCTTCTTACACTGAGAATAGGCCCGTGCCCAGCAGTGGGTCAGGTCAAGCTTTAATCCAGGGCTGGTATTATTATTATTTATAATTACTCGTTTTACTAGACATCAATATATTATAATTTGAAATAAATAGGTATATAAATCTCTATGGGGCAACATTATATTAAGATTTTAAAATTAATTTAGTTTACGACAATATAAACTTGAACCCCCGGTGCGTTCACAACTGATTGGTTAAAGTTATGAGTCGAATACAAATATAAGCGACACTTAACAAATAAATATATAGTCCTGAGTAAAAACCCAAATATTTATTATATATTATTTATCAGATATCTTAAGTTGAACGAAGCTAAGGGCAAGCAAAAATTTTACTGTTCAGAATGCGCAATAGTTTTTATGGTTACCTTGCTACTATCGCCAGTGTTGTGGATTCGATATTCTTGTACACACAGCGACACATCAACCTAGACTGTTTAGACTTTGAACTATTAGAAGTTGAACGCTGCGAATCGTGCGAGAGAGTGCGTTATATTTTTGTTACGCTCTATCCTTACCATTACATCGACACCACTATGCACTGTCCCTTTCCGACAATTCTCTATTTTGTATGTAGCGTAGTTATGCGTATATAGGGTGTCTAACTTGATGTGTAGCTGTGTGTACTTATTTCGTTGGCTTATAGACCCAAATTTTGTTCAGCCTCAGATAATATGGTGCTTCGATCCCACACAGTAAAAAAAAAAGTGTGTTCCACAAATAGTTGTTCCAAGTCTGGGTGTTCCTCGTTATCCATTGTTCAAATGTTGTAAAATGCTTAACGAATTGTACCTACATATTGCTTAACTTTTATAAGGTCAACGTTGTCTAACAAGGAACCAGCAGTAAGCTATAGAAGCCTATGTTTATCAATTGGTTTAGTCCGAAGTAGTGTAGTTCGAAGTGTTATCTTCTTAGTCGAAATTCATAGTCATTGCGACCAAAAATATAACACTACGGACGTAATTACACTCCTAACACAAGCACTTAGCTTTCTAGGAAGAGTTCACAAGAATTATAACTTAACCCACATAGTTAAAAATGACAAAAGTTCACATAAAACAAACAGCATCAACAAAATTTGGTACTTTCTTCATCTAAAACCATTAGCTAAGAAGGACATAAACAAAAAATAATCAATACAAATTAACTATGAACAGAATCGTCCCTTTCTTTCACGCTACTTAGATAAAACGTCAATTAAATTTTTTATTCGTAAAACACCTATCCTAAATTGTAACCACTAATCCTATAAGATGACAGATAGCCGTTCTCGAACTCTTGGAATGTTAATGGTACATTTATCAAAGCCTTAATATGTACTACTACTATAGAAAGAGCGCTCATCCCTAAACAGTGTTTTCCCTTCGCTTATACGTGAAAGAGAAGTCAATAATATTGCTGTGCGTAAGAAAAGGATAAAATATGTGATACAGAGGCCAAAACAGTTCTTCATAAAGTTATACATTAGTACCGTTACAGATTACAGTCTAAAGGAATTATTATCAATTTATGGGTTTATTTGGGAACATATTTTTTGGTAAATCACCTACATCTTCTATAGGGTTGTCAAACACCTACCTAAAGCTGGACATGACTTTTGAAATGCTTGTAGTGCCAGATAAGATAATGTGTGGCCTGTCTGGCGTTTGGCAGAATTTTGGCACACGCGAGTCTCACCTGCCACCTGCCAGGTGGCGCCGCATCATGCATACGCAAGAGCAGCAGTTGTTGATTTTATGTTAACAGACGCAGCAATTAACTTCAATAAATGTAACCACCGCATTAAAATTTTTATATTACTTTTAATCATTGTTTCATGTCTTTACATCAAAAGTTTTTCGGTTTAGTAAAGGAATAAGAAATAGACCCAACTAGTCTGTGTTTCAGTTAAATCTACTTGGCGACTAAAATAGACTGAATGTTGAATTAATTCGTACCAATATATTGTCTTTGAAAATCTTAATTTTTCTAGACTCTGCTGAATTCGACATCAATATCATGGAATGGAAGAGAACCGTGTGGCCACGACACGACGCAACGCGACGGCTCGCAAAAGAGAACCCTCTAACTTCAAGCGTATTTTTTTAAACATTTCTTTATGTATTCAATAATTTAATATCGCTCCCTTTAATGATACAGGAAAATATCGTAAGCAAACCTGCGTGTCTTAAATTTCTCCATGATGTTCTCAAAAATAAGTGAAGACTGTCACAAATCTCCACCCGCACTGGGCCAGCTATGTTCTAACCCCTTAGTTCCCAAAGTGGTCCAGATGGCCCCCAGGGGTCCACGGGAGACTCGACGGGGGTCTAAGTAGGCGTGACAAAAAAATGGGGTTCACAATTCGTAAGCGGAGTCGGAGTTTGGAGTCCACGAAAATTTATTTGTTTTCGATAGTGAAGAACTAAAATGTTGCTTCGACTTCACCTATCAATGTGGGCAGACAATGACGGATATTTTGAGGAATACCACTATAGCCGAAGATTCGAGAATTTCTAAAAAATAAAAATGGTCAGCCCATAGAGAGTTGTTCAAATTTATTAATTTTAACTTAAATTAACTACCGATTTTACTTGGTGGATTAAATTTCTAGCTGCAGGGGACCAGCAAAATTTTTAAATTGGTCTATGACAAAAAGAAATCTGGGAACCTCTGGTTTAACCCTTCTCACACTAAGAAGATGCCCGTGCCCATCAGTGAGACAGTTTAATAAAAATAGGGCTGATATTATCTATACTAATAATATAAAGAGGAATAATTTTATTTTTTGTTTGTTTGTAAGGATTTCACTCAAAAACATCTCAACCGATTTTAAAAATTCTTTCACCTTTAGTTAGCTATATTATCACCGAGTAACATAGGCCATATTTTGTTTTAAAAACGTACTGTTACTAACATAACCTGACCTAATTTTACGCGAGCGAAGCCGCGGGCAAAAGCTAGTATATTAAAAACATGCCAACCCTATTCTGGTCCGTTCGAATACTTCACTACGATTTACTGTAATAGTAATTGAAAGGCGCTCTAAAATTTTAACGTTTTGACATGTATCACAACGTTAGTTTACATTTTATAACTCGGTTTTATGTGGTTAGTGTAGAAAGTGACTACACCACGTGTGATAAATGAGGCGGGTGTGTATCTTGTCACATTCTGTAATTAGTAATTTATGACGTCATTAGTGCAATATGGCCGATGTATCAAATATTGCATTAGTGCCGAACAAATAAACAATTATGACAATATAGAAATACAACATTTGTCATTTCATGTTGACGCAAGCCACTTATTTATGTTTAAATAAAATTCAACAATGCAAATGCAAAGGTGTTTAATATTTATGTGATTAAAATGTTTTAGTATTTTTAACACTTTATCATTACAAACAATAAAATACATAGATGCCTATAAGTATATGACCAAAGAGTTATGCAAAGGTGTTTAATATTTACATTTCGTCAGCCGTGTTTTGCTCCCATGTATAAGGAGGTATTTCAAAAAGGCTGTTTTTTTTAAAACTATTCCTAAATAATGTACCTATAGGGTTTCTATCAGACATTTTGATAACATTTAGTCTATACTAAATGTTACCTATCTATTTTGTGTAATACTTTGTCATACCCGGTAATAAAACTTGGTTTATCACGATCGACAATCGCACTAGAACTTACGTTTATACAATATAGGAAGTATAATATAAATCCATGATATAATTACTAAATATTTTAGCCTGTACTATAACCTCTGCCTGAAATACTTAAAGAAAAAGACCTATCTCCTCGACCTAAAGCGTTGCCGCTGAAAATACATATATTATCAAGGTTTAATTCACAAATGAAGTTGTTATAAAAGCATTACTTTCAGTGTTTGGTTAATAATCTGCATTAACAAACGAATTTAGTTGTTTATAAAAAACCGAGATTGGATCCAAAACTTAGTTGCCTAATATCAAAACATTTGAACAATGATTGACCACGATCTCAATTATGATTGCTGCCGATCATAATTTGCTAGATTTTTTTCCTGAGTCAGGCATTATGAGTTTCTTCTATTCGGTATCATATTCAAAAACAGCCTAGTAGACCAAGTATAAATTATTTAATTGGATCAATATATATAGGTACGTTTTTGTTTAAGAACAACTTGGAATAATTCTTGGGTCGCGGGATACTTTACAAACTTTCAAATAACGGACATGTTGGAAATAATTAACACCGAGATCCGGAGTCGAAAAAAGTCTTTAATCCACAAAGACTTGTACTTGAATCGAACCTACAACACTAATACCTAACCACTACACCAGCGGTGCCGTCAAACACGTGCTATAAGCCAATTAACGCTTCAAGCGGGACTATATTATTACAGCCAATAATAAGATGCAAGTACCTTCTCAAATGAAGTGATAAAACATTAATACCGCCAATATCGATACTTTCTCACCCTAAGTATAGTGTGCTCGTATGTAATGTTAGTAAATAACACAGTTATAGTAACAGTACCTACCGTCACCGGAGAACAGGTATCAGCTGTTATGGCTGAAATCCGGTAAGCGACGATCAAAGGTCATTATATGCTTATAAGTAGACGGTGGTCAGACGGATCAGTTTGTCTGTGGTGCAAGTTATAAGACAGTGGTTGGTTTAACTGATTATTTATATGTAGAATTTTATAGAAAAGAGACTCGTCAACTTTTATTGATGTAAACTGTCAATTGTTTAAATGGCAGACATAATTGAAAAACTATTGTGTCGGGTTAGTCCCTGAGTACCACGATCTCCGAGACCCCCATCCCGGAGAACCCCAAATACGATAATATGGTTACATTTCTCTTCTATTGTTTTCAAGTACATAATAGGGGTTTAACCCCTATGAAGTATAAAGTTGCTGTTGTATATTAATATATACTTTGAATTGACATAAAACCTTCATGGTGTGAGATTTTCGAGTGAAATTTTTATCATATGATAACTATAAGATTCTTCTTTAAAAAATGTGTAACAATCGATTTCCAACTTTTAGTTGTTTTCTTTTTTATTCAGCTTAGACGAGAAAGATGGATATTTTGAAAATCCGGGTAATTTTTTAATACTAATGAACGCACCGTGCGTTTTTAGTTTAAACTTAATACTTTAATACTACTTTAATATCCAGTGGGAGCCCTGGTACCCAAAACTTAAGTTAACTCTTATCTAACCTTGGGTAGGAACCAGTGTTTCAACAAATGTATGCTGTAACTTGATTTAGATTGTAAGTTTTCTCTGTGTTCATACTGTTTGTAACATTTTTGAGAAATAGATACCTACCTATTATTATTATTACAAATAAAATAATAATTAACGCTTTCGTAATAGAAACTTCGACTTGACGAACGAACCACGTGGAAGACCGCCCACACAGGTGAATAGCGCTGAATTGAAAGAGATGATGGAAGCCAATACGAATCAAACTACCCAGGAAGCAGCATGGTTTAACGTTACCCAGTACCCACAATATTGGCTCATTTGCATCAAATCAATAAGATAAAAAATATGAAAAATGGGTGCCTCATGATTTGACTGATCTGCAGAAAGAAATGCGTGTTGAAACTTGTGTTGCCTTGTTGAATTGGTACAGAAATGAAGGAATATTGGATCCAATTGTGACATGTGACGAAAAGTGGGTTCTTTACGATAACTGTAAGCGAAAAATGCAATGGCTGACCCCAGGTCAAACGCCGCAACAGTGCCCTAAAGCAAAGCTTACCAATAAAAAGGTAATGTTTGATAGTCTCTTCATGGTGTTATTCACTATAGCTTTCAACAGCAGATGTTTACTGTGCCGAACTTCGAACAATGATGGCGAAACTGGCAGTGAAACAGCCCCGACTCGTGAATCGATCTTCAGCATTATTGCTCCATGATAACGCAAGACCTCACACTGCACGAGAAACCATTGTAACTACACAACTTGTAACTGTACAGGAGCTGCAGTTAGAAACCAAACGTCATCCTCCGTACTCGCCAGACCTTGCTCCAACGGACTACCATTTTTTCGTGATTTAAACAATTAGCTACGTGATAAAAAAAAATCTTCCCAGAAGGCAGTACAAAATGCTTTTACACAGTTTGTCGAATCTAAATCCCGGAGTTCTATCGTAAAGGCATAAATGAACTTCCGTTTAGATGGCAGCAATGTATAGATAATGAGGGTAAATATTTCGATTAAATAAATATGGTACATCTTAAAAAACGAATTTCAATTTTTCAGTACAAATCGGCAATTTCATACTTTAACCCCTAATAAAACGAAAGTAATTTGTTTGAAATTTTTACAATGTTGAACCATAGTTTTAAAGGGGTAATTACAGTTTGAATAATATATATCAAATATATAAGATAAATGTTACAATATTTTCAAATCATACCTAACAAATATATTTTACAATTTATGACAACAATAATTATTTCAAATTTATAAAGCACAGCAGGGCGAGAAGGGTAGCAAAAGTTTTACCTCTGGGTAGGTATTTTGTTATTCGGTATTGAAAAAGGGTCTATTGTGATAATAATTAACCTGTGATTGTTCTAGGAGACTCTACATTGTATTCTCTAATTATAATATTTACTTTTATCAAGCAAGACTTTATCATTTTATTCCTGATCCTTACAATTAAGTCTTATAATTTTAGTAAGTACCTAATAAAATTTGCCCGAGGATCGGGGTACTCAGGGAATAACCCAATGTGTCTGGCGGCTAGTGTGCCGCTGCGACTCAATATGTTAATTACAAAGCATACTAAAAACATTTTCAATATCATTTTATAACAGAAATTTATCTTACTAGAATATGTTATTGCGTGAATTTTGTCAACAAATTCTGCTTGGCGATTGCAAAACGAAGAAATATGTTTTCTAGCTTATACCCGTGGCTTCGCCTGAAAACAGTACTTTTGTCTGGATGAAAGGTTGCCTCGACACTGCCACTGCAGCAAGTGTTGTGGATTCGATTCCCACACTGGGCGAAAATTTATGGAATAGTAGTACCGAGTCTGGATGTTATTTGTGTCCGTTTTTTAACGTTTATAAAGGGGACTTTACAAACATGAATAAATATAAATACATGAAATATTCCTAGTGCGGGCGATATCTATTTTAAAGGATGAATATTATAAATAACATGTATTCACATTCTTAATATGAAAGTATTATACTTGACTGGAATAGAAAAGCACACAAGCTTACACATTAAAAATCAAGCTATAATCGTATTACAATTGACACTTACTAATTACTAATCGCCTTATAAGCCGCTAAAGGTATTGGCAGTGAGGTTATAATTTCACCTTCTGATCACATAAGCCTCGTATGAGTTGGGCCAAGCGATTAGCTTCGTGGGAGTCGGCCGGTCGCCCGTACCGCTTACACAGTGACAATTAGTTAGTGTCGTTATTAAAGAAATCACCCCTTTAACTTAGTAGGATACACGTGTATTGGCTTGTAGAAATAATTCTTATTTAAGTAGTACTGCTTCGGTGGCGCAGCGATACTGTGCTACTGATGTGCTTGTCGTGTCGGGTTCGATGCGAGTGTAGCTTAAGTGTTTTTGTGTCTTTCTATTAAGCAATCCTAACGGCAATGGTGTCGCCACTTATTAGGTGGGAAGTAAAAACACAGTTGGTGAAATGTGGATGTACCTGATACACCTATATGTATGAATAGTTCATATATTCTTAATAATTTTGTTTACAGAAAAAATATATCATACTGGTAGTTAGAGTAAATTGATAGAGAAGAGAAAAGAAAGGCAATGCATATATGTATAGTAGGTAGCTATAGGTATGCAATGCCTTTCTTTTTTCATCTCTATTTATTAGGTAATAAATATAGACTTAAAGAAGTAACTGAATAATTTTAGAATAAGTTTGTGTACCAAATGAGACATGTAAGAAATCTATATGTATATTAAATTTTATAATCATCATTCTACATATATGTATATATATATATATATATCGTCGGCCTCGATGGCTTAGTGGTTAGTGTAACCGACTGCCACGCCTGAGGTCGCAGATTCGATTCCAGCACAAGTCAAACATTTGTGTGCATGGACATGAATGTTTATCTTAGTCTGGGTGTTTCTATGTATAATATGTATGTATATACAAAAAAAAGTATATATGTATGTGTATCCACTATCCCCATAGTACAAGCTCTGCTTAGTATGGGCTAGATGGTGTTGTGTGTATGTGATAAAATATTATTATATTATTATAATCAACCCGTGATAATTTACAGCTTGTGGAATAGAAATTATTTCCCAAGCACACGACGCTAGCAGAATCGAATAGCTACGCTAGGTATCGCATTGTATATAGTAGGTAAAATAAACTATCTGTTCTTAAAATCATATAGAGTTATAATGTCGGTTGTCAAACCTATGACTACAAGAAACTACAACAAAGTCTTACTCACGGCCAATACACTTCCCCATAACAATACTAACATAGTAACTGGGTTGTAACCAGAGCGCTGATAGCTGGCCTCGAATATGACTGCGATACGAGAAATGTGACGATCAGACGATCATGAACAACACCTTATTATGTCATTTACCCACACACACAACACGGCGGTCGTGTAGGTCACGCTGGGAGGCACGCCATCGACAACTTTCTACGTTTAAACGGCGAGAACATCAAAAGGTATATATTGTAAGTAACCTCTATAATTTATTTTCACATCTTTAAAGGTGAACTCGTTGCTCTTTACTCTGAAAGTACGTTACACTCGGGCCAGCAAATTAAAATTTTGGTTAAATCAAATAATTATTAAAACAAAATTTGTAACGATGTTGACTTTAAATTCGAAGCAGTTCGTTTATCTTAAAAGTTCAGTACAACAGCCTTTAAGTCCCATAGGCGAGCTGGTCGCTTTTTAAGCCTGAATTTATTCATCCTGTTACACTAGACACAGCAAATTTTAATTTCGAATAAATTAAATAATTACTAAATAATGTTGACTTTCAATTCTATGCAGTCCTTGATTGTATCCTCAAAAGCTTAATCTGACAGCCTATTTAGTTCTATGTCGAAAGATTGCTGCTTCACAAACTATTTTACTCTATGATGGTCGATCGTAGTCCCACATTCGACTCTCATGGAACTGGGTTAAGAACTTTTCTGTCGTTTAAAATATTGGTCATAGATTTGTAGTCATACCTAAACGCAATATAAATTATAACTGTGAATTTAAAGTTAAATAATTTACACATTAAATTAGCATATTTATTTAATTAGCATTAGAGATATTTGAATAATTTACGTTATATCGCTTCTAGATTTGATCATAAGCTGCCTAAATCTGTGTCGCGAGCTGATTAGCAAACATTCAAAACAAACCAAGCAAAGATCAACTAACGGAATTACCCACTTTAGTGACAGTATGATAAAGCCAGATCGCCTGCATCAAACCCTATTATGAAGCAAGAGTAGTAAGAGTTCCGGGATCTCACATACCTACGTCCACATTTTCTACGTTTCATACCACCTTGAATTCGTTTTCGCTCACATCACCAACGCACAAGTATTGCAAGCTTTCATAGACTACAGTAACCACTTACTATCAAGCAGGCTGTAATGTACATTTGCAAAACATGAAAATCAAACCTGGGAATATGTAAAAGACGATAATATTTCATACGGATACAGAATACTTTGCCACGTGCTCAAATTAAACCCTCAATACTTGCACACATACCCAAAATGTTTAAATATAAAAATTCTGCAGCAGTTGCCACGTATTAAATTAAACAGCCCCACGAAAAAACCGCTTCACATTATGATTCTGAGTCACAGAGCAGCGAAAAAATATAATATTTGGACATATGAAAATATTATTCACTCAGTCCGTATAAGATCGTGTAACAGTAGTACCTAATGGCCAATATAAATGTTGCCTCGTCAGTAATATGGCACCACCTCTCAGATCAATGAACTTTGTGACGTAACGCGTCGCCTGAGACGGCGCGGCGTCGTTGACTGATTGCCGAACCATGTCTTTCAGTTTAACAAGCAAAGCACTTACGTAAGCGTTTTAGTGAAACTAAAAGCTGTTGCGATTGAATTCATCATCACTCACCGATAAATAAAATTGATTAAGGGGTTTTTAGTCGCTTAGAATTGAATAGACGTAGGTGCAGCTATCGGGATCGCAGACACAAATAACGATGGCTTCGAAACATGATGACAGGAGATTGTGAAAGTGGATATGCCCGCACTTCGCTGATTGAAAACAATGTGGATAACTAGACTGTAGGAACACCACCTTATTACAGGAAAACGAGGTAATACTGTTTTTTGTACGGCAAGTAAGGGTTCCATACCATATCTAACGCACCCATTTCTAAAAAAAAAAATCCTCCTCTTTAATTCCTTCTTGCCGCCCTTGGCAAGTACTACTCTATTAAATAGGAGAAGACATGATGATGCAACGCGCTAAGAATATACATATATACAGTAAGTATGAATGCCAGAGGCACATCTAGCTCTCCCATTTCTTTCCTATCTCGTTAATTCATTTTCACCTAGAATCTGCAAAGCGAAAGTTTTGCATGATAGCAAGTGAACATATTCTACCTTATGGTTATCTGCTTACGACGCAGACGAGCTATATATCAGCTCGTTTGCCAACCTTGTATGAAAACAACAACGATTTACCTACCAACACTTTTCAAGTGCCACTGTACGGCTATAAAAGATCAAGGTATGTAAATTATATCTAAGTTTCAGTAAGTAATCTTGAAGAATAACACCTCTACACGTTCAGTTTACGCTTTTGTTTTTTTTTTTTTACATGGTGTAATGCAATGACGCATATCCCTACGCGGGGGCGGGCGGAGGGATTATGTCGGACTCGCCGGGGTAAAATAAGATGTTAAAAAGATAATGTACCTCCCGGAATACCGACTAAACCTACCACGGTGTTCCTCGACAAAACCACTATCGACGGGGCCGCGCGAATCACTTTCGCATACGGTCGCGACCCCGCCGAGGTTCCGGCCCGCCGTATGAAACGGCAGGCCCCTACGCAATAAGACCTACCCAAGATAGGTACTTACTCAAAATAAAAGCCCTACTGTCTCCCCCTAAAGGGAGGGACGGACACGAAACAGAGGCGCGCGTGGGAACACGCACGCCGCCTCTCGGACCTGGTGCTGAACGGATGGCGGGCAGGCCCACAAAGCCCGCCACCCCCAGGTCAAACCTCAGGGTGGCTGGAGGTCATCGCGCGCCCTCCGGCGCCCGGCTCTGCGGTTGGGGAGAGGAATTAAACGCTGCCTCTCCCGCTCCGCCGCCTCCTTAATGGAAATCACTTCCTCACAGAAGGAGGCGACAGCGTTCCACGACCTCTCACTCCGGACCATAGACTGAACTACGGCCGGGAGCGAGAGGGCAATCGATCCGACTGCCGCGATCAAATCACGGCGCTGCGATGCCCAGGCGGGGCAAACCGCCAAAGTGTGCAGCGCCGTGTCCTCTACAAACGTTCAGTTTACCCTCACTTAACTCATTTTATCCGATATTACCCAGCTTTTTTAGTTCTCCATTAAATAATAATAAATATGTAGAGCGTAAAATGAACGTTCTAAATACATTCATATACTACGCCATATCGATCAGTTGCATCATGTGTTTCGTAATATAAAATGCGCAAGATCAGTTCAACGCAATGCAGATCATGTTATGTCACAACACTATGTGTAGGTTTCATCTCTGATACCTAAACACTGAACAAATTGAAGCTCTATTGTGCTGTCTCTCGACAATCACTTTCTTAATGTGTGGGATAGACTAGTTGCAGCGCCTACAGTGATCAAATAAGAAAACTGTTTGGCAGTAAAATATTAGTTTGATTTTTACAGCGCCTTAGTTTTTTTTATACTACTAAAGTGGCAAACAGGTATACATCAGCATCTGATGGTAAGTGGTCACCGTAGCCTATGGATGCCTGCAACACCAGAGGCATCAGTTGCGCGTCGCCAACGCTGTAAAAACTTAGTTGGAAAAGTTGCAATATAAAAGAAGTAAAGTAAAAAGTAACAAATTTATCTTTTATTTTGAGTTTTTTATCCAACTACAAAGGAAGCAATCTCACGGCTTAACTGTTGCACGGAATTTGATATTTTACATAAGCTATTTTAAATAAACATAAACGAAATCGCGACAAACAGCTAATTAAAAAATAATACAGAAAGATTAACTGCCTTGCTGGCGCAGCGCGTAATGCGCGTGTGTATGCGATTGCTGTGCATGAGTTTTTGAGTGCGCTTTCTGGGTTGAACAAAGTGTTACGAGATTTTTCTGTCAATAAATTCTCAGCCCGCATTTTGAGACTGTGACCGGCAAACTAGCTAGATGCTAATCCCCTACAATTAGGGACCTTAAACCTTAGCTTAAATTAAATATGGATGTAATACGTCTTTACCTACTACATTGGGAATAAAGGCAGCAAAATACAAACGGTAAAATGCATCGTATCCAAAATATAAATAAGTGTGCATTGTCGTAAACTTGTATATGTACAACAATAACTAACAAATGTATTAGATTGCACATACCAAGAGGTCATCGACCGCGGACATTGTCAACGAGCTAGATACATAATGACATTAATGACTTGTCGTCAGTAGCCGATAATTTAATGGCGAATAAACATCATAATAGCTTAGTATTTATACTACAATGTAAAGCTTAAAGTATACATACACACATATGTTATTGAAAGCCTCGATAAGAGTTATTATACACTAGCTTTTTCCCGTGGCTTCACTCAGTAATAGTGTTTTTTTCTGGATGAAATGTAACCTATTGATTTTTTTGTATACCTGATAATGTCCATGCAAAATTTCAAGTTGTTCAGTCCAGTAGTTAAGCCGTAAAAACGAAACAAATAAACGAACAAAAATCTAGCATTTCCAATTATAATATTAGATAGATTTTAATTTTTGAAAGTTATATATTTTGGCCGAAATATAATATCTACCCTGTATATAAACTGTCCCTGATGCTGATGACACAGCTATTGTCTACCACGTTGGCCCAGTGCGGGTTGGAAGACTTAACATATCTTTGAGACCATTATGCAGCATTTTGAGCCATGCATGATTCCTCACGATAATTGCCTACTTTCAAATAGAGAATCCAAAAAATATACCTCAAAATATTATTTATCTTTCTTTTTTACAACAAAGCAAGGCCTATGTCGTGGGGCAGTTTAGAAACATGCATTTAACAGATACGAATTATACCCAGAAGCAGGCCAATACATTGCGTATCTCACTTATAATAGTCAGGCATCCGATTCGCACCTACAACATTTAGCACGGCGAAAGCGGTGAGTTGAACGCTTGCCCTTGCCCACACGTGCAGTCCATGTAATATGCTCATAATCCAACCAATCAGTATTACAACCTATACCTAGTAATATCTTAAGTAATACCTACAAATGCTTCAATTACGTCATATCAGATCTATTGTCTTGAATTTATATAATAGAGAGAGGATATGAGAAATGTGTATCCCCTTTAAACATATGCGTGGCATTTGGCTAAGTTTAAGTTTATATTATATGAAGAAGTTCTTCTTCTTCTTCTTTTCGTGTGGTTAGTGGCCAACCTGTTGTCAAGAGTTGTTTAAGCCACCCGTAGGCCTCTGACATGGCTTAACGAATGCTGTCAATTTGACAATAACCGAGTCCAACTTTTTACGTGCCTTCCGAAGTTCTTACAAGGAGCGGCTGCCACCTGACCTCCACAACCCGAAGGCTAATGATACCCTAAGGCTAGACCAGTGTCAGGATATTATAAGGCACTGACTTCCCAATAACTACTGCCATAGATGTTCATGGCAGCCAGGACCGATGGCTTAACGTGCTCTCCGAGGCACGGCGCAGGCGATAATTATTGTCAATCAATCAATAAAATATCATGTTATTAGCTGCTTAATACTTTACTTTATTAATTTATAAGTAGCATAGATTGTAACCTTGTAACGGTGCATATTAGAATGACGTTGTGTAACATAATTGGGCGTAAAGGTCATTTCGCATGTGACACAGTATCTGCCCTGTGGTCCGGAACATAGATTATATTCAATGAATACGTTTATTATGCATTGTGAGTCATACAACTCAATTCCGTTCATGAAATAGTATTCGACGGATAAATTAAAAAAAGTGTTGAATCTAAATTGCCTTCCAAATATGTGTTGACAACACTAACAAGTATGAACATTGCTTTTTTAATCGTGCAAAGTAGCTACGACATGGGTTATTTCCAACGGGCCAAAAGCCCCGAAACGACAATAGTCTAAATAGAGGGTATATTATGTATACCGCTTTAGAATTAGCAGATCCTCTACGTCAGGGGGTTGGGTACCAGACTATTCTAGGGTAGATACGGCTATGAACATCCATCACTATTATAAATTATGGCATTAGATTTATTTGTACCTTTACTTACTTCGTATGGCCGTTACGTAAAGCCATTGGTCCTGCGCCTGATCTCTCTCCGGTCGTATCGCATTATCCGTCCCATCGGATCATGAGGGTTAGGGAACAGAGTGTGCACTTGTGTTTGCGCACATGCTTGTGCACTATAATATCTCCTGCGCAGATGGCCAGTCTCCGTTAAGATTGGCCGCCGTGACCGAAAATCGGTCTGGAAGACATTACAGCCAAGGACGCAGGGAAAGTGTTTCTACATGTATGGAGATGTCAAACCATTCGATTAAGACAAAGTGAATACAATTATACATATATTATTATGCACACCGCTAATAACTCTAAACTAAATAACCTAGCTACCCCAAATGAAAATGGCATCTGAATAATTTTTTATTCTTTGTTTATATTTAGTCTGACGATAGTTGAGTAGCTAAGCGAAAGACTAGATATCTTTATTTAGGTATACGGGTAATATAAAAAGGTACTTGAAAATATCAATCAATTTATCAAAAGTCTACTTTTCTGTAGTAGGTATGACATGTGTCATTACAACCTAAAATTATTAACTACATTTTCGGATGGAACAATAACGGAGTTATTGTTTTTCCAATATCAAGGCGAAGATTCCTGGCTGGAAAAATTATTTTAGAGATCTATTGGGTATTCGCTTTTATCAAAATAGATCCAAGAAATCTTTGATTATTTTTCATTAGTTTTTGTTTCGGCTTTCGCCAACGACGCATACATGGAAAATGCAACTCGTAGATGAAAGCTAAACGCCCAAAGCTGTAAGAGTAAAGTGCAATGAACTGCACGCGCACGCGCATGCCGGATATTACTCACGCGATAATGCTATCCTCTTCCCTGATGATAATGTCCGACACTTTCACGGATTACAATGTTTTTTATTAGCTAACTGTACCTATACCTATTATAGTTATATAATAATGCAATTTACTAGTTTACTTGCATTCTATATGCAGATGTATAAAAACATAGCTCTAAACAGTTGTATAAAAAGCCTCTACAGAGGTCTGTAGAGGTTGGCTGAGGTTTTTTATAATACACTCCCATTTTGCGCGCTCGCTATGTTTTAGGTCTCATCTAAAAGAGATCGAACCTATTGACGTATATCGGCCTCATTCCCGCCCCCAGTCTCCTTCTAAGAATATCCTAACATAAAAACTAATAACACTTAAGCTGACCAGGCAATTGAACCCAGGGCCTCACAGTCAACCGCATCCACAACGGCAACGGCACTGATAAAGTAATCATGTCTTTCTATTTTACATCTTCATCATCATAATCATTACTTGCCCTAATTATTTAAATAACAAGACCATACATGGTGCACAAAAAAATTACAAATCTATAGTTTCTAGCAGCAGAAGCTTTCCATCTTAGAGTTATACAACATGTAACATAATAAACGCACGTCCTGAAAGTAGTTTGTTCAAAATCGGCTACTGAATCAATTCCAGCAATTTGTAATATAAGTAATTTCTATCGCTGAAATAATTAAAACTAATTAAATTATAGTCACCCATTCATTAAACAGCTGAAAATGTATCATAATTCTAGACAATAAGATTTTTGATGCAATAAAGGCAATAATGTTAGATTATTATAATATACCCATACTATCCGTGCACAATAAGAACTAATTCGTTAAATTAAAATATTTAAGTACATAAAAGTAACATTTTAATGATTATATTATTATTACGTATTATTTAGATTATTGGGGTGTTTGAGGTGCGAGTGTTTTTATATCTGTATGAACCACGAGCAGCTCAGCTAAGATGGGAACATTAACAGAACGTTAACACTAATACACACACTATATTTATTTATTAGGATCACGAACAAATGCTTTAGAAAACTAATTAAAATTTAAAAATAATATTACTTGTCTAGGTTCTAGGTAGGTCTCCTTAAAAATAATTATAGCCACAGAAATAATCTATATCCATTGAATCGAAGAGACAAGGGTACAAACATGCTATATCGTGTACCAAAAACGATTTATAAAAGTAAAATAAATAAGAAAACAGCTTTCTTTTAGTGCTCACTTGCAAAAATGACCCATACTCGGTGTAAAAGTCCGAGCTCGATGCCTCTATCGTTATGTATAAGGTTTTTTTCTCTAAGATTTTCATCCTGCAAAAGATAACAGGCGATATCAGCCACTGCCACCGTGTCCCTACATAGTTTAAGATTTTGCAACCTATCTAACAAGTCTCAATCCTAACTAATATTATAAATGCGAATATGAGTTTGTTTGTTACACTTTAATGTCTTAACTACTTGACCAAACGTCATAAAATTTTGCTTACACATTGTACAGAAAATAACATAGGATACTTTTCATACAGAAAAGGACAGAAAACGCGGTATAAAAGACGGGTACAAAAAAATACATGGTAATTAGCATACCAGAAAAAGGGTCCTGTTCCCGAAATATAAATTTATTGACAAAATCTAGATTAATGTCGAGGGCAAAATCTAGTATTTATATAATTCGTACAACGCGATTTTGCAACGCGAAACTTTAAAAGTTATTGAGGTGCAGTATTATTAGCAAAGCAACAAGATGCGTATCTTTTATATGCTGGTAGAGTAGCTACTTGCGATCATTATTGCAAGGCGGCTGTAATACACTAGGTAGATACTGCAAGCGTTCATAGATTATTACGGGAATCAGTTATCATTAAACAGTCAGTATGCGTGTTTTCCAGATTAGGCCCAGTTCCTATATCGAGAAACGAGTCGTTTTAACTACGGACAGTTAATTTTTGACACTTATTTTATGGGAAATATACCAAAATTAACTCTCCGCAGGCAAAACGACTCGTTTCTTGATATAAGAACCGGCTATTAGTGACAGAAGTAGTGTATGGCAGTAAATCCAACCGGTATCTTACCCAACCGTACAGTCACCATCGAGATGTATAGGAAATAAATTTCCGTTAAAATGTCTACATCCAATATGCCAAAACAAGATTTTAATAATAATTATATACATAATATTCGCGTACAAATTTAGTAAAATGTACATTAATTTTTAATACTTTTTCATTCCTCGGGAACTACTGTTCGAGACGAGTCATTTATTTAAAATAAAATAGTATTCTGCTTTCTGGATGAAACCCTGATGATGGTACCCTATGTCCATCGCTGTATCCTTGACAACTTGTATGCAACATTTCATGATGATAGGTCGATTAGTTTAAGCGTGAAATAATAAACAAACTCACATTGGCATTTATAATATTACATAGGATTAGGATATTGTATTCATATATTATATCATACGTCGTTATTAAACGACAGTTGTCTACAACGTTCTAGATTGAAAACTACACATTTACTAAGTTTTAAAACAGTTGTTTACTTACATCTGATAAGTTAGAGTAAATATAATGTTTTGCTACAATAGATGCAATATTTAGGCATATTGGATGATTTTAACCTGTCAAAACTTGGGAAGCCAGACATATTTAAAAGACAGTTAAGCCATTAATCGTGAATAGGGTAATTGCCTATATTTTATTTTGTATATTATTTTACACTCAATAACAAATAACCATTAAAAATATCGTTTTGTGAAAAATTGGTTGCAAAATAAGGGAATTATAAATATTTTAAAGGTCATTGGGCATATTTGACCCGGTTGATGAAAGATTGCGTATTTTAAATAAATCTTATTATTCACCCCTTTCATTCCGTAAAGTTATTTTGTTTATGCCAGGAGAAAAATATATACCCTTAATCTGACAAGAGAAAAATTATTGGAGAATTGTTTCTTTTTGCATTTTAGCTTCATTAGGAGTTGTTAGAACAAGAAAATATAATGTCGAAAATCTGATATATCCTAATATTCTAAAAATGCGTGTTCAGTATGCTGGACCTTGCCAGGTTTGCCATAAAGTTGTCAATAATTTTGATGTGCAGTATAATGCACATTGCCGAATTATAACTTTCCAAAACCTATTTCTATTTTGTGCAAGTGATGAATTTTAAGATAATAAAACGCAAGAAACTGACCATATATTTTTATTTTTATAGTAAAAAAATATATATTTGTTATAAAATGTCTAACAAAATCATTATATTTGAATGTAATAGCAGACAATAAGGATAATTTTACTTATTACTTACTTATAGCTACTCTACATGAGATCAATAATATAATCAATGTAAACGAAAAAATATGTAAAAATTATTATTCCGAGTTACGGATAAAATACAACAGTTTTAATCATAATTATAATAATAATCGGCCAACTTGGTTAGAAACTTTTACTTAATATGGAAATTATAAAAAACTCAATCATCTTTTGCGTAATAAACACAGCCTTAAATTGCACTTAACATAATACACATCAGTATTATATATATGTATATGTAGTTTACAGTGACTGTATGACTCTTTAATTCTACGGCAATGACCAATACCATCATAGCGTAAACTATCATCGGTTCGACAGTTGTTGTTTACGGATATTCGAGATCTCCCTTTATTCTGTAACTCTCTTGCTAATTGGCATCAAAAAGACCTCAAAGACCTCATATGCTTCACTGCCCGTCTATTGCAATCGCTGCGATAAACTAAACAGGCGTTGTTCACACAAATGTCGAGCATTTGAGCAGAGATTGCAGTATACCAACGTCGGCTCTTGTAAGTAGTGCGGTACAATGCGATCAGTATATCGGCGAGATTGACGCCCCCCATGTGCTTATTGTAGTGCTTTATAAGTTCCGGACAATCCACGTCAACTCGGGCTTTCATTTCCTTGCTGTACCCCTTAATTTTTCCCACTGGGTAGCGTCACTCTACTCAGTACATAACTGAGTAGAGTGACAACCTTATTGTTATACCATTTGACTACCGCTATCTTGTTGTTATTGTCAACTACTTGGCAATAAGACGCTATAACTTTCTTTATTTCAAAAATTGTTACTCAACAATAGTTTTTCGCAACTTTTTAGCCTATTTTAACGTATAGTGCTCAGACTAAAATACCACATTCGTTTCTTAAATGTGATGCGAATTCTACTACACGATGTCGGCTCGCGTCTGTATTGTCTTGCATAAAGCAACGGCAACTTTAGATCCCAAGGTTAAGGATTCTTCGACTTTTGAAAATTGGATGTATCTCAATGTATCTTCGCCTCCATAAAGCAGAAAGTCATATACAATGCCCGATATGCCTGCTTGGGCAAAGTTTTTGAAACTCCATTTATTGGGTTTCATGGGTTTGTAAATAGTCTCTTATTACCCGCCTTTTTGCCTTTTTATGGTATTGTCATCTCATCAATGCTATATCTCATCTCCCCTTCCGTGGCTAAGCAGTTCCTCCTCACCTTCTCTACAAAAGATCTTACTTTAAAGTAGCGATCCGAATCTAGACACGAGTTTTCAGCAAAATGGTTGTAATTGCATATGGCTTCAAACCTTTTCAGTGACATGATATCGGCAATAGCTGGGAAGCGTAATTCTTATTACTAATAGTCTACATAGGGTGGAAAATTAACACCCATAGATAACAAAATGGCAATAAAATCTTTCATTTCGTCCTCGGAGATATTAATGGATGGTGACACTAATGCCAATAACTAACGCGCGTGATGCGCGTTTGTTTGAAGACCTGCAAATAATATTATTGTATAAAAATATAGTATAAAATTAAATTAGATGTACGAAATACTCATATTAATTCTTAAAATCATATAAATAGTTAGTTTTATATCTAATTGGCAGTGTCCAATATACTACACATTACAAAATCTCACTAAAATGGTACGTACTTGGCAATGGGAAATATACTGAACACGCTAATTTCATAGAATATTACGAAAAATCTATAATAGCTATTATAATTTAAGTCAGTATACACATATTCACAGGTTTTATAAAATATATTGTGAAATAATAAGTAAACATTGCAACATAAAATAACAAATAAATCGAGACTTACCGAGAGCGGTCGCGACACGTCCTTCCTCTCTGGCATTTCGGCGGCGACAAACCAGCTAAGCGCACGCGCATCTTGCTCATAATTTTATATACATTACTTCATTATACAAATAAACTATTAGAATTAAAATAAATAAAATATAGTTAAAAATCTTGCTGTATATTTTTTCAAAATTGATGTTCTGTATATTACACACTATCGAATTACGGGTTTAATTCGATAGTAACATTGAATAATATTAAATAATTGTCATTATTAACGCTTTTCATGTCTCCCGTCAAAATTTAAATGTTTAAGTATAAATGTTAATGTTTATAATATAATATAATATTATTATTATATATTATTATTATTTATTTTCTGCTATTTTCCTTTTTATTTTTTTTATGGGTTTAATGTTTCCCATGTAAATGTTTAAGTTTTGTTCTACTGGTTTTTCAATTCTCCCATATTCTGCAAGAGTGCGACCTATACCATTGTGTTTCAAAGACAATTCTGTGCATAGTATGCCATATTTGGTTCGTGTACGCCGTGGGTCAAACGTCCGAACAAAATACCCATTGACTTTCGGATATAAGAAAAAGTGAGGTCGTAGTGTGGAAGTCCAGTTATATCCCTAGCGCAGCTGTGTTAAATAGCTGTTACGTCATTGTTTGTAACGTGCATCCTTTTTGTTATTTGACAATTCGTCGGCCTCGATGGCGTAGTGGTTAGTGTAACCGACTGCCACGCCTGAGGTCGCGGATTCGATACCCACCCAAGTCAAACATTTGTGTGCATGAACATGGATGTTTATCTTGGTCTGGGTGTTTCAATGTATAATATGTATGTATGTACAAAAAAAAGTACTTAACAATGTATGTTTATCCATTGTCTAGTACCCATAGTACAAGCTCTGCTTAGTTTGGGCTTGATGGTGTTGTGTGTATGTGGTAGAATATTATTATTATATTATTAATTACCCCTACTACCAGATTTGAAATAGGTACCTTATTTATTAAGGAGATTTCCAAAAATCTTTCTGTTTATACTTTGGGTAGTGTCCTTTATTCCCGTTGGGTAACACCAGACTGCGTCACTACACAATTGAAAAAAAAACCGAAAAGTAACACTGTAACTTATTGCAACGTTATTTCCCCTTTAAGTAACACTGTAACACAGAAACCTGTGTTCTCGTTAAGTAACACCTCTTTGTAATAAAATCATTGTTGAAATACGCCTTAACTAAATGTAATGATTAACTAATATTGTGATTATCCCGATAATTACAATATTAGTTATTTTGCACAACGACATGACGTTGAAATAAATAATGCACTAATTAAATTTAAAATTTAAAAAACCCCCGCCACAATATTCATTTGATACCCATATTGAAAAAATTTTATTTGTGAAAATATGTAATTTTGTGGTGGCGGCCATCTTGGACCGATTTTTATCAAACGTAGCTAAGAACACTCCCGACTAATTCACCTTTCAAACAAAAAAAACAAAATTAAAATCGGTTCATCCGTTCGGGAGCTACGATGCCACAGACAGACACACACACACACACACACACACACACAGACACGTCAAACTTATAACACCCCGTCGTTTTTGCGTCGGGGGTTAAAAATAAAAGGATTCTTTAAAAAAAGCTTTGAATATTATAAAATAGTTTAATAAAAACGCGATATAATCCGTAGAAAGGAATTTGATTGAAATGTGTAGCATTCACGTAAACCTTAGACACTTTTATTAAAATATGTTGATTCTGGATTAGAACGGTTGTATTTAATTTTCACCTGAACAATAAAGTTCTGGAACTTTTTGGGATATTTCGTCCCGATAAGTAACCCTGTTACGTACAAAGATTAAAGTGTTAATTATTGAAAAAAAAAACGTTGCAATAAGTTACAGTGTTACTTTACGGGCTTTTTATCCAATTTAGTAACAATGTGACACAAACTGGTGTTACTTAACGGGAACAAAGCACTTAGTGTAAGCATTTGACATATTTTAACAAATAATTGTGAGTCTCCTACCCTATTAACGCACAGCATACTTATTAGGTACTGCGGTATACGTACACGTAGAATTCACGCGAGCCAAACCATAGGCAGAAACTAGTACAGTATAAATAGACAATACACATCAACAATATTAACCTAGTTACTTTACAATATGCTTATCACCAGTCCTCTCAACAAAGACAAAACACGTAATATCTATTCCCAACGATGTGTCACGTCGAATCTTTTAGCGAATACTCATCGGTTATCAAACAACTGCTTATTTAGGCCTGCTGATGATGATAGCGCACTACACTGAACCCTTTGTTTAGTTTATTCAATTAGATAATATGGACGGGACAATCGGTGGACAAAAATACTTAGATAAATAGTGGTAGACTAAGAGTGCGTGGTTATGGATTGGGCCACTAAAGCTACTACTATTATATTTTCGTTATTTGGTTATCAACAATTATTTACAATACCTATTCTTAACTAATTTTATAAATATGAATGTTGGGTTTGTTTGATTGTTACGTTTTCACGTCTTAACTACTCGAGCGATCATCATTAAATTTTGCATATACGATGTGAGGAGTACAGAAAGGGAAATGGAAAAGTATTGCTCCCGAGTGATAAAATTTTATTGACATAATCTACATTGACGCGAGCGAAACCGCGGGCAGCATCTAGTATCTAGTAAAACATAAAATAAAGTACAGCATGAATGTAGGTATATAGCGAATATAAATATGATTGCAGCAATATTTCCCTAATATTCTCTAAAGATACTAGGGTTGTAACGGAATCTCGCCTCCGCCTCTGTAAGTGCGGAACTTCCGCAAGAAATCGTACCTCCGC